>CM065723.1:56582517-56690017 GCA_033310375.1 Conus canariensis
GAAGGGGAACCTGTAGATATCATTTATCTTGACTTTAAAAAAGCTTTTGACTCAGTCCCACACGAAAGGTTACTTACCAAACTCGCTGCTTATGGTGTATGTGGTTCCATTTTGAAATGGACTAGTAGTTTCCTTAAAGGACGCACACAGAGAGTGAGGGTAGGTGATGCTAAGTTGGAAAAAGCAGAAGTACTGAGTGGTATACCCCAGGGTAGCATATTAGGTCCCATTCTCTTTCTGTTTTCATAAACGATATGCCCTCTACATTGCAGAGTATGTGCCACATCTTTGCTGACGATACCAAGATAATGAACACTGCAAAGGAAAATTCTACCATCCAAAATGATATCAACAAACTACAAGAGTGGTCAGAGACCTGGAGCTTATTTTTCAATGTGTCAAAGTGTCATGTTCTACATATGGGGAATAAAAATCCTGTGCATGAGTATGAAATGAAGCTGGGTAATAATGTTCAAAAGATTACAAGATGCAACGAAGAAAAAGATTTGGGTGTTACGTTTGATGAAAGTCTTGATTTTGACCCGTGCATAAACCGAATTGTTGGTAAGGCAAACCAAGTATTAGGAATGGTAAAGAGAGCCTTCACATTTTTAGACAAAGATACTTTCACTACATTATACAAGTCCATTGTGAGACCACATCTGGAATATGCAAATGTTATCTGGTGTCCTGCAAACCTAAAGAGGCAATCCATCCTGATCGAAAGAGTTCAGAGGCATGCAACTAGACTGCTGAAGGAATGCAAAGAAATGAACTATTATGATCAATTAAAATTTTTGAACCTACATTCACTGAAGGGTAGACGACTACGAGGTGATCTTATACAGATGTTTAAAATTTTCCACGGATATGATGATGTTGATTTGCACTCTTTGTTTTCCTATGCACCTGTGAATGTTACTAGGAACTCTGCAGGAAAACTCTCTGTAATGCATGCCAGAACTAACAAGCGCAAATTCTAATTTTCTTTCAGAGTTGTTAACCCTGGAATGTACTACCTTCATCAGTTAAATTTGCAAAATCACCAGCCGCCGTGGCGAAGTGGTTAGCGTCGCGGACTCCCGGCTGGGAGGTCGTGGGTTCGAATCCCATCAGAGTCATGTGGGTTTTTCTGCCCCGACCGGCTCCTACCCAGAGTTGAGTTTGCTGCGGACTCAGTTGGGAAGACTGGGACCACACAGTCGAGTTTCATCCACTTAATGGATGCGTTTCTGAGAGTGTTGCTCAAATTTCCTGACCAACACTGCAGGCGCCAGTATCTCTCGGGCCTGGTTGACGCCGGGACATATTATGAAAGGAAGCGTAGAGTACAGCCCTGTCATGTAGTCTCAGACCGAAATGGAAATCCGTAGCATCATCTTAATCATCCTCATTCTCATCGATCAGCATAAAAAAAGATGTCTCAAATTCTGTGGCCCTTCATGCCCTGCTCTCATGGTGACCTCAATTTCGATATCCTCTCCACGTCTGTGGCCTTGGTTTGGTTCGTCGGGGTCACCGGTATCGGCGAGTTCATGGAGGCTATCGTTGGACGGACGTGGTGGCGCCCTCCGGAGGGAGAGCTCACTCACGCCGGCTCGCGACTAAGCAATTATTGTTGTCAGTAGGGGGCTTAGTAGGTGGTGTCCTGCGTATGTTAGATCAGAACAGGCGCCACTGAACATCACCGAAGTGATTCGGCAGCAGTGCAGTGTCTCCTCCGGTGGGTTGCCTCTTGACGACTTGACATTGACTGCTCCCTGTGGATTGCCGGTGCCGGGGCTGCGGCGGGGCCGACCAGGCTGTGGCTGTGGATGGAGTGTCGGAATGAGCGGCGTGGGTGCACTGCCTCTGAGGTGGCGCAGAGGTTGGGACAGCAAATTTTTTTTTTTTTTTTTTTTTTTTTAATTGCAAAATCTGTGAATGAGTTCAAGAACCTGATCGACAAACTGCCCCAGCTAGAAGATCTATTTTATGGCTATGACGAGTAGAAATCCCATTAGGTACGACCAATCTAGATAAAAATAACCAGAACCAAACCATGAGGGGACAAATATTAGACCTCGCGGTCTAGGCGTAACCAAACGCCGTCCCTATTACTACTACTACTACTACTACTACTACTACTACTACTACTACTACTTCTGTGTTGTGCCGACGACGCCTAGCGGAGTTAAGGGAGAAGAACAAGAAGAAGAAACGTGTTGAATTTAAATCGGAAATGAAATGAGGCAGGGAACAGTAAACGATAAACAGTAAACAAGTTGGGTATTTTTTGCTCCCATAAGAAAACCTAACACAGAGTAACTTTTATTCAAGACTGGCACAGCCTTTTAAACTTGAATAAAGTCAGACAAATACATAGACGAACAATCTAATAGTGGGGGAAAAAACAAGCGCAGGCCAACAACTGAACTATCTTCATAGTAATGACTTGGCAAAGATTTGGACTTAAGGAGGGAGGGGGGGGGGGGGGGGGGTAATTTGAAGATGGAGAAACTGGGAACATGAAATTAAGAAAATATGTTACAGATATGAAAACTCTTCACTAGCTGCATAAGGGAACCATCGCAATCTCTTTTGAAGGCAGATATATTTGTATTGCCTGCTCCGAGGCCTTTCGTCCGCTGGGTCGGACTCATCAGGGAGACACGGCTGGTTGTGTCTGCGCTCCTGGCGTCAATAGACGCCAGGAGCGCAGACACAACCAGCCGTGTCTCCCTGATGAGTCCGACCCAGCGGACGAAAGGCCTCGGAGCAGGCAATACAAATATATCTGCCTTCAAAAGAGATTGCGATGGTTCCCTTATGCAGCTAGTGAAGAGTTTTCATATCTGTAACATATTTTCTTAATTTCATGTTCCCAGTTTCTCCATCTTCAAATTACCCCCCCCCCCCCCCCCCCCCCCCCCCCCCCCCTCCCTCCTTAAGTCCAAATCTTTGCCAAGTCATTACTATGAAGATAGTTCAGTTGTTGGCCTGCGCTTGTTTTTTCCCCCACTATTAGATTGTTCGTCTATGTATTTGTCTGACTTTATTCAAGTTTAAAAGGCTGTGCCAGTCTTGAATAAAAGTTACTCTGTGTTAGGTTTTCTTATGGGAGCAAAAAATACCCAACTTGTTTACTGTTTAGTGTTGAATTTAATTGGAGTAGCTTCCCTTACTAAGATGGTTGCTGGTGGACGCATACCGCAAGGAAACAGTCTGACATACGAAGTAGTTCGGAAGTGGTTCATGAGACAAACAAGCCATTGAAATATGGAATACGAGCTGGTTCCTTTGCACCAAAACAAGCAGCACTTTGACGACTGTGCTAACATACTTAATCAAGAATGGCCACGGAGCAAGGCAGCAAGGTAGAACTAAAGACATCAGTTTGGAACACTTGTTCCAGGGCCAGAACTTGCATGCTCTGTATGTGTGTGTGTGTGTGTGTGTGTGTGTGTGTGTGTGTGTGTGTGTGTGTGTGTGTCCAATTGACTGTCTGTGTGTTTTACATGGAGCATAATAATCTTTAAGGGAAATTTTGTTTGTAATCTGTGCTATGTGTTGTCATTCCTGCTTGGCGATTTGGTGTCCAAAGCAGCATTCGTGTATGGAGTTATGGGCTTATAATTATTTTATCGTAGGAGCAAGAGTTATCCTACTTGTTTGTTATGGTAATCTGAAGCTGACACATAGTAAAAGTTGATTTTATGTAATAATGTACACATAAGGTGGGTTTTTTAACTAAAAAGAAAGGTATGCATTATGATCTGCTAATTTTTCATTAAAAGGAGTTAAAGTAATAATGCACACGTAATGTGAATTTTGAAAAGAAAAGTATGCGTTATGATCTAATTTAGTCTATTAGGAGGAACAAAATCTACATAGAAAAAAAAAATTGTGTGAAATCTAACAAGGCTCAAAACTCAACAAGTCCCATTCCCAATCTTTGCACGTTTTCATCAACATTGAAAGAAGCAAAGCAGAAACAAGCATTAATACATTTGCTAGTTGTTGGTGCCACATGGATCTGTCTAGCCACCCTCATACCCTCTCCCCAAATTCATAAGCCTTCCAATGAAAAATGTTGACTGCAGCATGTAGGTGTCTCTTCTATCTCCTCTTGGAAGCAACTTCTTTCAGTTTGCAGTATAAAAAAAGAACAAGGTAACCTCAACCAGTTTCTAAACTGTCACACACGTTACTCTTTTTTTTTTTTTTTATAAGTACCACTTTTACCTTACACTTCCGATGAAATCAGGGGACAAAATGGTAAGATCATGGTGATGATGATGATGATAACATTGTTGATGACAGGGAGCACAGTTTAAACAAGTCCTGTGAGGGGTTACCCGTGTGCCTTGTGTTTCGCCGGGTGGACGCTCAGGAAGTGGTGGGATTCAGCCAGCTGGTGGATGTTCAGGGCAAGGATCATGCCTGTCTGCTTGAATCAGGTTCCTCGCCACATCACATTACATCGCACTGCATTGTATGATCTCCACATCACATTAAAGCTCACTGCATAGTATGATCTCCACATCACATTGTATCTCACTGCATTGTATGATCTCCACATCACATTAAATCTTGCTGCATAGTATGATCTCCACATCACATTGTATCTCGCTGCATTGTATGATCTCCACATCACATTATATCTCACTGCATTGTATGATCTGCACATCACATTATATCTCACTGCATTGTATGATCTCCACATTACATTATATCTCGCTGCATTGTATGATCTCCACATCACATTATGTCTCACTGCATTGTATAATCTCCACATCACATTATATCTCACTGCATTGTATGATCTCCACATCACATTATATCTCACTGCATTGTATGAGCTCCACATCACATTATATCTCGTTGCATAGTATTATCTCCACATCACATTATATCTTGCTGCATTGTATAATAATAATGATTGCACCCAAAGACCAGGACCATTTCTGTCTACTGGAGTCGGATATCTCTCCACATCACACCGTACCTTGCTTCATTGCTTATCATATCATAAAAAGACATGACCTTTTCTTTTCTGTCTCATCATCTGTGCTGCCATGGTGATTACACACATGCGGCTCATGTCCAGAACCACATCCTGTCATAAACTTACGACAGTTGCTTTTTTGCGAAGCCATTGTGAGTGAGCTCTCCCTCCAGGGGGCGCTATCACATCTGTCCAATGACAGTCCCTATGAACTTGCCAATACTGTTGATCCCAACACAAACTTTACCAAGGCTGTAGACATAGAAACTGGAAATAAAAGCCATCATTAGAACAGGGCATAAGAGCCACTAAATTAGCTAGACATTTTTCTTTTTCTTTTCTTGTTGTTGCTCAGTGAGGACAAGGGTGATGAAAATGATGCAGTGGAGTTCCATTCTTGTCTGAGACTGCCTAACAGGGCTCACTCTATACTTTCTTTTAAAATGTGTTTGCAAGGCCGGAGAGATGCAGACACCTGCAGTGTTGGTCAGGGAATTTAAGAAACACTTTCACAGACGTGTCCATTATGTGGATGAAACTCAAGTGTGTGATCCCAGTCTTTGCAGTAGACCCCACAGCAAGCTCCCTCTGGGTAGAAGTTGGTCAAGGCGGAAAAATCCAACAAATGAATGGCTCTGATGGGAATTGAACCCATGACCTCCCAGCTGGGAGTCCGCGACACTGACCACTACACTACGGTGGCTGGTGACAAGGACCATTTCTGTCTACTAAAAACAGATACCTCTCCACATCACTCCATGTTTTACTGCATGGCATATCATACTAAATGACAGGGACCATTTTTTGTACACTGGAGTCAGGTACCTCTCCACATACTATGACACTGCATTCAGTTCATGTCATATCACTCAAGGACAAGGACTGTGGCTGACTCTTGGAGACTGGTACCTTTCCACATCTCATCACAGTTTAATAATGATGATAATATACTGCACAAAAACAAGACCACTCAGGTACCTGTTCATTTTGAACATCACACCACATTGCATGATATATCTGTTCATGAGCTAAGGGCAAGGAGTGTGCCTGTCTGCTGGAGTTTAGTGCATCTTCCTGTCCCACCACACTCCAAGCAAACCACGTCGCATTGCATATCGCTCAAACAGAAGGACCACAACTGTTCGCTGGAGCTAAATGACAAGACATTATGCCATATAGCATCCAGAAATGTAGGATGAAACACCATACATCTATCAAATCTTTACATTGAAGGACCACATTTGTACACATTGTGCATTTTATTACACGTTACAGCACTTTCCATTATATGACAAAAGCAAGGCATTTGCATACTAATGATTGAGGTGTTAGAAGGCATGAGATACCATTTTGCATCACATTGCACAACATCAGGCTGCATTGCAAAGATTCATGCCATGGGTTTGTTTGTTAGATTTAGTGCTTGTGATCTTTTTAAAATGTTGTCAAGGACAGTATCAGTAAAGCTGTTTGATTTGAATGTGAAAAGCAATACTGTTGCATGATTTCATTGTGTATATAATGTAAATGCATATGAATTTTGCATTGTTTGAACTTCAGTGTTGTGTGTTATTTTTTTTTGAGTAAATACCATCATGTCGGCTCTAAATGTTGAGGAAACGTTGATGAGATATTTGTTTGTATTGATTTAGATGATGTTCAGTTTCAGTCATTATTCATAACATCGATTATAAGCAATCATTTGTTACATCAGTATGACATTTTGACATCTTCATGTTTAGTTGTATGCGATGACTCATTGCAAATGACTTTATGTAGATCTGATTCACTGGAAGGTCAATATGTGACATCATTTGTTTGATATCAGTGATCATCCGCCATGACCTGCGAGGGACAGGCCTGGGTCGGCAGCTGATGGAATCCACAGAGCGATTTGCTCGACAGTACGTTAACTGCACATAATTAGTGTGTGTCTTGTGTCTGAGTGTTACTATGTATGTATGATAAATATTATGCATGTTTGTTTGTCTGTCTGTGTGTTACTGTGTATAAAAAATATTATCGATATTATGTATGCTTGTTTGTGTAATTATCAGTCTGTGTCTGTGTCTGTGTCTGTGTGAGAGAGAGAGAGAGAAAGTATGCCAGTATTTCCCATTTCTGCAAATTGTCTCATGATCATATCAGTAAAATTATCTATTTTCCTTGCAAAAAAAAAAAAAAAAAGCGCAAAGAAGCATAATAGTAACTTTGGTATTCAGAGGCATATTTGGGAACAGCTGCATTATCAATTTTATCCCATGAAGGGAAGAGGAATGTGTGTGTGTGGGGGGGGGGGGGGGGGGGGGGGGGGGGGGGCGTGTTATTTGTTGTTGTTTTTTTAAGCAGAAAAAGAGTCAAGTGGAATATGTAATTGGTATTATGGTAAGTTTGTCTGAACTTCTTCTCCCTACACAGTCTCACACACACTCATCCAGTCATCAACCTGGGGTGGCTGTGCTTTTCAGAGGCACTGCGTTGTGCTCTCCTCCTTACTGGGTTGTCAGGCCTGTGTACAGTGACCTTGCAAATGTTTTACCAGCCACTTCTTTCCACAAGAGTCACCAATTACCGGCCAAACGAATAGCGCTCATTCATTCACTTTTTGTTTTATATCTTCACTGACATGTTTGTGTGTACAAACATGAAGATGAAAGTGGTTGATTTTATGATGCAGTCTATTTTAAATCCAAAATGCCTGAAAAGTGATTATAACCTATGGGCAGGAAATTAGGCAATCGTTATAACCAAAAATGTGTTGGCAGTGTGACTGTTATATAAATATGCACATAATTTTTCCATGTACCACATATGTACATTTCATGTTAACCAACTTATGGCCAACCTTGCATGTCGCTCCAACTTAACAGAATGTACACAAGAACTCGTGGACATTTCTGAAAAATAATTGTCATACAGGAGTAGCTTCAAATGTAAAAACTGATTGATATTTTTAAAACCATTCCTTGACCGATCCCAGCTGTCTGACTTGAAATGCAAATATGGTTTACATGTAAAGCCAACACACACAAAAACCAACACTGAGTATGGATGCAGTCAAGGGATTAGGAGGTAAGCAAAAGGTTGTGTTACTTATACTGGTTTCAATTAAAGATAGACTGAACTGTTGTCTGAGGGGGGTAATCTGGCTTCCTTGCTATGAAAGTTGGATCCAGGGGTTTTGTAAGCTCTTCAGCCTATGATCTCATCAAACAGCCCAGATCTCCCGGTAAGAAAAGGAAAAGAACCTTAAGGGCAATGGCAGAGGCTGCAGAAAACAACTTTCCAGCTGGATCTAGTTGAGGAGGAACAAAATTAAATTTTGTTAGGCTTAAATTTCCCGACTCGGAACAGGTGTCTAATTCGTGATGTGGGTAAGATACCCATTTGAATAAAGCAACACCTTGAGACACCTACTGATCCAGAAGTTGCCAGTTCAAATCCTGGCGGTGCCAGGAAAAATATTCTGGCAGCAGAAGGGCATCAAGGAGTGATGCATGATCTGGATGCAGCCCGGCCCGCTTGGAGTGCCAAGAGTTCAGAGCAGACACAGTTGCCTGAGAGGGTTTCTTTTGTGAAGGCCTTCTGCTGTCAAGCTCTCCCTAAAGTTTCTTCCATGGTGATTCACTACACGAAATGGTTTCAGTAAAACCAACCTGGTGTCACAGAAGAAATGCTTAACTCTGGCTTGGAGTAGTACTGATAAAGAGGGCTTTTTTTATCTTGCTTTTTTTTTTACTTCTTTTTTTTTAACAAATCTGAAAGGATTCATCCACCAATACATTGCAAAGTTCTTACATTAAGCTAGTCAGAATGGAATTGTTGATCTGTGCTTGCATACGCTCTTTGTAGATTAACTTAAACATATTACTTTTTTTCATCAGTGGAATGTCATAATGTCTTTAAGATGACAACCATCACCAGAAAACAAAGAGTGGAAAGTGGATTTTACAAAAATCCTCTAAGGTGCATCTCATTGTTTTGGAACCATATTTGACTTTAACTGGTGTGAAACGTATCATTTCTGTTGTTATGCAGGATAAGCACACAAGAACAGTAAGATAGGAATTGTCTGCAGGAGACAGATGAAGACGGTGTACCTGAACACGCTGGACAAGCAAGGTTTCTACACACATCTGGGTTACACCAGCTGCCAGCCTGTCATCAGTTTAGGAGCCAATGCCAGCAGAGTTCCTGAAGAGTTTGTGAGTGTCTAGAGGCCTCAGTTCATCTGACATGCCTTCATTTTGTCATTGTCAGTGTCTAGAGGCCTCAGTTCATGTGACATACCTTCATTTTGTCATTGTCAGTGACTAGAGGCCTCAGTTCATCTAATATGCCTTCATTTTGTCATTGTCAGTGTCTAGAGGTCTCAGTTCATCTAACATGCCTTCATTTTGTCATTGTCGGTGTCTAGAGGCCTCAGTTCATGTGACATGCCTTCATTTTGTCATTGTCAGTGTCTAGAGTGCCTCAGTTCATCTGACATGCCTTCATTTTGTCATTGTCAGTGTCTACAGTGCCTCAGTTTATCTGACATGCCTTCATTTTGTCATTGTCAGTGTCTAGAGTGCCTCAGTTCATCTAACATGCCTTCATTTTGTCATTGTCAGTGTCTAGAGGCCTCAGTTCATGTGACATGCCTTCATTTTGTCATTGTCAGTGTCTAGAGTGCTTCAGTTCATCTGACATGCCTTCATTTTGTCATTGTCAGTGTCTAGAGGCCTCAGTTCATCTGACATGCCTTCATTTTGTCATTGTCAGTGTCTAGAGGTCTCAGTTCATCTGACATGCCTTCATTTTGTCATTGTCAGTGTCTTAGAGTGCCTCAGTTCATGTGACATGCCTTCATTTTGTCATTGTCAGTGTCTAGAGGCCTCAGTTCATCTGACATGCCTTCATTTTGTCAGTCAGTGTCTAGACCTCAGTTCATCTGATCCATCTTTACTTTGTCATTGTCAGTGTCTAGACCTCAGTTCATCTGATCCATCTTTACTTTGTCATTGTCAGTCAGTGTCTAGACCTCAGTTCATCTGATTCACCTTCACTTTGTCATTGTCAGTCAGTGTCTAGACCTCAGTTCATCTGATCCACCTTCACTTTGTCATTGTCAGTCTGTGTCTAGACCTCAGTTCATCTGATCCAGCTTCACTTTGTCATAGTCAGTCAGTGTCTAGTCCTCAGTTCATCTGATCCACTTCACATTGTCATTGTCAGTGTGTGTCCAGACCTCAGTTCATCTGATCCACCTTCACATTGTCATTGTCAGTGTCTAGACCCAGTTCATCTGATCCAATTTCACTTTGTCACTGTCAGTAGTGTCCAGACCTCAGTTCATCTGATCCACCTTCACTTTGTCATGCCGTTCACGCATCTGCTCTGTAGCCAGTCTGCTGTTTCATTCCCATTGTAGACCTTGAGGGTGATTTTGGCAGATACTTTGTTCACTGTCAGTGTGTGTCCAGACCTCAGTTCATCTGATCCACCTTCACTTTGTCATGCCAGTCTCACGCATCTGCTCTGTAGCCAGACTGCTGTCTTCATTCTCATTTAGACCTTGAGGGTGATTTTGGCAGAACTTTGTTCACTGTCAGTGTGTGTCCAGACCTCAGTTCATCTGATCCACCTTCACTTTGTCACTAGTCAGTCAGTGTCTAGACCTCAGTTCATCTGATCCACCTTCACTTTGTCATTGTCAGTGTCTAGACCTAGTTATCTGATCCACCTTCACTTTGTCACTGTCAGTGTGTGTCCAGACCTCAGTTCATCTGATTCACCTTCACTTTGTCACTGCCAGTCTCACGCATCTGCTCTGTAACCAGACTGCTGTCTTCATTCTCATTGTAGACCTTGAGGGTGATTTTGGCAGAAACTTTGTTCACAAACTTTTCAGTGGAACAAATTGTACAGAGCGTCACTGATTGTATCGGTCAACTATTTAACTTCAAGCAAATGTTTTACCCCTAAAGCATAATCCCTCAAGAATAGGCCTATTTGTGGTAGAACAGAAACCACAGAGATCATCAGTAAAATGTGATATGTGCGGTCAGGAAAATGACAGGTTGTCTTTTTGTTAAAGGAAGTGATGGAGCGGTTGCTGATTTTGAAGACAAGTAGAGGCATTTGCTATGACACAGATTTTAGATGACTTAAGAAAGTGCAAGTCCTTCCAAAGCTGAAAAAAATGTGACAGCACACATTCACAACATATACTTCTTTTTTCAACCTGTTTAAAAAGTTTATTTTATGATCACTCAATAGACTCAGATATTCTGAAATTTGAAATATCTTACTCATAAGTCCTGCACAGGGATTGATAGGTCTATTGTAGTCTCACAGTAGTGGAACAGCGTATCTGGTTCCAATGAAATAACACATTGAATGCTTTTATTCAGTGCACACAGTAGCAGTTGGTGAATTCCCTGCTGCAAGATATTGTCTTGTCCCTAGCAAAGTATTGTACAAAAATTAACATTGACGGGTGAAACAGAAAGCTGTGCATGCTTGCTTCTATAGTTGAAAACCTCACTGACTGAATGTTTCGAATCGTTTGTAATCAAGGACAGTCTGCATCTGTGTGTGTTCTGCCTAAAAGTTTAGTTTGTAGAGATTCTGTTTTCACTTTGATCAAAGCCTTTGTTTGATATGTGGTTTGCTGACCTGGTTAAAAATGTGAAGATGAAGCTGTTAACCATTTCAGCTCGAGACCCAATCTCAAGTTCGTTTCTCCACCACTTCATGCATTGTGTTCTCTTGGGTCTTTACATGTAGTACAGGCATGACCTTGTCTTCAATCATGGTTGCTTTTTTTTTTCTATCAAATTTTTGTTTAATATTCTTGTCTTCAGGGGTTTTTTTGTGTTTTTTTTCTGAATATCTATCACTGTATTTTGGGTGGTGAGAAAATGCTTGGCTCTGCCCACCTCCTAAGTCCTTCCTGGACAATTTCATGTTTTCATGACCCACTGAATGCTGTCATTAATCCCAAGACACTTTGTCATTTCGGATGACTCACCACATAACTTGCAACAAAATGGCCACCATACTCCAGCTGACTCGCAAGATAATCCAGAATATTGAATGTGGTCCAAATCCTATTTTTAGGTAGGACCATGTTTTCAGACATATTTCCCTTGAACGTCTACTTTAGAGCGTCAAATGTCCTAAATTAGTTTCAGTTTTTGGAATAATTTTTTATATCTTTTATTTTCTTGTCAAAGCAGTCAAGGCCACAGGGTTGTATCTATAGGCAGCTGAATCACAAATGGGTAAAAAGAGGCAAATCTACTTGCATATTCATGAAGTCTGCTCAGACTAACAGTTGGTAGCAGATGCAACATTTAGAGTGGGATCATTTAAGCACTGCCTGCCTTTTGCTGTTAGGACCACATTGTATTCCATCACATGAAAAATCCAACATTATGAATTACACAGTGATTGCACCAATCATAAGGTTGTGTGTATTCATGCAAGTACATGATAGTATGCAGATTTTAGAGTCCTTTCCTTTGATATTGTATAGTGAGAAGTTTGTGTGGTATGATAATGGAATGTGCCATTTGTGGTGGTAGGTTCTCATGTGTGTCTAGTTTGTTGTGTGTACAGACAGGCATGTCTAATGTGTGGGTCAGAATGACAAGTGTACATGACTTGCATCCAGTTGCAGAAACTGCTGGGGGGTGGGTCAAGTTCTGGCCCCAGTACAGATGACCGTCTGTCGTACGGAGATCACTCCACCACCCGTGCCCCTTCATCTCCACACTCCTCTACTCCAACCCCACCTCCTCCTCCACCACCACCACCACCACCTCCACCAGCAGCAGCAGGTACAAGCAGAGAAAGTCAGGGAGGCGGCAAGCAAGACGGAATTAGCCGACATGTTCTCCGTATGGACCCTAATGCTGTGACCTGGATGTGTAAACAGTTACACTGATACACACCTAAACAACTGTGACTGTTCTGCAATATCTATTTGTGCCTCCGACTCCCTTCCCACCATTCTTCCCAAAGGTGAATACTTCCAGTTAGCAGGCAGGAAAAAAGTCTCCAATAATGGCAATTGTACACACAGCGCTGTGAGGAGTTCTGGAGATTTTTTTTTCTGATCGTGTCATTTTCTGTTGGTGTTTCTGCGCCACTCAGTGTTGTGATTCCACCATACACAACCACACCCAGATCACGCTGTCAAAATCCCAGCACTCTACAGGGACTGTTCATTATCATGAGAAAGCCCAGTGGAACAAATCCTGCACTTTGATGGTGTTCAGTGGTGCTTGTTCCACGATACACAGACCCTCCTCCATGACTTAACCCCTTTCTGAAGACAGTAATAGCCATGTTGTGGAACCACCATGAATAAGAATTGCCCTCCAAGGGAGACCACAATGTCCATACAACAACGGTCCCTACAGATTCCAGCAAGTTTGATACCTACTCAAGGGCATGAACATGCAGAGACATTCAGTAGATAGGTTACCGTGAGAGAAGGGCCTTAAGGGCCTGAAAGCCTGGAACTTCTTGATGCTGGTAAATTAGAATGGAGATACTTCTATAGAGTCTAATTCTGGTCCGAGATATTTCGCAGGGCTTATGCTACACTTCATTTCACAATGTATTCATGGTCAAAAAGGCCAGAGAATATATCTTTTAAATCTCAGGAAATTTGAGCAACTCTTACCAACATCTCCATCTAAATGGACAAGATTCAATTGTTGGTTTCATTTGTGTCCTCGAACTACAGACTGCTCCAGATGAAATTGAAACCCCCCAACTGTCCAGCTGCAGCTCTTAACCACTGAACCATAGCAGTGAACAGGTGGTGTGTTTTTTTTCGTCTTTGTACAGATTGTGGGCGATTTTTCCATGTACATCTCGGGCCCATTCACGGATGAAAATGAAGAAAGGTAACAACTGACAAAATAACCAAGGAGTGTGTTTGCGTGTTCCAAAGCATTCATATTGTGGAGAGGAGGAAGGGCAGTAACTTCAAACATACTATATGTTTTTGTTCAGGGAGCCACATTTTCACTCCCTTTCTGGAATATTGCACTGTCAGTTTCTGCAGAAAGCTGTTTGCATCTTGTCTAAGGTAAGATCTGCATCCAGCCAAATTTCACTTTGTGCAGGTTCATTCGCCTACTTTATTACTGACATATATACTCGTTTACAGACCAAGCTCAAAGTATTTCATAATCCATGCTCTTGTTTATACCAAGGGGAGACTACCTACATAGAGCCAGCTGAAGAGCTGCGTGCTCCTGCCTATCAATTGTTTCTTGTATCAGCGATTCATATTATCGGTTACTGTTTTTCATTAGTTCCTTTGATTTTTCATGGAAATATTTTCATTTTCGTGATTTTTCATCAACCCTGGAGCTGAACACCCATCCGTGCTTGAACGCGCCTCTTCACAGTTTGTTGTTACCCAAGAGTGCTTGTATATATGTGGTTGTGGACTCGAACATGTTGAACTATCACAGCAGAATCTGTTATAATATGCAGTTGTTGTTTTTTGTTGTCATTTTTCACTCCAAGTAGGAATGAAAAAGTGTGTGTGTGCCGCGCAAGCATTGAAACTTAAAAGGGGTGGGACGATCATGAAATCACTGGTAGAGTGAAGCTGGGTCAGGGGTGCCAACTCCCTAAGAGAAAAGAAGCGTTGGGTGGTGTAAAAAAACATCTGATGAAATATACCAACACAAACACTCAGCTTTTCTGAAGATAAACTGACAAAGGTTGGGATGTAAGGTGAATCAATTATTCTAAACTTTTTTTTTCCACTTGCAGTCTGTTTTTCTACACTGTAGTTGCAATCTTCAAAACGTGGACTCATGTTATCATCACTTAATGTGGATGCATGTTATCATCACTTCGATAGCTGAATGGAAAAGAGAAGGTTGTGAAGCAAATTGTCTATTCCAATCCCCCGTTTAGTTTGTGTCAGTTATTGTCATTTTCTACATCATTTTGAAGTTCCAAACATCAACACGTACATCTGCTTCTTTGAAGTAATCTGATCTAGTATACAAAACAAATGTTCTGGAACATGCGTTTGCTAAGCTGATTTTCTTCAGCAGATGGAAAAGTATAAACTTTCCACTGCAGCACTCTGTGAAGGAGAAAGGTGCAGAAAGATTCATCTTGGATATTATGGATGTTATAAAGGATTTGTTCTCAACAAAGAGGTAACACGTCATTCTCTTGGAATTGTCGATTTTTTAAAGGATTTATTCCTGACAAAGAGGCAACACCCCCATTTTAAATCAGAAGAATAATGGCCATTATTATAGGTGCATGTGGGTTTAAAGTCCTCTGTATGAAGAATTCTTCCCAGGCTCACATTATAACATCATCTGTTATATAAAGCTGAGTTTGTCTGTCCGTCTGTTCGCTTATACACGCCCCCAGTTTTGGGCCGATCGCCACCAAATTTGGAATCAAGTATCCTTGCTGTCTTACAAACAGCAACGTCGGGTCGGCGATCACACAATTTGCGTCCACAGACGCAAAACTGGACATCGGAACACTACATGACAGACAAACTCACCAGGCCGAGACGGGGTCGAAGCGCGTTCTGAATTTGGGTTAAATGACGCATTAAGCCTGACACATCTGTACGACGTCAAAATGTTTTTAGACTGTCGTAAAATATCTTTACGTAATCTCCATCGCAACCGCTTGAATAAGTCCTTATGGGAGAAAAAGCCAGCCTTCGTGTATTCCCATGAACGATCACTGCTATACAATCTTGTTATTTTTGTGAATAATCATTACTGTACAACCTTTGTTGTATTCCATAGAGGATCATACAATCTACGTTATATTCCATGTATTCCATAGAGGATCGTTACTGTACAGTCTACCTTATCTATTATATAAAGCTTAGTTTGTCTGTCTGTCTGTTCGCTTATTCATGGCCACAATTTTGGGCCGATCGCCACCAAATTTGGTATCAAGTATCCTTGGTGTCCTACAAACAGCAACGTCGGGTCGGCAATCACGTGACACATTGCGTCATGACCACAGACGCAAAACTGGACATCGGAACACTACACGGCCACAGTTTTAGGCCGATCGGCACCAAATTTGGTATCAAGTATCCTTGGTGTCCTGCAAGCAGCAACGTTGAGTCGGTGATCACATGACGCATTGCGTCGTGACGCAATTTGCGTCCACAGATGCAAACTGGACATCAGAACACTACACGGCTACAGTTTTAGGCCGATCGGCACCAAATTTGGTATCAAGTATCCTACAAACAGCAACGTCGGATCGGCAATCACATGATGCATTGCGTCGTGACGCAATTTGTGGCCACAGACGCAAAACTGAACATCGGAACACTACACGGCCACAGTTTTAGGCCGATCAGCACCAAATTTGGTATCAAGTATCCTTGGTGTCCTACAAACAGCAACGTCGGGTCGGCAATCACATGACGCATTGCGTCGTGATGCAATTTGCAGCCACAGACGCAAAACTGAACATCGGAACATTACATGGCCACAGTTTTAGGCCGATCGGCACCAAATTTGGTATCAAGTATCCTTGGTATCCTACAAACAGCAACGTCGGGTCGGTAATCACGTGACGCATTACGTTGTGACACAGTTTGCGTCCCCAGACGCAAAACAACATCGGAACACTACACGACAGACAAACTCAGCTTTATATAACAGATTTATTATATAATAGATTTGGAAAAGTGTTCATGTGAATGTTTAGGGCAAAAAATATCGAACAAAACGCGCATACCCCCCCAAATTTAATTTGAATTATGGACGAAACCATGAACTTCTGATTCACGAAGGTCATTCATGGCAAAAACTATATAAAGAACATTAGAGAGAGGTATTCACAAAAAAGTCGCACAAGAGAAATCCCAAGAAAAAGACGTGGTGTCTTTTGCCTGTTCTGCACACGTCACAGCGACTGAATGACATCATGAACGTTTGACAATAATCAGAATTCGTCTGTATCACTTGACCATGTGTAGATCTGTGGTAAGTCAACATCCATTTCTAATTCGCAAATCTATTATTAATTTTATTCTTTTAGTACAAACTCCAAAGCAGACGAACTTTTCGGCTCATCCAAAAAGTCTGTGCTTTCGGGCATCGCGATTCCATCTAATTTCTTCTCTGTTCTATAGATTTGAACATCAAAACATACACGCCTAGAAAGGCTGAATTAACCTTCTTTTATTTATATATGTTTTATTCTTCCAATCGAACTTAAAATCGTGACAATGCCGCCCAAAAAGAGAACCCGGCTCACACGCTCTTCTTCTGCTACGGCCAGAGTTAACGTTCTCGATCAGAAGAAAGCAGTGAGGAGAGATATGCAAGACAACAGAAAGACAGAAAATGCAAGGCAGCACGTAGACACCAAGAGACAACCGAACAGAGGGAAGGTAGACGAAAAAGCGACAAGAGAACGCAATGCAGCACGTAGAGAGCAAGAAACTTTAGAACAGAGGGAAGGTAGACAAAAAAGTGATAAAGAACGCAAGGCAACAAATAGACAGCAAGAAAGTCAACAGCATAGACAGGTTAGAATAGAACAAGAACATGACAGACGTGTGAGCGCTAGGGGTTTATCACAACCAACCAAAATTAGATGGCTTAACTCAGCATTTCATTACAGCGCTTCAACCATCTCCAGTAACCACAAGGACGTTTTCATCGGCACTTTGTCAGCAGAGTGCCCACATTGCCATGCTCTGAAGTGGAGAGGGGATGCACCAGGAATCTGCTGCAACCGTGGCAAGGTCAGACTGCCACCCCTGATTGAACCGCCAGAGCCTCTTCGATCCTACCTCCTTGGGAACTCTGCAGACACCAGTCATGTCCTTTCAAACATACGAAAGTATAACTCTGCTTTCCAGATGATAGCTCTGCTTTCCAAATGACTAGCTTCGGATGTGCACGGGAGGTAAAGCTGCCTGGATACATGCCTACATTCAAGGTGCAGGGACAGGTCTACCCTGCTGCCGCAGCCATCAACCAAGCCACAGTTTTTCCAGATTTACTTTATGGGAGACAGTGAAAAAGAAGCTACCAGACGCTGCGAGGTTATGCCAGGTGTGAAACCAGAGATCATTCAGCGCCTGCAAGCCATGCTGCACTCTCAAAACACTTATGTAGCCACTTCAAGACAGCCCTGGACAAAGCGCACTTGCCTGAGCACAGGATTGTTATACGACCCAACAAAGCCCCTGCAAACCAGCACCCACGCAGATTCAATGCTCCATCTGCAGACGAAAGTAGGATGCCCCATCATACTGCTGACAAACCTGGATGCTCCTTGACTGTGCAACGGAACACGACTGGTCGTGAAGCAACTGATGCCCCACGTCATTGAGGCCACCATTATGACTGGACAAAACAAAGGAGAGGAGGTGTTCCTACCAAGGATCCCCATCATCCCATCCGACATGCCCTTCCAGTTCAAGCGGCTGCAGTTCCCTGTGCGCACGTGCTTCACCATGTCCATCAACAAGGCCAAGGGACAATCGCTGACGGTGGCTGTCCTTCACCTGGACATGCCCTGCTTCGCGCATGGACAGCTGTATGTGGGCTGCTCACGAGTTGGCAACCCTGATCGCCTGTTCATCCTGGCTCCACAGGGAAAAACAAAAAACATTGTCTATCCCCAGGCCTTGCAGTAAGCACCCAGCTCAACCTGACAATATTCTGATGTTTCAATTTCGCTGGCATAAGGGTTTTTTATGTGAAAAGTAGAATTAATATGTAAGAAGTTTGAGTGATAAATGGAACAGATATAGACTGCTTTTGCTGTTTAAGAAAGAAACAAAAGCATGTTCTGTATGATATTGCTTTTAACTAAGGTAAATACAGAACGCTTTATCATGACTTGGGACTGAAGGCAAAGTAAAATTCAACAGAACCTGAAAAAATCCTCTGATTTTAGAGTTCTCTGTTTTAAGCCCCAATTGTAATGATCGTTCAGTTCACAGATACAGAGGGATGCTAGGAACGCCATTCACCACATCTTATCAAAATAAAACCCAGTTAAAAACCGTTCTTTCTTATTTTTCACATCATTGAACGAGGGCTGAAGACCTGAGTAATGTAGGCCTATAGACCTCTCTCTCTGTCTCTGCCTCTGTCTGTCCGTCTCTCTCTCTCTTTTATATACCCGGGCGACGCCGGTAACCGGCTAGTAATATATATACCTCCAACTGATAAACTCCCAACAAACCAATGACAAGTAACTCTGATGATAGAAGCGAGTCATTTCAATGGCATTCAGTGGTGGTGCCTGTTTTGATTAAACATATGAAGGACTCAACCTTCTAAGCCTTCAGATCATAATACTAGCTGTGTCAGAGCTAGCATTAGTTAGTGTGCCTGTCCAGAGGGCACCACTACATCCCTCCAACAGTTCTCATTAACTTTGTACCTGTGATCTCTACATATAATTGCCAAGGGCTTAGGCATGGAGAGGGAAGTGAAAATGTCACCATGACAGCAGGGGTTGAAGGGTCACATTAATTTTCTTTGGTCAATACCTTTGCATGCATGCAAAGGAAAATTTTTTTGTTAGAATGCAGTCTTGTGTGTCCTACTGATAAAGGCACATCTGAAACAGAAGTTGCAGATTTTGGTCTGGTTTCAAGTTCTTGCATCAGCCGGTAGAGATTGATGTGCACAACCTTGATGAGATACAAAAACATATGTAGCGGTAATCATTTTGTTGCATGTTTCTACAGTCGGTTTTAGGTTTTGAAATGTACTGGTTAATTCAATGCGCATATCATTACATAACACCTAGAGGAAATGTGTAGGGAGCTATGTGTCGGTTGTTTGACATGTTTGTGTTATGTCAGTCTGGCTAGTCTTAGATTTTTCTGAATGACGAGTGTCAAATTCTCATTCCACATGCATCCTCATTACATTCTTCAGCCATAAAATCCGTGGCTATTTCCTATGTCATCCTTTAACCACTCCACAGCATAGCTATCTGCTTTCTGGAGTCAAAATTCAGGAACAGAAGAGTTGGGCTTTTGATTGAAAGCGTTTTTTAACCCCTGCCAGACATGCCTACCCCAAAATCTTACTATCAGGGACAGATGTTATTAAAATCAGGATCAAATTGAAAATGTCAAAAATTTTCAGGAACACTCAACCTTCCGACAGCGATCTTGTTTTTTTCGCGGCTGCCGCTGGGGTCCATTTTGAGAATCTTCATTCATCTGTCTCGCACACTCACTTCGCAGTCTTGATGCTAGCCATGTTTGATGGTCCAGTGCGCTTTTTCTGAACCTCGGCTCCGTTCGGTATGTTTCGTCGATGGATATGGCCGTGTGAGCATGTTGCACAGCGCTTCAATTCAAGCGTCCTAACCGTCATCCAGTTTGTCCCTCTGTGAAAAATTGTCTACTTGTTTGATTTCATTTTTGTTTTTTGTTTTTTCCAAAACACGCGATCCCCGACTGTAACGTCCGGAACAAACCTCGATTTTGATGTTTTTCCATAACAAATACAGCTATTCTGTGACAGTAGGCATGTCTGCCCTGCTAACAAACATGATTTAGAAAATGCACTTTCCATGACATGTAAATGCCTAATTAACATAATTTGCAATTTATTCCACAATACTCTATCAAGCCTATTCAGGACACACACACACACACACGCCCCCTTTTTTTTTTTTTTTTTT
This sequence comes from Conus canariensis, assembly GCA_033310375.1. NCBI lineage: Eukaryota > Metazoa > Mollusca > Gastropoda > Neogastropoda > Conidae > Conus > Conus canariensis. The sequence goes on from CM065723.1 coordinate 56,603,189, forward strand.
TAAATCCTGGATTTGTTCAGTGAAGTAAGGGAATTGCCAATAATTAAGACACTCCAGAAAAATTTGGAAGGACCGACAGCTATGCCAAACTGATCTTTTTTAACCAATTTTTTTTGCAGACGGGTCTGTCAAAAAACAAAAACAAAATATCATGCTTTATCACTTCCTTCTGTGGTCCTTGAAGCCCAAGAAAATGCAACAGTAAGTCCACAGTATGCAAGTTTGATAACTTTGGGAGACTGTGATGAGGGAAGTATTCATACACCTATTTTTCATGTCTGTTGTTATTAACATCTGGAAAAGACATTTATTGAAAATATTCACTTGCCTCTTTCATACTTTTATTAAATATGTGTTGCTTTGCACCTTGTTTCTTCATTTGTGATTTCAGGTATGAAAGCTGAGATGGGGCAGTGCCTCTATGGGGCAATGGCCCCTAAATCTCCAGACTTTTTGCAGTTTGTACGCTGTGAACTGTTTTTCCTGGCGCTTATAAACATTTAGCAAAGGGTCATTTGATGTCCTATGCCTTTGCCATGTATTGTGCAGGCAAACTAATTTATTCAAAAGATATATATATTAATGTTATTATTAATACACAGTATCTGTGAAATACCACAACTACCTTCTGGGGTGCTGGTGGGGTGGATGTTATGTAAGGAATATTTTTGGCAGGTAGGCAGTCTGTTAAACACTGATAGTAATAAAAATAGTACAACACCTGAATGAAACCTTTGTTCCCTCCAATCACGTTTTCGGCTTGTTGGACATGATTCCAATCCTCTTGGACTGTTAACAGCTGAGCAGCAGAGTACCAGCCAATTATGAATACTAAGCAGTAATACTGTGAACACAAAAACTGCATTGTGTGTGTGATCTTCACTCTATATGGCATGTGAAAGATCAGGGCGAGGCACTGAGAAAAAACCAAAAAGGTACTGTGGACTATAAATTAAATATATCATAAAATTTTTCCTGAAGTGAGACAGCTTGGTTACACCCCAAAATGTTCTGAACTATATGAATACTGATGATGTTCATTTGCTGCTTTAAGACTAGTGAAATAATAATGCAACTTACGACCATCTCATGTTATAGCCCAGCTGACAAAACAGACCACAGCACAGTTGCACACAAGCGAACAATAGACAAATGATCAAGTTAAAAAAAAATTCAAATGCTGAGACTAAAAATCAAACAAAGCGAAGGTCTGAGCACACACACGAAAAATCTGAAATAGTATCCAACCAACAACAAAAGCATAATCAGCTGAAAAAACTATACTATTACCCTTTAAACAAAACCTACATCATCTTTAAAATCACATCAGCTGGAGTCGGGTCTTCTGGAATTCGCAGTAGTAACATGTTTTAGCTTGAAACATTCAATGCGTCGTTAAATGTTGAGTGGTTTGATGTATACTATGCAAAATAATGCCTCCTCATTCTTGAAAAGATCAGAATTCGCTTGACAAGTGTGGCCAAAGCCTAAACATCCTCTCCTCTCAGCCGTTTCCACAGACAGAGGGAATACTTTCAAGCCCGGAAATTATTTGAGAATTGATTTCAGTTTTTGTGTTCGAATTCTCTTTCAAGAGCTCTTTTGACACATCTGTTTTAGGTTCGAGATCTGTGAATTAAGCAGACATGTTTTACTCTTTACTTATTTTGAAGTGTGACAGCCTTACATCTCATATGCGTCACACATTTTGCATATATGTGCAAGAGCACATATTCAATGAAACAAATGTCCCATACAATGTATTTACCTGCAATCCATGATTAAGTAATAAAACCATGAACAGTTCTAAGATTTCAATGACACTTTCGGTAAAACACTTTTTCACATGGTTTTTATACTATTTTCCTTTATTCTATAACAGTATATCAAAATCAAATGCATCATCCATTCAATTGAAAAAAATCCGCATGCTTACACGATGAAATCTTGGCACTCAAAAGAGCAGCTTCAAAACAGTATTCTGCATAGTTTAAGGCGGCGGGGAAATACTAGAAAATATAGGGTTGGGGCAAGGGGGAATGCAGACCAGTTCAATGTCCACAAACAATTCAAGACAACATTAACTTTCAAAATGGTTACAAACGTTGACTAATTCAAATGAAAAATATCCCATCCTCTTCCTCCTCAAGAAAAAAAAAAAAAAGAGCGGGGGAGGGGGGGGGGCCCACACGGGAGGAGAAGGAACATAACTGAAAAGTGGTACTGCTATTGTGCCAACAGTGGTATTTCCAAACCTGTTTACCCATACCATTTCACGGTATTTTGTACTTGTATTTGGCAGAAATACAATACATGGGGGAAAAATACAGTGAAAAAAAAGTCAACCATCATTTCTGTACACTGTAAATTTCAAGGAACGGGTGTATTGACATAGCTGCTGTGTGTACACTCTCCTCATGACTTTTCGTGTCGATCTTTCTGATTGGTCGAGAGCGCCCATTCCTACTTTTCAGCTCCAAAAGTTGACATGGTTACGGTGAAACCATTTTATATTCTTAGCTTTGGCACTGAACCAAGCATACAAGTTCTACTATCCGCAAAAATGTCTAATCATCCCTCTTCCATGCTTTTAACTTTCTGGTTCGGGTGCTCCTATCTGCAGAAAATACTCTTCTTTTGAATTTGAAATACTCTATTACAAGTCAAATTTTGGGGTTAACAGGTCTGTATTTCATTAATTTCCACAGGTAACATGATAAACTACAAAATGGCACTTTCCCATGTTGCCTCACTGTTCAATTTGCTGTGCCACTCCAACAAAAATGGAACAATCAGTGACTGTCCATTACGGCATCTTCTCGGCACCATGCAATTGGAACAATGATTCTAATACTCTCTACCTTCCACACACTTACAATATCCAATTTCACTTGAAGTGGACAGACTAGGAAGGAGACGCCACTTCTTAATAACCCTACTCAAACAGATGAACAACCGCCTCTTAACCTATAAATCAAGGAAGCTAGCCTGAGAATATAAATGTGTATAATTAGAGAAATATACAATGAACAACACACTCTATATCACCTTGTATTATAGTTGTGACACAAGAATTCAAATATTCTGTAAGAAAGTTAATGACACACAGCAAAAAAAAAAACAAAAAAAAACGATGATAATTCAATTACAGCATTTCTTTTTTAAGAAGACTGACCCCTTTGATGGGGACAGTTTTTTTTTGGGAAATCATGCTGTCAGTATGCATACCTTTCCAGTAAATAGAAACAGCCTAATCTATGTGCATAATGGACTACACAATACCTACTCTGGTTTAACACATGGATCACTAACAAGACTAATGTCAGCTTTTCTCTGCAAGTCCCATTTAAAGACCCCACCTCCCAACCCCACCCTTACCATGACATCTTTATTTTTGTCTTTATAACATTTCTACGCAGAGTAATTTCATGATTTGAAAGAAATCAATTGTGATTTGAAAGCGGTAAAAATTATTATAAAAACAAGGAAAAAGTCTTGGGGGGCAACATCCTATCTAAAGAAAGAAAAGCACAAAAACACGAAGCCCATGAAGAAATATATCATAAGAAATGTGAAGCTCAATTTCTTAACTTCAATTTGGCATATAATTTGTTTGCAGCACACCATGCCAATTCAGCACCACAGATATCAACCAAGTTCATGTGAACATTTCAACTGCAATATACGCCACCCAGGTCACCGACTGACATACTCTCAATTTCTAGGCAAACCGAGGTCATGTCAAACATGGACAACAAAACCCGTCATGTGCCGTTTATCAGTGATAAACAATGTACAAAATGCCATTCTGTGTTCAACCGCTACCCTACTGGAAGTACTGAAGTGCTTTCCTGCTTCACTGTTCATTTCACCTTTCGAGTCATCATTCATTCCTGCCATCAGTGCTGCGACTCCTTTCTGCATCCACTGCCATCACTGGTGTCTTCACAGCTCGTTTGTTCTTCTACCACAGTCATGTTTTCAGACAGCAAGCAGTCAGTCCACTACTTCAACCCACACAGCTCAAGCAGAATGCCCGTTCAACTGATGTGTCATAGCTGTAACACACACACACACACACACAAAATTCAATTCACACTGTTCATAGCCCAGCTGACCATAATGTGGCATATCAGGACTGTTGCACACACACATAATGAATACTGAAACAAACACTTTTTTAACAGTGTACACATCATCAAAACATTTGAAAGTAGGGTGGATGGAGGAGGAGTAGGTGGGTGTACTTGAACCTTTTAAGAAACTAGGGTTCTTCATTCTGCAAAACAGCACAAAACGACACACACACACAAAAAAAACCTGCAACATTTAGCAGACCCACACAACTTCAGTGCTCGGTGTCCGTTTACATTTTTCACTTTGTGCTTCGGGGTAAGCTGAAGGCTGTCAGTCACTAACTATACAGATAACAACTTAATAAATTCATTTTGAAAGAAATATCACACTGACTATGCAAACAGCAGCTGAGCAGATCTGAAAGTCATTATGAACAATTGTGCCATTTAATTTCTGGCCCTTCAGCGTGAGTAAGAAAGTGAATAAACTTAGCTCAGAACTGAAGAATGTACATACCTATGGATCTGTCTGACAATGTGTGCAGTTCGCACTCTCAGAACATTTCTATGAACTCCTGAAGAATAAGGATGTGCTCACCTGAAGAAATGTTGTACCCACTGAAATTTTTGTTCACATCCTTCATGACCATTTTTCCTCCCTTATTTTCCCCATATATTTTCAAACTGTGACAAAATTTCAAACTTTACCTAAAACATAACAGAAATTGTGGCATAAGCATGAAAGATAAAAATGCAAACTCTTTTGAAAGTCTGAAAAAGCAAAAAGAACCGTCAAGCTGATGTACTTACTCCATTGTGGAACACAGGGGACAGAAACTGTGACCGCATGCATGGCACTGACGACCACATCCTCCACATAGGCGTCTCTCACAGAAGTGACAGCTGACACTGCCTGGGACGTGTCGACATGTTGCACACTTCACTGTGAAAACACAAAACAAAATATCACAAATGCCCATGTACAATTCCATATACACTCACAAATATACATAACATGTGAACATCCACACACAAAAATAACAATAATCCTAGCAATCACATAGACTGCCTCTGTTTTTCAACTTGCCTCCGTTCTTCAACTCAAAAAATAAAATAAAATAAAACTCACTTCTCTTTGTCAATTTTTCTACACTTATCAAAATTCAACATCTGTGTTGCTTTGTTTTCCAAATGGTTCTACATAAATGAATCTAAAAGATCTACATCAATTTACATATTATAAATTAAAGGTGAAAATGCACAAAGAAAGATAACAGAAAAAATATACTTCGAGGCTAGACAATTTAAAAAAGAAGAAAATTTGAGGCTAAGAGAGCGTATCTGTGGGCAAATCTAGGCTTTGAGTGCATTACAGTTTCCAGGCTGTGCGCTGCTACTTTCTTCTTCAACTCCTAGTCCACCCCTGCAGCTGTTGTACCACTATTGGCTTGTTGAAATTAATTTTCATGATTCAATTCCTAGAAGGCCAAACCGTATTCCTCTGATCTGGAGATGATCGGATGAATTTTTAAAGATCAATACATGTTTGAAACTGGAGATGATTAGACAAATCTGTTGAAGATCAATGTTTGATATCCGATTACTTTTCAGACTTAAGGATTTATGCAGAAATAGTACTCAAGATGTAAATGACTCACAACAGTTTAAATATCTGAGCCTGATCGATCTCTCACCAGCAATGATCAAGAAAACATGCCATGTCAAGACACCAATCATTCCATGTACAATTCTGCTTCATCAACCTGTCTTTACCAACCCATTCTTACCAACCCAAATGTCCAGCCGCATGCTTTTCCCCACTATCTGTTTGGACATTCCCTTTGCTGCCAATCCGTGTGATACCGTGCTCCTTCTCTTCCACAGTAACAGTCAAGACTCCCATCAGTCAGACAGTGTAACCTTTCCTTAGCAAATCGCCAATCTGATTCCAAAAACGTTACCTCAGCGATCCATCAGTGTAAATTTTCCTCCCCACTATAACATCCATCCCCAACCCCTTTACAATCTGGAACTGTCAGTCAATCATTGTACAGCCAGCCTCCTTTTGGCCTGTCGCTCATCATATTCAATAGGAATATGATTGTCCTGTGTAATCCTTTCTTGTCTCGACACCTGTAAATGTTACAAGTTTGGCCAGACATTCCTAGAGTTTTTCTTGGCAATTAGCCTATCTCTGGTATCAGCTCCAGGCAACATAATATTTGTTTAAACTCGGCGACTGACGAGCTTCCTCATTGTGCAATTATTTGAATGACTGTGGCCTACAGAAAATTTACAATGTTAAAGAACATCCCTGTGTATGCTGACTTTTGTTTGCACTGAATCTATTCCATTTTCTGTTTATTTGTCTGTTCACCCAATTCCTCATAATTCACAAAGTTTCAAGACTGTTTAAATCATTGTGTCGTACTGCTCTCATTACTCAATTTAAATAGCAGCTTTCACAGCTCTTTTCCCTACGGCCGATCACTTGGTTATGGCAAATGTTGTAACTTTCCTAGCTTCTCTTATTATTCAGTGGGTGTGGCCAACATAACAAACAGTACACTTATAAGCACAGAAACTGGTTCCTTATGAACTTGGGCCTCAGGAAGACATATAAGCATATAAACTGACAGTAAACATTTACATGTTTTTAACCTACTCTACAATGAAGTCAAAAACACAATAATGGCATGTCTTTCCCACACTGCCATGTCAGAGCACACATCAACGTTCTCACTCACTGGATGTTTGTCGTGTGCCGACGTGGGGGGTACGTGTCTTTGCCGACAAAAACCCCCAACGCTCGAGGCCCGCGACTCCGCCAGCTGCACTGCCCTTTCTCTCCTCTTCTCTTCCACTTCCCGAGGAAAACGGGGGAAGAACGTCAGCCTCACAGTCCATGGAGCTGTGTTGTGGTTCCGTCAGTTGACCGCTAGAACTTGGGCACAACTGACCTCTTGTGGCTGGTGGAGATGCAACAGGTGAATGATAACGAAACGCTGCACTGTCACAGTGCATCCAGCTGCTGAACTGTCCACAGCTGATCCCCTGCCCACACTGAATGTCGGTGGAAGGGGAAGCAGGCTGTCTAGCCTTCAGGTCAGTCATCCTGTCGCTGCACTCCATTTCACTCTGTTCAGGACTGCTGGGCCATCCTGATGATGGGCAGACAAGGTGACCAGCCCCATCCAGCGTCATCTGCTGGGGATCTACGCTGCAGTTCCACCCCACTGCACTGGAGGCAGGGTCCATCCTAGACAGGGCATGGTTGGCATTCAGGTCACTGTCTGTGCTCCTTTTCGCACCACTGAACAGTTTCTCCTGGGTCCTGTCTACACATACATAGAAAACTTTTCTCCTTAAAAATATAATCTTTACAGCTTATCATTTGTTGTCTATACCACTTCAATGTTTCTCCTGACCTCCTTCATAAAAATGCTGAAGCTGAGTTCATAGCTTTTATATCATAGCCCAGCCGACCATACCAGGCCTATTTAAGGCTGCTGATTTTGTACTGGAGGGAGGGGATGACTGGGGGAAGGCTCACATTCACAACAGGTCTGATCATGAAAAACTCTTCTATACATTCTGCAAGAAACAGCACTTCTTTTTTTTTTTTTTTACAAGCAACATAAAAACCAGTACATGATGTTTGCTAAACAATTGCAGGGGAGCTAGCTAGCACCCAAGGGTCAATAAACTTGAAACATACAATTGTTGGAATACCAAGCCTGAAACTCATTTGCTGCAACTTTGGAATCCTGTCCAAAACCAAGAATTCATAATCTAAAACAGGAAAGCATTGAATGAACACGTAAACTGAACCTAACTTAAAAATTACTTTGTAATACTGTCCAACAAACAAAAATGGAACTTGGAAGACCCAATAAGCCAATGCCCTTCTCAAATCCGTTTACAACAGAAGTATTCTTTTTTGTTTTTTGTGTGCGTGTGTGTGTGTGTGCGTGTGTGTGCATACCTGCGTGCGTGCTTGTGTGCATGCGCGCATACTTTGTGTGCACGTGTATGTGTCGTGTGTGTGTGTGTGTGTGTGTGCGCACGCGTGTGTATTGTATCATAATGTATGTTTAGTTCACTGTCACAATGAACTTGTAAATTATAAATCTAAAATGGAAAAAGTTAACATGATGAAGTATGTACCTTTTTCATGACAATGAATACATCATTAATAAATGGTGTTTGAAACTTTAGGCAAGTCACAACTCCCTATGTTCAAATCTGATGTGCACGTTCACACAAGAAAAACTAACAAAAATCTCAGAACCATTACATATACTTACGGAAGGTGTCTGCGCGCGCACGTGTTCACACACACACACAACCAGAGGTCGATTGATAACAGAACTTTTAAAATGTGTTATGTGTACATACTGAACTTGCCGAACCCACCACGAGGCACGAGGCACTGCATACATTGATACTGCCAACTCGTTTCTAAGTTTTTCATCTACAACACCGAACCCACCACGAGGCACGAGGCACTGCATACATTGATACTGCCAACTCGTTTCGTAAGTTTTTCATCTACAACACGCCTTTACTCGGTGAGAAGGTTCCCTGCTGCAGTTGTGTTCCAATAACAAAAACAGACTGAAGCCAGGGAGGTGATTGTTAAAACAGACTGTGTCAACACTTATTCGAGTAATTTAATGACTTACCATACACTTCTTTCATCAGTTCTTCATGCATGGTGCCATTTGCTACTTCTTTGACCCCCACATGAGTTTTCCACTGAATGGGGACGTAGTCTGCAAATGGATTTCGACGTTTGGGCATTGCTGACCGCGGACAAGTAACGCCAAAACTTCTAGGCCTACCAGCAATTTATTTCACTTGGCTTTCTTCGGACCCGTTTCACCACAGACGCCGAGATGATTATCACTTTCGCGGGAATGTGATTACAAACATATGGATCGGAAACGGATCATATTATCATGGCACACTACATGCGTCGTCGTATGTCTCAACTGAAGAACCCCATCGATAAACGTACACGCATCGCTTCCCCCAACCCTTTCATGGAGATTTTGATGAGGTTTTCCATTAAAACAAAACAAAAAAAATTCGCTACACAATCCAACTTTTTATCCACTTCGCAATTACTTCCTCTGGCCCCTCCTTGACCCAAATTCCCCCCCCCCCCCCCCCCCCCCCCCAGAAAAAAAACCCCAAAAGCAAAGACGTAGTAGTCTGCCAGGTAAACCCACTTAGTATTTAGGATTAGGTTTTATTCTCACTATCTTGGTCTTTCACTTTCTAACCACAATTCTTTTTTCTCATCTGCAATCATCTCAAAAGTTCCACAATGGCAGAAAAATCAACATGATGATTGAGGCCATTCAACTGGATGATGATGATGATGATGATGATGAAATCCATCTTCTTCCTCCTAAAAAGCTGGTGCACTCAAAAATGAGTAGGTCACCAGCGCGCATGTTAAAAAAGAGAGAATGCGACTTCTTCTTCTTCTTCTTCCTTTGTACGACCAACATCATTTTGCTGATGGTTTTGTCGTATTTGGGGAGATTGCCGAAGATTGCGCAGTTTGAGGATTTAAAAAAAAAAAAAAAAGCATGGGGGAGGGGGGGGGGGGATTTTAGGGAATAGTGGTCAGGAGGAGGGTAAGGGGGGAGGGCTGGGGGTGGTGGGGAAGGGGGTGGTTGTTTCAGGTTCTAAAGATGGGAGGCCAACCTGGACTTGAAGCAGTCCAGTGACTCAGCTGTTGGCCCCTGGAGCAAAATTTGGCAACAAGGGGTCACACATGATAATTAAAAGGTTAAAAGCAATGGCCAGTTGAGCCTAGATAACCATAAAATATATGGGGAAGTTAAAATAGAAAAGTCAATCAATATGCAGATCTCAAGATCGTCTTATCAATTTGATTTTTAAAAGAGACTGCATTTGTGGCAATCTTGATGGCACCCGGCAGTGAGTTCCACAGCTTTACAGAACTAGGATAAAACGATGTAAATGGCTGTCAATATTTGATGCAGGTATGGCATAAGACTGACCGCCCCTCCTGGTGCAACTTTATTAAATACTAGTTGTTCCATTGGGATATCAATTAGTTTAGCTCTGTCTTTGAAGAAGGTATTAAGTTTAATAAAGGCTCTTCTCTCTTCTAAGGGTTTCCATTCAAATTTCCTCCGTTCAATCACCTGTGATTCCACACGCATCACCTTGTTCTCCCCTCTGGAATTTAATAAATGAATGTGTAAAATGATATCCATAAATAAAACGAGTGGACATGCACCGTAAATAGCCTTCTTGGAAGACTTATTTGGTCGCTTTGTTTGTTTTTGTAGACCAGTAGTAAATTGTGGTTTAATTTGCTAAATGCTTAGGAGAAATCCAAGTCAAGAAAGTCTTCCAGACAGCTTGGAAAACAGCTACAGTCATTCCAGTATTCAAAAAAGGTATGAGAACAGATCCAGGAAATTATAGACCAGTGAGTTTAACATGCAATATATGCAAAATTTTAGAATCATTTATTAGAGAGGCTATTATTATACATATGACAGACAATAAATTATGTGCTGAGTGTCAACATGGATTTCGTGCAAAAAGATCTTGTGTGACTCAACTTTTAGAAGTGTTAGAAGACTTTACAAAGGAGATAGATTAAGGAGAGAATATAGATGTATTGTATTTAGACTTTAGAAAAGCATTTGATTCAGTACCACATGAAAGCCTTTTAAAGAAATTAGAGTCTTATGGAATAGTAGGAAATGTACTTGGTTGGGTTAGAGATTTTTTATCAAAAAGAACTCAGAAGGTAAGGATTGGTAGTTCCTTCTCTCAAAATGCTGATGTTATTAGTGGGATACCACAAGGCAGTATTTTGGGACCAATATTATTCACGGTGTTTATAAATGATCTCCCTATAGAGTTAAAGAGTACATATAAAATCTTTGCAGATGACACAAAACTTTATAACTCATCGAAATTGCATAAGGAATTACAAAAGGATATTGAAACATTAGTACAGTGGTCTGATACTTGGAACCTATATTTTAATGCAGAAAAATGTAAAGTACTTCATATTGGAAAAACAAACCCACAAAAGGATTATATGATGAAAATTGGAGACAAGGAAATAAAAGTATCTGAATGTGAGGAAGAGAAAGACCTAGGTGTGACTTTTGACAAAAATTTGCAATTTGACAATCATATTGTGAATAGTATAATAAGGCTAACAGAATGATTGGAATAATAAAAAGAACCTTTACATTTATAGAAAAGGACACCTTTTTACAAGTATATAAGACGCTAGTTAGACCTGTTCTTGAATATGGAAATACTGTATGGTATCCAATGCTAAAGAGACAATCAGAAGCTCTAGAACAGGTACAAAGAAGAGCAACCAAGATGATTCATAATATAAAAGATTACTCATATCAGGAAAGATTAAAATATCTACAACTTCCAACACTTAAGGCAAGAAGAATAAGAGGAGACTTGATTCAAGCATACAAGTTATTTAATGGAATTGATTACGTTGATAAAGCATGCTTTTTTTGTACTCCGCAGAAAAATATTACAAGGAACAGTGATGATAAGATATTTAAACAATATTCCAGAACTAATTTGAGAAAATTTACATTTATTAACAGAGTAACCGATTTTTAACAGTTAACATCAAACGTGCACCTAGTATTAATGTTTTTAAGAACCTCATAGATAAACATGAACTATTAACTAAAATAAAATATGAATTTGATGGATAATAGGACTGAGCTAGCCTATGACTGGACCAACGGTCACGAAAAAAAAAAAAAGATGTATACACACAGAAGGGGCATAAAAGCCTAAATAGGCTAAGTTGTTTTTGATACAACGCCCCTGATCCTGATCCTGAAATCTTGATGTTTGTCCTGAGGCCTAAGATTGTTTGCTCTGTTGGTGATGCTTTCAATATGGGGTCCCATCCCTGCTGAGGTTCAATAACGTCAAGGCACCTGACCTGATCAAGGCATCGGCTCAGCGATGGTGGCCCAGTGTGCGGGGTTATTGCGCATGCCCACTTTATGTTAACATTTATGCATTTCTTGGGGAGAAATGAAACTTTCCACCGTTGCTTCTAGGTGTCGAGCCTGTCCAGGTCCTCCTGTCAGTCATCCTGGTCTCTGGGGAAGACGATGTATCTATGGCATGTTCTGCCATCGACAGTCTGACTGAAGATGTCACTTCTGTCAGCAAGTTGTTAATCTACAGTATGAAAAAGGAAGGCCCAAGAATGGAACCATGTGGAACACCTAACTAAATAGGAATAAACTTGGATTATGCTCCATTCATAATGATTGGCTGCTTTTTCACATTCAAAAGATTTAAGTACAGGTATTCAGCTTGCTCTAAATGCCATAATGGCTGATCCTGTGGACCGGTAGTAAATTGTGGTTTAATTTGCTAAACGCTTTGGAGAAATCCAAGTCAAGAAAGTCTTCCTGACAGCTTTAATTCTGAACCTCAAAGACTCCACAAACCTTTCTATGAATAATTTTGCCTCTCAAGGTCTCCCATTCCTTGAAAGTGCCTGTAAATTCTTACACTTTTTGATAAAGCCTAACGTAACACAACTCCATTGAGTGTGTGTGAGTGTGTGTGTGTGTGTGTGTGTGTGTGTGTGTGTGTGTGTGTGTGTGTGTTTGCTCTCTCTCTCTCTCTCTATCTATCTATCTATCCCCCCCCCCCCCCCACACACACACACACACAATTAATTAGAAGTGGGAAATAAGTTTGGGCTAACAATTCCTCCATCATTAAAGTAATGACTTGGCAAAGATTAAGGGAGATGGGGGTAGGGGGGAGAGGGGGCTGTGACAGGAAATAGGAATGAAAGAAGTAGATATTTGAATATAAAATCCCTTACTAGCACTTTATGGGGACCATGAAAATCTATCTTGAATAAACAGAACTATTCTTACTGCCTCCACAGAGACCTTACATCCACTGGTTTGGGCCCATCAGTGTGACACAGCTGACTGCATGGGCAGACCTCCCTAAGCACCAAAAGGAAATATACCACCTACAATTCTGTGTATTCTCACCATCAAGGGTCCAAAAACGGAATACAATAACACCCAAAGGCAAACTGCAAAGGGTAGAAAAGTAAAATGAGAAGAAAGCAATGAAAGGAAATAAGCAGCATAAAGACCCAAATCATTGTATAAAGAGAAATGAATGTAGGGGAGAGGGGTAGGGAATATGAGCTATGCTTGGGGATCATCGAAGGATATAAGGGAGGTTGGAAGGTGTCAACAGTGAGAGTAGATAGCTTGACAATTTAATCGCCCAAGCATTGTCAGTCATGTCAGTGCTGACAACAGTAAAATATTGTGCAGAACATCCTAAAAGATATCTTAACTTGGATCTCCAAGTATTAGCTATGAGTATTTTGTCGTATATGCTTAGATTTCTTCTCGACCATTGTTTGATGACACGTTGCACATCATTTATCTTCTGTGTCCAATTGTCTTCAATATGTTGGACGCTGATTTGATTTGTGAAGTGGATTCCAAGGATTTTAACTTGCTTTGACCATTTTAGATTGTGCGGTTGCTCATGATTGTTTTTGTGCTGGCCCAAACACATTGCTACTGTTTTATACATGAAGATAAACGGAAGAGCAACTCAAACTTTCAACAGCCCAACACCAGCATCAACATTTCATACACACACACACACGCACGCACACACACACACACACACACACACACACACACACACACACACACACACACACACACACACTTGCCTTTGTTCAAGGAATAACCATCGAAATGTCTGATTTCCCTTAAAAAAAAAAAAAAAGACAAACTTGGGTCTCCAAAGAGATGCAACCTTGCACTGACTGACCAAACACCAGCATGGTGAACAAACAAGTAGTGGGGGAAACCAAGTGCTGGCTAACAATTCCTCTGCCACTAAAATGATGACTTGGCAAAGGTTAAAAGGAACACACACACACACACACACACCCTTCCCCTTCAATACAAAGAGGAGGGGGGGGGGGGGGGAAGTCTGTGAAGGAAAATAGCAATGAAAAAGTGTACATTGAAATATAAATATTCACTTGCAGTGTACAGGAAACATGACAACTGGTCTTGAAAACAGAACCATTTCCTGGAGACCTTTCACCCACCCATCTGGACTCATCAGTGGGACACAGCTGACTGGCCAGATCAACAGACCTCCCTCAGCATGCATCAGAAGAAAAAAATATCACCTATGATTCTGTGATATTCTCACCACCAAGGGTTCAACAACAGAATCCAATGCACCGCAGAGAAGCAAGCAAAGAGTAGAAAAGTCAAGTGAGGTGAAAGCACTGGACGGAAAAGCTGCATAAAAACTGATATGATTGTTGTGTTGAGTGATGAATGTATTGGGAATCTTTTAACCTATGCTCATCAATCCATGGGTTATATATATATTGATGTAATGACGGGAGAATTGTTAACCTGCACTTGTTTTTCCCCCCATTTACTCATTTGTCTCGCACACACACACACACACACACACACACACACACACACACACACACACACACACACACACACACATTTGTTAATTCAGGGTTTTGCTTTTGACTGGAGAGTGCACAAGGGGTTGTGTGTCTGGATTTGGGTAAAAGATCTGGTGCTTAAAAAGCTGGCCCTTGCTATGATTGTGAGTGCTGTTTACTTCATTTTTATCATTTTATTTCATTTGTTTACTTTCACTGATTTTCGTTTTGAGGGGGATATGGACGGATAACAAAAATTTGAGTTATATTACCTGCAGACAATGGAATGATTGCTCATGACAGCTCAGCTGATAGAATGATTGCATTGCCCGTCTACATCTGTTTTCCGACAAAAGTTATTTTGCACATACATATATGTAATACTATCTGCTCCCAATTCAGTCCCTCCTCACCCCATCCCAAATTCTCTCTCTGCCCATCCTCCTTCCTGTCCCCCCTTTCCTTCTTTCTGTCCCTCCCCCTCTTTCCCTTTTCTGATCCCCCTTCCTCTCTCCATTGCACATCCTCTCCTCCTGCCCCCCATCCCTCTCTATCCTACCCCCTCTCTTTTACTGTTCCCTATCCCCCTCCTATCTCCCCCCCCCCCCCCCCAATCCCCTTTTCCTTATACCCTCTTCAAATCCTGCAATTACTCCGCTACATGGTGATATAATATATGTCCTTTTTTTTTTCATTAAAAATGAGACTAACATGTCTGCCTCACATGTAATAATTCTAACTTAATGTGCCTACTATACTGAGTTGCCCTTTGCCAAATATGGAGATCATATGAAAAATGTGGATTTGTACAACCTCCCTTCTCTTGTCTCTCCCTCTTCCCCTGCCTCCGTCCCGTCGTCCTCAAACCTCCCTCTTCCTCATCTCACCCCTACCCCATCCCTTGGCTTCTTTGTCCCCTCTACTCTCCTTCCCCCATCATCCTCCCCTATACTGTGGGTCTTCCCCCCCCCCCCCCCACCATTCCCTCTCACCCTCTGCTGATCACTGCCCTCCCATCTCCCTCATTTACCCTCCTCTATCCAGTCTCTTTGCACCTCGCATCCCCCACATCCCTTCCCCTCAGATCTGTTTTGAAATTGTTTTGAATTTCCATGCTGCTTAATATCGCCATTTAACCACATTTTTAATGCATAAAAAATGCAATTGTCAATTCTCAAGTGCGTTTGTTCACTGACGACTGCATACTCTATATTACAGATTAGATCTAGGATTCTAATCATCAGTATCCCTGCATTTGTGTGTGTGTGTGTGTGTGTGTGTGTGTGTGTATAAATGTGCAAGACAACAAGCATGTCAATATTATTGTGCCATTTCTGGAAACGATACAACCCAAATCAACTAGCAGCAGTACCATTTTATTTTCAAGCCCACATCATCATCACAAAGAACATGGTTAAAAACAAACAAAAAATATCATGTCTCCACTTGTCTTCAACAATAATAACAGACATATCAAAACGTTCTTTTAGCATGTGGATACATTACTGTTGTTCTCTAAGCAGGAATGAAACATTGTTTGTGACAAAAAGACTGCCATTCTTGGCAGCCCAACCTACATCACAGTCCATCAACAAATTAGAGACAGTACACTGGAGCACATCACAGTTTACCATTTACCATGTGCCTGGTCTGCATCACTTTGAACAAAAAATGAAGGCAGCTCATCATCTGCTGCTGATTACAGCATTTTTTTTGCTATAAATAGCTCAGATGAACGCAGAGAGTTATACCACAACCGTCACCACTTAAAAAAGCATGAACAAGTCATGCAGTATTCTCAATAACACACACACACACACACACACACACACACACACACACACAACACACACACACACATAATGCACAATAATTCATCATGTATTTTAGCACAATCATTCACGTTCTTAAGCTGGAAAAACAGACCATGCCTGATGCGTTCTGCTTGATTTATCATACCCAGTTTAAAGAAAGAATGTAATAAAAATTAAAAAAAATTTAAGGTAAATGAAACAAACAGACAGGGCTGAACTGGCAAATAACACAGAACGGGCAGCTACAGTCCATTCCAGTGTCTTCAGCTTCACAACTAGTTTTCAGAATACAATGGAAAAGCAAGCCTGTTTTAAATTGCATAAAGATTTAAAAAAAAAAAAAAAAGGAGAAAGATTTCACTGATAAAGACAGACAAATGAACCATGAAGATAAAACAAACAAACAGACAAATAAAACCCAACCCCAAACAGACAGCTGTAAAGGAAGAGTCAGAGATCCAGAGAGTGACAGGAAAGTGGAAATTTATAGCACAGAATTTCCAGACTGACAGAACCTCTGACATCCTCACTGGGGCAAGACTACTGCTGAGCCATGTCTGTTCAAATTGCACATAAAATACATCATGACTGTCCTATTCTTTTCCCACTTATGTTCTCATCGTCTTCTTCATTCCAGTAATAATCAAGAGTTCAGCAAAGAATATGTGCTGTATAAAGATAGTGTTCTGATCAGAGCTTCATAACTGACTTTTCAATGAACAAATAAAAAAGCTCAACTATTTCACCTTACTTTTATGAAGTGCCAAAAATCAATGATAATAACACAGGCAATAACTTCTGCACATAACCAGCAAACTTAGCGTTTCCCCAGAATTAAGCGTGATTTCAAAACTTTGGGTACATAGCGGATTGTCAAAGACACTCGTGTATCTCTCTCCATAACATCTCCAACACTGACTTCTGGCACAAGGTCAAGGTTCACTACCTTGTCGGTGATGCAGTCATTCGTGACTTCCTTGATGCCATGCAGGTGAACTTTGTACATGTCATCCTGCAAGAGAAGCAGACTCCGGGGCTGCAGAAGGAGGGAAAGGAAATGGCGCTTGTCCATGGAACTGTCTCCGCCTTCAGACTGTCTTTCACACTCTTGCTCAATGCCGCATGAACACGAACTGTCAACGACAGTACTGCCGTCATGTACACACTGTCCATCACCATCCTTTCCCTCCCTCTCTTCCACTTGACAGCTGGCTAACTGTTCTTTCATCTGTGTCGACGAACCCCTTTCTCCTGTGCATGTCTCGGAGGAACGACAGCTGTCACTATGTGGTGTGGCCGGGGACTGACCTGTAGCATGCCCAGCGTTCAGGTGGTAGTAGAAGTCCAGAAGTGTGTGTGAACCGAGGGTGATAGTGGACACTGTGGGGTAGAAGGCTGGCCCATCTTCATGAGGCTGAAACATCACCATAGGTATCTGTATGTGACTTTCTCTCCCTCACACACACCACAGCCACTGACAGAACATGAGACTGCAGCATATTTACAAGCACACCAATAAATGTGCAAGTATTCACACACGTCATACATGCACGCACGCACACAATTCTTTGTAACCAATTGATACACATCTATTTCATGCCTGCAGAGGCAATGAACAATGTTCATTTCCTTTCACCATGTTTTGGAGCAATAGAAGATGATAACAATGAAAAAACATTCATCATCAATACCAACCCGAACATTTAAAGAGAAAAAAAAGAACAGTAACAAATTGCAATATTAAAAAACATCACAGAAAATACTGATTGTGTCTCAATCTCATCTTTGACTGAACATTACAGTTTTCAAATTATTTTCTCAACTTAATGACCTTGGACAGAAAGGTTAGCAGACACAGGCTTGCACACTTGCACACAGAAACGCATGCATGCATGTACACGCGCGTGCGAATACACACACACACACACACACACACACACACACACACACTCACACCTCACCATGATGCCCTGACCAGGGAGGTACTCGTTGACCAGCACATGATTAGGAACCTTGCCCTCAAAAGCACCCAGCTCTGCTATCTTCTGACTGTACACCTGCAGCCACTGAAAATACCATCCAAAGAAGGTAAGGATTTTGATGTACAAAGAAAAATAACATATATAATAACAGAAATCTAAAAACAGAAATAATGTAAACAAAAAAAAGCACAGATTTTGTCTTTCATGCCTTCTCAAACAGTAGTATAGTCCCAAGGACATTCATGTATTGCATTTTATTGGCTGTCCACAAGAGATTGCAGTGAGAAGAAGGGCAATGGGGGAGATTCTTTAATGGAGACAGGCAGCAAGTAATCTACACTGATGCGAAGTGATGGAGAGAGAAAGAAGGGAAATCGTACAATAGCAAGTTGTGCAGTAACAGGGAGAGACAGCAATGGAGTATCTTTTAGCAAAGAAGACTGGGAAAGGAGGTACAAAGAGTAGAAGAAAGGCAAGAGAGATGTACCAATCACGCTGGGTGGAAGGGTGTTCATGGAGAAGACAGGAATATGGCAAGAGAGAAGTACAGTGGGACAGAGAAAAAAAGACAAGAGATAGGAAACTCTAGTCATTGAGACAAAAAAATTGGCAACCAAAAAAAAGTCAAGTAATAAAAAAAAACTGAGGTAAGAATAACATTTAATCATAAACGAAAGGTGAGTTGAGAAAACACACAAATGGACACACCAGACACACTTGCACATACATGACGGGATTGAAAAAAAGGAGTGTTTAAAAAGAAAAAAAAGACACCTGGGGCAAGTCTTCGGCAACCATTCCTTTGGGTCCCGGCAGCCCACCTGTGATCAGATACAAAGTTCACTCTGTTAATCTGTACATTACTTCACACAGCTCTAAAGTTCAGGAGGGAAAAAAAACAACAAAGAAAACAAAAAAAAATACACACAAGCATGATTTATATGAAATAACATGTGCATCATGCACATAAAAGGATAAGCACTCATAGATGTGTATGTGATATGAAGCCCTGGTGTACGTGTGTGCATTACACATGCATGCATGTGAGTAAATGTGCATACATGTGTGTGTATAAAATATAAAAACTATGTGTACACATACAGTAAGGCTGTTTGTATGCATGTGTGTAACTGTAAGTGCTTACAATTTAGTTGCTATGGTCCAGTGTGTACATGTTTGCGTAAATGTGCAACGTTCATGCACATATGATCATGAGCAACTGTTTTGTGTGTGTGTGTGTGTGTGTGTGTGTGTGTGTGTGTGTGTGTGTGTGTACCACAAAGAAAGAGAAGAGGCAGTGACAAGAGACAGCATAAACCGACTGAGAGACTCAGATAGTGAGACAGACACATCATGGAGTCTAAATAAAGAAAGCTCTGAAGACAAAACACTCTGACCCCAATTCTGCAGACGTCTGTGGGACAGGACTGTCCATTTTGTTTTGGGGGCTTGATAAACCCTTGACAGCAATAAGTTTTCTTCCTCTGCACTGATGAAGTCGGGAATGTAGTACACTGTGCATGGAGCCTGCAAACAGTTCCAGATGGAATACATTTTGCCCTGTAGAAACACTGCATAAATGATGCATTCTTAAATTTCGCCACCTTGAATCAAATGCTGGAAAAAATTCAATATACAAGACATTCTTTCATTTTACTAAAATCTAATTTTTTTACACTTCTCTTGCTGCAAAAGGGAGATGCTGATTGGGGGTTTGAGGGAAAGGGGATGGGAAGTGGTGGTGGGGTAGGGGTGGGGCACACATGTCAGTGCAAAATGTGAAAAAAAAAAAAATCTGTCAGCTAATGATCCATAACTCCTCATCCACCCAATCTCTCACCATCCCCGTCTTCCTTCTAACACTAGTAACAGCACAGACATACTTGATTACAGATGTAGCGTTGTGAGTGTTGTAGACGATCTTCACACAAGCAGACCAAGCGCAATTTAGATCATTTTCTTGGCTTTATTAAGCTAACTCCACATAGTTCCTTTCTCGTTGGAGGCTGGGGATGAACTCCCTATTCTCACACATACATCTCCTGACAACACCTTCATTTGCTCACCGTTTGCACAGTTGCATGCATCACATCAATCATGCATTCCCCAGGTGCACTTTCTGCTAATCATGCAACCCATTCTCATTCGCCCTCTCACCCAGAGAAATCAAACCCTTTAACTTTAAGAAGAAAAAAAAAAGCCATATATAAATTACTAAGATGATGCAACTGTGTATGATAGCTACCAATAGTACCATAGTCACCTTTCTTAAGTTTAACCTCTATCCTATCCAGGTCAAGTTTACTAAGAAAATGCAAGTATGCATGATAGCTACCAACAGTACCATAGTCACCTTTCGTAAGTTTCACCTCTATCCAGTCTAGATCAAGTCTAACGGCGCACACCCACATTCATTCTCAAATACCAGGAAGACCAAGAACTGCCTTTCCTTCACATGGGACCAATAAATGCAGAGTTTCTCACAGTGCTCATGAGCAGTGGAGGGATTTGTTAGGTGACTGACTGACTGATCAACGTATGACCAAATGATTTGTCATAACTTATTGAGAACAGTAATCAGTCACTGAGACCACTAAAAGCGTCAAGTTGCCCTTGCTCAAGGGCTGTCATCTATCAAATATTTTTCAAGATGCGCATATAACTGTGTCATGTGACTGGATCAGTCGGATTTACATCAGTTTACCCTACAGAAATAATGATCACTATATTATTTACAAACATGGACATATCCAATGGCGTACAGGCCTACATTTTTTTTTTTATTCAAACACTAAAATTACAAACTCAATGAATGTGTTGAAGACGTTCCCTCAATCTGACATTACAATACTATGGATCGTTCTTTCAGTTTCTTAATTTTACGATCATATAAGACAGTGGCACATACTTTTTTAACTCTGAAATTGTTCAGATCCATGTTGATGCATCCAAAATGAAAAGAAAAGCACATGCTTCCGGGATTCAACACTGTCGTATACTACGCCCGTTGTGGTTGCATATTCTACAATAGCAGCCAATGAAAATTGTTGTTACTTGTTGGCGGCGTCCTTAATTTCGCGCATGTGCTGTCGCGTTGCACTGCACTTTGCTGGGAACCTGAATGTTGTTCCTGCAGAAAATCGTCGCAGAATGCCAGAGCTGATCTGCTGTGAACTCAATTTCATTTCAAGCGTTTAATCAGGCGAGGCACTTGACAGGGAAAAATCAGGAAATCCTACCAAGGTTTGCTTTGCTTTGTTATATTCTTATTGTTTACGTTTAAAACGTGTGCACATGTTACAGTCAGCCGTCAGGTCACAAGCAAAATGAAAACATTTTTACTCTCGACTAAGATTTAAGATATCGATCCACTGACAGTGAGTGAAGTAGGTTTAACTGTTGTTGGTAAATGGATGCTGCAATAACGGTGAGACGTTCGTCGTCTCAGAGGGACTTAATACTGTACAATTATTTTCTGTGTAATTGATCCAGAGATAACAGGAAGGTAAGTACGAGCAAATTACTGAAACTAGTATCATCTGTGACTTCATAAGTGACCGAAGTCGGCAATTTTTGAATACTGTCGAATGACCATCTCAGTCACTGAATCATTGTCTGATTCAGTTGCTTTACTGGGCATGTTGTTGACATGTGGAATATGTTCTTATTGAGAGGAACTGATATCGTTTCTACAATTCTAGGCAGAAAAAAGTCGAAGACTGCCCTGTGTAATTTGGAAGGGCAGTTAAGCCTTTGTAATGTTGCTATAATTTAAGTGTGACTTTGATCGTATATCTGATGAGAATTGCTTGTTATTTTCGGTCAGTATAATTTTTTTCCCTACTATGTTTTAATGTTATGTATTGATGATGCAGTGCCCCCCCCCCCCCCCCCCCCCCCCCCCTTCCCTCTTTTGTTTTAATATTATGTATTGATGGATATTTTAACTTTCAGCATTTTATGAAGGTATTGACCGCAGTTGGACTTGGAACGGTGATCAGCATTTGGACAAACCTGTGTTGATGGGCTGACAGATGACCTGTTATATTCTTTGTCATGGTGTGCGAGGACAGACCTGATAACATCGTTGTGGCCATGGCTCCACCAAACAAATCCATCGTGTATGCTCCATGATCCAGTGATGTTGTGCTCTTTATATTCTTTTCCCTTTGGAATCTTGATGAAACCTGGATCATCACTATGGTTAACCTGGACATTTTGTGTCCTGTGTGCTGTTGATCTTGGATCAGGGTTGTGAAAAAGACTGTGGATTTCGTATCTTTGTGAACTGTGCAAAACGTATCTGTGGCTCTTTATCTGGGATGTGAGGAACTGCCTGGTGGTGCTTTTATCGTCAGCTTTTACCAGCTGTATACCTGATTCCCCTTGGTTTGAATTGAACTTTGAAGAATATCCATACTTTTGTCATCATCAAGTGCATTCTGTTTGTTGTGTACCTTGGTGGTGTGCATGAGGAAATACTTAGCTTTATTTGCTGCAGATTCTTTATTAGCTGTCTTAGTGTCTTTCTTCTGCACCGTCGGACTGTTAGAAAATAAATGCCCAGATTGTCAGCTGTGTGTGCCAGCTGTTTCTTCTTACAAGCTTGCCTCTTTCTAGGACAGGACACATCATTTGGCGCTTTTGTCCTTAATGGTTGTTGGTGTCAGAGCTGTCATCTGCTTTTTGTTTCAGCATCTGCTTCTTTTCATTTGGCATCAGAACAGCAGGAAATCTTAGTCCTGAATTGACCAGGACCAGAGGAAACGGACACTTGCTTAATTTTGGACATAAATCATGACACTGCTTAGTACTTTGAGACCATTCAGGTTTGCAGACATCAGACACCATTCTTCAGGGTGAATGACCTGGATATAGACCTTGGATTACACCGTCCTCAACATAGATTCAAGAAGTGTTCTGTTGCGGTACTATGACACTGGCCGTGGGAATTATCATTTGATGCTGGATAACCCTGGACTTTAAAGAGCTGTTTGTGTCTCCTGAAAGTGTGGCCACTATGAAGAGCAAAGACAAAAAGGGTTCAGGACATGCAGACAAAAAGAAAAAGAAGAAAGATCGGGTTGGTACTCAGTACCTCTGTTTGAATTGGAGCTGCTGTGTTGAAAATCGTAAACTAGAATGCGCTGTTGATCTGTAATGTAGACCACAAATGTATAGCCTAAAGTATGAAAAGGTGTCCATTTTTGTGACATTGAATATTTATTTCATAGTTTTTAATTCTGTTGTTCTATTGAAAGGTGCACTGATTTAAGGTTAAAACAAAGGCTGGTGTAATGATTCACAGTCATTTGTGTGATTGTATAACTCCTTAATTTGAAAATGAAATTTAACTAAGAAGTGTTCATAGCTTCAAACAGTGTATAAAATCAAACTAAGATTTTTCCGGTTTGACTTAACCATTTATTTTGTCTCCTTTACATTGGCAGTGAATGAATGTTCTTTCGGCAAAAGACGTAGAAAAAAAGGATGTTATGATAACACACAACATTTTCCTTCAGTATTTCAGTTTATAATATTGTTGATATATATATATATATAATATATATATTATATATATATATATATATATATATAACCCTTGTTTTATGTCAGTTTTCATTTCCATTTGAAGGGGTATCTAGACCATTTGATGGAAATTGAAAGGCATCTCCTAGACTTTGAAAATAAGAGTTTATTCATAAGTTTCTGTTTTCAGTCTGCTCTTCAACCAAGTGCCTCATTTTGTTTCCTGCTGTTAATAAAAAGTAGTACTGTTATTCAAAGTCATCAGTGCATCTCATTTTAAATTCACATACAACTACTTAAAAGTTACCTACACACACTGGATATATAATTTATGAGTGCATTGTCTGTCACATGCTGTCAGTTTTCACTGCAACAAAGTTTATGTCAGTAGAACTACTAGAAGATGGAAAATGTTTAATATGTGGATTAGAATTTGAAGCGCTTTTTTTTTTTTTTTTTTTTTGATGTCCCATCTTCAGTGCCATCCCAGAAGAAACTGTGCGCTGCTGCCTACTCACTTCGGTGGCGTTCAGTGGGTGCCTGTTCTGATTCAACATATGCTGGACACCACATACTAAGCCCCCTACTGACAACAGTTATTGCTTCTAAGACACAGAGCCGGCATGTGTGAGCTCTTCAGCAGGAAGGTGCCACCAAATCTGTCCAATGCCATCCCCCATGAATTTGCCAATACTGGTTACTCAACAGAACCAAACTAGGCCATAGACGTGGGAAGGATATTGAAACTGAGGCATGAAGGTCCACAGAATTTGATACCTTTTTTTTTCAAATGCTGATCGATGAGGATGAGGATGAAGAAGATGATGCAACAGATTTCCATTCCAGTCTGAAACTGCATGATAGGGCTGTACCCTGCGTTTACTTTCATTACATATCCCAGCATCAACCAGGCCTGAGAGATACTCTATGCAGACACCAATAATGTTAGTCAGGATATTTGAGCAAAACTCTCAGAGACGTGTCCATTGAATGGTTGAACCTTGACTGTGTGGTCCCAGTCTTCCCAGCCCATAGCAAAGTCAGGGCTGGATCGGGGCAGAAAAATCCCACAAACAAATGGCTCTGATGGGATTTGAACCCACAGTCTCTCAGCCGGGATTCCTCAATGCTAACCCCTTGGCCATGGCAGCTGGCCATTTGTAATAAATTTTGTCTCAAGGTATTGCTTTTTTAAATACCAGTCATTTTCTTGTCACACAAAATGTCCAGACTGCACAGGAAATTCGCACACTTGATTACATATTATCAGAGATATTTGGTTTTCTAAACAACATGAACAGGCAAGTGAACTGTTCATTTCCACTTATAATGAATGACATTTTATTGATTTCAGATTTCTGCTGCCATCATTAGCTTGATCAGAACTAAGCAGATGCTCTCATTTCAGCTGTGGACACCATTTCATGCTTTGTAATGTTTAAAGTTGACAGTGCATAGGCTTACTTTCTGTTCTCAGGCCATAGATCCCTTATCCTAAACATTGTTTAATATTGTTCTTTAGATGAGGTGGAGGAGAGGTACTTCTGATTCAGCAGTGGTTGATTTGCAGATACGATTATCATAATGTAGTATCTAGGGCTTGACCAAACATCATTACAAGGTTACAGAAACAAGGTCAGTGATGTGGAATGTACGAAACTTTTTTTTTTTTAATCAATATCCTTTAAATTCTAGCCAACCAATTGTTTATTTGTGTAAAAGAAATAGAGTGTATTTGTTTCAGAATGTCAGAATAACACTGAGAGATCTATAAGTGCTATCTGCTATTTAGTTGTTGTAGTTGATTGCTTGATCAGGGTATGGCAATTAGATGTGCCCACCACTGTTTTCTGAATGATTGCCAGATTTTGTTTACTTGAAAAGAAACCAGTTTTCATGTCTAAGGGAAAAGAAAGAAAAAAATTGTATATTTTGTTGACTAACGTCTGTTCCAGACTTACATGTCATTCTTTGTTTATCTGAATTGTCAACTCCTTTGTAAGTGGGGTCATTACATCATGTATTACAGCATTGGTTGTAACTGGTGCAGTGGATTATAAGGAAAGAAGCGTTAGGTGACAGGATGCTGTGCTGTGTCTTGTAGATGGTGCGTGTAGGAGGGGAAAACATCAGGAGGGGGGCCAGACACCTACGCTGTGATGACATCCCCACCGACACCTTCACCCCCCGCACCTATCAGGTACCTTTTGCTTTGTTTCAGACTGTGTGTGTGTGTGTGTGTCTGTGTCTGTGTCTGTGTTCTGTGTTGCATTCCACAGTTGAGCACTTTGAAAGTCACCCAATCTAAACTCTAGGAAATGCAAAGTCATAGACTGCATTTCAAAGGTGAGAGGATTACGTATATGGCTGTGACTGTTTTTGATTATCCTACCACAAAGATGGACACACTTCATCTTCAGAAAGTTTAGTTCCTTTTTGGGAGAATGAAAATCTAATGCTAAAGATTAGCAACTTACCATGACTGAACTTTTACAACCAACAGATGTATGTATGTCTTTGTGGTAAATGTGTGTATCATTTGCAATGCTATGTATGTTTGCATCGTGTATGTGTGTGTGTGTGTGTGTGTGTGTGTGTGTTGTGTGTGTGTGTCTGTGCATGAACATTATTTTTCCCAAATTTTCTGCCCTCAGTCACATTTTTTAAACTAACATTATTTTTGCATTCTGGCATTGCGTGTGTGAAGTACTACATTTTCTCTGCATGTTTGTATTGTTTAGTTTGAATTTACTCAATGACTGGTAATTGTGGTACCAAAAGAATGGAACAAAACACAGTGTCATACTCACTGTGACAGTACAGTTTATTACTGAAAAGTGAAATAAAGACTCCTATGCCCAGAGTGTAGTGTATCCTACAACAGTATAGTTTATTACTGAAAAAGCTCCTATGCCCAGAGTGTAGTGTATCCTACATCAGTCTAGTATATATTGTTACTGAAAAAGCTCCTCTGCCCAGAGTGTAATGTATCCTTCATCAATGGCTGCAGGTGGAGCTGTTGGAGTCCGCCCTGCAGGGCAACACCATTGCCTGCCTGGGCAGCGAGTCCTCCAAGCTCTTCCTGGGCCTCATGGTCCTCCGGCAGCTGGCTCACCAAATCCGCCCACCCCTGCACCTCGGGGGCAAGAGAAGCGTCTACCTGGTCAATTCTGGTATGCTTGCATAGCTGCCAGCTTCCTGCCCCCCACCTGCCCTTCCACCCCACCCCTCACCCCCTTTTTTTGTTTCTATTTGTTTCAATTCTAATTTGAAAAAAGAAAATCTACCCCAAATCTTTACTGTGTTGTGAAAATCACCCATTTGAAATTTGTATGAAAGATGTGGGATTTGGGGATCATTGTTTGAAAGATATGATGAAATGTTACCGAAACATGGCCAGAATGATGTTTCATGATTGCAAGCAACTACAGATGTAATGAAAAGAATATATTTTCTTTTTTATCCCTACTTCGATCAGCTTGAGCAGTCATGAGTAATTAAGTTTTCAATTAAAAGACAAACTTCCCCATCAATCCCTGGGTCCCAGATTTTTAGTCCAGAAGGTTGGCAGCTGTGCATTTGGCTTACAGCCTGTGGTCACCCATGCCTAGGTCAGGGGAAAACTTCAGTGAGGCCAGGAAGATTATAGAAAATAAAGAAGTGCCATAACTCTTGCCTCCAGTGTAAGTGCCGTCAACTTCAGGTTACTGCCATAAAAAAAACTTTTAGATACTGTTTACAGAGTTGAACTTTGGTATTTTTTGTTTGTTAAGGCATATAATATGCTTTTTGTTAATTATTTTTGTTCCAGTGATGTTGAGAAGCTTCTTTAGTGTAATTAGAGCTTGATCTCCTATCACAGGCATGATTTTGCACAATGTGTATGTGCTAATCAGTGTTGACTTTCGGTGTGAAAAGAGGTTCCTTGGATAACGTAAAGGTGCGGATTCAAAATTTAATTAGTCAGAGAGCTTACTTATTTATGGTGTTGGATTTTGTATGAATTAAAATGCTATTTCGCTTCTTGGATTAATTATTTATGGGTTAGAGTGTACATGAACTAATCTGTTGAATGTTAAGTTCGTCCCATCAAAGAATTTTTCTGTATGGTTTTGTTGTTGTTGTTTTTTTGTTTGGTTGGTTGGTTTTTGTTTTGTTTTCAGAATTGCCCTGCCTCTGTGGTTATTTGTATTTGTGCTTATGTTCTCTTTTCAGTTAAATTAATTTGCATTTCATTATCTCAGTAGTGACTTCAACACGATGACAGCCCTGATATGGCCCTTTGTGGTCGGCTGGGCTATAAGCATCATTACCATACCTTATTATTGTTGGGAAGAGGAAGTTTATGGGAGTGTGTGTATGTATGAGATTTTACTAATGTCACCAGTTTCCATTGAGTGTGACCTAGGGTTGCTGACTGTGCAGAAGAGGATGTGGAGATGGTGTGGAATACTCTGTTCCACCACACAGACCTGGCAGTTGGCCGGGTCTCATTACCAGACACACCACAGGACCCTCTGCAAGTCGAACCAAGCACACCAGAAGTTGGATCACAGGTGACCTGTGGGGCCATCAAGACGGAAGACGTGCCATCAAAGAAGATAAAAGTTGCAATTGAAGAGGACAAGATTGTCTCTGCACCAGAGGAACCAGCAACACCACTGACAGAAGAAGTATTAGGAAAACCAGACACATTACAACAAACAGCTGCCTCAGACACAGACCAAAAAGTGTCAAATATACCTCAGGAAGAAGCGAACACACCATGTGAAATACCAGTGGCACCAGAAGACCACGGTACCTTGCAGGAAATGGCAATCATACCAGGGAATGAATCGGTCACACCACAGGAAATATCAGCCACACCAGAAGAACCACTCCCTCAGCAGGAAGTTGAAGCCTCACCAGGAAATACATCTGTCGCAGAGCAGGAAATAGTTACACCAGAAGAACTAGCCACCCAAAAGGCAATGGCAGCCACATCATGGAATATACCAATCACACCTCAGGAAGATTCTGTTGCATCTGGTACAGCAACAGCTACACCGCAAGAATCATTGGATATTTCACCGCAAGATAGAGTGACATCAGAAGTGGGACTGTCATGGACCAGCAAACAGTGGTCCTCACTACTGAGGGATCACAATGTGCTTGTGCTGTCAGCCAAGGTGTTTCTGCACTGCCTGCAGAACAGTTACCTGTCCCTAGAGACTCTGAACTTGCTAGTGTTGGATGACTGTCATCTGGCAGAGGGGGACCATCCCTACGTGAAGATCATGTCTCATATTAGGCAGACTGCCCACGCAGATCCCCACCTGCTTTGTCTGACGGCCGCCATCTTGGGCAGTGAGGTCAGTGATCCCAGCCAGTTGAAGGCACGAATCCACAGCTTGGAAATGATGCTGAATTCCAGGGCAGAGACGTCCATGCTGGTCATCTCAGAGCGGTTTGGGTGTCGCCCCAAAGAGAGTGTCATCCAGTGTCGGGCTGATGATGATGTGACAGGGATGAGTGAGCAGCTGGCAGCTATTTTGCTTGATGCCTGGACCTTCCTGGAGGACTGCCAGCTCCCTGCTCATGATGTGCCTCCCAGCAAGCATGACCCTCTGCATGTGCCTAAGTTTGCCATCTCAGAGTGCATCAACATCCTGCAGACATTAGGGCCATGGTGTGCAGCTTCCATTGCGGAGAACTTGATCAGTCAGCTGGAGAAAATAGCAAAGCATGAGTCAAACCCCACTCTGAAACTGTTTTCGCGTTACACTGTTACCCAGCTGAGACTCTTGGTTCGGGTGTTTGAGATCAGCTTCACCCCTGACTACCTGGTTGAAGAACTGTTGCGTTACACTACTCCCAAGGTGCGAGAGTTGATTGACTTGTTGAGGAAGTACAAACCTGACATGGACTTCATGATCATCACCAGAGAAGGGGACGAAGACGACTCCATTTCAGACTTGTCAGATGACGAAGCTAATGATGATGACTCGTTCGACCTGTCCAGTTCTGATGAAGAAGATGCCAAAGACAAGAGCAAACATATTCATGTAGCAGTGAAGAAGAAGGAGAAAGAGGAGAGTGACAACCCCTTTGAGGAGGAGAAGAAATTGTCAGGTGTGGTCTTTGTGGACAACCGCTATGTGGCTTTTGCCCTCAACAAGATGGTGGAGGAGGTATGTGCTTGGGATGAGAACTTGTGCTTTGTGAAGAGCGCCCACATCACAGGCCAAGGCATCCACCGATCGGATGGCAAGAAAGACCTCAGCAAGGCTAGTCGGAAGCAGGAGGAGGTGCTGCGGAAATTCCGCATGCAGGAAAGAAACCTGTTGATCTCTACCAGTGTGTTGGAGGAGGGGGTGGACATCCCTAAGTGTAACCTGGTGGTGCGTTTCGATCCACCTCAGGACTACCGTTCCTACACACTCTCCAAAGTGAGTTGTTTTTTTTCCCTGATCTTATGTAAGGTGCATATGGTGTAGTACTGAATTCTAAAGCTTTAAATGTGTAAAGAAGTGAAAATAATTACCTGTCTTATCTATGATTTAAAGAATGCTATTCGAGTGGGTAAAATATGTGTTGTCTGATAAGTGATTTTTACAGTAAAGATAAGATTAACTGAGTTAAACATCCAGTCAACTAATTCACTCCCCTCTGACATTAGCTATAGCGGACATCCTGTGCACACCTCTTTCTCTCTGACATCTGCTGTTACAGATCCGATACTGAAATTTTTTTTCAGTAGATGTCATGCTGATCCATGGAAATTGACCATGTGCAGGCCATGCACAACCTCATTACCATAGAGCAACCTATGACCGCTGCTAATGCCACATTGTGACATGCTGGTCAACAGTTGAGCTGCTTTTATACCAACACTGTTCATTTAGTGTGAGAACACAATGGTGTCTCAGCTTCCAGCAAGTGATATCGAAAGCAGATGGAGGAGGAGTGTTTACAGTGTAGTTACAGCTGTACAGCTTGTTCAGTCATAGGAAGAAGACCTTGAAGGTGTTGAACAAGATAGTGATAGTAATTTTTAACTCATGTGAAGAGGATGAAAATGCCGAAAGAGTAAGGTGTCAAAGTGAGAAGGGCAGGAGGGAAGTATGATCACTCTGTACTGAAGCTGACTGCTCAGTTGCCTTTCACTAACACAGCAAAAAACTGGTTGCCCAGCCAACAAGCTAAGAGAGCATTTCCACATACCCACCAGTTTTTCTTGTCCAAAACATTTTGGCGAGTGGGAATTTCGAATGTCGGAATGTGAAATATGAAGAAAAGGCAAAAGAATGTGTAGTATGATTTTATAATGGGAGATGTGATCAAGGGAGGTAGAATGCTCTTTAGAATGATTTGGATTGTCAAGATGTTAATGAAATAGTAAAGTACTGAACATGTCAGATAAGTGAAGATTTCTGTGAATCAAAGCATAGTAGCTTAGGCAGGTACTAAATACTGACAACTTTAGAAAACAGTGCTAATCAAATAAAAAAAAATAACAACAACAATAGAAAATATGAGCAATGTCTACTTTCGTGTTGATACAAACTGGAGAAAAAAGGTTATTCACCAGCAGACTGTTGTAATAATACTTACCAGCTGTCAGCTCCATCTATTCGTCTCAGAGCTCAAGTCCTGTAAAATTAGGGGAATCTAAGAGCAAAAATGAAAGTAACATCTGAGAGTGCTCAATTTTATCTGACTGAGGTCCTCCACAAGTGAGGCATGGTGTTTGAGTCAAAAAGGATTCTGTGCACTCAAATTGTATAACACATCTCTCTCATTCTTCAAGGTGTCTGATTGGGGTGGGGAGGTCTGTACACAGAGGGGGGAGGGGGGGATAGGGAGGTCTGTACACAAACTAAGTTGCTGTTTGGTGCAGGGCCGTGCTCGGGCAAGGGATGCTGAGTATGTCATACTGGTGGACGAGGACCTGATGGAGGATTTTGCTGAAGAAATTCAGACCTTCAAAGGCATTGAGCAGGTGGGTGCAAGTCAGTGTGTGGGATGTGATATGATGTGATGTGGGTACATTATGACGTGTAGTTTGTGCGTCTAGATTTCATGCCTGTGGGAAGAAGACAGAAGCAAGCCTTCACACTGGTCATTCTGGCAGGTACTGATAGGAGCAGGCCGTGGACGTAAGGATCTTGAAGATGCTCAGCAAGTGGATCAGTTGGATCATCTGGAGTTCACCCCTTTGCCTACTTTCTGCCCACTGGATCAGCCAGGTGCTCCGTCTGTTTCCATGAAAACTGCCATCAGTTTGGTGAACAGGTGAGAGAGATCTTTAAGTGCTGTAAGGGTATAACTCAATCTGTCTTATGAGAGTTGTGAACAGGTAAACTGTCTCTTCAAACTGTTGCAAGTACGAGGAACATTCAGTCAACCCATGATGCTTGGTGATGATTTTCATGACTTTGCCTGACCTCATGAAAATGTCAGGAGTCTCCTGAAAGTCAGTCTGGAAATAAGTGAAATTATTGCTTGTTACCAAGCCATTGAGTCTTTTTGTTTCCTAGTCCAGCAAACCAAATACACACCTCATCTAAACCATGCTGTTATGGCAATAACATTGCACATGATGGTAAGACAGACATCAGACTTCATGCTTTTTGTGTAAACTGTAAAGCAAAATGAGAACAAGTACGTTCAGGTGCTATCAAGAAGTTGCCTTTGATCATTTTTTCGCAGATGCGGTACATGGCTGTGATGCTTATGTGCGGTAGATTTATGTTGTTGTTTTTGTTTGTTTGTTTGTTTTTCCAGCTTTCATTTGTGTCTGGTTGACACAAGCATACTGACATGAACATATACTGACATGAACATATCAACCAGTATGATGTCAGAAACACTGGGCGAAGATGCCTGTGATGTGACACTTAGTTCATGAAGTGTTTTGTCTACAGGTACTGTGCCAAGCTACCAAGTGATGCCTTCACCCATCTGACCCCACATTGCCGTGTATGTCCTTCACCTTCAGATCCCTCGCAGTTTGTGGCCTACCTGCGTCTTCCTGTCAACTCTCCCATCAAGGAGGAGCTTCAGGTCTGTTTCGTGTTTAGGATGTTCTTCATGCAGATGCTGAGATAGGAGGTGGTGTTCTGGAGAAAGCGTCAGAACTGCTTAGTGTCATTTATGTGGAAGGATGATGGAACGTGTCTCGTGCAGTGTTGTAAAGGAAGGTTATGCAAGCATCAAAGCAAATTAGAGTCATTCATTATTGATCTGTCATGGGTGTGTGCTGGTGTGTGTAACACAATGATAATTTTTTTTTTGGTATTACCATGCAGTAGTCCTTATCACTATACTGTTGACTGCATTATTCATCTTCTTGCCTCAGTCCATGTTTGGTGTTCAAGGTGTGTGCAGCTAAAGAGTCATTGTGGTGAAATTGATATTGTGCAGGGGGCAGAGATGCCAAGTCGTCAGCTGGCCAAGATGGCCGTTGCCTTAGAGATGTGTCAACTTCTGTATAAGGCAGGTAAGTCAGAAGGATCTGTTGAATAATTGATGAACTGATGTAAATTGCAGGTGTTGGAATTTTTTTTTAAATAATTAGAAAGTAAAGTTTCAGGGCATCAGAGTATGGTTTTGATGTCCTGAAAAAGTGTGTTTTCTATCTGATCTGAATGTGAAACCAGCTTCTTCTTTATTATTCTTTCAGTTTGCGGCTGTGATTTTATGTTTTGTTTCAAAGTTTTGATTGTTATTGTACAATTGGTTTGTTTGAACTTGATGTCGGCCCTTACCCAGTCGTCTCAGTGAGCAGGGGTGTAGACAACACAACGTGAGTTCCCCAGTGAACATGTTTATGTGTTGACAGGGGAATTGGACAGTCACCTACAGCCAGTGGGCAAAGAGATGTTTGTATGTGAGGAGGAGGAGGAGTGGGAGGAGGAAGAGGAAGGGGTGGGGCAGGGACGACCTGGCACCACCAAGCGCAAACAGTACTACATCAAAAAGGTGTGTATTTGTGTGTGTGTGTGTGCTTCTTATCAATGTCACTGGCACACCATGGCCTACTGTTCTATGATATATGAAATGGGATTGAACATGCATGCGAGCTTTTTTTTTTTTCTTTTTTGTCTATTTTTTTTTCAGATGTATTTTTTGCGTTCATGTGTAGTTCTGTTGAAAGCCCCATCCAAAGGACTCAGAAGGAGTTGAAGTCCGCAAGTTGTGAAACTTTTAGATAAATCGGTTCTGACCTGGTTGTCGCAAGTGAGGAAGGAACCCTGCTCCCTTGGACCAAAAGAACAGTGGTTAATCCTCTAGGCCAACTGCAAGGAGATCAACCTGTGTAAGGACTGTGGTTGCCTTGTTCATACCTCCATTAAACTGAAACAAAAAATAGTCTGTGTTTATCATTTAATGATGGGTATAACAGTAATCATGATAGTTAGCAATAAGAAGAAAGAATTTTTATTACTTCTATTTGAATGTCATAAAGTGGATGTTGGAATACAGCTGTTTTCAGGTTGGAGGAAAAAACAGCCCAACCAAAGCAATTTCAAGAAGTGTGTTGTGTTATTTGAGTCTCCCAGTATGACTGAATATAGTTTGGGCGAATACCTGAACCTTACAGTAGGTGGTTTACAAACACATTAAATCATAGGTTGCTTCATTTTCTGAAATACATACACTGTGAGAGGAAAAACTTCGAATGTGTGACATATTCTGGACTCCCTGTCATTTGCTTTTGATGAGGTTGGCTTCAGGCTTCATCTGATGGTTTAGAGGGTGTTTCACCCTCACTGTCAAACCATAGAGAGCGTTTGGCGTCATATACTTTACCATGTCAGACCATAGCATTC
The DNA here is from genome assembly GCA_033310375.1 of Conus canariensis. Classification (NCBI taxonomy): domain Eukaryota; kingdom Metazoa; phylum Mollusca; class Gastropoda; order Neogastropoda; family Conidae; genus Conus; species Conus canariensis. Next base: position 56,637,935 of record CM065723.1, read on the forward strand.
AACGGCAGTTAGCCAGCTCTGTCAGGCCGAATTTTTTCCGTGGCCAATGCAGTCATAAGACAGTCACGTGATGTCACCCCACTTCCGGCCCCGGAAGAAGCCAGTGTCAACTTCCTATACGTCATTCATCTTCGGCCTGCCGTCAAAGCAAGATAAGTCTTGTGCTCTGTCTCGCCTATACTTGCCTTTGTGTTAAGATTGCTGTGTTTTGTTTCTACACTTGATTCAGTTGTGGCTTGCACTAGACCCTGAGTATTTTGCCGTGTGAGGCTCTTGGTGGGAGCGTATTTATTAAAAGAATTATCTTTTTTACCGGCACTCTCGGGAGCGTATTTATTAAAAGATTTGTCTCTTTTACCGGTACTCTCGCGACTTTGTTACTCGCGATCGTCGGCACCTACCTTCCCCTCTGGCGCCAAGGTTCTCGGGGTTACCATACACCAGGCCTCGCTGAATGACGTATAGGAAGTTGACACTGGCTTCTTCCGGGGCCGGAAGTGGGGTGACATCACGTGACTGTCTTATGACTGCATTGGCCACGGAAAAAATTCGGCCTGACAGAGCTGGCTAACTGCCGTTGAATGCTATGGTCTGACATGGTAAGTATACTAGCCAAACAGGGAGTATAACACAAACTCCCCATATTTCTTCGGGTCCATTAATAGCAGTGAAAACAATGAATGTGCAGTGAAAAAAACGTAATCTTGCAGAAAGTAAGACTGTGACAGAAAATGAAGCTAAAGAAAACTTAAAGTAAAGTCTAGCGCTTAAGGAAAATAAGCTTGCTCAGTTTACGCTAACTGCAATCAGTGTGTGTTCAAAAGCTGATTTTTAAACAAGTGAGAAAGATGAAAACAGTATGGAAAAAGTCCTACAACACATACTTGTTTTCAGTGTGATGATCAGCATATTTTTCATTCAATTGTGGCACCTACTTGCTTCAGTGATATCAACTAATCTGTGCAGTTTTGCTGAAAATACTTTGCTTTGTTTGCCAGATTTACAATAAGACATAGCAGCATCGGTTTTCAGAGATGGAGGTTGTCCTGGGTTCCATTTTTGAGTATTCAAAATCGTGCTTCAAAAATCAAAACAATTTTTTTTTTGGTTTGAATGGTTCCACAACTCAGAAGCAGAAGTGCTTATTGGAATCTTCAGAAGTGACCCCTCCCTTCTCACCAGATTTTAATTCAAGAGGATGAAATCCACGCACAAAAGACAATTCCAAGGAGTGAAATAGCATTTGTAGTGGCTGAATATGTGCATTTTAGTGATTGAATTATGTGCATTTTAGTGGTTGAATGATGTGCATTTTAGTGGTTGAATGATGTGCATTTAAGTGGTTGAATGTTGCGCATGTAGTGGTTGAATGATGTGCATTTAAGTGGTTGAATGATGTGCATTTTAGTGGTTGAATGATGTGCATTTTAGTGGTTGAATGATGTGCATTTTAGTGGTTGAATGATGTGCATTTTAGTGGTTGAATGATGTGCATTTTATGTGTTATGGGGAGCCTCAGTATGAAGATGTGTCTGAAACCCTGCTGAGGTCAGGCCTGTTGCTTGAAAACAAAAATAAAACTGATAATCCCCATTGCAGACGGCAGATGCCTTTGTGTCAAGTGGCCCCAAGATCAGGGAGGACTGCTTCCTGTACTCCATCACCATGAAGCTGACTGGGCCTATCACTGAGGACCAGAACACACGGGGACGTAAAATCTACGCCCCTGAAGACTCCCCCCAGTCCTTTGGCATTCTTCTGTCTTCACAAATACCTCATGTAGGTGTATTCTGGATATATGTTCATGTGTGTGTGTGAATTATTGTTGACATATGCACCTGTCCTATTAATGAGTTTTGAAATGATGCATAGTGATGTAAATGTAGATTTTCATCAAACTTTCTGTTTGCCCTGTTTGAAACAGACATGTCATAAGGTCGCTTTTTGTATCTAGAGCATTCATTTTCTGGCTTCTGGGAAAGTTTCTTATCTAAACATGGTAATAACTCTGAGAAAAAAATGAAACCAAGAGCTTTTTTTAATAAAATTTGGTAGCTTATGTAAATCTTACCACTATGTACTCTTCTTGCAGTTTCAGTGTACCTTCATAATTCAGTGTGTGATATACAGGACTTCTACCTATTTTTTAATCCTAAACAGTGCATTACATTGTGTTTCATAACCGTGCCATTTCTGAATGCCCCCACAGTGTATTGTACTGTTCATTCTGCTATATCTATATGCCCTTATTTCAAGTCCTGATTGCTTTAATAATGCTGTGCATAGTACATTGTGTGCTTTTCTGTGGTTCAGTCTGTGTCCTTTGATAGTGCAGACTGTAAGTTGGAGAGAGCATTTATTACATTATATTCTCTTGATGTATCAAAGCATTTTTTTCTGTAGGTTATGATTATGCTCTGTTTCATCCTCTCTGAAGCTACAGTTTTTACAGGTAGGAGGTGATAACACACACAGATGCCAAGTGCTATAGTTTTGACCTGGCAAGCGGAATTTCAGTGACAATGCTGTGCTGGTACAGTTTGTGACAAAATGCAACACATATAAAAGAAAAAAAATGAAAAGTCAAAACGAAAATGCTTCATGGATTTCGCTGCATTGTGAACAGAACCAAATCAACTTAGATATTTAGACTGTAGACCAATATCTTCAAAAAATAGCCAAGTTCAGTGAGAAGAGGAGAAAAAACACAAGAAAAATTGCTAAAGACAGTTGTCGCCATAGCCACCAATTTGGCGTCATATACTTTACCATGTCAGACCATAGCATTCAACGGCAGTTAGCCAGCTCTGTCAGGCCGAATTTTTTCCGTGGCCAATGCAGTCATAAGACAGTCACGTGATGTCACCCCACTTCCGGCCCCGGAAGAAGCCAGTGTCAACTTCCTATAAGTCATTCATCTTCGGCCTGCCGTCAAAGCAAGATAAGTCTTGTGCTCTGTCTCGCCTATACTTGCCTTTGTGTTAACTTTGCTGTGTTTTGTTCTATACTTGATTCAGTTGTGGCTTGCAAATGTGAGGCTCTTGGTGGGAGCGTATTTATCAAAAGATTTGTCTCTTTTACCGGCACTCTCGGGAGCGTATTTATTAAAAGATTTGTCTCTTTTACCGGCACTCCCGCGACTTTGTTACTCGCGATCGTCGGCACCGCTCGCCGGTCGTGTTCCCCCACCATATTGCCGAGCCTCGGGTTCAGCACGCATTTTGTGCTGGTTCCGGCTTGCACTAGACCCTGAGTATTTTTGCCGTGTGAGGCTCTTGGTGGGAGCGTATTTATTAAAAGATTTGTCTCTTTTACCGGCACTCTCGGGAGCGTATTTATTAAAGATTTGTCTCTTTTACCGGCACTCTCGCGACTTTGTTACTCGCGATCGTCGGCACCGCTCGCCGGTCGTGTTCCCCCACCATATTGCCGAGCCTCGGGTTCAGCACGCATTTTGTGCTGGTTCCGCTTATTAAGGTTTAGGGCTCAATAACTATCACACCTGTACTCTTTACCCTTCACAGGTAGAACGTGTTCGAGTAAGGGTGTGTGACACTGATCTGCTTATTAAGATTTAGTGCCCAAGAACTATCACACCTATACACAGTGATACTCCACGTGTAGAGATTGCTATTAATAGCCATACCAGTCACACGACCGGTGGCGTGTACGGGTAGTTCGAGTTTTCAGTCGATCTCTCGAGCACTTTGCACGACACCACACGGACGATCGAGATTAATTGATTTTCTCGATCGGCCACCTTGTCTCCTCTTTGCGGTCGTGTGTTCCGGGTTTGCTCTATCCACCTGTGCCCAACATGGTGAAGGACACCGCCGGGTCGAGCCACTCCACTGCTCGGAGTTCGCTCAATTTCCCGGAGAACCCGCGGGTCGATTCCATCTCGGAGCAATCCGTTCGCACTGATGAACGTACGGTTCGGGTAGACAGAGACGACTTCTCCGCGGAAGGGACGCGTGATCTTCCTCGTCTACCAAACCGACGGACGCACGACCGCGGCGTCCCAAGGCTGATAGGCAAGCGGCCACCATTTCAAAATGCCTTTCATTTGATCTGCCTGCTAGTCTAAGGGCAAAGCTCCCCTCAAGGTGCTGCCCAGAAAGTCTAATGGCAAGGCTCCCCTCAAGGGGCCCGGCCGAGCAAAGACTAGCCAACGGAATTCGCCCTCCCCCACCCCTTCTCCATCGGCCAGCTTGCCCTCTAGCCTACGGACTCGCTCGGAGACTTCTAACTATCATGCTGAGTCACGCGAATCTCGGCCCCCGGGGCACCTTGCCGAGCCGCGGACCAGCACGGGTGACGGATCTGGGATGGAATCACCATCCGTCACTCGCCTTGATGAGTCACGTATCTCTTTTTCCCCCCAAATTGATACGTGCACTCATAGCGCTCGGCCCCACCGGGCACAGGTGCAGCCAACACCTGAGCTCGAGGAGCGCTTCGACTCCGGAAGCAGCCTTATGGTCACCCCGACGCACGACCTCGGTGGTGTCCATAATCCTGGGCGTGCGGGCACGCCGCGCCATGGGCCCGGCCGTGCCCATGCACAAGGACGGTCGACCTACCCCGATCGAACGTCACCTTCTTCCCTAGGGGTATTGGACGTTGGGGAACCGACCTTTCGGATCCCCATTTGGGCAACGTCCGCGGTCCCGCTCCTCCGGGGGGAGGATCTACCAGCGGGACCAAGGGTAACCTGACATATTCCTCCAGGGGGAGGAACACGGGACCGCATCCTGACCAATCCGCACTTTCGCGGGTTGGGGGCTCGACTTCCGCATCCTCCTCCATACCATTATGGCCCTCCCAGGCCCATTCCAAGGACGTGTATGGTGCAGTGCACGGACCTGGACGGGGACGACAGGCCACGGCCTCTCAAGCCCCCCCCCAACAGTGATTCAGGTTACCCGGGTCCCCGGGGACTTTCTGCCTACAAGAAGAAGAGGGTCTCGTGGCTACGACTCGGCGGATGTCTGACCTACGCATTCGCCCAACGCGCTGGTCAGACCTTGAGTGCGGCCTACCTACCATGGTTTTTCCCCAGGGCCGCCACAGCCCGTTTACCTCCCCGGGGACCGGTGGCTCTATGCCCCCGAGAGAGACCAGTGGCTTAACGCCAACACCCAGCACGACCAGCTACATGGTCGAATGTGGCACCCGGCCTCACTTACCTGGGTCGACCTTGGTCTCCCTCCTCGGGCGCTGTCCTATCGGCAGGACGATGTCCCGGCCGCCGATTATAGGGCCACCGGGGACACACTACAGGCACCCCTCGACTTACCTCCTGAAGACGGGTGCTATGAACCCTCTCAGGACCAGTACCTCCCTGAGGCGGACGATGACGAGGAGCTAGCCCCCACCTCATTGTACGATGTCCGCACGATAGAACGGTGGCGACCAGACCTCGTTAGGAGGGAGGCCGCACCCGCTGACGAATTTCTCTCCCTCTCCCCCGGCCCAGAGATCTAGACCAATCTACCCAAGAACCCCTCAGTCGCCTCCTTGTTTACGGACAATCCCGTGACCAGGGAGATGGGCATTTCCCAGTCGGACCGTCGGTTGATCCCCCACCTGCCCCCCCCTACTTCCGGCGCCATCTCCTTTAAGAACCTAAAGGAATGGGTCCGAGTAGCCAGGATGGGCATCCTCCACACCACGGCGGGACACACCTACTTGGACATGCCCCTTCAGCGAGCGGAGGCTCTATGGCCGGAGGACGATGGTGCCATCCCAGTACCGGGGGACCCGGGCTCTGAGGCGCACCAAGAGCCTGACCCTCGCTTGTTCAGCGATCCTTTCATGCGACACCTAGTTAACAGGATTTCGCATCACCTTTCGGCTGCGGCGGACAGCGCAGCCAGAAGCCACTTCAACTGCTTGTTGGTCGCGAGAGAGGCCGTGCTGGCGCGGACCTCTCTCTCCCCGACGCTTAAGGCAGCCCTGCGATGCATCCCGGGCCAGGTCCAGTCGCTCTTTGGCGACTACTCGGCTGACGTCATAGCACAAGCAGTTGAGGAACGCAAGCAGGCTGTGTCCTTTGCGCCCAGGCCACCGCCACGCCCTGCTAGACCCCCACTTCGTTCCTTCCCCAGGCACAGACCCTATCCCAGACAATCGCCTTCCCGCACCGCACGGCCCGCCAAGCGACCTAATCTTCTCCCAAGGCCTAAGCCAAAACCCCATCAGCAAAATTTTCGGTTAGGCCAACAGTCACGCTCCCGGAGCTGACTAGGGAGACAGCCCGAGGGGGACTTAGATCAGGTAGCACCCCCCCTCGCCCTATCCCCCACCCACCAGCCCAGACCCTCGCCCCCCCTGGCGGGCAGCCTCTCCCGGCATGCCCACCAGTGGAGACGCATACGCCTCACCCCTGGATAGTGGCGGTGCTACAGGAAGGGTTTCGCCTTCCTTGGGCCCACGAGCGTCCCCCCCCTCATGCTATCTCCCCCTCCCTCCCCCAACGAACCCTCCCCCGCCAAAGCAGAAGCTCTTCGCACGGAAGTCCAAGACCTCCTCAAAAGAGGGGCCATCTCGGAGATTTCCCACCCAAACCCCGGCTTCTACTCTTTGTGATCCCAAAAGCCTCGGGAGGATGGAGGCCCATTCTAGATCTTTCGCCCCTCAACAAGTTCCTCAGGCCCACCAAGTTCAAGATGGAGACCCCCACCCAGATCCGAGACTCCATCCATCATCGCGACTGGGCCACATCCGTAGACCTGAAGGACGCCTATTTTTCAGATCCTGATTCACCCGGCCCACAGACGATTCCTACGGTTCGTCTGGCAGACCCCGGAGAGGCCTGCACGCATAGTGGACCTCATCTCCTGCCTGTCACAGGCACCCCACACCTCGGCCAGAACCCTGTCCTCCCTCCTAGGAATGATGGAGTCCCTGTCTCCCCTCATTCCCCTGCGGCGGGTCCCCAAACGCCAACTTCAGAGGGAGTTCCGCCGACGTTTGTCACAGACCTCCGACCGCTGGGACCAGGTCATTCCCCTCGGACACTGGTTCATTTCGGCGACGGAGGAGCGGCTCACTCCAGCCACTCTCTCCACCGGGGTCCCCATCTCCCTCCCAACCCAACCCAACCACTGGAACTTTATACAGACGCCTCCAACTTGGGCTGGGGGGCCCACGTGGAGGACAGTCACGCCTCGGGGAGTGGGAGCTGGAAGCGGTCAGGCTAGCCCTTCTCCAACTCCAGCACAAGGTCGCGCACCGACTTGTTCTCCTCCTCACGGACAATACGTCGGTAGCTTGCTATGTCAACAAAGGGGGAGAGGCCCGCTCCATAGGCCTCTCCCTCAGAACAGAGGCCCTCCTTCGCTGGTGTCGCGCAACCATTGGTTTGTGCCCATGATCGACCTGTTTGCCACCAGCTTCAACCATCACCTGCCCCTGTACGTCTCTCCCGTTCCAGATCCCCAGGCGGATGCAGTCGACGCACTATCCCTCCCCGGGACGGGCCTACTGGCGTATGCCTTTCCCCCCTTCCCCATCCTACACAAGGTGATCAGGAAGGCAAGGCTGGAAAGACCCAGGCTGATCCTCGTAACGCCATGGTGGCCGACCCAGTCTTGGTTCCCGGACCCCAAGTCCCTCACCCACGTTCCCCCCCTCCGGCTCAGCCCTCGCTGGGACATGCTGAGACAACCCCGGTCAGGTCTTCCTCACTCCAATCCCAAGATGCTTCGCCTACACGCGTGGCTTCTATGCCAGCCCAACTGCGAACATCTGCATCTACCCCCCACTCGGAGAGACCCCAGTCCGTCCTAGACACACTAGCCGGGGCAGGGGCCTCTCAGGGATTACGGGACTTCGCCTCGGCATCTCGCAGAGCCAGCACCGAATCCCTCTACAACTACCGTTGGGAGAGATGGATAACCTGGTGCTCAGATAACTCTGTTCCCCATTACTGCCCCTCCAACATCCAAATAGGAAATTTCCTCTCCCACCTATCCTCTTCCCTTAAGCTGTCGGCTGGCTCCATTCGGGGCTACAGATCAGCTATCTGCACTACCATTCGTCAACTGGGGGGCCCTTCTTTTGACAATGACTTTCTCCTCAGAGAGGTGTCTAGAGGAGTTGCTCTACGGGAAGCTCAGTCCCCTAGGCGCATTCCCCTCTGGGACCTTTTTACGGTCCTCGATGCCCTCAGAAAAACCCCTTTTGAACCCATTGCTTCTATTCCTTTTGACCTCCTCTCCTTTAAGACCACCTTTCTCCTCGCCCTGGCCTCGGCCAGAAGACGAAGTGAGATTCACGCCCTCAGCGGTGACCCCACAGATATCGCCTTCCACAGGGACGGCTCAGTCTCTCTCAAGTTCCTTCCGGAGTTCTGACATCTTGGGAAAGGGAGAAAAAGATGGAGACATGGACCTTTGCCCCTCCAGGTGTCTCAGGTACTACTGGGAACGCACACGCCCAGGCGCTCCTCCCAGAGACGACTCCTTATCTCCCTCAACCCCAACAATACTAGAGATATCTCGGCGGGAACTATCTCCAGGTGGCTCTCCAAGACGGTGAGATCTACCTACGCTCAGGCGTACAAGGATCTCCCTGTCCTATCACCCAGGGCCCACGAGGTCAGAGCACTGGCCACTTCCACAGCGTTCCAGTACTCTGTCCCCGTGCGCCACCTGCTGGAGGCAGCCTACTGGCGTTCGGAAAATCCCTTCATTAATTTTTACCTGAGGGATATCCGCATGACCAGAGCTGATGGGTCTAAGGGGATTTCCTTTGTGGCGGCCAATGCAGCCATATCGGTCAACCCCAAGAACCACTAGGGCGCTCGCCCTCCTCCGATTCCTTTAAATTCTGCTATGGTCTGACATGGTAAAGTATATGACGCCAAAATGGGGAGTTTGTGTTATACTCCCTGTTTGGCTAGTATACTTACCATGTCAGACTCTAATTCCCTCCCTACCTTCCCCTCTGGCGCCAAGGTTCTCGGGGTCACCATACACCAGGCCTCGCTGAATGACTTATAGGAAGTTGACACTGGCTTCTTCCGGGGCCGGAAGTGGGGTGACATCACGTGACTGTCTTATGACTGCATTGGCCACGGAAAAAATTCAGCCTGACAGAGCTGGCTAACTGCCGTTGAATGCTATGGTCTGACATGGTAAGTATACTAGCCAAACAGGGAGTATAACACAAACTCCCCATATTGATTGGCTTTGTTTTCAGCCATTTTGGGTTTTTTTGTAGGTCAGGCCAAAATCATGCGATAATTTGCGAGATTTCTGTCTTCTTAATTTGCCATCATGTGTGAGAAGCAAAATATGACTGAAAGTGCTGTCAAGTTGGACTTTCAGCATTGCATGTGAGTGCTACACATAAATTTGGAATGCTACACTTGAAATGTCAAAATGCTGCCCTTTCTATTTATCAGGCCTTGGCAGCTCTGAATACGGTGTTACGTATGCATTCTCTTTGTGCATTCTGGTGCTATAAATGGCTTGCCTGGCTTTTTCTGTGACTAGGTACCCAGCTTTCCTGTGTACACACGATCAGGAGAGGTGACGGTTTGGTTAGACTTGATGAAAGAGGGGCACTACTCTGACGATCAGCTGGAGAAGTTGGTGGGCTTCCACCATTTTGTATTCTCCTCTGTGCTGCACCTGGAGAAAGACCCAATGCTCTTCTGCCCTGATGCTGCTAGTGTGGGGCTGCTCATCGTCCCCCTCAACACGCACCCTGGTCAGTACAGGGGACGGAAGGAGTGTTAAGGAGGGAGGGCTCTTTAATCTTCACTTAACATTCTTTTGTGGGTGGTAGAGGACTGGGGTAAGAAAGCGGAGTGGGCTTATGGGGATGTGCAGTAGCTTCTTTCCTGTCCCATATACTGTAGTCATTGCGGCTAGGCAGAAGGGTACTGTTCCTGATAACTCCTTTGTGAGTACTGAACCAATGTCAGCTACATTCATAATGCCTATATCAGTTTAATAATTCATATATATATATATATATATATATATAATGTTCACAAGTATGTACTGCTGTGGTATTGTGGTGAACTGAACTAGTTGCAGATTTGGGGGTGTAGATTCAAGTCCCATTGGAGGCATAAATTTGTGATTTTTCAGCCTGGGGTGGATCCTACCCATGAATGCTGATAGTCATGGACCCTCTTGCACACACACACACACACACACACACACACACACACACACACACACACACACACACACCATATTTCTTATCAGGTCACTGGAAATATCACTTGATAAACATATCACAGCTTGTCTTCCATGTCTGCAGATGGGGAGGTGGATATTGAATGGAGCTTTGTGGAGCAAGTCAACCAGAAGACCGTCATCCAGAAACGCAATGTGTTTGATGGTAACCGCCAGATCTTCCACTTCCAGCAGCAGCAGTTTGAGGATGCAGTAGTGATGCCATCCTACCGCAACATGGACCAACCACAGCACTTCTATGTGGCGGAGATCCGCCAAGACCTCAGCCCCCTGTCACCTTTTCCCTCCCCTGAGCTGTACAAGACATTTGCTGCCTACTACACCACCAAGTATGGCCTGACGCTGACTAACACAGACCAGCCCCTGCTGGACGTCGACCATACCTCCGCACGCCTCAACCTTCTGACCCCACGCTACATGAATCAGAAAGGCCGAGCTCTCCCGACCTCCAGTTTAGAGACAAAGCGGGCTCGCAGGGAGAACTTGCAGCAGAAGCAGATCTTGGTGCCAGAGCTGTGCGACATCCACATCTTCTCCGCCTCTCTCTGGAGGAAGGCTGTCTGCTTGCCAGCAATCTTGTACCGTATGAATTATCTGCTTCTAGCAGAGGAGTTGCGCGGGCAGATTGCGAAGGACACGGGCATTGGCAAGGTAGACCTTGACCCTGATTTCCGCTTCCCTCGTCTTGATTTTGGCTTTGAAACCAAGCCAGAGAAGCTGCAACTGGCTGGTCAGACTGACTCGCAGACAGACGTTAATCATCAGGACACAGGAAAAAGTCAGGCCATTGCAGGGATCAGCAGTGTTGGCATTCAAGAAACGGCAGAAACATTGGACGTCAACACAGAGAAAGAGGTAGAGACACTTTCTGCCAGCTCAGAAATAGTGACAGAAAGAAGTGGTGGTGCTACAGAAAAGGAGAGAGACAAAAGTGATGACAGCAAAGAAGAGAGCCAGGAAAATGATATGAAGACAGAGGTGAAAATGAAGAAGGACCAGGCAGTAGAACAGACAAGCCAAACTATGACAGGGAACATCAAAGCCCATTGCCAGCCTCTGCCAGTCTCGTTGGAAGGTGGGAAGAGGGCAGAGGTCGGCACAGGCAGGGGAGCAGCGTCCTGTGACGTTAGTCCTGATGAGGACAGGACAGACAATGGAGCATCCTCTGATTCAGACTCTGGCGTGGTGCTCAGTGAGTCTGAAGGGGGTGCACAGAGTGGGGCAGCCAGTGTAGGGACTGATGGAAGAAATGGGGTGGATGGTACTACACAACCCTTGCCAGAAAGTACAGACCTTGATGCCAAGACTGCTCCACACACAGATACCTCACATACCACAGGACATCACATCAACGCTTCCACTGTCACCGTTGACATCCCACATTCACATACTTCACATACAGAGACCAGTTCACACACGATTACAATGCACGCTGCAAGCTTTACCAGTCACACAGCTCCCTTGCACAAACGTTTACCAGATTTAGGAGCTCAGAGAGGTCGTCACATGGCCCGGAGGGGCAGGATGTGAAGATGGTGTATGTGGCACTGACACAGGGAGTTCAGAGAGGCCTTGCATTGATAGTGAGGAGAGTGACGTGTTTTTCACCCCATCCACGTCCAGGACCCCCTCGCCTGTGCCATCGGACTCGGATCATAGTGTGTATGAGGATGCTCTGGACTTGGTTTCTGATTCTGCATTAGCCTTATCTCATTCTGTTGATGACTCATGTTTGAATTCTTTCTCCTCTCCTGCCACACATCATGTATGTGAAAATGGTTTTAACCAAAGCCGTTCCAGTGCAGCTGTCATTCCTCAGATGTACAGTGAACGTTTCAGAGATATTTGCCCCATAGTACAAACTCTTGCCTGTGATAGAGACATAACGCACCAGATGTGTCAGTTTTTGTGTTTGAATTGTCGGTCTTCAGCATCCAAATGTTTACATTCACAGACTACAGTCTCCAGGCGTATAGACTCGCTTGTCTCAGGTTCTACGTGTTCAGCACATTCATGCAGGCTGGCAGCAGACACTAGAGCAGATGCTGGCCCAGTTAACCATATTTCATCATTTTCTGAGCCTGTATCAGGCACCAGCACACATCATTCCCACAGTGTGCTGGAGTGTCTATCCGCTAGTGCTGTGCTCCATTCAGATAGTACAGAGTGTTGCTCCAGGTCCTGTGATGGGTCCAGTTCGTGTGGATGTTCCCTCAGTTCCGATAGCATGTCTGGCAGTATGGAACAACACCCTGAGCATCAAGACATGGCACAGTCAGGTCAGGGCAGTGATCGTCAACTCTGTCCATGTTGCACAAAACCAGAATCATGCTCTGTCTCCCCTCCTTCCTTCACTTCACCCTGCCCTTCCACACAACCCGCAGTTGGCAACACCTGTGTCTCCTCACCTGGTCTGCCCACACCTGCCACAGTGGGCAGTGCCTGCTCCAACCATAGTGTTTCTTCTCCTGTCATCACTACGGCTAAACCATCAAAGCACTTGACGCCAGACCATAAAAGGAAGGTCATTGTAGAGGACTGCGAAGACACTCAGGATGACAGCAGTAAGGTGACTGTTGAGGAGTGCGACGATTTTCTGGACATCACTGGCACCAGCAGCAGCAAAAAATGGTTTCCCTCTCACTCTGTGAACTTGCCCGTAGACCCTGAGATCTCACCCTTCATGCTGCCAAAAGATCGAGTGCGTATCACTTTTGATGCTGTGGGTCAGGGGTCAGAGAGTGAGCTGGACAAGAACTGGGCCCATACCGGTACAACCAGCAGTTCTGGAGTAGAGTGGGGTCTGGGAGAGAACCTGACTACGTTTGAAGTGTCGAACACTTTGGCAGAAACACCTGACCTGGAGAGCCAGACCTCCCCTGTGTATACAGCCGAACCTCCACAGAGCACACGATCATCGCACACGTTACCACAGACTCAGGATAACAGCTCTAGTAATCTACAGAGCACGCGATCATCAGAGACATACATATCAGAAACCTCTGTGTGCACAGAACAAATCATTGGTACCGACTCGAGACACAAAGTGCAGGTGGACGGTGAGGTGCACACTGGTTCCAACAGTTTTTGTCCATTAGGGCACTCGGCTTCTACTGGTGTGGAACACACTGAATCAAATATAGAACTTGTGTCTGTCTCACATAAAGAAGATGAACCAGTAACGTATATGGAACTTACATCAGAAGCAGTAGGAATGGGTTTCCCTTGCTTGGTTACTGAAGAAAACTTTAGCAATACTGAGGCCATAGACAAGACCTGTAGTCTTCCCTGCAATGAAAACCATGTGCCATGTGACATCAACAAGCAGACCACTGCCACATGTGATACTGAGGAGCAAGAAGGAGATCCTGTAACTACTAGTAGTTCCCTTGATTCTTGTGTCGGTGGTGTACAACCAGTGACTGAACACACGAACAAATCCTCTGAACTGCCAGTGACTCTCCTGGACACTGAACACATAGATCAGTCCTCTGAAACAACAGAAGCTGATTTTTGTGAGGAGAATGGATGGGGCAGTGAAGAAGCCCGTCCCATCAGTGAATGGTGTCAGTTACTGTACAACCGCTCAGACAGTAGCTTGAACCCATGTGCAGAGGACTGGTTGGAAGAAGAAGAAGAAGAGCTAAAGGAGAACGAGCAGGTGAGCAGCGTAATGGAAAGTCATCTGTTCTCTGTCAATAACACACAGGTGATGCACACCAGCACAGGAAAATTGCATGCAGCACATGAAGACAACGATGTATCCTCAGAAACCAACCACATGGCACACTCTGACACACAAACCAACAGTACCAAACCCAAAGATACACAGGACACGGCGCACAGAGGCACACACAAGGACAGTGACAGACCAAGAGACACCCAGCTCCACGTCAACACAGACGTGCTGGAAGAAGGCAAGACAGGGAGGAGTGATCCAAACCCATCACCATCGTCTCCACACACTGCAGGCAGCAAACAACTCCCCATTCTACAACATTCCAGCAGTCTGGGCCAGGGCAGCCAAGCCAGCACCTTTGACATTGGTACATGGAACAGGGAGAACAGGACGCCCAGTGGCCAGCAGAGTGTGCAGGAGGAAGTGAAAGAGGGGCAGAGGGTGGAGGGGAGTTGATTCGACTGGACGTGGACGAGGACCTGGCCAGTTTTGTGGGCCCCAGCCCCTGTCTATTGCTGCAGGCCCTCACCATGTCCAACGCCAACGATTTCTTCAGCCTGGAGCGGCTTGAGACTATCGGTGACTCCTTCCTCAAGTACGCCATCACTGTCTACCTCTACTGCACCTACCCAGCAACGCATGAGGGCAAGCTCAGCTACCTCCGAAGCAAGCAGGTCAGTGGTGGATGGATTGTCACTATGGCTGTGTGTGTGTTTACATATCTCAGTCTGTGTGTGTGTGTGTGTACTTACATATGTTTGTGAATGGGTGAGCATCTTTATGGCATTAAATATTTGTTTCATGCTGAAGTGTAGATATATTATGCCAGATGTTTTATGACCACTGACCTGTCTGCTTATCATATTTGGCCACATGTGTCCTTTCAGATGCATTCTGCAAGCATCAGTTGTGTAGTAAAGCTTTACTTCTTGTAAACAAATCTGTTTGCCCATACTGATGAGATTAACAGTTTTATTTGTGATATGCCTAAGCCATTTTAAAGTTTGTCTTAGGAGGAGACTCTGTATGCAGCAAACTTTTTAGAAGTGATTATTTTTCCAACCCCATCCAACACCGATCAGGTTCATGTTCCTTATCTTGCTCAGTGGGTATGTTCTTCATTTCTTGTTCTCCTTTTAAATGGAAATAAGCAAAAGAAAAGTACCTAAACCACTGGAGACAGAAAATGATTGCCAGTGAATCACAGAATGAAACATGGGTGCAGCTTGTAATTGCAGTTGCGCTGGTACCCTGCCTTTGATTTGGTAATTATATGTTTTTAGAGATTCAGTATTGGTTGTTATGTTCTGAAGTCTGTATATTTAGTTATATCCTAACAGTGAAAATATAAGTATATTAACATATTCTGTCTTTCCTTTTAACAATTTTGATCATAAGCCAAGGTTAAGTGTTTTCTTTTCCTTATTTGATGTACTGTTAGAAAAAAAAAACCCAGCCATGTCAATCTTTGTATGGTATATGATATGTATGTTTTTGTAAAAAGAAAAAAAATCTTGATTGTGTTGAAAACTTTTATCAGACGATGCATATTGTGCAGTGCTTGTGTCTCATAACTTTATGTAATGTTACAAGGATGATTTTATCAAGTTATGACAATGGTGCTGTATGACAGTTATATTGCTGTTGTTAATATTCCTGAATACTTACGTCAGGTCAGCAACTACAACCTGTATCGGCTGGGTCGGAAGAAAGGCCTGGCGGAACGTATGGTATCCTCCAAGTTTGAGCCGTATGAAAATTGGCTGCCCCCCTGCTACATCATCAGTGAAGACCGCCGACGAGGTCCCGTCCCTAAAGTTGTCATAGCAACCTCCAATCCTAAACTGTCAGAGGCAGCACCAGTCAACTTCCTGCTAGAGGAGGAGGAAACAGAATCGGGTGAGCAGAAATATGATGGCTGGACCAGCAACACAAGTTCACTGTGTGTGTGCCCTGTCTGCCTCGCTTTGAATAAACTCATCTGTGAAGTGCAATTTTAATGTGATAAAATAGGGAGGTGTGGGATTTGGGAGAGGGGACTGCTATAGGCTTTTTTTGTAACACGTCAAAAACCGAGACTCATAGACTGTTCAATCTACGTCTTGTCTATATTCATAGATCAAGTTTCCTGTACTGCACCATTGTTGTTCTCGATGAGAAGAGTGCTTGCTCTTCCTCTGTTTCTCTCAGTCATTGTTCTGTCCCTCTCTGTCTGTCTGTCTGTCTGTCTGTCTCTCTCTCTCTCTCTCTCTCTCTCTCTCTCTCTCTCTCTCTCTCTCTCTCTCTCTCTCTCTGTTTTCACCACTATTTCATTTCTTGCCAATTGATTCAAGTGACTTACTTGTTGACTCCAAACTATGTCCTGAGATTGAAAGAAGTGCAAGTGATTCAGTGTTCAATATGCTGTCAGCAGCAAGTTCTGCAGTTGCAGATCTTGAAGTGCAGTGCCTGCTTAGCATTGTCTACTCACAGGCACATGATGCATGGACTCACTTTCAAACTAAAACACACTTACATAATGACACACACTTTGTCAGTCTCACTCATTCACTCATACTCGCTCACAACCCACTGAGGCACACACGCTCACACAGGGACCTGTTTGGCCAAGGCATCAGACTCATGTTCCGAGGATTGGAATTCGATGTCCTCTTGACACAGCCAGGCTTGACGAGATTTTCTCGCACAGATAACTTGTGTGCGATTCCAGTCCCCTCCTATTCCTTCAGATGAAGCTTGAGGCCGAGGTCATGTGGGTGAACACATGTACAACAATCTTTCATGCACATCGAATTCCATTCCACCATTTTAAGAAGAGAAAACCACAGTGTGCCGGTGGGTTGGATGATTGGAAAATTTAAGAAGTGCACACAGGTCTCATGTGTAGACATCATTCCCAAAGACAGAAAGTGGATACGTTATTCAGTTATTGGTGGGATTTAAAAAAAGAAAACCAGTGATGGTTCTCGGGAGTTCTAGCTGAGGAACAAAACAGATTCATATATATATGCATACCATACAACACACAGACGGAGTCACTTTCTCTTGTTCATTTTCAGTTTTTTAGGGATAACAATTATGTTTATGTTAATGAAATTGACAGTGCTGAAGGTGCATGCTGCTGCTTTCACATATTCTCTTAACTTCCTCTGGGGACAGACACAGGGTAACATTTACCAAGATCATCTTCTTCGCTCACAGTCACAGGCTGTTCAGTTTTCAACCAGTGGTTGATGATGATGATGATGAAGACGCTGATTACAATTACAGCACTGATGCTGCCTCTACATGTGTACACACTTCTTGGAACTGTACTGATGATGATCGTGATATCGAGGATGCTTGTGTCAACAACAAAACTCCTGCATTCTCCACACGCATTCATGAATGTAGGGGAGGGGTTAGTGAGGAGTTACCTTTGATCTAATGATGTTATAACACTCATGATGCTGAGTAAAACAACCCAGCTAATGCTGATGATGCTGATGTCCATACTGCTGACCAGAGGCAGACCAGAAGAAGGAGACTGAGGCGTTCCAGCAGGAGCTGGCAGAGATTGACCAGCAACAGGAGCAGGACCAGCAGAGAGAGCTCAGCGGGGGGTCCCACAAGCAGGCCATGATCCCCTACAGTCTGCAGCTCCACCACGGCATTCCAGACAAGAGCGTCGCCGACTGTGTGGAGGCCCTCATCGGCTGCTACCTCACCACCTGCGGCAAGCAGGCGGCCTTGACTTTCATGGCCTGGCTCGGACTGAAAGTGTTGCCGCGGCGACGACCGCCCAAAGCGGATGACTCAGAGGTGAGGAATTGACAGGGATGGAAGAGAGTGTTTGCAGGAGTTGTTTGGCTGCTGACAGGGAAGATGTGACAGGGGAAATGTCACATGGGGTGGGTAACTAGAAGTGTGTCGTTGAGTGACGGTAGAGATGTTACTCTGGTGATAGGGAAGGTAACACATGGGATCACAGGAAAGGTTTCAGGAAGGTGTCACCCTGAAGGTGTCACATGGCTTGCTGGGAAAGTATCACATGGGTTGCAGGGAAAGTATCACATGGGCTGCAGGGAAGGTTTCACATGGGTTGCAGGGAAAGTATCACATGGGCTGCAGGGAAGGTTTCACATGGGTTGCAGGGAAGGTGTCACATGGGTTGCAAGAAAAGTATCACATGGGTTGCTGGGAAGGTTTCACATGGGTTGCAGGGAAGGTATCACATGGGTTGCAGGGAAAGTATCACATGGGTTGCAAGAAAGGTATCACATGGGTTGCAGGGAGGCTTTCACATAGGTGGCAGGGAAAGTGTCGCACAGATCATCCTGAATTCATCTTGACAGCCTGAATTCAGTTTTCGCTGCATTTCTGCTCTGCAGGGGGAGGGGATGGGTGTCCTAGAGTTTGGACAAGTAAATATATCATAAGACTACTTCCAGCCGTACAATTCCTTTTGTTCGTTCTTACCTGTCCAAACAAATGCCTCAATATCAAAAAGGATGGTGGGAATTCTCTCCTGAGAAACTAGCCCAGTCGTAATATCATTCATGTCTTTCTTTGTCCCCACTGAGATATCTCAATAAAGATTCATCTTAGTTTTTTTGCTTTATTATTACCATAGTAAAATTAGATAGTAAACTCACTCACTGAGCCAGAATTGGACACCAACAGATTCATGAATATTCTCACCATAGAAAGGGTTTGGTATTTTTTTTAATTCCTATTAAAATTAATACACAGTGACATCATATGTCAAATCAATAGCATGGAAATTGTTAACTTGGTCTATGATAATGACAGACACTAATAATTCTCTGTTAATGAATTTAAGGGGGGGAAGTGTTCAACTACAACTGTCTCTCTCACACATACACACACACTCACACACGCACACACACACACACACACACACACACACACACACACACACACACACACACTTTTCTTTTAAATCTCTCTCTCTCTCTCTCTCTCTCTCTCTCGCTCTCTCTCCATTTATTATACTCACCTAGGCTTCTAGGCTTTCTTCCTAGAAATACATGGATTTGAGAATAAGAACCAAAAATTAGAAACATACAGGAAAAATGAATTTACTTATAATGTTGAACAGATTTGAAGAAATGAGTGAAGTTTCGCCATGTGCCAGATTTTGGATTACTTCCTTTGCAAACTTAACCTGG
Organism: Conus canariensis; assembly: GCA_033310375.1. NCBI lineage: Eukaryota > Metazoa > Mollusca > Gastropoda > Neogastropoda > Conidae > Conus > Conus canariensis. The sequence continues at coordinate 56,657,002 of CM065723.1, forward strand.
CATATTTAAAACTGAATTTGCCCTTCCATTTCACAAATACCAGTCTGGAATCAAATTATATGTCCATTTACCTTGCAACAGTGCATGGTCCAAGTATATTTTCATTACACATAAGCAGTTATTTAGAAAATATTAAATCAAAGTGGACTACAGTGCATTATGAGAAGAGAGAAAGCATAGGTTCAGAACGATCACCAAACCTGAGCTCAAGCAAGTGTACTGAAACATCAGATTTAAAAAAAATAATTCTCAAGAATGTTATTGTTGGTGAAATAAGTCTAATAGCTCAGATCACATTGTTTTTGAGAGCTATATTTACCTAATTTCCTTCAAACCTGCTGTGAATCGGCTGGGCAACCTCAGTTACCCTTTTGCATTCTCAGTTCCTGAATCTGGTTCGTAAATCAACCAATGGGTGCCCTCCTTTCACAGCATGGCTACTTCCCTAAGAATAACAGCATCAAACTGTTTAACGTATTAAAAAGTATGGAAATTATTTTTGCCAATGAGGTATAGATTGCATGGAATAATTTGTTGGGTTGAAATTGTAACTCTCATTTGAAAATGCTTCTGCTATTTGAAAAGAAAAGTAAACCAGAGGTCATAAGACATATATCACACAAAAGGAAATTTTATGGGCATCATCCCTGTGGTAATTTTAAATACCATGCAAGTAAGGGGAAAAGTAACGAAGCCCACGAAGCGACCAACCCAATTTTCCTTTGCCACCGGATCTTTGCCACAGGGGCCGCAACTGTGTAAACCATAGACACTTTAAAAAATCATAAAAAATCAGTCATACCATACACACACAAACAGAAAACATTGTTGAAGAGATAAAAGGTTGATCTTTATTTTAATACATCCATATCAAGTTGAAATGGATTGTGTTTTGTGCTGTAATCTGTTTGTCTGTATCTGTGGCGGTAACTGACGCTGTTTCTTTTTAAATTTTGAGAGAAAACTATAGGCATGATTAAAAAATCAGTCACACTTTAATCATTTTCTCTTGTGGTTTTCAAGTCCGAAACGTGTTATAAGGTAATTACTTAGAAAGAGACTCGGTGTATGGAGAACTAAATGATGTGGCAGAAAGGTATCCATTCAGCATTTTCTACTAGAGTGTACAGATCTAAACATGCTGCCTAAAAAGTTGTATGATCATTTACGTCTTGGAGACAAACTGATTGATAACCTTTTGAACAACAAGGATTTAAGTCAGTACGATAGTGAAGGAAGTAATCTGCATAATCCAAATGATTATCTCATTTAATTTCTTTTCATGCACTTTAATATTTCAATCGCTGTTTCATTTGTAATATTAATATACTCGGTACTTTTTATATTGATATTTAGGATTGGTGTGTTTGTGTGTGTATTACTACAACTGAGCAAGAACAAAAGATTCATTGATTGATACATTCATTCTCTTCATTCAACATTGATAGAAAGCAAGATAAAAGAAGAAATTGACCCAAGATACAATTTCTAACAGCTTTTGTGTGCTTGTGTTTCTCCACCTTGTGCCCCCCTTCAGCCCAGCCAGTTTCCCCCACTGCGTAAAGTGGGAGACAGTGAGACTGTATGTCTTTATCAAATGCTGTTTTTGTTCTCTTTCTCATAGTACACACTGTGGATCATATTCATTGGAACAATTAGCAGAAGTGCCGATGAAGATCTGTAACTAGTGTAAGGTATTTCCATTTGTTTGATGTCAGAGCATTACAAGACAGTGAGTAGTTTCTGATTGATCTGATGTGTGTGTGTGTGTGTGTGTGTGTGTGTGTGTGTGTGTGTACGTGTGTGTGTGTGTGTGTGAATATGTATGTCTGTGTGTGTGTGTGTGTGTGTGTGTGTAACAGGGAAAGGCTGGGGTGTTTCCAGAGCTGCCCTGCCCCCCATCCCCCTTGCTTTGCAGCGTTCAGGACGCCCCCCAGTTGTTGGAGCATCTGTTGGAGGGGTATGAGGAGTTTGAGGCTCGAATCCAGTACCACTTCCGCGACCGCTCTTACCTGCTGCAGGCTTTCACTCATGCTTCTTACCACTACAACTACATCACTGACTGTTATCAGAGGTACTGCTTTTTTTTTTGTATTGCTGCTGTTGTTGTTGTTGTTGATTTGTCCTTTGTCCATGTTTCCTACCGTGACCTCTACATCTCTAGCTGCCATAGAAGGTACTGCCACAGGTTTGGTTGTGTGTTACCCCATCACCCACTGGATCAGTAGTGATACCTGTATCACATCAGTCTGCAAGAAATGGCATCATTGTTGATTGGTTTGTCGGCCAGTCAGACATGATTGATTTGTTGGCCAGTCAAACATCGGCCTGCCATGGTACCTAGGCTACTGTCATCACATGATACATTGTCATCTAAGACATCAAAGACAAATTTGTGAAACTCAAGCTCACAGAGTGATGGTGTGTTCCATGAATTTGGATTGTACGATGTTATCAAGTAGGAGAGGTGACATGTGATGGAGGGGTTTTTTTTTTTCATTATTTTAGATTTTAAAATATGTTCTCCTGTGACTTGATCAAGGGGTACATTCAAGTTCATATGATCATGACGAACATTGAAGATATTTGATACTAAACAGTTTGGCATTTTATTCTGTATCATGCTGGAGTCTTGCAAGTTTTGCCTGTCTGCTAAGCAAGTATAGGCAGATGTATTTCTACAATATCAGTAACAGAAAACATGAAAATGTGTTTGTATTCTCTTTGCAGGCTAGAATTTCTTGGAGATGCCATCCTAGACTATGTGATCACCCGACATCTGTACGAAGACTCTCACCGCTACTCTCCTGGTATTTTGACCGATTTGCGCTCGGCATTGGTCAACAACAACATCTTTGCTGCTCTGGCCGTCAAGTGGGACTTCCACAAGTTCTTCAAAGCCATCTCGCCATCTCTCTTCATTGTCATTGACAAGTTTGTGGTGCGACAGAAGGAACGTCAGGATGAGATTGATGAGATAGAGGAGGTAAAAACCCCACGGAAGCCGGTGAGTGTGAATGGAGGATGAGTGTCGTGCCGTGGACAGGGCCGTCGTTCGCTTCAGTCTGTGCTCTTCATTGTGGAGTCATGGTCGTTCATCATTGTCACACTTCTGTGTGCTGGTCTGCAGGGGGGTTCTGTAATGTCTCTGGCATTCAACCTTTCTCGGTAACTGCACTGTGATCTGTTTGATGTGGATACAGAGGTTCCTCTCTGTCTGTGTGATTTTGACTCCTGTCTTTTATGAGTCTGTTGTCATTTATGGATACAGAGAACTCTACTGTCAACACGTTGATGTTTGATTAAAGCTAAAGTGCCCAGGAAGGGCATATGCAGTCAGCTGGACTCGAAACAGTTTGCCTTAGGATAAGTAAGTGTACCTTCATGTGTCTGTCGTCAGTCTTGTGACTTCCATTGTGTCACTGTTGTCTGTTGGCACATCATGTTTGAGCTGTGATCAGTTCACTCTGTATTTGCACTGTGCCTGTTCTGAAGTCTTTCCTGCCAGTGACCTCTTTGTATGTCTGTATCTCGGTGCTGTCACTATGTGTCAGCTCTCTCAAAGCCAACAGTCATGACCTCGTCAGTCCTTGCTGCGGCGGCTGTATGATTCTTACCGGTTTCGTGATGACCAGTGATTCACAGGTGGTGGCAGTCTTGATTTAGAGTGTGGAGAGAGACTCTTTTTCTCTCTCCCTCTCATACGCATTCAGCTGACAAGGAGCTCAGTGACTTTCCTATGCATTGGAAGGGAGGACTGTTGTTATTCCTTCTCCAGGTGTATCTTTCAGAAGGCAGTTCATGCTTCTTAAACTGTTTCCGTAATATTCAACAGGGTCTAACTTTGTAATACAAGGTGCTAAACAGGCAGCAGCAGAGGTCATGGTTTCAGCAACAGAAATCTTCTCTCCATAAGGGAACGGTGCAAGTGAACAGGCAGCATCAGAAGTCATAGTTTCTCAATTACGTTCTTGTCTTGAGTGATAGAGCGGTACAAGAGTACGTGCTGTTTCCTGTGATGTGTGGCTAAAAGATGGGAGCTGTCCTCAGCACTGTTCCATGCTGTGCTGTTCCTTGTGACGTCCAGCTGGAAGATTAGAGCCGTCTTCAACACTTGATATCTGCTGCTCTTTATGATGTAGGGCTGAAAGATAGGACCCGTTTTCAGCACAGCTGTCTGCTGCTCATTATGATGTAGGGCTAAAAGATAAGAGCTGTCTGCAGCACTCTTGGGTGCTATTTTCTGTGATGTGAGACTGAAAGGTAAAAGCCGTCTACAGCACTGCCATCTGCTGTTTCCTATTATGTTGGATTGAAAGGTAGGAGCTGTCTACAGCACTGCTGTCTGCTGTTTCCTGTGATGTCGGACTGAAAGATAGGACCAGTCTTCAGCTCTGCTGTGTGCTGTTTCCTGTGATGTCACATAGAAAGATAGGAGCTGTCTACAGCACTGCTGTGTGCTGTTTATTATGATGTAGGGCTGAAAGATAGGAGCTGTCTACAGCACTGCTGTGTGCTGTTTATTATGATGTAGGGCTGAAAGATAGGGGCTGTCTACAGCACTGCTGTGTGCTGTTTATTATGATGCAGGGCTGAAAGATAGGGGCTGTCTACAGCACTGCTGTTTCCTGTGATGTCACATTGAAAGATAGGAGCTGTCTACAGCACTGCTGTCTGCTGTTTCCTGTGATGTCACATTGAAAGATAGGAGCTGTCTTCTGCGCTGCCGTCTGCTGCTTCCTGTGATGTTGGACTGAAAGATAGGAGTTGTCTACAGCACTGCTGTGTGCTGTTTCCTGTGATGTCACATTGAAAGATCGGAGCTGTCTTCAGCACTGCTGTCTGCTGCTTCCTGTGATGTTGGACTGAAAGATAGGAGCTGTCTACAGCACTGCTGTTTCCTGTGATGTCACATTGAAAGATAGGAGCTGTCTTCAGCACTGCTGTCTGCTGTTTCCTGTGATGTCACATGAAAGATAGGAGCTGTCTTCAGCACTGCTGTCTGCTGCTTACTGTGATATTGGACTGAAAGATAGGAGCTGTCTACAGCACTGCTGTCTGCTGTTTCCTGTGATGTCACATTGAAAGAAGGAACTGTCTTCAGCACTGCGTCTGCTGTCTTACTGTGATATTGGACTGAAAGATAGGAGCTGTCTACAGCACTGCTGTCTGCTGTTTCCTGTGATGTCACATTGAAAGATAGGAGCTGTCTTCAGCACTGCTGTCTGCTGCTTCCTGTGATGTTGGACTGAAAGATAGGAGCTGTCTACAGCACTGCTGTTTCCTGTGATGTCACATTGAAAGATAGGAGCTGTCTTCAGCACTGCTGTCTGCTGCTTACTGTGATATTGGACTGAAAGATAGGAGCTGTCTACAGCACTGCTGTCTGCTGTTTCCAGTGATGTCACATTGAAAGATCGGAGCTATCTTCTGCACTGCTGTCTGCTGTTTCCTGTGAAGTCAGACTGAAAGGTAGGAGCTGTCTACAGCACTGCCGTCTGCTGTTTCCTATTATGTTGGATTGAAAGTAGGAGCTGTCTACAGCACTGCTGTCTGCTATTTCCTGTGATGTTGGATTGAAAGATGGGAGCTGTCTTCAGCACTGCTGTCTGCTGTTTCCTGTGATGTTGGATTGAAAGATAGGAGCTGTTTACAGCACTGCTGTCTGCTGTTTCCTGTGATGTCACATTGAAATATAGGAGCTGTCTACAGCACTGCTGTCTGCTGTTTATTATGATGTAGGGCTGAAAGATAGGAGCTGTCTACAGCACCGCTGTCTGCTGTTTTCTGTAATGTTGGACTGAAAGATAGGAGCTGTCTACAGCACTGCTGTTGAAAGATAGGAGCTGTCTTCAGCACTGCTGTCTGCTGTTTCCTGTGATGTCACATTGAAAGATAGGAGCTGTCTTCTGCACTGCTGTCTGCTGCTTCCTGTGATGTTGGACTGAAAGATAGGAGCTGTCTACAGCACTGCTGTCTGCTGTTTCCTGTGATGTCACATTGAAAGAAAGGAACTGTCTTCAGGACTGCTGTCTGTTGTTTCCTGTGATGTCACATGGAAAGACAGGAGTTGCTGCTTTGTTTTCAGCACTGGACTTGATTGGGCACCTGTCTTCAGTGCTTCACTTGCTTTGTGTGTGTGTGTGTGCTTGTGTGTGTGTGTGTGTGTTGTGTGTGTGTGTGTGTGTGTGTGTGTGTGTGTGTGTGTGCATAAATATGGTGATTTATGTTTGTGTTGTGTGCAATGTGATGAGATTGTGGCCTTTTTGCACACTATATTGTAACACCACAACAGGTCCTTTTCCTTTCTTTTTTATTTGTGTAATAGAGCATTATGTTATGAATATTTGTATTTATTGTATTCATAATTATATGCTTACTGATAATTTTTTGTGTGGGGGGGACCATTGGTATTAAAAATGTGGACCAAAAAGTGGATACCTATAAAGCAGTAGCGTATGAAGAACTAAAAATAGATGAAAAAAAAGTCCACTTGGTGTGTCTTTCTGGGTGGTCCGGTAGTGAATCTTCACTAGTTACTGAAAAATATTTACTTTGTTATTTATTAGGAATTACTGTCAAGGTAGTAAAGAATCGAGCAGTTATCCTTTTGCAAGTGCAAGGTGATTTTAATGACACTGGTTCACTGATTAAAACCCCACCACATTATGGATTGAAACCCCTACCTTTTGAACAAGATTGGAATTCATGATACACACCTGTCGGCACACTTCATACATTAACTGAACAGACCATACAAATTATAAGCTTAAAACAAGAGTTAGATTTGATAGGTCATGTCGTTTCCTGCAAAGGGACTGTTGATGAATGCCAGACTTACTCAGATTTGTTGGAAAACTTATACCGATAAAGATATCTGATTTGTTTCAGCGTTAAAGTGATTAAGATATTTGAATAGTTTTTGCGTTTGTGTATTTTTTTGGTGGGTGGGGGAACATGGATGGTTTTTTTGTCTCCTGTGATTTTAATAGCACAATATGGATAAAACAAAACTCAGTTTGTGCAAAAGGTGTTCTATTCGGTGTTCTCATGATATGTCAGATATCCATACCTTGACATTGCCATTAACCCTCATTTTTGCCCTGACCAGAAGCTTTGCCAGTGTTTGACACAAAGCGGACCTGAGACCTGTATTGAAGTTCAACTGATGTGCCATTCATTATTATTTTGGGACTGTCTAAAGCCATGTTAAACACCAAGCATACCAACCTCTGCGCACTTGAAAAGGAATGAAATCCTTGGACGACTGAATGTAGCTGCTTCTCATGCGGTCCTTGCGCTCACAGAAGAACCACTTGGTGGTGGGTAAAGGGACACACTGATGAGCAAGGCAAGGTATCATGACGTTGATTCACACTGTTGGCTTTGGCAGGAAACAGACGAAGAGGAGGAGGGGGAGACAGAGGGGAAGGAGAATGTATCGGGGGAGGTGGTAGCAGAACCAGTTGAGATCAAGGAGGAAGAGGTGGAACTGGAAATTCCTAAAGCCCTGGGCGACATCTTTGAGTCGGTGGCTGGCGCCATCTACCTGGACAGCGGCATGTCCCTGGATGCTGTGTGGCGTGTCTATTATCGCATGATGAAACCCCACATAGGTATGTGCTGCTTGTCGTGTGTGTGTGTGTGTGTATGCGTGTGTGTGTGCGAGTGTGTGTATGCATGTGTGTGTGTATTTGTGTGCGAGTGTGTGTGTGAGAGTGTATGTTTGAGTGTGTGTGTGTATGCTGTGTGTGTGTGTGTGTGTGTTTTCAAATGCATAGCGATCTGTGTGTTGATTTTTTTTTTTCTTTTTTGTCATTTGAGGGCAATTATTTCATGAGCCTGCATGTGCTCAGAAATCATCTCTGTGCAAGAGAGTGGTAGAGTTTTGAGATGAGTGTGGATGTGTTAAGAGATAAGTGTTAATGTGTGCAGAAAAAAAGAAAAAAAAAAAACGTAGAGATGTTAGCCAGCTCTTTGTGTACACCACAACAGAGGTTTATCATGCTAGTGAAAATCTAGGCAGACATGTGAATCAGATATATGTCAAGCAAGGGACTAGTGGTCAAAGGGACGAGTAGTAGTGGAGATAAGCCACATTGATATTTAAGCCCTTTTTTTTTCTTTTTACAACAGCATTGCAGTAAGTAGAGTATGGTGCCATGCAGTGTAAACCAGAACTTCAGCACAGCACTGGACACTACAGTATTAAACAGTCCAGTCAAGTTCAGTTCCAGGAAGAGAAAAAGATACACCTGAAGATGTGGGTAGGACCCAGAAAAGTACTGTCTGCAACTGTCGAACAAACCAGCGGGGAGCTGGTTTATTTGGCAGTTAAAGACAGCATAGGACAGTGCAGTACAAAACAATCCAGTCAAATTCAGTTCCCAAACAGGATTGGTCTGAGAGGATCTATAATTGAAAGGACTGATTTGATGTGTGCAGACAAGTATTTGAAGGACATCCCCAAGTCTCCTGTCAGAGAGCTGTTGGAAATGGAACCAGAGACTGCCAAGTTTGAGTAAGTCAGTGTGTGCATATGCATGCATTCATGCATGCTTGTGAGTGTGTGTGTGTGTGTGTGTGTGTGTGTGTGTGTGTGTGTGTGTGGTGCATGCATGCATGCATGCCTGCGTGCATCATACTTACACCTATGGTGTTCCATTTATCTCGGCCAGCTTCTCATAAGAAGTAAATGTGTTTTTATTATGCTTTTTGGTGATCGTCATAAAGGAGGATGCTGTAGGAAATTGTGTGTTTTCATTACGCATGTTGGTGATCGGTGTAAAGTAGACATTAGGACAGATGGGGAGGATCTGTTGGAAAAGAGTATAGGAGGTGAGAGGGATTGCTTTGATTTGTTAGTGTTGTCCCTTGAAATCATTACAATATAGGCTTCAAAAGGAAGGGTTTTTTGCAGGGAAGTAACTGTCATCTGTGAATAAGTATGTCACCATGAAACAGGAATTTTATTGCTAAAAGTACTTTTACAGTATACTTCTCTGTCCAAATGCCTTATTTCCTTTTGGCATGGAACAATGCATATCATCAGGTTCTCCTCAAAAATCAAGAGAAAAAAAATTGGGAGAGCAGGGAGCTAACTTTGCCACAAACCCCAGAGAGAACAACTAGAATTATCGCTCTTGGTGAGCTCACAACACTGAGCCATGTTAGAACTTGAGTTCTCACATCTTTTTCCTGACTAATCATGGAGGAGGAAGGACGTCCTAGTGTTTGGAGAGGTAAGTGTATTGTAAAACTACTTTCATCAGTAAAACTCCTGTCTCTCATACTTGCCTGTCCAAACAAATGCCTGAAAGGATGGTGGGACCATGTTCACCTGAGAAGAGAGAGGGTTTTTTTTTTCCTTATTGTTATTCACATGGGAATGTCTCTGAACAGTTTCCAGGCAAGAGCTCGGCCTCAGAGGCTCAAAAGGTCTTTAAGAAAGGTCTCTCTCAATAGCCTGGAGGTGAAATAAACAGCCCCCACTCTGCCTCAAAGTCTCCAATAGGCAATAAGCAAACAAAAGCAAAAATGGGTGAAACACCAGCAGGATAAAAAATAGTAGAAGACCCATAGAAGAGTACTGATGGTGCGTCTGACAGAAATTCAAGCACCCCAAATCTCAAAAGAAAAAAAACACTTTTTCTCATAAATAACGTCAAAGGCAACTTGAGCAAAGAGTAATGTGTAGGCAGGCCAGGCAGATAAGAATAGTGACAGAGTCAGTGTGGATGTGTTGCTGCCTAGGCAACCACGGTTCCTCCTAGACAGTCAAAAGCTTCCATGTCTTTGGTCATGTCACTCAAGTAAAATCAACAGGAAGTAGTCTGTGTCATTTAGCCTATCGCCCAACCCTGTTGGACTCTGCGACGCTTTGCCTGAGGGCGCAGTTGCATAAAGAGCCCGGATGTGTGCCCTTGTATCTACTCTAGGGGGTAGTGATTTCTGGTTGTAGAGGTGATCCTGTCCCTCTGATTGTTGAGAATTTGTGGAGACGATTGTTTACGGGTTCTGCCATAAGCATTCAGTGTTGTGATACTGACTACAGAGAGTGCATGGAACTGTCATCGGTATGGGCATTGTTGGATCGCTTCAACACTATGCTTGAATCATCTCTGCTTATCATCTTCCTGGTCAGGCAAGCAAGCAAGTTGGGCTTCCAAGCTAGGTGCCTTAGATACTACTGGGAACGCTCGCGCCCCAGGCGTGCATCCCAGAGACACCTCCTCATCTCCATTAACCCTAACAATTCTAAGGACATCTCGGCGGGCACCATCTCCAGATGGCTGCCCAGGACGGTCAGATCTGCCTACGCCCAGGCGTACAAGGATCTCCCGCCCATAACCCCCCGAGCTCATGAGGTCAGAGCGCTGGCCACCTCCGCGGCATTCCAGCACTCTGTCCCCGTGCGCCATCTATTGGAGGCAGCCTTCTGGCGTTCGGAAAACCCCTTCATAAACTTCTACTTGAGGGATATCCGAATGACCCGAGCTGATGGTTCAAAAGGGATCTCTTTTGTGGCGGCTGATGCAGCTATTTCCGTTCCGCCATCTAACCCCAAGAACCATTAGGGCACTGCCCTCCTCCAATTCCTTTAAATTCTGCTATGGTCTGACATGGTAAAGTATATGACGCCAAAATGGGGAGTTTTTCTTATACTCCCTGTTTGGCTAGTATACTTACCATGTCAGATTCAAATGCCCGCCCTCCTTCCCCTCTAGCGCCAAGGTTCTCGGGGTTACCTTAGTGTGGCCTCAGAAGAATGAGGTAAACAAGCTCACCTCGGCCTTCTGCGCATGGCGGAAGTAGGGTAGGCGTCACTTGACTGTCTTATTACTGCATTAGCCACAAAAATCTTCGGCCTGGCAGAGCTGACTAACTGCTGTTGAATGCTATGGTCTGACATGGTAAGTATACTAGCCAAACAGGGAGTATAAGAAAAACTCCCCATGTAAGTTTTAGGTAAGAGAAGGCAGGATAAGTAATGCTTGTTGAATGTTCACCTGTTTGTTTACAATGAGACAGTTCTGTGCATTTTGCAGTAGCGTGGATGTCCAGGATGTCATACTGATTCCCATTTCACAGTCGATTTGCAATGTGACTGTGCAGGAAACCAGAGCGAACGCTGGAGGGCAAGATCCGTGTGACGGTCAACGTGGTGGGCAAGGGCGTGTTCTGTGGCGTGGGACGCAACTACCGCATCGCCAAGAGCGCCGCTGCCAAGAAAGCGCTTCGTTTCATCCGGAATCTGCAGATGGAGGGACAGGCATAGCATTTGTGATGGAAGTGCGTAGTGTCCTGGGAGGGGTAGGCATAGCATTTGTGCTGGAAGTGCATAGTGTCCTGGAGGGTTAGGCATGGCATTTTGATAGGAAAACATAGTGTTTGAAGGGACTGGCATAGTGTATAGAAGAACGTGCAGAGTCTTATGAAAGGGCTGTTACAGAATATGGCAGGATAGGCATAGCATCGTGGAGGAGGAACAGGCATGGTGAAGGAGAGACAGGCATAGTGTATGGAAAGATAAAGCTAATGGATAGTCAGGCATAGTATTGTGGAGGTACGCATAATATAGGGAGAAACAGCTATAGCATCTTTGAGGGTCAGGGACGATATACGGAGGGGTTTGCAGAGTGCTTAGAGGGGCAGACTTGATGTCACAGAATGACAAGCATAGTATATGGAAGGACAGACATAGTGTATGGAGGGGAAGGCATAGTGTATGGAAGGACAAGCATAGTGAATGGAAGGACAAGCATGGTGTATGGAGGGGGAGGCATAGTGTATGGAGGGGAAGGCATAGTGTATGGAAGGACAAGCATAGTGTATGGAGGGGAAGGCATAGTGTATGAAGGGGAAGGCATGGTGTATGGAGGGGAAGGCATAGTGTATGAAGGGGAAGGTATATGTATGGAAGGACAAGCATGTGTATGAAGGGAAGGCATATGTATGGAAGGACAAGCATGGTGTATGGAGGGGAAGGCATAGTGTATGGAAGGACAAGCATGGTGTATGAAGGGAAGGAAGGTATGAAAGGACAAGATGTGTATAAGGGAAGGCAAGGTGAAGACAAGCATGGTGTATGAAGGGGAAGGCATAGTGTATGAAAGGACAAGCATGGTGTATGAAGGGGAAGGCATAGTGTAGGGAAAGGACAAGCATGGTGTATGAAGGGGAAGCATAGTGTATGGAAGGACAAGCATGGTGTATGAAGGGGAAGGCATAGTGTATGAAGGACAAGCATAGTGTATGGAGGGAAGGCATAGTATTAAGGCAAGCATAGGTGATGAGGTAGGCATAGGTATGGGGGGCAGGCATATTGTTGGGGGAGGGGGGGGGGGGGGCAGAAACTGTATAGAGGGGCATGCACAGTGTATGGAAAGGCAGACATAGTATGTAAAGGAGCAAGCATAGTGTAAGTAGGGACAGAAAAAACTGTAAGGAAGGAGGGCATATTCAGTGTATGCAGGAACAAACATAACATGTTGGAGGGGCAAGCGTAGGATATGGCAGGACAAAGATAGTGTATGGCAGGCATAGTGTGTAGAGGGGCAAGCACAGCGTATGAGGGTGCAAGCATACGGAGGGACAGGGATAATGTGTGAAGGGACATACGTAAGGATGGACAAGCATAGTGTTTGGAGGAACAAATATAACATCATGGAGACACAGGCATAAGGTATGGAGGGGCAAGCTTAGTGAATAAAGGGCCAAACAAAGTTTATGGAGGGACAGGCATAGTTTACATGTGGAGGTGGGCTAGGTGTAGGGACGGATAGACATGGCGTTATGTAGGGACAGGATAGCATCAAGGAGGAGAGACAGGCCTAGTGTATGGAGTGTAATGGCAGATTCAGCATGATGGAGGGACTGACTTGCATCATGGAGGGACAGGCTTGGCATCATGGAGGGACAAGCTTAACATCATGGAGGGACAGGCTTGGCATCATGGAGGGACAGGCTTAGCATCATGGAGGGACAGGTTTAGCATCGTGGAGGGACAGGCTTAGCATCATGGAAGGAGGGACAGGTTTAGCATCATGGAAGGACAGGCTTAGCATCATGGAAGGACAGCTGCTATAGCATCATGGAGGGAGAGGCTTAGCATCATGGAGGGACAGGCTTAGCATCATGGAGGGACAGGCTTGGCATCATGGAGGGACAGGTTTAGCATCGTGGAGGGACAGGCTTAGCATCATGGAAGGAGGGACAGGTTTAGCATCATGGAAGGACAGGCTTAGCATCATGGAAGGACAGGCTTAGCATCATGGAGGGACAGGCTTAGCATCATGGAAGGACAGGTTTAGCATCATGGAGGGACAGGCTTGGCATCATGGAGGGACAGGCTTGGCATCATGGAGGGACAGGTTTAGCATCATGGAAGGAGGGACAGGCTTAGCATCATGGAGGGACAGGCTTAGCATCATGGAAGGAGGGACAGGTTTAGCATCATGGAAGGACAGGCTTAGCATCATGGAAGGAGGGACAGGTTTAGCATCATGGAAGGACAGGCTTAGCATCATGGAAGGAGGGACAGGCTTAGCATCATGGAAGGAGGGACAGGTTTAGCATCATGGAAGGACAGGCTTAGCATCATGGAGGGACAGGTTTAGCATCATGGAGGGACAGGCTTGGCATCATGGAGGGACAGGCTTGGCATCATGGAGGGACAGGTTTAGCATCATGGAGGAAGGTGCATCATGGAGGACAGCTTGGCATCATGGAGGGACAGGTTTAGCATCATGGAGGGAGAGGCTTAAGGACAGGCTTAGCATCGTGGAAGGAGGGACAGGCTTAGCATCGTGGAAGGAGGGACAGGCTTAGCATCATGGAGGGAGAGGCTTAAGGACAGGCTTAGCATCATGGAAGGGGAGAGGCTTAAGGACAGGCTTAGCATCATGGAGGGAGAGGCTTAAGGACAGGCTTAGCATCATGGAAGGAGGACAGGCTTAGCATCGTGGAGGGACAGGCTTAGCATCATAGAAGGAACAGGCTTAGCATCATGGAAGGAGGGCAGGCTTAGCATCATGGAAGGAGGGGCAGGCTTAGCATCATGGAGGGACAGGCTTAGCATCATAGAAGGACAGGCTTAGCATCATAGGACAGGCTTAGCATCATAAGGACAGGCTTAGCATCATGGAGGGACAGGCTTAGCATCATAGAAGGACAGGCTTAGCATCATGGAGGGACAGGCTTAGCATCATAGAAGGACAGGCTTAGCATCATGGAGGGACAGGCTTGGCATCATAGAAGGACAGGCTTAGCATCATAGGACAGGCTTAGCATCATGGAGGGACAAGCTTAGCATCATGGAGGGACAGGCTAGGCATCATGGAGGGACAGGCTTAGCATCGTGGAGGAACAGGCTTAGCATCATGGAGAGACAGGCTTAGCATCGTAGAACAAGCTTAGCATCATGGAGGGACAAACTTAGCATCAGGGAGGGATAGCACAGTGGTATGGAGGGACAGACTTAGCATTGGGTAACATTCATGGGGGTAATCCTGTGTGAGAAGGTCCAGGACTCTGATGTGTCAGAGCAGACGTGTTAGGGCTGATGTTATGGGACAGGCACTGAGCTGTAAAAGATATTTCGTCACTCTGTCAGCAAAAAAGTCGTGTGCAACCAGTTGAAGTGTGAACACAAACTTTTAGTCGCATACTAACACCCATGTTGTAAGTCAACACTTTGTGGAAGTGTTCTTTCCCAAAGAATTGTCTTAAAGTCGTTATGGTGATCTATTCAGTGTGGATTTGGTATTGTCAGAGTTCTGTCTTCATTTCTGCTTTGATTGTCATGGTTCTGTTGTCAGGTGTCGAGTGTCAAGGTTATTATGGTAATTATTGTCCCAAGACAGAGGGTTGTGGGAGCACTATGACGGAGGCGTGGGCAGTCGTGGATCTCTGCATCCCTCGTGCCTTCAGTCATGGGCAGTAGGGCAGAGGTCACAGGCTGTCCAGTCCTTCATGTTGTCCATCCAGGATTTCTTCCGTCCTCTTCTGTGATGTCTGCCCCTCACCGTACCCAGTGGAATGGTTTTGAACAGAGTCATGGTTAGATGCATGCCCGTACCAGTCAACCTCACGGATCTTGTTCACTGCAGGGAGAGATTGTTGTCTGTGTGTGTGTGTGTGTGTGTGTGTGTGTGCGTGTGTGTGTGTGTTGACTTTCTGTCTGACAGTAATTTGTTTTACTTTGCTGTAGAGAAGTGGAAAATCTTTTTTTTGTTGTACTATTTTGTTTCATGAACAGAAGACCTGGAATCTCACCTGTTCCTACCAGTCACTATAGGCAAGTGCTCATCCAGAGCACCTGCCCTCTACCTCCACCTTGCTGGAGTCAGTGAGAGTTACCCTACTTGAACTGCAGTGCCATATGAAAAAAAAAGAAGAAAAGTAGAATGAAGAATTAAACCAGTAACTAACTTTCTGTGTTTACATGTTCGTTTATCTTCCTGCATTGAGGTTGAAGTTTATGTAATATTCCTGTCTTGAGGTATGTGGTACTGTGTTCTTTGTTGAGGTTTCCTACATTTCTCCTATGTCAAGTGTTGCACTTATCTCTGTTCCTTTGTTATGGATTACTGTTATTTATGTGATCCTTTGTTCAGAATTGATATGATCTTTAAAGTTCCTGTGTTTGTGATGATTGGTTCCCTGTAGGTTGGTATGTCCTGTGGTGGTCTCCAGTACATTCCTTTATTGATGTGCTGTACAGTAATAGGAGCCATGATTTGTGACTTGTTTTTTTTTCCATACACTGGGCTGTATTGTTCTTTTTTTTTCTTTTTTTTTTTAAATAGCGAGTATGCATTCATGAGTGCACCATCAGCTTCATTTTTTCTCATTTTGCTCTGTGTGTGTGTGCTACAAATCAGTTTGTTTTATATCTTGCTGTAGAAAAACAAATTCTACACACTTTTGTGTTATTTGTTTTTTTAATACACATATAGTGCTTGATAAATAGTTATTATTAACAAATCCAGACTCCATGAGCTGTAGTTTCATTGAGAGTCCTGATTCCTATGTCAGTGTCTCTTGCTGCTTTTTTTTTTTTTTTTTGGGGGGGGGGGGGGGGGAGAGGGTTAAACCTTATATGTGATGATAGTTCCTTTATCCTGTGTTGTGACCCCAGGGTTGTTCTGCTGGTGTGTATGTGTGTTTCTGTCCCTTGTGTCATGTCCAAGCTATCAGGTAGATGTATAAACCAATGTTGTAAACTTTGGACTTGACAGCTGAAAGATAGGTAGTTGCAAGGATGTTACAGTGAGATGTGTGGTTTCCAGGATATTACAGTCTGATAACATACATTATCATAGATCTGAAACAAGGAGAGAGACAATTCATATGAAAAGCACAGCTTTAGTTTGAATCTGACTTGTTTCCAGTCTTCTAACCACACACACACACACACACAACAAATTTCAGTAAAATCTAATCAAAACTGATTTCTTATCCTGAAAGGTGTTTGAAACGTCCATAAAGTATGTCACACAATTCTGGTTCACTGCCTTGCTCTTCTACTGTGTCTAGCTGTTTAGGCTTTCACAGTTGGACTTTCCCTCATCCTAAACAATTGCAGGTTGTAAACAAAAATCAAAAGTAAGGAATATTTGGGAGAAAGGGAGGCCAGGAGAGGGTCAGGGGATGGTGGGATGTGAAGTGGAGGCTTTGTGTGTATACCTAGAACTCGAAAACATAACATTTGTAGTGACAGTTCTCAAATGGAAAGTTGATTGTATCATTGTGCATACTGTTTTTTTCTTCATGTTACCATTTTCCATGTTTCGTGGCTACAATTTTGTGATACATTATTTTAACACACTCTGGATCACAGAGAGATCCATACAGATAGACTCGATCATCACACACCAAAAGTCTTGGCATGTTTTTATGCCCACTGTCAAGAAAGCATGCAGACCATAACCTTTATATTATATGCAGTTTGTCAGATTTGAATCAAACCTTTTTTTCTTTATAAAAAGAATAATCATAATGATAATGGCATTACACAAATCAGAAAAAAATATTCTAGCTCAAGAAGGCAACTTTTATTTATTAGCAGGAAAACAATGGTGATAGTAGAAGGGCAACAAAGTACAAAAATGAACCACACTTGCATCACCCTCATCTAAGGAAAAAAAAGCTTCGATATTGTTCGGCTGTGACTGGCTCGAGCGCGTTTCCCTGCTTTGAATGTTTTGTGTGTGGGACCAGGAGCTCAGTTCCATCAGTGATCTCTTTGATAGTGATTTGTGAATGTTCTGCTGTGCTTGTAAGGTGGTGCTGCATCTCGACTGTTTTTTTTTTTTTTTTTAGACTGAGGAAGATGTTGTGTCTGTAGGATTGTCTTTAAGTAAGTGCTCTGGAGTTGACTATGGAGCCGATCAGTGGTGGAGGGAGACAAATTCGGTGTGTTAGTAGATAGTTTTTTTTTTTTTTTTTTTTTCTTTTTTAAAGAAGATTGAGAACAAAGAGCAATGGGAATATTGGATCAAAACATGATTTGAGGAGGTGGGAACGAAGCGTTGGACATGACGTCATAGTGAAGTATAGGATGTGATGTTAAAAGAGATGTGAGAACAAGACATTGAATGTGATGTAGAGAGAAATGAGAGAGAAAAAAACACTGGGGTTGATGTTAAAGTGAACTGAGAACAAAGCATTGGGTGTGATGTTGGAGTGACATGAGAACAAAGCATTGGATGTGATGTAAGAGCAAACTGTGAACAGAGAATTGGGTGTGTTGTTAGGGCAAACTGAGAAGGGAGGATTGGGTGTGATGTTAGGGCAAACTGAGAAGGGAGAATTGGGTGTGTTGTTAGGGCAAACTGAGAAGGGAGGATTGGGTGTGTTGTTAGGGCAAACTGAGGAGGGAGGATTGGGTGTGTTGTTAGGGCAAACTGAGAAGGGAGGATTGGGTGTGTTGTTAGGGCAAACTGAGGAGAATTGGATGTGTTGTTAGGGCAAACTGAGGAGGGAGATTTGGGTGTGTTGTTAGGGCAAACTGAGAAGGGAGGATTGGGTGTGTTGTTAGGGCAAACTGAGGAGGGAGGATTGGGTGTGTTGTTAGGACAAACTGAGAAGGGAGGATTGGGCGTGATGTTAGGGCAAACTGAGAAGGGAGGATTGGGTGTGATGTTAGGGCAAACTGAGAAGGGAGAATTGGATGTGTTGTTAGGGCAAACTGAGGAGGGAGGATTGGGTGTGTTGTTAGGGCAAACTAAGGAGGGAGGATTGGGTGTGTTGTTAGGGCAAACTAAGGAGGGAGGATTGGGTGTGTTGTTAGGGCAAACTAAGGAGGAAGGATTGGGTGTGTTGTTAGGGCAAACTGAGAAGGGAGAATTTGGATGTGTTGTTAGGGCAAACTGAGAAGGGAGAATTGGGTGTGTTGTTAGGGCAAACTGAGAAGGGAGAATTGGGTGTTATTAGGGCAAACTGAGGAGGGAGGATTGGGTGTGTTGTTAGGGCAAACTGAGGAGGGAGGATTGGGTGTGTTGTTAGGGCAAACTGAGAAGGGAGAATTGGGTGTGTTGTTAGGGCAAACTGAGAAGGGAGGATTGGGGGTGTTGTTAGGGCAAACTGAGGAGGGAGGATTGGGTGTGTTGTTAGGGCAAACTGAGAAGGGAGGATTGGGTGTGATGTTAGGGCAAACTGAGAAGGGAGGATTGGGTGTGATGTTAGGGCAAACTGAGAAGGGAGGATTGGGTGTGTTGTTAGGGCAAACTGAGAAGGGAGGATTGGGTGTGATGTTAGAGCAAACTGAGAAGGCAGGATTGGGTGTGTTGTTAGGGCAAACTGAGAAGGGAGGATTGGGTGTGTTGTTAGGGCAAACTGAGAAGGGAACAAGCACTGGATGTCTTTTTAAGATAATATGGGAACCAAGAAAGCACTGGATGGGATCGAAAGGTGAAGTGGATAGAAACGAAGTATTAATACGATCTTAGGTTGAAGCGCAAGTAGTGTAAGGCATTGGAACGTTGCAAGCATCAAATGTCATGTTGGGGTAAAGTGGACACACAGCAAGTCATAGGTGAAAGTGGGGACAGATCAAGTTCTGGGTGTCATCATCATCTTGAGGTTAAGTGGGCACAAAGCAAGCATTGGGCGTCATTTTAGGATGTAAACCATAGATAACCATAAGTGAACAGTACTAGGCACCTGTGACTGGTCAGTTGATAGCTGGTCATGAAATCCCAGGTTCATGTGTTTCATGTCCACGTTTTGTGTCCTGTGTCTTTATGCATGTGTTGTGCTGCAAGTCACGCGTCCATATTCAGATATGTGTCTATACGACCTTTATCCTTTACCAAAGTTCTGTGAAATTATCCGGTGCAAACCATGTATCCGTTCTTTTTACCTGGCACAGGTGGTTTACCAGAAATAAGCTGTGTTTATTATTGCCATGGAACTTCACAATAATGGCCTTAAAATATTTAAAAAGCAGGTCTTTAACTCATCTAGGACAGACATTCCAGATCAGGAGTATTCAGCTTACATCATTTTCAAACGTACTTTCAGGGCTAGGGATTTGGAAAGTTCTGGATTTTTGGAAGGCACCACTGCGTTTATGCCACGTTTTGAGCTCACAATAGCATCAGTAACCATTCTGCTGTTGAAGACAGCCGAGTGACTTGCATTTCCATGCTGTGTGCGCGTACGACAGCTGTTACTGACCCCGACTGGTTGCATGTTCTTTATGTCTGAACCAAAGTTATTGGAATTTCCATCTGTCTCCAGAGAATAGATTTTGTTAAGATCAGAAATGTTACTCTCCTTTACCAACGAAAACGATGGGTGCTTTTGTTTCTGTTTTTGTTGTATTTTACTGTAATGATTTATTTTCTGTCTTACAAATGGTTGTATGTGGTGAAAACCACGCCAGGTAAGAGGCGCTGCTGAGTGAATTAAAGGGTAGGGGTCTTTATTGGGAAGTAGATGTTGCTTTGACAAAGGCAGACAATGTTTCAGAAAAATATCAGTGTCTTAATAGATATTTATTGGAAAGTTTCACCAACTTCAACAGGACAAGAGATATGTGAAACTCTCTGCATCAGTTTAATCAGGACAAGAGATGTGTGTGACTCTCTGTATCAATTATCTGGCTGTACAGTGCATTATATGGACGGTCTTCGGTGCATGTCTGCGGGTCTGCAGCAAGCTTTTTGTTGGGAGAATTTTGTGCTGGTGCCATGTCCTCGGTGCTTCCAATTCCTTGGTGTTCAATCCCTGACGCGTCTTCCTGTTCCTGTTTCATCGTCTGTGTGTTTTCGTTGGTTTCGATATGTTCCTGTTTTTTTTCATTCTGTTTCACTGCTCTGGTCCTTTTCCAGTTTGTTGACAGTATCTTCACCGTGCTCTATTCACAGTTTTCACTGCTTTGTTGTTGGGCACCTTTGTTACTTCATTTTCATTGTCTTTGTAATGTTGTTGGGCACCTTTGTTACTTCATTTTCATTACCTCTGTTATTTCATTGTTGGCCAGTTCACAGGATTGGGCTATTTCTTTCCCCTTTGTGTCTGAATAGATGTAACATCTCTTAAAATACACTGTTCTTTTATCGCCCTCCATATCCAGTGACGGGACATTCCCTTTTCAAAGGAAAAGAGCACTTTTGCATGGAAATGCTGGTAAACCATGTTCTGGTGCATTTTGAAACTTTTTTTTTCAATCTTTGTTCCACACAGGAAAAAAAAAAAGAAATGCCACAACCTGAAAATTATGTATTGTCAAAGATAGAACAAAAAAAACCCTGCTTGTCTCCGTTCTGACTCGACAATTGTGTACAGAAGTCAGGTGTTCCTTGAGGACAACCAATCGCATGCTCTCCTCAACATCAAACTAGACATCAGTTAAGTGATGTGCCCTCTCTGTGTGCGAACATCAGTGTTGGTTAAGCATACTACATGGTTTTTGTGGCTTGTACTTGTAGGATCATTACACAGTAGTGTTAAAAATCGTTTTTTAATTTTTAATTCCTGTTCCATGACCTACGCTGGCTTAAACCAGGCGGTTCGACCTTTAAGGCTTTAGTGGTCTAACATACTGTCTGTGATGTATGCATTGTTTTTAGTTATCACCCTCTCCCTTTTCTAAGGCCTTTCATCCCCTTCACCCCTCCTTTTTTTTTTTTTTTCAAACACTTGTCTTTTTTTTTCATACACACACACACAGTGTAATTAGTTCTGTGTTTGAACCTGATCCCCGTGGTAACTAATTAATTGTTCAGTTCTATAATTTGCTCAGCCAGATTCAAAGATCCAAATTCTGTGTTGGTGCTTGTCTGTTTGACAAGGCTTGGGTTACTCTACTGCAGAGTTGATCATTCTTTTACTGTACATACGTTTTGATCCCCCTTGTATCCATTCAAATCCGAAAGCAGAAGACAAAATGTTTACCTTTTTCCCCTGCATTTTGCAACTTCTTTCTGTTAGGTTCCCCATGATTAATTCATAACGCCACTCTTCGCTGGCAGCTTTAGGGAGCCATTTGATACTGATTCTGTTCCATGGTGATGGGAACACCGCTTAGTTACAAGTGGTGCTGTTAAACATAAGGTAGATAATCGCTACCACTGCCCGAGTTATGATGATTCTCCAGGGCCATATTTTTTCTATCTTTTCTTTCACAGTCAGTATCAAAGAAAAAGTGCAATAAAAGTTGTCCTCGTGCATTTTCATGGACAGAAAATGTATAGGCAATATCAACAAATCAGTTCCCCATGGCCTCTCGACACTCTTTCAAGCTTTTTGTATGTTTTGTCACCAACTCTATGTCCAGCATTTATGGTTAATGAGGTTGCACGGATTCCTTTTCTGTAAATGGTGATGGTTTTATGTGATTCTGTTGTCCATTGCTATTGGTTTTCCCCCCTCACTCTTTTGGAATTCAGTAAACATATTGATAATATATGTTGCATTGATGAAATCAGACATGTTGTGGTCTGTGGATTTTATACATTGTGACAACATTGATATTGTGATGAAATAAACTGTGACTAAAAATTGTATAATACAATGAACTGTGTGTGCGAGTGTGTGTGTGGTTTTTAAAGTCTCCTCTGAAGTGTCCCGTGCAGCATTAATCCAAGCACTGCTCATTCTGGTTCACCACTGCAGTGTTGGTCAGAAAATTACCTCGACTATGTGGCTGCACTATTCCTGTTCAAGTCCATTTCATATTCATCTCTAACTAGGAACAAGCCAGATCAAAATTTCTAACAATTAAATGCCTTCAATGGAAACTCTAAATCCATGACCTTCCAGCCTAACCTATTCTGAATTCCACCCCCTTCTGTCCTTTGTTAAAGGAAATCTTTAATGAGGCAGGTGAGTTAAAGAATAAACGTTTTGCTCTCATTAGGACATGCAACTGAAAGCCAACACTGCCCACCATATTCATTTAAAGAACGAGTAACAAAAATGGTATTCACTTCCTCTTTGAAATTAGCTCCCCTTAATGGAGCAAAAGTTACTGCACTTGTTTAGTATTCCCCACATTAAATCAAAATGTCGGCAGACAAATCGGAACAAATCCGTAAAAGTGTAATGATTTTCTTTTATTTTGCTCACCCAAGAGTTTCTTTTATTTATTCAAATAAAAGTGCTTCGCAAAAACAAAGTGGCCATATAAAACAAGTTCACACAATCCACTGTAAATATAGTTACACATAAAGCATACACGTACGTACTTCTATTATAATTTTATCAGGTATCATAACTGTTAATTATGAAAACAGAGAAAGGAAATCAAACCAACAATATATCAAAAAAGAGAAAGGAAATCAAATGAGCAAAGTTAAGAGCTGAGGTAAAATAAGCAAACTCATTGTACATGCATTCTCAAGGCAAAAACATAAAGTAAAAAATATTCATGAAGAACAAGTCGGTGGTCAAACTGGTCCTGATTGCACAGTAAATGTTGAGCTGATTTGTTCCAATGCTGGTGGACCGCATGTCATGCATAGCCTGTGTTGACCACTCAAACAAATTTCAAAATGGAGTGACTGAGGGCGGAGAATGAAGCAAAATTTAGAAAGAGAGGGGGTTAGTTACCGCCAAGGACATTGACAAACAAAGCACAGGACAAGGCACATGCATTCGACCTTGGAAAAGCCGGTCAAGGACAAGCATTCGACTTTGGGTCTTCTTCAGGCGAAAACGGATAACATTTAACGTTTACGGACAGTATGAACAAAAAACGAAGAGTCACTTATCTTTCCATGTATTCGGCACCCAAAAAAATGTCGCCTCACTTTGCTCAATTTTTTTTTTTTTTTTTTTTTTTGGTGCCGAATACATGGAAAGATAAGTGACTCTTCGTTCTTTGTTCGTACTGTCCTAAATGTTAAATGTTATCTGTTTTTGCCTGAAGAAGACCCAAGAGGTTGAAATGCATTGTGTCTTGTCCTGTGCTTTGTTGTCAATGTCCTTGGCAGTAACTAACCCCCTCTCACTCAAATTTTAAAAGTAATTATTAGAACTCCACCGAACAACAGGGATAAACGAATCGCAAAACACAACCCATTTCAATCTCTTAAGTCTTCTTCAGGCGATTCTTCAGACTCAGGACAATGGAAATGAAGAATGAGCAATCACTTATCTTTGTCAATGTCGGCGCAAGATGAGCATTTCATCTTGCGCCGAATTCGACAAAGTGATTGCTCGTTCCTCATTTTTGTTGTTCTGAGTGTTGTTCATCTTGACTGAAGAAGACCTACGAGGTCGAAACGTGTCATGTTTTGTCTTGTGATTCGTTTGTCCACGTTGTTCGGTGGAGTCATAATAATTACTTTTGAAATTTGTTTAGATCTTCGCCTGCAGTCGCCTCACTTTGCTCAAACAAAGCACAAGATGCTGCGCCACAATTGTCAACTTTCTACACTGGGACCTCTAATAATGGTGTAAAATCGGAAAAAAGGATTGCTGCTCCCAGCAAAAATGCTTTCCATCATATGGTCCCACTCACCTTAATCCACAGAATATTACCATGGAATTCCTTTGCTGCATGCTGCACACAGGATCTCGGAGGGGGTGTGGAGGAGGATTTGTGACGTTCGAATGCTATTAGTCTGGAGAAGAGGGAGTGGATGAAAACAAAACTGGTTCTTAAACCTCCTGGGGGGGGGGGGGGGGGTTCCCCTGATCTGGCAGGCAACCATTCTGTCATGTTTTGAACTGGAATGATCAACAGTTCCTGTGGGGGAAGTTCTCAACTTCTGTTTCACTTTCAGCATGGTCGGTGGTCTACCGGCGTCATGGCCTATCTCCTTTCATGAGATAATTCTCTGTCAGCCGATCATCTTCATCAAACAAGGTAACTCTTAGGTAAATACCGCTTCATTTGACAAAAGGCCAATATGTCACGTTTTTACAGCATGCTGAATAACGCACATGACAATGTATCCACATGGGACTGTGATCCTTGAGATGTTGGAATATCACTTGTGCAAGAAAGAGTGCAAACTGTGAACATATTGATAAAGAATGAATAGTAGCCCTAAGGAATTTCTTGATATTCCAGAGAAAAAGCCACACCAGAGAATTCCTTCCACACAGACTATGTGATGCTCCCTCTTTTTTTTTCCAACAAATCTCATCTAGGACATACTGTAAACTATTTTCACAAAACTATGTCTGGTATAAAAGGTATGTACACTGTTATACCGATCTCTTTCAGGTCGGCCCTTCATCACCACCATCCACCACTGACAGATTTAACAGGCTTAGTGCCCATCTGTCAAGTGTGAGAACAAGTATATGAAGAAGTGAATCCCAAACAATGACTGAGTCGACTCTTCTGACCCTTCCCTGGCCGGTTTTGGCTGATCTGCATAAACAGAAGGGATATATCACTTCAGCTTTAATATACATGACAGCAAACAAAATACCACTGTTATTGCCAAAGAATTCTGTAGCATGACAGTACAGCTTCGCGATGTATGTGCTTTCAGACTTTTGACGTTTTGCAAACTCAAAACATTATTTTTTACATGAGCAAATTTGGTGCTTCATTTCAACTCTGGTTTATGGAAAACTGTTTTACCAAGATGTGAACAGCTTCACAAGGTTATAACAAAAACAATTGTTTTCCAACAATTAATTTCTTGTGTTATGCACCTTTGGATTTAATGATGCTTTGACAAACTCAAACATTGTTTTATTTATTTACATCACTCTATATTTGAACGTAAATGACAGATCAATTTATCTCCAGTAAACCAGTGTGAGTACACAAGTTCTGTCACCATCTGTCTGTGCCAGTGTGGCACTGTTCAATGACAGCCAGGCACCAGCACCTGAAGATACCTCAGGTGAAGGGTTAAATGAATTTGATGTCTGCTTTAAACCACAAAGTCATCCCAGATGCGCAAAACACACATGACTGAAGCAGAAGGCAAAAAAATGCATGCACAAATAGCTGAATAATTGTACATCATAATTTCATCCCATGATTGTTCATTTCAATATAACAACAACAAAATAGAAATTTCGGTAAGCCACAGAAAGTTGAGACCACTAAATGTTTTTCCCCTAAAACAATCAACAGTAACTAAAGCCTCTAAGGCAGGTTCTGTTGGGTTAGCACAAGCTAATAACAAGCCAGTATAGATTTTGTTAGTCAATTTATCCATGAGTTTCAAGGAACGTTGAGCAGAAAACCAGTACTTGCTTCCCCTCCAAAAGTATGGACTTAAAACCAAAAAGTGACGTTCTTGCCTCCTGCTAAACGAAAACAGCAAACCTTTACGTCTGTCATGCTCCAAGAGACTATAAAAACTCTGAATGGAGAAAGAGGAGACAACACTGATGGAAGCTGTCTCACTGCAACAATCACACACACAGGAGGGAGGATTGGGAATGGGAGGAAAACAAAAACACTTCTTTACACGCCAGTCCTGTTCAAATGAAACCTATGCTAGGTACTGGTTTCTTTTTGGTATTTTATCAGCAGGGTGGCTGATTAGCATAGTCACCACCACCACAACCAGACTGTCATACACACTTTTCAACAGACCTCGCAGATTATTACAAGCGGGTCTTATATTACTCCCCACTGTGATTGATGGCAACTCAGCAGTGGCTGTGATGAAGTAAGCAGGGAACTTCAGATACTTCAAATGACCAGGCCTTGAGAATAGGACCAGCAATGGAATCCTGGTAGGTAGGGAAATGGGTCAGGCACAGACAGAGGCCAGAAGAGACCAAGGCACTCAACCATTCCTTCTTTCACCTGGTTCTTCAGAGGCCAGCGATCACTCATCGCAGCATTTCCATGGCCAACAAGAGAAGGTCAAGCAGCATTCTTTTCTCCAGGTATCTTAGGGCAAAAAGAGTATTTCTATGTCTTTTCCTTCAACCCACTGAGCTGAGACATGATTACTAGACCCCTGAATGTGCGTGCCTCATCCCCATGCATACAACACATGAGACGTTCATACTCCATCCTTTACCCCTCCATTACCGCCAGGATCCTGACAATGAAATTTCCATGATCTAATCACTCCGTTATGAAAGCGTTCCTGCAGAAGACGAGAAAACTTCAAAAGAGAATGCCTGTTCTACACACGGAATGAACGAGAGATCACGCACGGCATGAACCGGCGAATGCGACACCTGTCATGCGTCTTCACCATGGCTGGAATGCATAGAGACCCCATGGCAGGTGCTGTCATCGACCATCTGTTACCACCGCTCAGAGTTCTGTTCCACTCTTCGACAGACATTCAGTCAACACAAAGATCCAACGTACCACAAAGATTACAACTTCAGGGCAAATGCAACAAAGCGTATTATGCAAAACTGGTTTTCCATGATTAGTAATCAAACTCAATAAGTTATCACAATGTACACTTGAAAAAAAAATCTTTATAAGAAAATCAAACAACTCTCACAAGTAAAACAGATTTTTTTATAAATCAATAAATAAAATCAAAAAGGCACAAAATATATACTGTGGAATAGAGATCTCCTTCATAAAATTCAACAACACTTGCATAACAAAAAAACTTGGTATTGAACCAGTTCATCACAATGCTCCAACTCTGTCATGCATTGAGGAAGAGAAGATTGTAAGAAAAAGCCCCAGCACTCACATTCCTCATGCACAGGTTTTCATGGTTAAATTAATTAACAGGTTTTCACGGTTAAATTAATTAACAGGTTTTCACGGTTAAATTAATTATGGCCTAACATGGAACAAACACGCTATATGGGAACAGACTGCATTGATTCAACAACAACATACATTGTGCGCAACGGAAGACGTTTTCATCTTTAAATAGTTTATCATGATCATTTGTGCACGATGGAATCATGATTGTTTAAAACAGTGGAGCAACTGCAGATAAGGTTTAGATTAACTAGTAATGAATGCATCAGAAAAACACACATACATATGCACACACACACATACACAAGCATACATACACACACTTTACCCACTCTAAATGGTTATTAAATTCTCTTTCACACTTGACTCTGTGCACAGTGAAATGGACAGCAGAAACTGAAGGTCCACAACAACCCTCACCAAGGTATACACTACAGACAAATACTTTCAGAAAACCATCCACTTCACTGCCAATCCTCCCAAATTTACAACAACAAAAAATTCTATATATTCAAAACTATTCAAGGAATCACAAATTTGGTTAAAAAAATTTAAAAAAAAAAAAAAAAATTATTCTAATCCCACAATTTCAAAAGTTTCCAAAAGAACTAAGTCTGGAGGTCAACGTCTAGTAATGGTAACAAATTTTGCTGAGCAGAGCCCAAACGATCTGTGAATGCCAGCAACTATACACAGCAAAAAAATGCTCCTTTTGCAAGGCCAACATTTTTTTTTCTCCTTTTTTTGCTGTCTCCAGCCCCAGGCCCATCTACCCTGAGCGGTGTTGCTCATACATCATTCACTCCAGACACATACCTGCACACCACTTTGTCCCCTCACAGCCCTGCCACAGCAGCCCACAGGGAGTGATCAATACCAGATCACCATGAGACAACTTTCCAGAGGAGCCACTGCACTGCCACTGCGTCCCTTTGGCCATGTTCTGTGGTGCCTGTTCTGATCTGACAGACTTGCAGAACATTACCTCCTGCCTACAATACTTGCTTACCTGCAGAGAGACAGGGTGAGCGAGTATCCCCTGGTGGAGGATGCCACCAAATCCATCTTAAGATAGTCCTATGACCTTGCCAATACTAACGAATTTGACACTGAACTCTCCACAGACATACTGAACAGGAGAGGAAATTGAAACTGAGGTCACCACGAGACCAAGACGTGAAGGGCCTCAGAATCTAAGACTTTCCTTTCTGATGACCAATGAAGATGATGATGATAATGATGAAGACGATGATGATGATGATGACGAGGACGATGATGATGACGACGACAATGATGATAACGACGATGATGATGATGATGATGATGATGATGAGGCAGTGGAGTTCCATTCTAATCTAAGTCAACATATAACAAACAAAACAAAACAAAAGACAGGGCTGTACTCGATGCTTCTTTTCATAACACATCATTGGCATCAACTAGGCCTGAGAGATAGAGACACCTGCAGTGCTGGGTCAAAAAATTTGAGAAACGCTCTCAGGTGAGACCAGGTCTGATGAGTTCAAGTGGTTTGGAGAAATAATACTTTCGGTTAAAAACCAGATTTCCCCCTGCCTCCCTTGACACCTGACTTAGGGCCCCAGAAAGTTGATTTCTCTTGCACACCTCAATGCACCAATCTCCATAATGAATCACAACATTCACACTGTGCACTGGCAAAAAAAACATTCATAGTTTTGTAGCAGAAAAATAAGACAACCAAAATCTCTCTCTCTTTATTTTTTTGGAATACCAATCTTATCATGCATAACCAAGACACCTGTGATGTGAATTCAAAAACAACATAAACAAACAAATGTAAATCTGACCACCCCCAATCACAGACTGATATGTTGAAGTTGCTGACTCTCCATCACATTGTTGGTCTTCAAAAAGAAACAACAGGTGTCAAACACAAAATCACTGACCATGTCCATTCTGTTGTTATAAACATCCATCACTTGAAAACATGTGCGTTTTATGCTGCTGTGTCTGAACAAACAGAATAGAGCATAATAAACAACTGGTATGATATACAAACAAATAAAAGGTGATCCACATTAGCTAATCAGTCAATAAATGGAAAGGTGTTGTCGACCTGTGTTTCTTGGATGACGAGGGAGATACACCACACTTTTCCCTAACTGCTTTACATACCCTTTCCCTACAAAAGGAACAAATACCCGTTCAAAGCTGAATGTGCTGGCATCTTCAAGTCAGAGGCATAAATCTTGTCAAAATACTCAACAAATCTTATAACTATACTCAACAAATTTTGTAACCACACTCAATCCGTAATGAACCTTTTAACTGCCCCTCTGCCAATATCCACCTCGGCCAATTTTCTATAACTCCCAATCCACGCGTTCAGGTTGCCCCTGTGTGTCTGACTTCTATACTGGAGCACCAAGATGCAGCATTTTGTTTGATCCATTCACTTCAGCCACTGCATGCGCCATTTGCAATGTGCATCAAAACATGGCCAATAAGGTTTTAAATACTTTGTTTTCACCTTGTAACAAGTGTTATTGGCAAAAAGAAAAAGTAAACAACAGTGACATACCACAGTACATTTGAAAGAACTGTTCATTGTCTAGTGGCCCCATGCGCCACCAAATCAGCAATAACCCAGACATCAGTGCAGCTGTATGGGACAGTCTGAAAGCGATTCAAACTTAAGGATGTGCAGTCAGCTTCGATGTTTGCTTTGATTTTCTGACCTTCAAAGAGTCAGTGAGAGACAACTATGGTAAAGTCATAAACATTAACAACGCACGCACATGCAGACCAAACAACATCCACTTCAACATTTCTATACACAATTGGGAGTGACCTGGACTTGCATGGCTTTTTGTTCTCCTTTTAAACAGTCCTTCAGTTTTACAAGTTCATCTGGTGCTCTATGATTGTATCTGACAACAAAAAAAAGACATGCAAACAAATGGCAGAAGAGATTAACATCTAGCACAATTCTAAAATGAGATCAAATGAATAAATACATATTTGAATATAAAAGCATGATTTTTTTTTTAAGATTTCACCAAGCATACACAATTAAACTACTTGCACTGGCAGAAACTAGTTTTTCCAGTGTTAACTTTCAGTTTCCTCTGCGGACTTTGCTAGATCCTTGTAAGATCTTGACAGAAGATTGTTGTCAATCTACTGGGAGGCCTTTTTAAAACATTCTTCTCTATCAACAGGGAGGTCTTGACAGAAGACTTTCCTCGACCCTCACCAAAGTCTTGACAAGACTTCCGACAATCGACAGAGAGGTCTTGTTAAGACTTTTCTCACAATCCACAGGGAAGTCTTGACAGAAGACTGGTTAGATTACACAAATATTTTGATTGTTGTTGTTGTTTGTTGTTGTTGTACCCTGGCTAAAAGACTCAGGGATCATCTGAACAGTCGAAGTACTTGAACGCTATGGTACAAATGCATCAGCTGGGGATGAGAAAATTACGTGTGTGACCGTCTCTGATTACCCGGCCATGTGGGCAACCACACTCCGACTTCAGGGGATTTTGGAGACTGATAATGCTATGCTAGGAGCTTGCCACAACTGAAGACAATCCCCGCATACTATGCAGAGCATAACAACATTTTGATGTAGCCTTAGTGTTCTAGCCTATGTCAACTGGCCTGACACAGCCTTAAGCCAAGGTGGATATTTTGATTAAAAACAAAAAAAGAAAGAGGAAAAAATCCTCAGACCACAAGGTCTTGGCTGAAAACAGAAATCTTAAAAAGCTTTTAAAAAAATGAGACAATAAAAAAAGAGAGAGAGAAAACTCCTGCATGTAAAAATCATTTGAATAAGAACCAATTCGTTCACTTCTAAAAATGTCAGTGGTATCATACAGAACTTGATAAAGATGATACAGAAAATTCAGTTTTCACTCTGATTGGAAAGCACTGAAGTACCTTACAAATACCAAGAGCTGTACTTTCATTCTGACCAAAAAGAAAACATACACAAAAGAATCATGGATCTGAGAAGGAAAACAAACAAACAACAACAACAAAAAGCTTAGAAAATGCTATGTGGCATCCTGAGTAAAAATCCTATGTGACTGGGACATGAACTGGCAGCATGTCATTTTCATGTGAGCAGCTCTTAATACCTCCAGACTTTGGCCCCTGGGATGAAGAAAGTGTTGTTCTGCAGTCTATCACACAATTCTCACCACATGTCAACTCCATCTTGGAGTCTTTTTCCTGCAAGCTCAAATTAACTCCTTTCATTCAAAGTAAAATCAAGCGCTCTCATTGGTCCAGACCATGTCAATTTCAAGTAGTGTCTGCCAAGAGAAGTGTCAGAAAATCAATCTACAAAAATTCAGTCATGGACAGATTGTTGTTGGAACACTCTTCAGCGTTTCTCTCACTATATACTTGGTCCACTTCCTCTCATTCAAGCTTAGGAATGAGTATTCTCCAACCCACAATGAGACTACACATCTGGTCCTCCTCTAACGTTGCCTGCTTAACATGATGCTCTGGTAGCAGGATTCACAGCACTGACACTTTCATTCAGCATTGAAACACCCGTCTTCCTTCCCACTACTTTTTAAGTGTCAGTTTCATTCAAATTCAGCGTTTTATCCCCTTCCCATGCATCATCATCTAATTCATCCAAGTCTTACTCACTGTCATCATCCTTGTACCATCACCCATGAACTTCAAAAGGTGAAAGACAGTTTCGTTTTGCCATTACATCCTGTTCTCAAGTCACTCAGTCAAAGGAAGCAACAGGACTTATCTCCCTTTGTATAAAATAACATAACCAATTTCAGTCAACTAAAGCTGCAGGCAGATGCTGAGACACATGTTCCTTGTTCTGCAGTCTCAATGGCATGTAATCAGTAAAGGAGTGAAAGAGAAAAAAAATCCTTCTTCATCTCAAGTTTTCCATCTAGTTGTTTCCACGTCCACTCCCAAATCTGAGCCACAAGATACAGATTTGACAGCTAATGAGAATTAAACTATCAACTGCTGAACAACACTTTCTTTCAACCCTGATACAGCAGTGGGACTACGGTGCACATTGGCTCTTTACAGTCTCTGTCAATTCTGATGGAACAAGCACGCAAGAACGTCTACAAAAGTGTTGAGTGAGAGCTTACAGAACACGGACACTCACTCATACTTACACACACACAAAGCTCAACCACTCAGCAGACAAAAAGATAAAAATAAAAGGAAGACACTTGAGGGAAAATAAAAAAAAAAGACACTGGAGGAATTGCATATCCTCCGATGAGATTTCAGCCTCTGGTGCTCTTTCTCCTGTTCGTGCCAGCGTGCGTGTCTACACATGGAGACACATGCAGACAAATTCCAATGTAACTCATGAGGAAGACGATGAAGGAGTGGCAGTCAGCAGGCTCTGTTGAGGAGATAGCAGACTTCTGTCTTCTTGTCCTGCTTGACCATCCATTCTCATCACTGGCGCACACACACACACACACATACATAAAACCATCACGTTTTCACTGAGTTTTGACACTTCACTCACACGTTCACACACACACACACCCACACACACACACACATTACACACACACAAATGCTGACACAGGCATCAGAGCCAACATCTCTGTATATCACATCCAAATGAAGTCCATGATGCCTGTACATCCATTCTGAACGAAGTCTATCACATAACATGTTGGCGTCTTGTACATCTAGTCTGAATCAAGTCCATGAAACAATATGCTATGTCTCTAAAAACATGAAATAACATGTGGGTGTCTCTGTACATCCAGTCTGAATGAAGTCCATCAAATAACATGTGGGTATCTCTGTGCAACCAGTCCGAATGAAGTCCATCAAATAACATGTTGGTGATTCTGTACATCCAGTCTGAATGAAGTCCATCAAATAACATGTGGG
>CM065723.1:56695017-56725017 GCA_033310375.1 Conus canariensis
CGATATGTCCATACGATGATATGTCCAACATTCATACATCCTCTTCCAAATCCAATTTGCTCATATTTATCTAGTTTTAGACTTGAGTGAGTGAATGGTAAATGTATATGAGTGAGAATACATAGTTGTGTGTATGTGTATCTGTATTTTGTCTGTATGGTGTGTGTGTGTGTGTGTGTGTGTGTGTGTGTGTGTGTGTGTGTGTGTGTGTGTGATGTGTGTGTGTGTGTGCGCGTGCGCATGCCTATGTGAGAGACAGTGAGTGTGTGACAGTTTAAGCAAGTTTAAATATTTGTGTGTGTGTGTATGTGCAAGGACTTGCATGCATCCTGCTGCATGTAGTGTACATACATGTGTATCAGTGCTTGTGCATGCATGCGTATTTGCACTTAAGCATGCACTGACATTTGTGTATGTGCACAACAGTCCAAACCCCACCTTTGTGCCCGCAATGTAGCCACCACATGAACCAAAACTCTTGGTGAAGGTGCCCATCATGATATCTATCTCGCGGGGATCCAGACCGAAGTAGTCCACCACCCCACGGCCTCGCGACCCCAAGGCTCCCACACTGTGAGCTTCGTCCAGGTAAAGGTAGGCCTTGTACTTGCGCTTCAGTCTCAGCACCTCCGGCAGGCGTACAATGGAACCCTCCATGCTGCAGACAACAGTCAACAGTCCACATACAAAGTACATCATGCAGAGTTCTGGGCAACATGGGAGTTTAGGGGCCCCTTATTTTTCTCCAGCTGGTCTTTCTTGCTGGTGTTTATTGTCAAACCTTTGTTATGTTGACCCTGCATTCCTTGACGGTTTAGTTACGCTCACCAATAAGTACAATGTTTAGGAAATGGTTTCATATAACTGACAGGCCCACCTCTCATATTCTTTTCCTTTCTTTTTTTTTTTCAAAGAAAATCAGACAGGGAAAAAAGCAACAACAACAAAAAATAAACAAATAAAAATAGACTTCATGGCCTACAAATGTTCTTAGCTACTTCTTGTACAACTACACCATCACAGATACATTAGGTATGTACAGACGTATACGGAAACACAGTTTGTCAAAGTTTAGTTGCATAACAAATTTCTATTCAGTCAGATGTTGTCACTGTCACAGACCATAACCTCAGTTTACAGCTGTCACACATC
Source organism: Conus canariensis (assembly GCA_033310375.1). Taxonomy (NCBI): domain Eukaryota; kingdom Metazoa; phylum Mollusca; class Gastropoda; order Neogastropoda; family Conidae; genus Conus; species Conus canariensis. The sequence goes on from CM065723.1 coordinate 56,696,170, forward strand.
ACTACACAATCACAAACAGCAGCTCTCCATCCTGCCCACTACTCCCCCCCCTCCCCCCCACCAAGTCCCCTAAGACACATTTGACACAGATGGCAGTGAGTGTGTCACTGACCTGTAGACGCCTTCCACCACAATGAGGATTTTCTTCCAGGGCCTGTGGGTGCGGGGCTGACCGTCACACACTGCCTGCCTCAGCTTGTCCTCCAGGTCACGCATGTCTGCCAGTCACACATACATGCATGCACATCATATTCCCTAGAGCAAAAAAAAACAAAAAACATTCTGCATATCAATTTTGTACAAGAGACAGGGTTCTATTAAAAAAAGAGTTTCACTCCCAAATCCAACCAACTGAAATACTGAATACTTCGTGATGCTGCTCGCCACCACTCTCGATACAGCAGCATGAAATAAATATTGACTAAGGCTGCAAATGAAGTGGTATTGGAAGAGAGAAGGTCATGAGCGAGTGGGGGTGGTGGGGGGGTTGGGGGGGGGGGAGAGCAGCAGGAGCAACTACCAATGACAAATTTGTCACTGAAAGGGCAAGCCCTGCACACCCCCACCATTCACACCCTGTTTAGAGCAGCTTACTGTTGTGCTTGTAGACACGGATGGCAGCTCCGGTGAGGCGAGAACCCAGGATGAGTGAGGCATGGTTCAGTTCATCACTCAGGATCAGACAACCCTGAAACATCAGGAAGCAGACGATGGTAGCAGCCTTGTGTTGTTTGTGTTGTTCATTTGCAGCCCACCCAGCCAGCTACATGCACTGTTGGCTGTCCTGTCTCTACATCCTCACCAGCTGTAATCAGGTTACTGTGCTTGTCTGAGAGGATGAGAGGATTGTGTGTATAGCTGTTCTTTTATCACACAGGCAGCTTCTCTCGGACTTCAGAGGATTTAACTTCTCTTCAGAAAAATGAAAACGGTTACGCTAAGAAATAGCTTCTCTTCAGAAAAAATGAAGATGGTTATACTAAGAAATCAACAAATGTGCATGGCCATTCTTTCATACAAGTGGCAGCTTTTCTCGAACTTCAGAAGATTTAGCTTCTCTTCAGAAGAATGAGGATGGTTATGCTAAGAAATCAACATGCCTATAAGCAATGTGTATGGCCATTCTTTTATCACACAGGAAGCTATTCTCGGACTTCAGAAGATTTAGCTTCTCTTTAGAAGAATGAGGATGATTATGCTAGGAATTTAACATGGCTGTAAGCAGTCCCTCACATATAACTGCCAGGCATGATTACAGACTGGATGCAAATCTCAAGGCCCAGCTTTACAAACTGATGAAGTTCTGAGCGAAGGCCCTTTTTTTCACCCTTTCTTAACCAAATGGAGTCTGGCACCAAACAATGAATCAAACTTTCAGTGCAGTGATAAACCATTATGAAACAAAGTCCTGACAAAATGCACAGCAGGTATGGATGAGGGACAGAAAGGAAGGGGGAGAGAGAAGGACTCAGGTCTCTGTGTTTGTCAGTGTGGAGAGGAAGAAGAGGAGAGAAAAGCGGAAGGAACTAAGTGGCAGTATGAGGTTCCAGAGATAGGGGCAACACCCACTTGTGGCTCTGATGTCCCCTCGATTTGAGATTGCTTCACATGTTCCGTATATACACAGGATCCAAAAATGGTTCCTTCCTTGTGTACCTGGAGCTTCCAAACCCCCTAGATCAACTCAGCAAAGACCTCTTAGCAAAGCACACACATTACAAACTGAAGCCCTCCGCAGACACTACTCATCGAGCCATGTTGATAGTTCAGCCCGCCTGAGGCATCACATTGTGGCATGCATCAAGTCATCAGTCGACTGTTCACAGCAAACAACAAAGCGAAGCCCATTCTGTCCAGTCATGAGACCAAACCTTGCCAGGTTCCAAAAGAGTTGCTAGGAAAATGTCGACCAAAATACCGCCAGAGAAAACTTATCATTCAGAAAAAAAAAATCCAACGTACACATTAAAACCAACAACCATGATTATGTTGCATTCATCCACAACAAAGCGTATCCAGAACATCAAAACTGGCCTGTTCCATGTCTGTTAGACAACAACCACGATTACGTTATATTCATGCACAATGAAGTGTATCCAGAGCATCAGAACTGACCTGTTCCATGTCCTTATTTAATTACCACCCAATAGAATCAAAGTACAGCACCCAATAGAATCAAAGTGCAACACCCAATAGAATCAAAGTACAGCACCCACTAGAATCAAAGTATCCATACAGCACCCAATAGAATCAAAGAACCCTAGACAAAAGAATTCTGCCTCCCCACCCCCATCCCCATCTTCCCCTTCCCTCTCCTCCATGGTTTAGCAGAAGCAGATTGCTTTTCAGACACCATTTCTGTGCTGCTGACAGTGACTTCTGCACATACATAGCAGACTGCATGGCTCAGCTCATTTTTGGTCAAGCACTTTAATCTATCTATGGGTATCATGCTGAATGAATAAATAAACAAATAAATAAACAGCCACAAAATTTCAATGAATAAATCTAAATATCTGTTTTCTTCAAGAAAATCATACAATCTCTGGGATTTCCTTTCTGTTGTTTTTTTTTTTAATATCAAGAGGTTTCTGAGAAATTGTCCCGCCTGCCCGCCCGCCCGTCCGCCGTCCGTCCACACACACAAAACACACACACACACACACACACCCCCACACACACATACGTACACACAGACACACACACAACACACATACATACACACACACACACACATACGCATGCGCACACACACACACACACACACACACACACACACACACACACAAGCCATGACAGACCTTGCCGACAAGGGCCGGCATGTTCATGGAGTTGGTGGCGAAGCCCATGGGCACCGTGATAGCTGCCTCTGTGCCCAGGAAATCGGCCACCGTCTGGTCCAACTGTCGATGAATGTCCAGGTAGCCTGTGACATCACGCAATGCCCACATCAGCAGCCGCATTATCCACATTTTCCACATAATAACCCACATCATCAAGGTAGCGTATCACATCACAAATTGTCCACATCAGCTGCCACATCATCCACATTCTCCAGACCTGTTTACCCTGAAACTGCTATTGGTGCACTTTTCAACAAAAATTAGCATATTTTCTACAAAGAGTGTGTACACAACCCTACTTTTTTTTTTATACAAGAGTGGTGAGAGATGGGTGTGGATGGGGAGGGGGGGGGTTAGTAACCACCTCATCTTGTTTAACTACGATAAAAATAGGTTCTTTCTAACACAAATTTCTTTTAAACCTGATGCACCAGCATACATTGGCAAAAATTCATGTTTTTTCACTGTTTTTTTCCCCCAATGTCTCTGGGTACGCTGTCGAAGAAGCAGACACAACCTCATGCCATTTCGCAAGAGTTGTCGCTCTTTTGTCAAAGTCTTAGCCACGGTAAAGTCTTAGCCACGGTAACAATCCACAAGTGCAATTTCCAATATGTATTGTTTAGTTCACTGTATTCAGTGTATTTTTTCCTAAACATGCATAGACAATACAGCAAAATTGTATTGGCAAACAGGTCTGATTCTCGCAATAAGATCCGAGTAGCCTGTGACATCACAATGCCCCAATCAGCATGCCACATCATCCACATTATCATCATTACTGTCCACATCATCCAGATAGCCTGTGACGTTACACATTTCCCACATTAGCAAGCCACATCATCTACATAATAACCTGCGACATCCAGGTAGCTTTACCATCACAAGCTGCTCACACCACCAAGCCATATTATTTACTTTGTATTCACTGCGACATCCAGAAAGTTTGTCATTGTCTACATCAGCAAACCATGCTATCCCCATCATGAACATAATATCTAGCAACATCCAGGTAACCTTTAACATCACACACTGCCCACCTTAGCATGCCACAATATCCCCCATCATCAACACAGTAACTCACAACATCCAACATCCAGGTAGACTGTAACATCACACACATTTCCCGCATAAGCAGGTACACTGTTCACATCATCCGCATCACTAACTACCCACATTCTCATGGTCTCCTGCCACATCAAGTATCCACATCACCCAATCAGCAAGCCTTTTTGTCCACACCATCATTATCAACACTAACCCACAATGTTTCAATGTCCCACCCACTTGACAACTGCAGCTAGATATGTGAATGTTCTACACATTTCTAAATACTGAACATTCTACACATTACTAAACTATTAATGACTGTTGTTTTATGGGTAAACTTCCTGAAAGCAAGAAGTCAAAGACAAATGAACACACAGAAATAATGCGCAAAGTAACACTAACTTAATACACAACACAAAAAAACACAAAGTAACACTAATTCCACACACAATACAAGAGCGCAAAGTAACGCTAATTTAACACACAATACAAAAGCGACAAATGAATCTTTCAGTCTCCTTTCTGTGCAAACTCAACTTAAACTTTCTATGCCTAATAAATTTTGGATGACTGTAATAATAAATGTCAACAATGTATGCACGCTAAATTTTTGATTGATGTTATACATGTGAACATTCTATGCATACTGAACTCCTTATAACTGCTGTTTATATTAGTGATCATTCTATGCAAATTAAACTCTAGTTAATTGTTACTATATATATGAACTCCAAGGCATTCTAAACCCTGGATGACTGTTGTTGTATACATGAGCATTCTACACATACTAAACTCTTTATGACTGCTGTTATACATATGATTATTCGATGAAAACTAAACTGTTGATGACTTTTGTCATGTATGTGAGCATTCTACTCAAATGAAAGTTCATGACTGCTGATATATATGTGATCACATACTAAACTTGATGACTGCTCTCATATGTGTGATCATTCTATGAAAACTAAACACTTGAAGACCGCCGTTATATACGTGACCGTTTTATTGTATCTAAGTCTTGACACCTGCTGTCATAAACGCGAAAATATGCACACTAAACTCTCAATGACAGGTGCTAAGCATCCTAACATTTAATGCATAAAAAACTCTTGATGACTGGGTGCACAAACATGAAGCGCATACCAACTCTTGATGATTAGCGTTAAGCCTTGTGAATATAATCATGTATCAAACTCTTGAAGACTGTTGTAAGAGGGCATGAATGCAAACTAAACTTCTGATGAATGGTATTAAGAATGTGAACACGTAACACATATCAAATGTTTCACTACTGGCATTAAGTCTATGAAACATTAATAGTAATTTCTGGACTACAAGCCATAACCTTTTTTTCCTCAACCCTCATCCCTGTGGCTAGTGTACCTGTGGCAGCCTAGTTATTGACTTCTTTTTTCACAGAACTGACATGTAAAATCTTAAAACTTTCTCTTTTTCAATCTGCAGTTTCACATGTAAAATGATATCCCTAGGCTGCCAATTTCAAATATCGGCAAATGACACTGATTTCCAATTCAACCAAGTCACCTTAGTCAATGTCAATCTGCAAAGGTGGTGTTTTTTGTTTGTTTTTTTTTTCTTGGGGGGGGGGGGGGGGGGAGGGTTGGTGCAAAAATCAACTTGTGTGCAAAACTAAAATAAATCATGTTATAGATGTTGTCATAATCTTACAATCTCTACATCTGTTAAATTTGTACTGATGTTCTGCTTTCACTGTTTGACAGACCTTCTGCATCAACCATTTGTAATGACTGGTTTATTTGTGCTAGTAAAAACAACTAAATTATATTCACTGTCATTCTTACAGTGGGCAAATTTGTATCAAAATGTTGCTGAATCATCACAGATTCCAAAGATGTTAAGCATGTGATAATTATGTAACTTCAGTTTCTCATTTTTTTGTTTGCATGGTACATGCCACTCTTATGATTATTTTGCACTGGTAATTTCTTGCTGTTCATCAATAGTTTAGGTTTATGTGTTGTTTTCTCTCCACACACACACACACACACACACACACACACACACAATGGCATGCTCAGCTTACATAATCGGTGTGCTTTACACAGCCTGGAAACTACAGTGATCCGTGCCAACCTCTTGATTAAAAAATGGTAATATGGAAGCGAACATTCAATGCATACTAAACTGCTGACGACCAACATTGTATATATGCAAATGTGTAATGCATACCAAATTCTTGACGACTGGCACAGATTCCAACTCCATACTTCTGAGTGACCTCCCTTACTTTGACTGCACACAACTCCTTGTTCTCAGCGAAGCCCAGGTAGTTGTAGGAACCAAAGTTCATCACATGCATTGTCCGACCTGTCAGTCTGCACATCAGTTATCATCACTGTCATCATTGTCATCATCACACTCTTCATCCAACCTGTCTTTCCGCACATCATCATATTCATCATCATCATTACATACTACATCTAAAGTATCAGTCTACTGGTTATCATTATCATCATATGTATCAATTTGAATCATCTAAATCATCCATTTGCACAGTCAATCACCATTATTATCCTCATCATGTGCTTTGTATAACATAAGGTCTACATATTTATTATCATCACATGCTCAGGCAGGCCTGTCACTCTGCATAGGTCACTGCATTCACCATTACCATCGCCTTTCAGCAACTGCCATCATAACTACTATATCTTCTTTTTTTTTTTCTAACAATAATTTGTCTAAACATGAACCACTGTCATCACATTTCTCTCATCACCATCAATATCATCGCAGGTTCTGCATGAACTGCCAATTTACTGATCACATTTCTATCATCATTGGTATCATCATCATCATACACTTTGAATGACCTGTTAACTGAAAATCATAGCAGACATTGCCATCATCATTATCACATATATATTTGTATCATAATCATACTTCTATCTGCCAGTCAGCACACATATTACTCATCATCAGTCAATGTTCAAACACACCATCATCACATTATTAGCAGCCAGTATTTAGATGTTAACATCACAGTCAACCAGCATGTTAATGTCAGAGTGAACCAATACAAGCGTACCATTACTTCGCCAATATCCTACTGAACCCCACTCTAATGTTAAATGTGTCAGTGAACCACAATGATATCAATACTCTAGTGAAGTATATTTATGTTCCAATGGACCACTTCTCTTATGTCCCTGTGAACCACTCTAATGCTAATTTTCAAATGAACCAATGTGGTTTTGATATACGATGGACTACTATGATGTCAATGTCTCTGAGAACCATTAGGCTGCAAATCTTATAATGACCCACTTTGATGATGATGTGCACGGAACCACTACAATATCAATGTTACAATGAACCATTCTGATGTTCTATGATTCTAAGCCGTGAACACAGGAGTGGGAAAACGCAAACATTATCCACACACATAAAAACACTGCGCCTCTGGAAATGTACATGGGTGATCACACTGAAACAGAAACACAAATGCACATGCTGTTTGCAATCCACATTCATCTTTCCTGCAGCAGGGAGCAATTTTTTGCATTTGTGGATGCTTCCCGATGGGGGCATTGATGATAATTTGCAATTGCCTGGTGATTACTGCAGGAGACTTTTACCATGCAATGTGCATCAAAAAAGTTACCAGCAAACTCAGTCAGTCTAAGACCATACCAGTCTCAAAGACAAAAGTTTTGAGATACCAGACTCCAAGCCAGTGTGTGGGCAAACATCATTATTTTTTTCCATGGGACATTTAGAATTGAATGGCATGTATTTTACCATAATGCCATGGCTTTGACAAACATGGAGCCCTGTTTACTCTTGGAGGAAAATTTCTTATCAAATACAGATTGTCAAGCCCAAGATCTTTTGTTTGTTTGTTTGTTTCACAAAACAGGACTTGCATATGTCTGTTTGCCCACGGATGTGTTCATTTTAAACAGTAACTGTTTCACATTTGCAGACTGCATTTGCATTTGCGCATTAATGTGTACTTTTGCAAGGAAAACCATTCTAATGGGGAAAAAAACACCTAAGGCACTGTCTAAAGTATATACAAATAATTTTCACTCATCACAGATGACAACTTCTCTATTAAATTACTTGACACAAACAACTAACATCCAACAAAAACACTCAGTACAAAGTTCTATATTTGACATTTGACAAACACTCTACTTAAACAATCAACTTAATGACACTGTTCTATTAAAGTAGTCAACAGCAGTTTCATGTACGACAACCAACCAACTAAAGAACTCACACAAACAACCACCATTCTATCAAAATTTCTATCTTTTCACACACAACAACCATTTTGCTAAGGTGCTCGGCACAAACAGCAATCATTTTGCTGAAAAAAAGTCAGGCAAAATTCTGTATTCCATACACAACTATTTTACTAAAATACTAAGGTGCAAAGTTCTCCACCTCACAAATGGCAATCATTCTCCTAAAATACATAGAGCATGAAGTTCTTTATCGCACAGATAAAAACCATTCCACAAAAGTATATGGGAACAAATTTCTATGTCGCAATAATGATAAAGATTTCAATAAATACTTAGGAAGAAACATTCTACATCTCGCTTGCAATGATCCTTCTATTCATGTATTCAGCCACAATGTTCATATCAGAAATGACCATTCCAATGAAGTATACTGGCACAAAGTGCCTTTCTTGAACTTTACGACCACTTTAACCAGCACTGGTGGCACAGACGTGATGATCAATCAAACCAAGTACTCAGACACAGAGTTCCATTCAGGCATGATGACCAGTCTAACAAAGGACACAGCCATAAGCACAGAGTTCTACTCAGACAAGACAATCATTCTAAATACTCGACCACAGAATTCAAACCCAGACATGACTATCATTCTCACTGAGTACTCGGGCACAGGGTTCGATTCAAACACGAGGACCGCCCAACAAAACACTCAGGCACAGAGTTTACTCAGAACTGACAAATATTCAAAGAAAGACACTGGGTGGGACTAACTTCTGATGACCATTCTAACAAAGTACGCAGGCAAAGAATTATCATAAGACATGACAATCATTCCACCCACAAAGAACTTAGGCAACAGTTCCACTCTGATATGACCATCATTCTAACAGAGTACTCGAGCAAAGAGTTCTACCCCAAAATGATGAAAATTCCAAAGAAGTTCTCAGGCAACGATTTCCACCAACGTACAAAAAGCAATCTAACAATGAACTCAACACACAATATATGAAAAGCGACCTAACTTAACTCAGACTACACAGGACAAGCATTCCAACAAAGATTCAGCCAAGAGTTCTACTCAAATCTGACATGCATTCTAACAAAGTACTCACTCACAGATCTGACAAACATTCTAACAAGGTTCTCAAGCACAGAGCTCTACTTTGTCATAATGACCATTCTAACAAAGCACTAAGGCACAGAGATCTACTCAGATCTGACAAGCATTTTGACAAAGTACTCCGGAGCAGAGGTCTCTTCAGACCTGACAAGCACTTTGACAAAGTACTCAAGCACAGGGGTCTATTCAGATACAGAAAGCATTTTGACAAAGTCCTCAAGCACAATCTCTCCTTTAAAATGATGGCCACTCTCATAAACCACTGCAGCACAGGGGTCTATTCAGATCTGACAATAAAGAACAAATAAAGTTCAAATAAAGAACTTGAGCATCGAGGTCTCAAACATGACAACCATTCTACTAATGCATCCAGGTATGGAGTTCTGTGTCTCACTAATGATGGCAATGACAGATCATGTGTCTCTCTCTTGGTCGTGACAAATCCAACAGTCAACCCACTTAAAAGGCTGAGGAAGAAAAAGGCTCCCTCAAAGGCTGAGGAAGGAAAGGGCTCCCTCAAAGGCTGAGGAAGAAAAGGGCTCCCTCAAAGGCTGAAGAAGAAAAGGGCCCCCACAAAGGCTGAGGAAGAAAAAGGCTCCCCCAAAGGCTGAGGAAGAAAAAGGCTCCCTCAAAGGCTGAGGAAGCAAAAGGCTCCCTCAAAGGCTGAGGAAAAAAGGGCTCCCTCAAAGGCTGAGGAAAAAAGGGCTCCCTCAAAGGCTGAGGAAAAAAAGGGCTCCCTCAAAGGCTGAGGAAAAAAAGGGCTCCCTAAAGGCTGAGGAAAAAAAGGGCTCCCTCAAAGGCTGAGGAAGAAAAGGGCTCCCTCAAAGGCTGAGGAAGAAAAAGGCTCCCTCAAAGGCTGAGGAAGAAAAGGGCTCCCTCAAAGGCTGAGGAAGAAAAAGGCTCCCTCAAAGGCTGAGGAAAAAAAGGCTCCCTCAAAGGCTGAGGAAGAAAAGGCCTCCTCAAAGCTGAGAAGAAAAAGGCTCCCTCAAAGGCTGAGGAAGAAAGGGCTCCCTTAGAAAAAGGTCCCTCAAAGGCTGAGGAAGAAAAGGGCTCCTCAAAGGCTGAGGAAGAAAAGGCTCCCTCAAAGGCTGAGGAAGAAAAGGGCTCCCTCAAAGGCTGAGGAAGAAAAGGCTCTCTCAAAGGCTGAGGAAGAAAAAGGCTCCTCAAAGGCTGAGGAAGAAAAGGGCTCTCTCAAAGGCTGAGGAAGAAAAGGGCTCTCTCAAAGGCTGAGGAAGAAAAGGGCTCCCTCAAAGGCTGACGAAGAAAAGGGCTCTCTCAAAGGCTGAGGAAGAAAAAGGCTCCCTCAAAGGCTGAGGAAGAAAAGGGCTCTCTCAAAGGCTGAGGAAGAAAAGGGCTCTCTCAAAGGCTGAGGAAGAAAAAGGCTCCCTCAAAGGCTGAGGAAGAAAAGGGCTCCCTCAAAGGCTGAGGAAGAAAAAGGCTCCCTCAAAGGCTGAGGGAGAAAAAGGCTCCTCGCCTGGAAGGCAACAGGGGTCTCCAGACTTTCTAGATTTCAGATCCAACATGCCAATTCCAAGCACCTAAAAATAAAACTGAACTAAATGTGTCAAAATTCGGAAAGAGAAAGAGTAAGTTACCGCCAAGGACACAGAAAAACAGAGTACAGGACTAGACACAATGCATTTCGACCTCTTGGTCTTCTTTAGGTGAAAACAAATAACATTTAGGACAGTGACAAGAAGAACAAGTAGCCACTTACTTAGCTTCGCTTCTCCTGTTCGTCTCCAAATAAAAAATGGCAGCCATTTTTGATTTGGAGACAAACAGACGAAGCGAAGCTAAGTGGCTACATGTTCTTCTTGTCACTGTCCTAAATGTTATTTGTTTTCGCCTAAAGAAGACCCAAGAGGTCAAAATGCATTGTGTTTAGTCCTGTACTCTGTCTGCATCCTTGGCGGTAACTGACCCCCTCTCTTTCAAAATTTTGCTTCATTTTCCGCCTTCAGTCTCTCTGTTTTGAAACTGAAATGAGTCAAGACAACCATATCAACCACAGCACATCTTTGAACCCACAACTGATTACAAATCATTGATTAAACAACAGCTGCAATTCAAGTTACCCATACCATTTCAAATCAAAGAAGATAATCAGAGATTACCAAATTTGTGTTTGAATTAACCCCACTCTCAACCTACAAAATGGAAATAACAATGGTTTTGATGCCAGCCAGCAAGACAGAAAGCTCTCTTTCTGACACAACATGACTAATATTTTGCAACTGACCACAAACACTGTAACATGTATAATGCGAAGTAATGCAGCAAGTAACAGACTTGCAGCCCAGGAATAAAGACCTACGCAAGAAGTCACTTTATCACAGAATTCTACTTCAGACCATTCTAATCCCTCTCATTAACAGAAATTTGAGTGTCAGACACAATCTACTGTTCAGTATGGCATCTGACACAATTCTTTGTTTTGAAATGGTGATTCCTCATTCAAAATTCAGTCTGCCTGCCTAAGAAACAGCGACAGTTGCTACATAGCACCTTTTCCGTGATCTCATACCTTAGAAACAGCGACTGTTGTAACAGAACATCTATCATTCCTGAGGTATGAGATAATAAAAAAGGTGCTGTTTAACAACTGCCGCATTATCTTAAGCAGACTGATAGAATCTGATTGAATTTTGTATGAAGAATCACCGTTTCAAAACAAAGAATTACATTAAATGCCATATTGAATAGTTCAATACTTTAGAAACAATAATTATAGGAATACAGCACTTGAACTATTGTTCCATGTACCTGAAAAACTGTAATACAGTAACACAGATCTTTATCCATAGTTCCTTACTTTATAAACCAGAATCGAACACTTTTCATACTTAAATAATGATAATAACAACAACAATATTAATAGTAATAGTAATAATAATAACTGCAAAGGTACTTGGGAGAGCCCAGACCTCTGTCAAGGCTGATCTAATCTTGGAACCCCCTTTGAGCCAGTTCATTAGCTAAAACAAACATTTTTCCTCTTCTGGAAATACAAACTGGTATGGTCTGAGTTACTTCCCATGTACTGCTTTTCAACAGAACATGGAAAATATACAATGAAAACGTTTATAAATCTAACTATAAATTCTTAGTATTGCATAAAAATCTATGACTTCATAGATAATGATCATTTCGAAAGAGTAACTTCACAGTGTTCATGTTGCATGGTAAATTTGTGAAACTCTTGCTGAATCAGTCATCTGCTGTTTTATGTGAATCCTCATCATAGATCTGTTATCAAAGCGTAATGAATGGATTTGTCCTTAAGCCACATTCCAACTTTCCACAAAGACTGGTTTAACTGCATTACATAGATTTGTCATAAATAAATTAATGATAGTTTTCAGCAACAGATTCTGGAACCACCACAGGATCATGATTCACCCATGAATACACGTTAAAATTTCATGGGTTTTGTTCTCGGATAATAAGATAAGATAAGATAATGTTACTTATAGCCCAGCCGACCGCAAAGGGCCACATCAGGGCTGTCACCACGTTAAAATCAACTCACAAGTCATTCATTCACACAATTCTTTAAAATACATCGAAAAACCATCTGAAAGTTTGTTAAAAATCTTCCACTGTAAAAACTCAGATCCGATGAAAAATGTTAATCTCTTTCAAGAACTCAAAGATGGCATCAGGTGGGACATCTCTGAACAAGGTTTTCATGGAATCTGCCGTAAAATGTTTGTGTCTCACATCGTGCAAGTCCCAACACTCTAAAAGAATATGTTTCATTGTGAGTGGCACATGACATGGAATGCACCACGGAGCTTCTTCACTCTTTAAAAGGTACGAATGGGTAAAATACGAATGGCCGGTGTGCAGCCGGCACAGAACTGTTTCTTCTTTACGACCACCAGACGCAGATGGGAGGAACTCCTTAAGGTTTGGACGGATCTGAAAGAGTTTGTTATCCATCTGTGTATTCCAATCCTCCTGCCAGAGGTCTCTCACATAATCGTTAATTTTGGGTTTCAGATCTGAGCAGGGGATATATATGTCGGACAGTTTCTCTCTTGTGGCATTCTTGGCTAAACGATCAACCATTTCGTTCCCTCCAATGCCAACATGACCAGGAATCCAAGCCAAAATAATGTTGTAACCATCCGCTTTCAACTTGGTCAAAAGTTCAAAAAAGTGTAAAAGTTCTGGGTGCTGAAGGTTGCGGCCAGCTATCGCCTCCAACGCTGACAGCGAATCCGACAGAACCAGAAAGTCCCTCTTCTTAGATTGTGAGATTATCTTCAATGCCAGAACCAGAGCAGTAAGTTCAGCGGAATAGACAGAAGCATCTGGAGGTATATGTTCTAACAGTATCTGAGAAGGAGCCCCAGGGCAGTAGGCTGCACAGGACACTCCATCCTCAGACTTGGAACCGTCAGTGAAAATTTTCTGATAAGATGGAAATTTTGAACAGAGGTCAGAATACAATGCCTTGTATGCCAGAGAGCTGGTAGACTCTTTACGAAAAGCTGCAAGATCAAAACAAATCTCTGGTGTGAAAAAGGTCCACGGAGGCTCATCTGGAAACTTGGAAAAATCGGACACAACTCCTAAGTCTAGATCTGCATTCCGCACGTGAGGCTGCATACGAAGACCAAACTGCGGAATACAGTTAGGGTTGTTTTCAAATTTACTTTGGAACGGAGGGTCAAAAACACAGTCATAGGCAGGGTTTTCTGGTTCCGAGAACAGTCTGATATAATAATTCAGAGACAGTTTCAGCCTGCGGTTGGACAGTGAGGGTTCACCTGCCTCTGCATACAGGCTGTACACAGGTGTGGTGCGGAATGCTCCAAGACAGAGACGAAGCCCTTGATGGTGAATAGGGTCCAAGAGTTTTAGGTAAGACGGTCTTGCAGAGCCGTACACAGCACAACCATAGGTTTTGTTCTCGGATGATATTCCAATTTTCCACAGTAGTTTTGTTAACAATGGCAGAGTAGTTTTTCAGCAACCTTTCCAGCAGAAGAATAAATAACTAACAGATGGCAATGAAAAACAAAACCTCCTTGGCAGTGTTAATAACAAGATTTCTAACATGTCTTTCAACCTTCAAACTGCTTTACACTATCACTTAAACACATGCTCACGCACATGAACTCTACAAAAAGGCACACTGGCTTGCCCGCCCCCACCTCTCCTGATACCTGTCCATCCTTCATCCCCCTTCTTTTCCTTCTTCCAGACGTTCCACTCCCATCCTGCCCATGTTTTAACCATCATGTTGTGCCTTAAAGATCTGATGATTGTCAAACATCATTTCACTGTAGTTCTAAGACATAAAAACAATGACTGGCGTAGTATGGCTCTTTAACCGTAGGTCTATCCTCCCAAGACCATGACCCTTTCATTGGCTCTGAGCCCTAGGGACGAACATCTGATAACACCACACCCTTCAGCTTCATTGATATCTCAGTAAAAAATACCAATATCTGATCATCATCTTTTTAATGTACAAGACCCGTTAAAAGGGATACAGTAGTTAACATACATGATGAAATGATCTGACCATAGGCTGTCATGATATATCAATTCAGTGAGAATGTTGAAAGGGCAAAGCTGTTAACATAGCATAAAGAAAATGCACCACAGTTTACACAGGTGTGTTAAAAGGACCCTACACCATGCTAATGCAGAATTCTGTGAATGTTTATAGAGCAAAGCACAATAGTTCACATGGCATCCTATCAAATCATGGCAGTTGATAAGACATGATATCAGCTAGCTACAGTTTACAGAACATGCTATCAGGATACACCAGTTTTACAGATATGTTATCAGAATGTAACCATTTACAGGGCATGCTATTCGGATACACCATTTCTACAGACATTTCCAGGATGTGACAGTTTACAAGACGAGCTATCAGAATACAACAGTTACAGAGACAAGCCATAAGGATGCAACAGTTTACAGGGCATGCAATTAGGATCCAGCAGTTCACAGAACATGCTATCGGGATGAAGCAGTTTACAAAACATGCTACCAAATGCAACAGTTTACAGAGCATGTTATCAGGATGCAGGGGGGGGGGGGGTTGGGGACATTCTATCACAAAGTGATTATCATAACTAAGAAGACATGTATCAGTATCGGGATGCAGCAGACTATGGATACGCTATAAGGATGCAGCCATTTATGGAATAAGCTGTCAGGATGTGACAGTTTTCACAGTTTACAGGGTATGCTATTATTCATATCAGGATACAACGAATCAAAGGACATGCTATCAAGATGAAGCAGTTTATAGGACAAGCTAAGGGGATGCAACAGGTTTCAGGGCATGCTATCGTTCTTATCAGGATGCACTAAATCAAAGGCCATGCTATCAGGATGTAGCAGTTTACAGAACATGCTATCAGAATGCAGCAGCAGTTCAAGACAAGATATCAGGATGTAACAATATATAGGGCATGCTGCTGACATGCAACAGTTTACAGAACATACTACTGAGATGCTACAGCTTACAAGACATGCTATCAGAATGCAACAGTCTACAGAACATGCTATCAAGAGGCATCAATTTACTAGACATGCCCCTCAGAATGCAACAGTCTACAGAACATCTATCAAGATGCAACAGTTTACAGCAGATCTTATCAGATTACAACAGTTCACTGAACACGCTATCAATATGCAATAAAATTTACTAGACATGCTGTCAGAAAGCAACACTCTATAGAACATACAATTAAGAAAGATCAATTTACTTGACATGCAATCAGAATGCAAGTTTACAGAACATACTATCAAGATACATCGAATTTACTACATATGCTATCAGAAGGTAAGGTAAGGTAATGTTGCTTATAGCCCAGCCGACCGCAAAGGGCCACATCAGGGCTGTCACCACGTTAAAATCAACTCACAAGTCATATAAAAAAAAATTAAAATTAAAAGAAAAAAAAAAACCTTTCACACATCTCTTTAAATGACATCTTCTAGAAACGCACCAGAAACTTCGTTAAAAATCTTTCTTCCGTAAAATCTTAAATCAGATGAAAAATGTTAATCTCTCTCAAAAACCTAAAGATCACGTCAGGTGGGACATCTCTGAACAGGATTTTCATGGACTCTGCTGTAAAATGTTTGTGTCTCACATCGTGCAAGTCCCAACACTCTAAAAGAATATGTTTCATTGTGAGTGGTGACATGCTATCAGAATGCAACAGTTTTCAGAACATATTATCAAGATACAACAAAATTTACGAGACAAGCTATCAGAATGCAACAGTTTTCAGAACATGCTATCAAGATGCAACAAAATGTACTGGACATGCTATCAGAATGCAACAGTTCTCAGAACAGACTATCAAGATACACTAACTTACTAGACATGCTATCAGAATGCAACAGTTCTCAGAAAGACTATCAAGATACATTAATTTACTAGACATTCTATCAGAATGCAACAGTTCTCAGAACAGACTATCAAGATACATTAATTTACTAGACATGCTATCAGAATGCAACAGTTCTCAGAACAGACTATCAAGATACATTAATTTACTAGACATGCTATCAGAATGCAACAGTTTTCAGAACATGTTATCAAGATGCACCAAAATTTACTAGACATGCTATCAGAATGCAAAAGTTTTCAGAAATACTATCAAGATACAACAAAATTTACTAGTCATGCTATCAGAGTGCAACAGTTTTCAGAACATGCTATCAAGATGCAACAAAATTTACTAGACAAGCTATCAAATGCAACAGTTTACAAAACATGCTAACAAGATGCAACAGTTTACAAGACATGCTATCAGAATGCAACAGTTTACAAAACATGCTAACAAGATGCAACAGTTTACAAGACATGCTATCAGAATGCAACAGTTTACAAAACATGCTAACAAGATTGCAACAGTTTACAAGACATGCTATCAGAATGCAACAGCTACAAAACATGCTAACAAGATGCAACAGTAAACAAGTTGGGTATTTTTTGGCTCCCATAAGAAAACCTAACACAGAGTAACTTGTATTCAAGACCGGCACAGCCTTTTAAACTTGAATAAAGTCAGACAAATACATAGACGAACAATCTAATAGCGGGGGAAAAAACAAGCGCAGGCCAACAACTGAACTATCTTCCTAGTAATGACTTGGCAAAGATTTGGACTTAAGGAGGGTGGGGGGGGGGGGGGGGGGAGGGGCGGAATTTGAAGATGGAGAAACTGGGAACATGAAATTAAGAAAATATGTTACAGATATGAAAACTCTTCACTAGCTGCATAAGGGAACCATCGCATTGTTGGCCTGCGCTTGTTTTTTCCCCCGCTATTAGATTGTTCGTCTATGTATTTGTCTGACTTTATTCAAGTTTAAAAGGCTGTGCCGTTCTTGAATACAAGTTACTCTGTGTTAGGTTTTCTTATGGGAGCCAAAAAATACCCAACTTGTTTACTGTTCATCGTTTACTGTTCCCTGCCTCATTTCATTTCCGAAGATGTAACAGTTTACAAGACATGCTATCAGAATGCAATAGTTTACAGAACAACTTACAAGGCATGCTAACTTTACAAAGACAATCATTAACATGGCATGTTAAAAAGTTTTACATGACAGGAAGAAGAACTCAGAGGATACCATGCAAGACCACAACAGTTAGCAGGGTATGACAACAGGATTCCTGGATACATCCATGAAAAATCATGTTACACAATATGTTACCACAGCATAACACAGTATTGATCATAATAACAGAAAATAATACCCGTTTACACAGTGTGTCCATAAAAAAAAAGATTTTGAAAGGAAGTACAGAGCATGGGGGGGGGGATTGATCCCAAAGGTTTACAAACAAAAATGTTTCAAGACATTGAAATATTTGACAGAGTGAAAACCGAGGAAAAGAGCCAAGGACAAGCACACATGAGAACAGAGAACATGGATGTACCCTTTGCTGACAAAATCACATAGGAGACAAGAAACTAGGCTGTCAGAGACCGTGACACAGAATATTTTAGAAGGAGCATTCTCCACAAGAAAAGAATGTAAGTGCTGTATCCTATTCTGACCACAAACAAAAAAAAAAAGGAAACAAGAGTAGAAGAGTTAAAAGAAAAAAAGGAAACAGAGTAGCTGAGTTAAAAGAAAAATTACTATGCCGCCAAACGAAAGAAACAAATTAGAACTGTTTGTTTCTTTAGGTCAATGGCACAGTAATTTTTATTTTAAGTTTGTTTAAATTTCTGCCTGCTGTCACCTGATTTTGATTGAAACTAACAGGTGGCAGAGATCAGGACAGCAGAGTACAACCAAAAACGGACAGACAGTGGAAGAATCTCCGAAGAACTTTTCAAAGGAAACACAAGGAACTAGACCTTTCTCTCCTTTTGCATCTTTCTCCAGATCCTTGCATCTTTAGATACACTAACCACGGGATTTTCCAAAACAGGTCTGTTAACCACTTGACAATTACCAACAAGTGACTACCCACAAGTGACCAACTGCAACATCAGAGACAGACAGCGACATTCTTTAATTAAGCAATTTCTCCTATTTTTATGCCCTTATCTGGAATGTCTTTCTGAATCTATGGAAGTCAATCAACAGGAAGGGATTCTCACAAGATACAGAGTTGATGTATTATCAAACACCTTAACCCTCCTGCATTTGTTTTGCCCATATCCGGCCGCTCTGTCTGTCTCCCCTGGTGTTTGTTACGGCCGCAACCGGCTGCATGTGCTGCGTTACTTTCCCTCACACACTGCAGCCTTGTTTTAAGTCAAGCCTGGCCAAAATAAATAGGCATCCCTGAGAGGTGTCCAGTGGAATCTTAGCAGTAGTATGGGGTGTGGGAAACGATTCATTCAAAAGACTAGGGTCATGAACTGACCGCATTCCATTGATTTCTCAAAAAAAATTCTAGGAGCAGTTTTGGACTGGAAAATGCAAATGCAAGAGGGTTAATAAGAGTTCTACCACACACCGTTATCCATCCACATCATTTCAATCATTCACTGCTTGATATTTTGTCCTTTTTGTACCTAAACACAGAAGAGATTGGCTAAGTATGAGTCTAGGTTTCTTTAATTTCAGTGACATCCTCTAATTCCAAATTGAAAATGCGCAGAAAGGTTGTCAAACCGCAAGCGTCAAAATGAAAATGCAGAATCAGGACATGAAATGCTGGGAATTAAGCAAAAGAAACAATGTTTCAGGCTTCATCATGACTATATCAAGACATACAGCTGTGTGATGCATAACTCACAAACACAAATCCTGTGGTTCTGATTCCCATCTGTCTGCTCACACTGATAAATCTATGTAAACTGTGTCAGCTTATAAATAAGATCTTCAGCGTGAACTGCAACATTTTCAGCCATTCAAAATTATTTTTGGCCATTTGCAAAGGGTTGACGCCCTACCAGACTGCTGATAACATAGTGGGCTGCTTCCTGAGGCAGTGACAAGAATGGTCAAAAAGTATATTCTGTGATCTTTTCAGCAAATAAGGAGCTCCACAGCACACTACAACTTCAATAGTCAACTACAGACAAACCACAGCTCTGATCATAAGGTCCAGCACTGGACAGTCGGCTAAACACTCAAAAAGAATGACATGGTCCAACGATGACCAGCGGGCCACTACACTCAATGCATCATACGGTTCAAATTGGACAGTGGGCAACAACACTCACAATGCATCACACAGTCCTACATGAGACAGCTGGCTAACACATTCACTATGCATTATATGGGCTACAACACTCACAATGCATCACATGGTCCAACATTAGACAGTGGGCTACAACACTCAAATGCATCACATGGTCCAACATTAGACAGTGGCCTATAACACTCAAAATGCATCACATGGTCCAACATTAGACAGTGGGCTACAAAACTCACAATGCATCACATGGTCCAACATTAGACAGTGCTACATCACATGTTCCAACATTAGACAGTGGGCTACAACACTAACAATGCATCACATGGACCAACATTAGACAGTGGGCTACAACACTCACAATGCATCACATGGTCCAACATTAGACAGTGCTACATCACATGTTCCAACATTAGACAGTGGGCTACAACACTAACAATGCATCACATGGACCAACATTAGACAGTGGGCTACAACACTAACAATGCATCACATGGACCAACATTAGACAGTGGGCTACAACACTCACAATGCATCACATGGACCAACATTAGACAGTGGGCTACAACACTAACAATGCATCACATGGACCAACATTAGACAGTGGGCTACAACACTAACAATGCATCACATGGACCAACATTAGACAGTGGGCTACAACACTCACAATGCATCACATGGACCAACATTAGACAGTGGGCTACAACACTAACAATGCATCACATGGACCAACATTAGACAGTGGGCTACAACACTCACAATGCATCACATGGTCCAACATTAGACAGTGCTACATCACATGTTCCAACATTAGACAGTGGGCTACAACACTAACAATGCATCACATGGACCAACATTAGACAGTGGGCTACAACACTCACAATGCATCACATGGTCCAACATTAGACAGTGCTACGTCACATGGACCAACATTAGACAGTGGGCTACAACACTCACAAGGCATCACATGGTCCATTATTAGACAGTGGGCTACAACACTCACAATGCATTACATGGACCAACATTAGACAGTGGGCTACAACACTCACAAGGCATCACATGGTCCATTATTAGACAGTGGGCTACAACACTCAAAATGCATGACAAGGTCCAACATAGGATGGTGGGCTGCAATACTTAGACTGCATCACATTCTCCAAACAGCACAGGATGATGGGCCACAACATTCACAAAACATCATATGGTCTGAACAATCAGTGAGTCACAACATGTCAAATGATCCAAGCACACTGTAGGTTACAGCAGTCACAATGCAACACATGATCCAAGCGTACAATGGGAAACAACTTTCATGATGCACCACGCAGTCCCAACATACAGTGGCTTACACAATGTTCACAATGCATCAACGAGTCCAAACACACAACAGGTTATCACATTCACAATGCATAGCACTGCCAGACACAGCATGTACATTGTATCACATTCATCACAGTGGGCAATAACATTAACATGAATCACATGGCCTTAACACAGCACGGTGGGCAATAACACTCAAAATGAATCACATGGTCCTAACACAGCACAACGGGCAGTAACACTCAACATGAATCACATGGTCCTAACACAACACAGTGGGCAATCACACTCAAAATGAATCACATGGTTCTAACACAGCACAGTGGGCAATGACATTCAAACGAATCACAAGGTCCTAACACAGCACAGTGGGCAATAACACTCAAAATGAATCACATGGTCTGAACATGAGACAGTGGGTCACAGCATTCTCAAAGCATCGAGTGGTCTTGACGCAGGGCTGACATCATCCTCACATCACACGCTCTTTTTTTTTTAAGGAAAGTGTGCAAATCGCACACAACATCAAGCAGTTCTACACCACCTTCTGTATGACACCACAGCATATCCTATAATCTTAACAGAAGGTGCCACAACAGGTGTGGCTTATACTACATTAACTTTGTGTCGATACAGATTCAGCGCCACATAATACCCTGCGTAATCCACGAAACATAGCATCTCATGAGCCAAGGTAAAGCCCTGAAACTGCGCACATAAAAAGATGCTGTACTGGGCAGTCCAAGCACCTTTCTGACAAAAGCAGCCATGCTGAGCTGTCACCAGACACGATCAGCTACAGGGAAAAGGAAAGCAGCAAAGGAACCAAACCAAACCATGCTCAAAAGGAAAAGCAGGGGAGAATGGGGAAACCAAACCAGGCAGCGCACAAGCCTTTCAGAAGACACCACCATATCCTACCCACAAGCCTGAAGCCTTGCTACTTTCACCACACATTATCATATGGTGGTCTCTCCAACAGCAACAACAAAAGGCAAACAAAAATGTTTTTACAGGTCTAACCTGGACCACATACATACCACGGAACAAAATCTCAAACGTTGGCAGGAAAGGGTTTATGTGTGTGTGTGTGGTTTCTGTTCCATTTTTTTTACCCCAAAAGATCAGGAAAGGTGGGCTGTACACAGAGGAAAATGGTCTACTGAAAAGACTGAGAGAAACTTTGCAAGGTAAGAGAAACAAAAAAAAAGGGACACAACCATGACCCGCTCCTGTGGGCACTGACACAAAGATGGTGCCAGAATGTATCAGCCCTGTTTTAAGTCAGTACCAACAGGTCGGGTCACAGACTGAAATGATGAGGAAAAAAAAAAGGAAAGCATCAATGCCGATGTCCAGTGAAGGACTCTCACAGTATGTTCCAGTTGTCGTCATATGACACTCGTTCCATGACTTCAAAGGTGGCGCTGGGTGCGGAACAGACGGGCCGATTCCAGCAGTCACGTGCATGGCGGTACATATTGCGGGTGAAAAAACTCTCCCACGACACCAAGATGGGACAATACCCCTGTGTGAGTAGAAGGTTTGCCTTTTTGTGGGTTCAGACTGATAGCACACATGTACACACTTACCTTCACAGGGAAAACATATTGCAGTTTGGGGGGCATGCCACATACTGTAATTTTGCATTGCATGTATGCAACAGTTCTTTATCACACGTTATACACTGCTGTTTTATACACAACTTATTACATACTGTAGTCTTACATATATATATCAAATCACAAAAGCAACTCTCCTCCTATTAAGCTTTGACGGTATACATTTGATATAGTACTACTTTATGTTCCCTTGATGACAAGCCATAAGTTGTAAGTCATAACACACACACACACAAACACACACACACACATACAGCTGTGAATTCTTCCTGTTTCATTAGCATTCCACACAGAACTGGGGACAGAAGCCAGGGTTAATGCAATACCATCACATGACCACATGGCAGAGTTATGTTACAAGCCATCAGGAACCCATACGTCTAGACCTGGGAACAGTAGCTCTGGTTACTGCAATACCCACAACACCACCACTAACTGAACAGTGTTACACACCAGATTAACCCGGGACAAACATACAGCACCCACCACCTGTCAGGCTGTAAACAGATTTGAACACACAGTTATACTCTAGGCTGTGAGAGGGTTAAACACATAGTTATGTTCAGCTGTGGTGCCAAGGTTGCTGAAAATAATTTTTAAAAAGTTATGTGCAGGTTTTACCTAACTGCCTGCTGTAAAACCTGTTGCGTGCAGACTGTAAGGCAAGTTATGATGTAAACAGCCTGTGCGGTTTCCTGTGAGCTCTGGGTGAAACTTCCGTGCAGTCTCTAAACACAGATCCACTACCAGCTGTGCCAATATGCCTCGGTTAGTTCTTAAAACACAATCAACAAACTTTTTGCAGGTGACCTTATGCAGTGCAGAACCAAACGCAAATGATAGTCAGCTGTAAACACAGTTATTGACCAGTACCAGGCGCAGTCAGAGTCCACCTGTACCGTATGTTGCGTGCAACTGAGGCACGCTATCCACCACTCACATACACACACACACACACAAACACCAGTGCCATGTGTATGGGCTCAGGAATGAGGGACGTACTCAAAGTTCCAGCCAAAGTCATGGCTGATGCGCTCCACCACATCAATGTGGGAACCCGCACAGCTGCTGATGGGAACGTTCCAGCAATCCCGGATACGCCTGTACACATTGCGCGTGTAAAAACTCTCCCAGTTTTGGAAGAGGGGATCATAGCCCTGCCAACACACACCGCACATGGGAAACGGTCAGTCCAGACACGTTAATGACATGCATGGTAGTCAATGTACACCTCAAGGCCATACACCTCTCAGAACACATGGCCAGAATACATACAGACTCCACTTACTGGGCTAGGGTATGCATGCTCTCTCTCTCTCTCTCTCTCTCTCTCTCTCTCTCTCTCTCTCTCTCTCCCTCTCTCTCATACACACACACACACTGCAGATAACCATCAAGGTTTTTTTCAGTTCCCTAATACTAATATGGAGCTCCTGTAAACAACTAAAAGACTTCTCTCTACCATGCAATGTATTCTCATGCCTATAATTCTACCAGAGCTAGACCAGTTTCTCACCTCAATTTTAATGTTTTGCATCCCGAAAAACTACCAGAAACCAGAATATAATGTGTCAGTATATCTAGCAAGACTTGGAGACTGTTGACTACCTTGACAATTGTCATTCTCACCACAGCTGAAGAAGTTCCAGTGAGAGGACTGGGATAGTCAACTGTGTAAATATATGAGACTTGAGTCAAAACAACAGACCAGTACATGCACGAGAAGAAGATGAAGAAGAAGAAGAAGAAGAAGTGAAGAAAATTAGTAGAAGTAGCAGTAGCAGTAACAGTAGTAGTAGCTGTTGGTGTAGTAATAGTAGAATACAACAAGACACCTTGATGTAACCACAGTACAAATCCATACTGTGCAGAATTTTACTGTCTATGTTTGGAACTGAATGCTTTGATGCCAAGGGTTACAAAACTGCAAGATCAAGTGCACCAAATGCTGCAAATACACAAGTCAGCATGCAGAAAGAGAGAGATTTTAGTGCAAACCTATGACACAAGAGATCAGTCGATGGAAAAGTACTAGGCACTCTGAAATGCTTCATACACCAAGGCATCATACTTGATCAAGAGGGATCGAAGACCAGCCAAACTAACAGCATCAGCATCGAGAAAAAAGTAAAACCAATCAGATCCAGACAGAAGCTTTTGCATGCAACTATGTTATCCATCTTCCTGCATGCAAGTGAATCATGGACTCTGACAACAGGAGGTGCAAGGGACAATCAGAGCTGCGGAGATGAGAGATTTCAGAGGACTTCTCGCAAAGCATGAATGGCATGCACAAGACATGATCATCAGGAGGTGCAAGGAACAATCAGAGCTGCGGAGATGAGAGGTTTCAGAGGACTTCTCACAAAGCATGAATGGCATGGACAAGACATGGTCATGCAGGTTGTCCAAGACCATCCAAAGGAGCACTGTCAGGAATAAGCAGACATGACAGACCGAAAAAGAGGTGGACAAAAAAACTTAATCAGTGGCCTGTTACAAGCTTTGCTGTGACTGAGGCCCTTGCCTACAGCTACCAGATGTGGAGACAACTGATGCATAGTGTTCATCACTGCAGTGCACCCAGGGCCTTGCTCAGCTCCAGAACCCTTGACCTCATATATGACAAACAAGTGCATGAGTCTGATCTGATGAGAGCCAGGCATAGCACTGACAGAGTGCAGGCTACATACATTTATGTGTGTATGAACAACCCATTGCCTTGAAATGACCATTTACAGACACTAATACTGTAGCTGACAACATAAAACTGCAGGTGATCATTTCTACCAATGATTGATTATGTCAGTTAAAAGTGATCATTTACAGTACTGGCAGACTTCATCCACTTGTCATGATCATTTATAGCATTGGCAGACTATACCAAGCAGAGATAATCATTTACAGTATTGACCGACTACATCCACTAGACATGATCATTCGCAGTATTGGCCGATTACATCAACTAGGCATGATCATTTACAGTTACAGCAGACTATATCAACAGACGTAACAGTTTACAGTACTGACAGACTACATAAACTAAATGTGACCATTTACAGTAACGACACACTACATCAACTACTGACTAGGCATGATCATTTACACATTGGCAAACTACATCAACTACACACGATCATTTACAGAGCATAACAAGGCTAAATCAACTACAGTTACAAGCAGTCGTTTTTGACTACATGAAGCAGCATTGCAAGTGACCAGTTCACACTTCATCAGCTTTATTTTGAAGCAATCATTTCTGTTTACACCAACAAGCAGGGATCAGATCAGACTACAGAAACAAGCAGGGATCGTTTTGCAGTACATCAACTATCAGTGATCATTTCAGACTTAGGTCAGTTGTCAGGGATCATTTCACACTAAGACAACTACCACAGATTATTTCAGGCACTGGCAAGCCACTTCAGCACATGTTGCAGCATTCTCTGCTCTCTGACACACTGAACTGCCATGAGTGATGTACATTTTGATCAACCTTTCGTTGCCTTTATCTACAGAAACAGTGAAAATACAAGGGAAATAATTTTGTTGCTGGTATGACCAACCAGTTGATCATGGAGAAGGGAAATAATTAGTTGCTGTCATGACCAACCGATTGATCTTGGACCTGTCAACCAGAAAACAGCACATGCCCAACAGAGCTTCAAATTGTCAGCATGTCTGCACCGCTGGCACGTCAAGTTTCAACCTGGCTCGTGGGCCTTCGACCACACCAATCTGCCAATGTCAGGCTACTGTGGCAAATCACTGTCAGTGTAGCAGATGATTCAGCTATGAAGTAAGTGAACTCCATTGCCTCTTTTGATTAGCTTCTATTCACCAATGAGCACTGGCTTTGCTCATTAACAAACAGTCAATGTGTCATTTCAATATGTGTCTGAAAAATAACCAGCAAACTTCATTCAGACTAAACTGTCCTTTTCAAACAATGTTGAAGTCAAGTGTACACTGCTTTTTGTCACTTCAATTACAAATGTCCTAACGCACATTAAAGGTCACCTCAGTCAACACAGGTTGAGTCAACCAGCCCCAAGTTACTCCAAATTTGCAAATTACGTCAATCCCACTTGATGAGAAAAGTAAGGTTTCTATTTTTTGTTTCGTTTTGTTGTACTCCCAGTTCTTATAGAACAGGGAGTACTTTAGAATGGGAATGAAGAAATGCTGTGTGTGTGTGTGTGTGTGTGTGTGTGTGTGTGTGTGTGCGTGTGTCCGTGGTCAAAATGTGTTCCACTCGCTCCAGACAAAACTACTGGACCGATCTTTCTGAAAATATGTAGTATGTTCATTATGGGCCACGGATGATGCCTGATGTTTTAGTTTACCGTTATAGCCATTACTAACGGCTGTAACGGCCTGTAACGGTTTTTCTTCTATATGGCACATCTCAGAAAGTACTTGGCCGATCTTTGTGAAAATTAGCAGGTATGTTCATTATGGGTCACGGATGATGCCTGATGTTTTAGTTTACCCCGTTATAACCATTACTAACGGCTGTAACAGCCTGTAACGGTTTTTCTTCTTTATGGAATATCTCAGAAAGTATGTGGCCCATCTTTCTGAAAATTTGTAGGTATGTTCACTATGGGTCATGGATGATGCCCGATGTTTTATTTGACCAGAATAGCCGTTACTATCGGTTATAACGGCCCAAAACGGTTTTTCTTCTTTATGGAATATCTAAGAAAGTACTTGGCCGATTTATAAGCGGTTTGGATGATCTTGTGACAAATCGGAGCCTCTTTCCATATGTAAGTGATGTAACGCTAAAAATCGATTAAACAAGTTAAAAACCGTTATTTTGTCGTTATTTCTTATATATAGGTGGATTTTAATGAAATTTGGTATACTGAAAGGTTATCACATACAAATGGCACTTCTATATAGTGTTTCACAATTCGACCGTTAAAAACCGTTATTCTTGACATAGTGTCCGATTTGGATGAAGTTCGGTATGTACATAGGCTTTAGCTCAGTGATGACTAAAATACCAGTTTCAAAAGTGTACATCGGTTATATAGCCGTTAAAACCATTATTTTGCCATTATTTTTTTACATATTGGTGGATTTTAATGAAATTTAATATACAGAAAGGTTGTCATACACAAATGGCACTTCCATATAGTGTTTCAAAATCTGACCGTTAAAAACCGTTATTCTTGACATATTGTCCAATCTGTATGAAATTTGGTAGGTACATAGGCTTTAGCCCAGTGAGGACTAAAATATCAGTTTCAAAAGTGCACATCGGTTACATAACTGTAAAAACCGTTATTTTGCCGTTATTTGTCTCAGAAAGTACTTGGCCGATTTATAAGCGATTAGGAAAACTGGGAGTATGTTTATATGCTTTGCATCTTATGTTTTGTTTTAGTTTGTTCTGTTTGTTTGTTTTCTAGACACCACTTTAGTGTAGGCGAAAGTCAGCATCCCTCCCTTTCCCTCCTCCTCCTCAAGCCTCTTCCCTCCCTCCCTTCCTTCCCCCCTCCACCATTTCCTTCCTCAACTCTCGCTCCCTCCATCCTCTCATTCCTCTCTCCCCCTTACCCCCTTGCCCTGGCTAATCCACTCAGACTTGGCCCGAAATGTTCAGAACTGACCCCTAACTTTAACCAGATCGTTTGAGATCAGATGCCTCAAACAACTTGAAGCTCAGGTCTGAATTGGACAAGTTGTTACACTCAAGCCAACAGTTCTTCCAATTTGTGTGCTCCCTATAGCAATCATACCCCATTCCAACTTTTTGTGGGAATGCCTGCTTGCAGGACTGCTCCTAATGGCATCAGCCCTGATGTGGCCCTTCGTGGTCGGCTGGGCTATAAGCAACATTATCTTATCTTATCTCCTAACGGCATGGTTCGTGGTCACTATGAACAACATGACAGACTCTGTTCTTATTCATGATGAACAAAATGACAAAGACGCTGTCCCTGACCATGATAAACAACAGGACAGACATGTCCTCAGTCATGTTGAGCTGCAGGAT
>CM065723.1:56735017-56787517 GCA_033310375.1 Conus canariensis
AGGAAGAAAAAAGATCGATCTCTTTCAGAGAAATTTAGAAAAAGAGGGGGTTAGTTACCGCCAAGGACACAGACAAAGTACAGGGGGAAAAAACAATGCATTTCGACCTCTTGGGTCTCCTTCAGGCAAAAACAAGTAACATTTAGGACAGTGAAAACGAAGAACGAGAAACCATTTATCTTCTCATATTCGGCGCTAAATAAGAAATTTCAATGCAACAACAGCAGCACTAGTAGTAGTAGCAGCAGCAGGGACTCACTTCCATCAGCCTAAGCCTCGCGGACCATGAAAATGTACCCAAATTAATCGATTGACTTTAAAGTAGCCTAGGGTCTGGTCGCATTAATATAGCCTAGGGTCTGGTCGCATTAATAACGTCAATCATCAATAGTCAAAATAAAAGAAGAAGTTCCTCAAATTCCGGAATGTGTCCAGAAGGTTCTCCAAGCTACCAAAATCCAGTGAAAATTTGACATCGATATGAAGTTCGTTCTAGTAATTAGAAACTCTAAGAAAGTTTGGCAATTTCTGTTTGATGTACACCAGAGTGTGTTGCTTTACGTGTCATTAAGAACAATCAGGAAGATAGTTAGCCTATATGTTATGAAACTGAATGGCAATGTTCACCGAATGAATGCTCTCATGGAGAAAAGGGATGACGCATAAATCCAGAGAGTGATGAATTAGGCAAGTCCGATGTTGGGTATTATTAAGTTTTTCATATTTAGGAAAGGAAGATTTCCTTAAGTTGTATAAATCTTTTGTCATACATCACCTAGGATATACAAATGTAGCTGTGATGTCCGTTTCTGAAGCTGTAGTCAAGAGAAATAGAGAGAAGACAAACACGAGCAACTATATTATCAGAGAAATGCAAAAAAAAATTGTCATATCCCGAACAATTAAAATATGTACATCCCCACTGTCTGAAGGGAAGAGGATCAGAGGATTGAGATCTCATCCAGGTCCACAAAATTTTTTTAAACGAAATTGATAACATTCAACTGGATTTTTTTTTTCTGTTTCACTCTTTAACGTCATGATAAATTGGGGACATCAAATTTAAATAAAACGTTGTCCGTCTCATGAATGAAAATTTCTGTTTGACGATCTTGTAACTTATAGAATATCTTCCTGTATATGAGTACTGTTTGATGCTCTCTTAAGTATATATCTGTGTAATCGGCAAATATTTTACATGTGCTAAGCAGTGTATCTGGTTTAGCATTCACACATCTTGTGAATAAAACAGGTCCAAGAATGCTGCCCTGAGGAATTCCACCCGGAACATTTGATTTACTTGATTTCTCTAACCGAACTCTAACACGCTGTGACTTATCCTTCGAGAAAGTCCTTATCCATCTGAGTAAATCAACACAGATGCCATATGCAGACAATTTCACAGCAGCCTTTCACGTGGTACAGTATCAAATGCCTTCTTGAAGTCTACGTGTATAAAAAATCTATGTCATGACCTGTGCTGAGCAGTGAGATTTTGTCCTTTATAACTTCTAATAACTGAGTCGCACTTTAAAAAAAAAAAAAAAACCTATGTCGGCAATTTGTGTACAGATTATTATCAGTGAATATTTTTTGCTTTAGCTCTTTAAAAAAAATAAATAAATAAATAAAACCAGCCACTGGCGTTACTGTCACCTCAGTTAGAGATATTCTGTTACAGTATGAATATTCATCCAGTGTCGATACATTTGTCACATCTTCTCTCGTACAATGAGAAAAATTCATTCGGAGTTTCAGCTTTTTTCTTTTCTAAATCTTTAAAAGCCGTCGTGCCATCTTGGCTTTTCAATACAGAGATACCTGTATTAACTTTCATTCCCTCTTTGACATATTCCCAAAACATTTTTTGACTATCCTTCGCTTCTAAAGCAATTTGCCTTGATTATTCTTTTTGAGATCTTTTAATAAACTTAGTGCGTTTATTTATCTCTCTCTTATTAAGTAAGCCTGTCCAGATTGAGTGTGCTAGTATCCCAGCAAGTACGTCTTTTTAGTGCATCTAAAGGCTTTCTTGTTCATCTACACTGGTGTTTGTCTTAGTTTCCACCCTGTCTTACTTTTGCTATGCATTCCTCCACATCTTTTAGTAATAAACCTTTTACGTAATTCCTAAGTTTGTCTACACCATCTCATTTTACAGTCATCCAGTGGGGCTCCCTGATAAGCCTGCCAAACATAGTCAACGAATTTCTTGATTTAGCGTTTACGACGTTTGAGGCCCTAAGGGCCAGTTCATCGTTTGAATGAAAAATGATGTAGGTTTCCCGACGTGTGGCAGGCAGAAAAGACTAAATCATCTAATGTGTTATCTGTATTTTTGGTATGCTGGTGAATACAGAGTGGACGAGTCCCTCCAGTGATGATCAGAACACACATACACATACGCGCGCGCGCGTGCGCGCGCACGCACGCACGCACGCGCGCACGCAAACACGCACCGCAAACACTGGCACACACGCATTACACATAAACACACACATACATGTACACTCACTGCACACACACAAGCACACAAACATGTACACTCACTGCACGAACACGCACACACGCGCGCGCGCGCACACACGCACCGCAAACACTGGCACACACGCATACACATAAACACACACATACATGTACACTCACTGCACACACATAAGCACACAAACATGTACACTCACTGCACACACATAAAATGATAATAATGGCACAGCCAATGTTTGGTAGGTAGGCCTACCTAAGGTCTGACCAGCGCATTGGGCTAATGCCTGGGTCAGATATCTGCTAAATCGTAGCCATGAGACCATCTTCTTACATATTCTCTCATCTCAGACATTAATTCATTTATCAGACAACTTGCCTGGGGTATGGTATTTGTGTAATTCATTTATCCATTAGCTTTAAATCATCTGCAGTGTGGTTTCGAAACTTATCAGATGTGGTGCAGCGTATATGGACTGGCCCGCACGCAGTGACACCTTGATGAGACTGAAACTGACACTGAAGGCATTCACAGTGAGCGCAGTGAGTGATCTGTCGGGCAGGCTGTTCCAAAAGAAGATGACATGACGCAGCGTGAGAAGAGTTTTTTTTTTTTCTTGTTTGTTTGTTTTTTCTCCTTTTTCCGTTTTTTTTTCTGGAGCTTCGGGGCGTTTTCCCTTAGGTCTTTTTAACATACAACTTAAAACTTGGAAACTGATGAATTCGTGGTTGAATTCACGTTGCTGTTGAGCGCGTGCCTCTACCAGCAGCCTAATGTTGATCAATTCAGGGTCAAGACGAGGTTCGCCTTGGTTAGGTCTGTCATGACAAGACTCAAAGGTATTTCAGAATTTCTTTCTGACCTCTACCTCAGGGGCGGATTGGGGAGGGTCTTGGGGTTTGGGGCGCCCCCTCCCCTACATCAACCCCCTCCCCCTCAATTAAAAAAATAAAATAAAATAAAAAAATATATATATAAATGCGTGTTGAATAACTTATCTAACTGGAGAGGCCTGCAATTCACGTTATTGATTGGGGTGGAGGCCCCTGGTCCCCATCCCCACCTCCCGTTTTTGTTTTTTTTAACTTAAACCTGCTTCTCCTACCCTCCCCCCCCCCCCCCCCCCCCCCCCCCCCCCCCGTTGTTTTTCTTCAACACTGCGCCTTGTTCTCTCCCTTCTCCCCCTCCACCCCCACCCCCCACCCCTTTTTTTTTTTTTTTTTTTTTTTTCAAAACAAACTCTTCGCCTGGTCTCTCCCACACCCACCCAGCTGATTTTACCAAATCTGCTTCTTGTCTCCCCTCCACCCCCGCCTTCCCCCTTCCCCACCTCCCAGCTTTTACAACATCTGCTCTGCTTCTAGATAAGTGCACCACGACCTCAGTTTGAACACTCCCACCTCCATCCCCTTCTTATATATCTGCGCATGTGGTGGAGACTGCTACCAGGACAAGTGAGCTGATTTGAATGTGACGTGGGGCAAAGCAAACTTTTTTCTTTAGAAGAAAAATGTGTGTGTGTGTGTGTGTGTGTGTGTGTGTGTGTGTGTGTGTGTGTGTGTGTGTGTGTGTGTGTGTGTGATTTATGTCATTTGCTTGGCACTGACATTCACAAACTGTTTCCCTTTAATGTTCATCGGAATATATGGTGCTTTAGAGTTATATGATATATTTAACAAACTACATAGTATATTGATAGCAAATGAGTCCTAATTAGGTCAAATCTTGCCATATGAAAAGGCAACTCAACTGTCTGTCAACTTAGGCAATAAGTATAGAGACAATCAAGTACTTGAAACCCCATCTTTCCCTTCTAGAAGCAGCTGGATTGGTCAAATCGGATACCAAAACATGTATAAAGATAAGCCGTTAAGTAGTCAAAAATACTTGACCTACTTGTTTTTTAAATGACAAAATGCTTGTTTTCATTTTCAAAAATAAGTTTACATAATTTTTCTGCTATAAAGGTAATCAATGTTAGTTATCAACTTTGCAAACTACTTGCAGCCAAAAAATATTGTAAAAAATAAAAATAATAAGATTTTAAGGACTTTGACCTACTTTTAAATGACCTACTTTATTAGAGTCTTACAAGTTAGCTTCAATATAGGCTTGTCTTCATGTATCTCATCGAATACATACTCTGGGTTATTCTGATGCAGTTTTTTTGTTGCAACAATACATTGTTTTGTGCAAAAACCGAAAAAGAAAGAACATGACACACTGACCTAATTAAATGTATGGCCACGCCCTCCAGAGGTCATGCCCATTGCGTTTCCCTCTCTCATATCATTCAGAAAGGGTCTAGGTACCCACATACCAAATGGCATGCTTCTACTATGAAGTGCACGATTCACTGATATTTACCACCTTGACTGCCCCACTATCTCCACTCCCAGTTAGTACTTGATCCGTCCCTCTAGCCTTTATCTCGTTTGTGATGAAGATGAAGTGAATTTCACACAGGAAGAAATCAGAAACTAAGTTGTTCATCGCACTTAGTTCTTCAACGCTGTCTCTTTTGCTGATTCATATTTTCATACTGCATTGGTCGAGGAACTCGGAAGGGTATGGGAGGGAGGTAGAGGTGGAGGGGGGGGGGGGGGGCGTCCTCCCTGGAAAACTCTGGGGAGGTGAAGAAGGGGGAGAGAAGCATCTTTTTGCATCCCCCATCCGCTACCCCCCCCCCCCCCCCCCCCCCCCCCCCCCCCCCCCCCCGTCCTTCCGGTTTGTCAAGCATCACTCCGATTCTCTCCCAGCTCGACAAAAAAAAAACCAAAACTGTTCAGCCTGACAGTGCCTGCGACAACAGCAACCTCGCAGAAAGGACCAGGCAAAGGTCTGGTTTGGGTAGGTAGTTTCCCCTTGACAGAAGCAGGGGAAGAGCAGAAGTGTGGAAAGAATGATGTTAAACTGCGAATGTTAAACCTTTCACTTGGGAATCACTGAGTTCTGTCTTTTGAACAGTCATCCATTTACGCCCATCCCCTGAGCAGACTTTCATGTCAAGAAATGAGGGTCTGAGCTGGATTAGGGGTAGGGGAAAGCGACAGGCCCCGGGCAGTTAACGGCCTGGATTGCCGACAAACGCATCGTTCAGCCGTGGGTGCTCTTTCTTAAAGGTGTTAAAGGTGTGTGTGTGTGTGTGTGTGTGTGTGTGTGTGTGTTTGCGTGCGTATCATGCATGCCTGTGTGTGTGTGTGTGTGTGTGTGTGTGTGTGTGTGTGTGTGTGTGTGTGTACGCGCACGCACGTGTGTGCATGTATGCTTGCGTACCATCCATGCCTCTGTGTGTGTGTGTGTGCGCGCGCGCGCGCGCATGCTTGCGTGCACGCACGTGCGTGTGTGTGTATGTCTTTGTGATTGCACGCATGCGTGCTTGCGTGCGTGCGTGCACACACACACACACACACACACGTGTGTGTGTGTGTGTGTGTGTGTGTGTGTGTGTGTGTGTGTGTGTGTGTGTGTGAAGTCAAAGTGAAAATTTTATTTAACGATGGAAACATTGAATAAGCAGCATATCTGCTTTTTTACATCAAGCCATCTATGAAAAAAGGAAAGTAAAAAAAAAAGAAAAATCAAATCGTGTACAATGCCTTTCATCAAAAGAAAAGTGTGTGTGTGTGTGTGTGTGTGTGTGTGTGTGTGTGTGTGTGTGTGTGTGTGTGTGTGTGTTGCATGCATGCAAAGGGTGTCCCATCCAGCTCTGTCTTCCCTTGTTCAGTTTTAAATATTTTCCAACTCCATTCCATTTTTGCTGCCTTTCTCATCCTCCCGGCCTTGTCCAGCTCTCTTCCTACCTGTGCTGGCCTACCACACTTTGTTCTACCATATCTATCATCCCATGTATCGTGGCATTCTGTCTAGTCATACCTGACATTGCTGGCTACACGCCACAATTAGGATGTTGCACTAAAACACTATATAATCGATGTCAGCGTTTTGAAGCCTACCATAAATTTGAGCCACCATTTAATGTTAAACTGCTAATTGATAGAAGAACAACTCCACACCAATAATTACTTCCCTTGCTTTGGGGGATCTTCACCAATGAAATCACAAACAATCTTCAAATACATGACCTTCCCCCAAGTTGACACACATTTCAGGCCTTTGCACTCACCCGTGACCTTATCTTTGCGCCAGCTCCAAGTGCAAAATATTCCCATTCCTTTGATTTTAGTCTGTCTGCTTGGAACCACCTGGCTTGTACCTTGACAGCCATGTGAAAGAAAATGAGGAGAATCAACTTTCAGACACAATTAATAGAATTTTGTTTTCAAGATCTAATTGCGCCAGTCTATAAATACGTGACTCCGTAAGCAAGGCTTTGGTGCATTCATTTTTGGTGTACAGCCTGCTCTGTCCTTCCGTCCTCTACTGATTGTTCTCTGAGGCGTTGCCCTTCCTTCCCTTGCTGTTCTCCCATGTCCTGCTGGCTGTTTCCTTGCCCTCCCAGTCAGGATCTTTCCTGTCATGCCATGCTCTCTCTCTCTCTCCTCTGTCTCTAGTCAACTTTGCCCTATTCTTTTTTCCCTGACCTCTGCTGCCTACGTCCCCACCCTCGCTCTCCTCTTCTACCCTGGGTTGTTGTTCTATTCCGCCCTGTTCTGTCCTTTACTGCCTTGTCTGTGTTGTCCTCCGCTTTGTCCCACCCCTCCGGAGCCGCAATAGCTCGGTTAGTAGAGCGCCGGACTCGTAATCCAAGGGTTGCGGGTTTGAATCTCCGCCGGGCCGTTTCGGTACAGGGGGATTTTTCCCTCGGAGTTAACATTGGTTCTGACTCCATTTCCCATACAGTCCTTCGAATGAGACTATAAATCGAGGTTCCGTGTGTGAACGCATGCATAACATCTTGCACACACGTCAAATCCCATCACCAACTTTCGGAAGAGAAGGCCAGTTTGGCCGTTGGTATGGATGACACGTTACATATAGCTGGCACCTTCCCCGAAGATGGAGTATGGCTGCCTAAATGGCGGGATAAAAACGGTCACACACACAAAACTCCACTCCCTTTGTTGAGCAGATGGGATTATTACCTGCCTGTCTATACAGGGAGTGTCCGCAGGAGCATCAGCCTGCGTACGCATAAGTCCCACCCCTCCCTGCTTTTTTCTCGACTTCTCCTTCTTCTCTGTCCTGCCCTCCTCTCCCTGTCTTTCCCTGATGCCTCATCTTGTCCTCTGTTCTGTCCTTCCCTACTTTGTCCTGTCCTGTCCTCTCCCCTGTCTTTCCCTGATGCCCCGTCTTGTCCTCTGTTCTGTCCTTCCCTACTTTGTCCTGTCCTGTCCTCTCCCCTGTCTTTCCCTGATGCCCCGTCTTGTCCTCTGTTCTGTCCTTCCCTACTTTGTCCTGTCCTGTCCTCTCCCCTGTCTTTCCATGATGCCCCGTCTTGTCCTCTGTTCTGTCCTTCCCTACTTTGTCCTGTCCTGTCCTCTCCCCTGTCTTTCCATGATGCCCCGTCTTGTCCTCTGTTGTGTCCTTCCCTACTTTGTCCTGTCCTCCCCCCTGTCTTTCCATGATGCCCCGTCTTGTCCTCTGTTCTGTCCTTCCCTACTTTGTCCTGTCCTCTCCCCTGTCTTCCTCTGATGCCCTGTCTTGTCCTTCCCTACTTTGTCCTGTCCTGTCCTCCTCTCCCCTGTCTTCCTCTGATGCCCCGTCTTGTCCTCTGTTCTGTCCTTCCCTACTTTGTCCTGTCCTGTCCTCCTTTCCCCTGTCTTTCTCTGATGCCCCGTCTTGTCCTTGCCTCTTCTGTCCTTCCCTCCTTTTTCCTGTCCTTCCTTGCCAATGTTATGCCCTGTCCCGTCTCCTGCTATGTTGTTCTTTCCTGCTATGCCCTGTCCCGTCTCCTGCTATGCTGTTCTTTCCAGCTATGCCCCGTCGTTTCCTCCTACTTACGCCCTGTCCTTTCCTGCTATGCCGTCCCGTCTCCTGCTATGCTGTTCTTTCCAGCTATGCCCCGTCGTTTCCTCCTACTTACGCCCTGTCCTTTCATGATATGCCGTCCTGTCTTGCCCAGAGGAATCAGTGTTTTCTTCATGGTATGTAACACTGCATTATATTCTAATTCAAAAGAATATCTAGTTGTTGTGTTTTTGCTGCTCTGCAGCCATGTTGACTGCCTTTTACAGTCAACTGCGGCTGTGCATCTTTGGAACTGCAGACTGCTGCTAGTCACTGTGAAGGTTTTGGTCAACCTATTCATTTGTCATCTGTGGTCAAGACTACGGACAGGGAGATTAATAGTCTGGAATTAACCGTTGTCACCATTGGATTGATTGCTCCGATTGTTAAAATTGAAGTCAATAGACAATTCTTTGTTGCGTGTTCTCGAAAGAAAAGTGCGTAGTTTTTGAAGAGCTCACCTTCATCTAGGCAAATGGATGTGCATGTACAATTTTACTCTGACGTCCTTTTCTTTTGGTTTGTGAGAGTTTATCCACATTTCTTGTGCCTCTTGTCTGCATGTTCTGTACATGCACCACAAACATTTGTCTGGGATTGTGCATGTTAACTATTTCACCATGGGAACAAAACTTACTCCCTTGTTAACACTTTCTACATTTCAAAAATATATATAGCACTACACTGCATCATTGATTTGCAAGCTGAAACAGATTTTAGAGGTATAGGCATAAGGATCTGTGAGCCTAATGGGCAAACTCTAAAATGTAAATGTTTGAAGCGAGATTGTCAATGTTATAAATTGAGGTTCCATGTGTGCATCTTTGCACACATGACCGAATTTTGGAAGCAGCTCATTTAGTCATTGATATTGAGAGCACCTATATATGTACATAGCAGACATCCTCAATGAAAAATTGAAAGAATGAGCTACAGATATTCAACTGAATGATACAGGAGACTAATGTCAAGTGCCAACAGGCAGCTCTTCGTTCCACTCTACCTAAGTAGACAGCCCACTGTACAAACCAGAGTTAGGATTCTAAAGTGCGTGAAACTTGTTAGACGCTACATAAAGTACTGACATTCATCACTGTGTGTATTTGTTGCAAACTTCACATTTACGATCTCTGTCACAAGTGTCTTTTGGTTGGTTGGCTTGTCCATTAGCAAGAGTAGACATGATCAAATAACCGATTTTCAACAGGGTGAAAAGACATTATGTGGCCCAACAATGAACCCATCAAATTTTGCTGTAGATCTGGCACCAAGGCTGAATCCATGATCTGTTTAACCTTCGCGGAGGTCTGCATTCTCCTGAATGTCCCCCTAGACTATATGTGTGCAAATTTGTTAATGACTAAGGCTTCCAGAGTTACAATCAAGTTTTCCAGTAAAGGCTTTCCACTCAACAGTGAGGTGTTCCTATCCTCAGAAGCTCAGATTATCCAGAGAGAGAGAGAGGGGAGAGAGAGAGAGAGAGAGAGGAACCACACACACACACACCGACTTCTAGCTCACACCCTCCTATCAAGCATTTGACACATACACTTTGTAAATTCTATTCTGACATTTTATTTTCCTTCTGACATTCCTTCAACTCAACCGATTAACCCTTGAGTGACATCGGGCATCAAAAGCCTTCCTCTGAAAACTGAACATTTCATTAGTGCAGCACTAATAACAATCAATCTTTAGTTAACTGTTGTCTTTCAAATCGAGCAGTTAACAATTAATCCCTAATCTGCTAACTCACACCTTCAACTGCAAAACTGAAAAAATAATAAAATGTCTTCATGACAATAAAACGATCAGCAGCCAAATAAATATAAATGCAATTAACATAATGCCACCATAAATTGATTTTTTAAAAAGTGCCCACGTTCTCTCAATGCAGTAAACGTGTACTTCCACTGATTAATAAAATAAGTAACACAGGACATTGCAGATTCTAAAATCATAGAACAAAACAAAACAATAACACCTAATACTACTCTTTATATAATTTGTATAAATAAATAAGAAAAATACAAACAAATATATATATATTTTGATAGTAACAGCAGGTGTGCACTTAAACTTAGGGACAATCAACACATTTGAACACAAGAAAAAAAACACAGAAGTGTATAACAGTTAAACTTTCAGAGAGCTGTAAAGAAATAAAGTCTTCATACAGCTTCAAAAAGCTGCTGATTTTTTGTCTGGATGCCTGAAAGACAACTGCAGATACACTTCATTGGTTATAACAAGTGATTTTCAAACGCAAAGAATTCTTATTTCAAGGGATGCTCAGGAACTGAGCTTAACAGATAACTGCATTCTTTCCAAGCTTCTGAATACATGTTTAAGATGCAGATCATTTCATAAACATGATCTGTATAAGTAAGTATAAGTTCAAGCACACTGATTATTCATGAAGAAAACAGACTGGTGACTGAGAAAGAAACAATGTAAGATTGT
The DNA here is from genome assembly GCA_033310375.1 of Conus canariensis. Taxonomy (NCBI): domain Eukaryota; kingdom Metazoa; phylum Mollusca; class Gastropoda; order Neogastropoda; family Conidae; genus Conus; species Conus canariensis. The sequence goes on from CM065723.1 coordinate 56,745,873, forward strand.
CCTATGATGCACAGTGTTAAGCCGGGAACTTGAAGACCAGGACCTCGTTCTTCTCAATGCTGACAGCTTCGTTTAGCTGTAGGGTCTACTTTTGTGCTCTGGATTGTGGGAGATGAACACCAGCTCACCAGACTCCCGATCCCCGACGCATTCATCTCCCTGGAACTTGTGAGAGGTGGTCTCGCCCAGGTTGGCCACCACCACGAAGGAGGGAAAGCCCGGAGCATGGCGGGAGAAGATGAGCAAGTCATCCTTGGAACAGAAGCGGGTCTTGCCGAACTGCAGGGACTCGGCAGTACGCAGTTCGCCAAGAGCTTTGAAGGCGTCCATCATCTTGTTGTCCCCAAGCTGGGCGGTCAAGCTCTGTCCACGCATATACCATCGGCGTGTTAGTCAACAGCATATGCAAGGATAACACATAAAACTGATCATTCTTCACATACTGGTGAGAGCAAGCATTTTCCCCTGATTGCTGCAGATCCAATGCTGCCTCATGCCAGCATGCACAATTAAAAAACCAAAAAAAGCCTTTGTTCTGACATCTACAATCATCAAAACTAATTAATGACCTTCCACTCATCCATAATACCAATTTTAAATAAGTATATGAATAACAGCAGGAAGTGTTGACCACATGCTTCTGTGTATTGTGGAGCAGACTCCTGTGAACAGGTGCCCGATATTTTAATCTTAGATATATACTGAATGGCTCCCATTCTTTCATGTACTTTACCAGTGTAACTGTCAAACAATAAACATGCACATCCTTTACCATAATGGGTAAATAAAATGAATACAGCGATACACAATCACATCATACACATTAACACAACACAACATCAGCACAGCACTGGCAACCTCACATAAATTGTAACTCCACTGACAGCTGCCAAACTGGTTCTATTCAAGTTATGGTATCGATTAATCGAGTTTAACACAGCAAGGTTCACATAAACCAGCCTCGCTTAATAAAAAATGCTGTTCAGCATTTCTTCACCTTAAGAAGGCAGTTTCCAGTTGTTTTTTTAAATCTTCATCAGTAATGCTGTTATTCAAGCAACATTTTTCCTTTATTTTTTCAATATGTTCACAAAATACAAGTGTTTCATGCTCCAACATATGCATACAACACTGGAAACCATCATGCATTCTTCGTTGATGAACAATGTTTGCAAAAGTCATCATCTAGTCCCAGCATGTATGTTTAGCTTACATGCAATGGTTTCTCCATTTAAGAACTGCTGATATACATGCACAGGAAGCAAAGGTTAGGTACTCCATTATTGTGCTGGCATCCAAACTCCCCCCCAAAAGTGCAGCACAAGGAACGCCAAACAAGCAAAACACAAAACTCTCCTTCCCTCCCTCTCCCACATCATCATTTCAATTACATAAAAATGACATTTTTCAAGTGACTTGGACTGCATTTCTGCCGTTTTAACTATAATAAACAACCCAACATAACAACCAACACAAATCAAAGCCATCCTTCTGCATTGCCATCATGTCCATATTGAATCTTGTCCATTTGTGCTTTCCACCAAATTTTTGTACAGAAAACAAAAAAAAATTTAATAGAGGAAATACACTTCAAACTTTCCTAGCACCACCTGACAGAAGTCAAATTCTCCATGACTCAAAGACAGGCCTTGCAATGCCACATCTTTCTTGTAATCTGGGTTTCAAGTAATCTGGCCTCGATTTCTGACACAGAAGTTTTCCCAGAGGGAAACTGTCAAATGGTTACTGAATAGTGAGCCCTAGAACTCCAGACTGCCCCCTAATCTTTTATAATGATCGTTAGCAATACAGAGCTTCAGCTGAGTAGCGAAACAAATTTCTTCAATCCAAAAAAGCTGGACATGACCAGCTTCAGTTGTACTTTAAAACAGCCAAGCGCAAAGACGCAACATTAAATACAAGACATGCAGCCATGAAAAAGAAATGCATGTTACATAACTTACATCCAGGTTTTTGGTTTGGTAATCCACATTCACAGGTGTCCACGGAGTTCCTTTTGTGAAGCCAGCATTGTCTCCCTTGGTCCACTGCATGGGACTGATGGTCTTGCCCTGCAAATGTTACCATGTTCCCTCAACACAACTCTTCCACAGACAGGTACAGAGACAGAGAGAGAGAGAGAGAAAGAGAGAGAGAGAGAGAGAGAGAGAGAGAGAGATTCAAAGGATTCTCTTAAGGACATTACCATACACGAAAAGGGACAATCTTCACACACACAAAAAAACAACTGTAGGCACTCTAAAGTCCTAAATACAACATGCACATGAACTATTATGCAGAAAAGTTTCTCTTCACCTAAAAAGTCTCCATGTTAATATAATGCCCAAGTGTGAACCATACCCTCATAATCTGTTAACATTACAAAACAATTATGGCTGAATAGATCAACTCTAAGCAATCAGTTTCAAACAGAGATTACAGATACTAGGTGACACAGAGTGGGAGAGGGAGGGGGGAAGGGGAAGAGGGAGGGACAGAGCAGGAGGGAGGGACAGTCAGAGAAAGCATGCGAGTCAAGGATTAAGATAAATGCAGCACACGATTTCAGAGGCACAGGGTAACTCAAGAGTTGGCACCAGTCAACCTACCGCCATGCTGTTGCTCATGGCAATTTCATCTCCGTAGTATGGCTGACTGGATCCTGGCAGCAGAGCCTGCAGAGCGTGAGCGATGGTCATGCGACCGTCTCCAATGCGACTGTTCACACGCTGACTGCTGGCACTGGAGGTCGTCAGCTGCAACATTCACACACCACATGATGGGATTACCGTTCCCCATGAATGCCTCAGACCTCAATGTCACAGAACTTCTACCCCCACCCTCCTCCCCTATGAGAGCTGCAGAATTAGACAAGACGAAAACCTGTCACCTTGTTCCGATCTTTCTATGACAAAAACAGATTGTTGGGCAAGGGGAGCAGGAGGTGCATTTCAACTGACGAAATGATTTCTAGAATTTTAAGCACAAAGATAGCCAAACAATATACCCCAAGTTTTGATAACTTACGCAAGCATTTATTTCAAAAAAAAAAAAAAAAAAAAAAAAGAGAAAGAGAAAGGAGAGGGGCGAGGGGAGGGGAGTGGGGGTATTCCCCAAAACAGAATTATTTCAGAACAGCTTACCCTCCAGCCCAGCCATCGAGTGGCGTTGGTGCCGATGTAAGGAGCCAGTTTCTCCTCTAGGTCTTTGGCACTGATATCGGTGGTCAGCTGATCCAACAGCACAGACACCATGTGCAGGCCCTTCTTCTCTTTGCTGCCTGTGTACAGTGCCACTGTGTCCGCATCACTGCTTGTCACTGTCCCAAATAACAACCTGCAACACGCGACAGAACGTCAGCCATGCGTCCAACAAAACCCGGTCACATGCAATATTGCACAGTTGGCAACGCCAAACAAGCACCAGTAGCTTCACATCAGTAATTGGGAAAAGAAAAATCCAGCCTGTTGAATGTGTTACTTAACATGACAAACAATATGTCACATGTCAAGTAACCATGCCTGGTTACCACTCATCACATGACATTCAATGACTAATCACAGACTAGTTTAGTTTTAACCTGACATATAAAATGGAACGTGGAAAAAAAACAACACACAACTGACAAATAAAATCCCCATCCCAAAACACCCTCTGTGGATTATAACACCGGAAAGCAACTAAAACCACCCCCAAAAAACAAAGCATGTGTCCTCACACACCCTAACTGTATTCATACAAGACAAACGAACAAGCAAACCCAACTTACTTTTCGCGGCCAGGCTTGTTGTCCAAACCATCCACGATAGACCGCAGGGAGTTGACCACATCTGCATTACCAGCAAAGTTGCGAGTCTGCGTCATTTCCTGTACACACACACACACATATATATACACATCATTACATAATGCAACACGAGAGGGGGCAAGACTATCCATTAATCAACTCATATGTACACCACCGCCTGACCGAGCACAATATCACGATAGCTGCAAGCACCCACTATATGACTTAAGAAGGAAAAGAAGGCAACTTATACAGTAACTTCAATACAGAAAGGACACGGAGACTGTCCGACTTCAGTTAAAAACAGAAAAACACAAAATTCCAATCACCTTAAACTAAGTCTTCTGCTTACAATCTGTTCCTACACATGAATAGCCAAAAATTGATCTGGCAGATAATGAGACAAGCCTTACACAGGACACAGACAAATACTGTAACACTTTTCTTTTTAATGTTACTGTGCTCAGGTGCATCCAACATGATCATGAAAACAATTATCTTGCACATAAAGTGGTTAGAATTTCATTCACCTATACTTGAACTACCTTGCTGTTCCCAGAGAAGCAGCAGGGTGCAGTCAGAATCTACATAGATGTAACATCTTTCTGCTTGATACAAATCATACTAGAGAGAAATGGGTGGAATAATCTGCACCAAGACTCAGATCTTTCTTTGACATATTCTAAAAGGACTAAACTGTGGACAGACTTTCGCAGAAAGGAAATAAAAATCAGAATTTGCACAATCACTAGCATCTAACGTTGAAAAAGAACGGAATTAAAGCTTGCGCTATAGACCAATGTCGAGCAGGAAAAGAGGATGGAATGAAGTCTAGCACTGTGATCAGCACATCAGGCGCAGACAGACCAGGACAAGAAGACTTACACCGTCATCACTGGGCAGGGAGCTGTTCTCAGCCAGGTACTCCAAGTCGTTGATGTGGAAACCATTGACGCCAATATCGGCCCAGAACTGGATGATCTCCTGCAACACCATATGTCAATACAGTTTCCTCCTGAACTTCATACACACACTAAACATGTCACTTCTGATATACAGCCCCCCCCCCCCCCCCCCCCCAAATCACTTGGTGCTAGACAAATTCAATCGAGTTTTCCCCAAGCTAATGCAAATGCAGGTCAAAACAAAACAGCTGGTCATCCATCTTGAAAATCTGTGGTCTACAGTGACTATTTCTCCAACCATTTCTGAATGCTTATTATTTAGTTTCTAGCTCATGTTGTCCAGTCAGCTCTAATTCGTTTGCGAATTCTTTTTATATGCTGTTGCAACGCTTGACACTTTGACTGTTACATGTTCACTTAAGTATAATATAAAATGTCTCTACAATCAGATGAATAAACTAAATTCAACACTCATCTTGCACTGAATTTGATGAAATAAGTGACAGCTCGTTCTTCTGTTTTGTTGTCCTAAGCGTTGTTTATCTTGCCTGAAGCAGACCTAAGAGTTCGAAGCGTGTCGTATTTTATTTTGTTTCGCGATTCATTTCTTCATGTTTGACAGCTGTAAACTTTTTAAGATTTGAATAAACTAAAAATAATCACACCAATGAAGCACAAGATTTCTGATCAGAAAGGTGACAAAGAGAGATTACCTTGAACTCTTCAATCACATCCTCATTGGACAGGTCGAGGTCGGCAGTGCCAGAAAACTGTGCAAGGTAATACTCCCGACGCTCCTGGTCCATCTCCCACATGTCAGTGCCGTCAGCACGTTTCTGTCCAGACAAGTCACAAGGTATATGTAGCGTATCACCTACACGACTTGAAATACAATTCCTGTTATTAAATAATCGAAAAATACGATCCAAAACTTGAGCAGTACCATAATAAAAATCAGTTTCATTCTATAGCCCTCATGACCACACACTGACGCACCATCATTAAAATCAAGTTTCTTCCAAAAACAACCGTACACTGACACAGGCTCCTTACAGTGGTGCCATAACACGGAATAAAGGTCTGTCCCAAAACACACACACCCATCTATCACATAACTCACAATATGACAGTCAAACTACTGACATTCTTAGGGCAAATAAAACTAACCACACCTGAGGTCATTCAACTTCACTTACTATGAAGACTAATGTTTAATACTGAAATGGACACCAAAAATACAATTAAAAAGGCTACCTGGACAAACAAAAACTACCGAAACACCAGCTGTGTCCATTCCGACTCTCGTAGCAGTTCTACTACCAAGTATTACCGTCACTCGCTTGATTTTCAACACTGACACCAAGAAATGTTAGACTAAAAGTTATAAGTATTCTTACACACATGTGTGTTCTCTTTTCTTCATAAATTATAGAACACTTTATATAAAAATAGTGGGCATCTCAATCAGTACACATAAAACTTTTCTGACTGGCACCGTGTGTGCATGTATATCAGAGAGGTGTGTGTGTGTGTGTGTGTGTGTGTGTGTGTGTGTTCAGGTGCGCTGTGCTTGCATGTATGCGAGTTAAGGATGAATGAACACTCACACAGAGTTTAAGAGGCTGCTTTTGTAAAACCTGGCAATATGCCCCAATATCCCCCCCCCCCCCCCCCCCCCCCCCCAAAGTAAACCTAACCAGCATCTACTGTTCTTTCTCACCCCCCTGCCCCTCCCAACAGCCCAAGCATCATACGCACAAATTTGTATGCGAGCATATGTATTTTTACCTTGATGCCATTAGTATTTCACCATCACACATCAATTACATACCTGTAAGTTTTACACTTAGCATCACAAGACTAAGTGTTTATGGCACCAGTAGACCTAATGACCCATCTATCCCTCACAACCCCACTATTCCCTCTTTCCTTAAGCCCTAACCCCACCCACTTGAAGCCAATACTATCCAGAGGCAGCGAATAGTGATCCTGTCTCTCTCTGACATACCCATCCAGGGTTGGTGGCAGACCACATATAGTACTTGTCGTATTTGGCTGCCTTCTTCCGACTCTCCATAAACCAGGTGTGGTTGCGGCTTGTCTGGTTCGGGATGAGGTCGATGATCACCTGTTTGCCTGCAACCATTACCATATCGTCAGTGTGTTTACTGATACAACTCTTCACAACCTCTTCCAGAACTTCTGTTTTATTTCAATCACCATGGGACACATATCCCCTGGCAGTTGGAAGTGATGGGACAAAAAGCAAAGACATGAGACAAACCTAAGTTAAAACCTTGGAGCTCTCATGCAATTTTAACCAATCATTCATAGTAAGCACCATGAATTTACCAAAGGGTCAAAACATGACCTTCACAGAACCAGAGACTACCAACATTTTTCTTTTTCTACTTTCAGATTTCTGGTTCATTCCATAAGACTTGCAACCCCACAAAATGGCTCAATAACATCAAACCTCGGCATGCACATCATAAAGTGTTCAGGTAAAATTGCTGAATTTCTTACTCTCAGATTGTGACATCAAATTCACAGCTATAACAAAGTTAACTAAAACATCTGGCAAAGAGGCCACATCCTCAACTGCTCACCTAGTTTCATGCCTACCTTCTTTGAGGAGCTTCTTGCAGAAAGCTCTCAGGGCACCAATGGTGCCAAACTTCTTGTCCAATGTTTTGTAGTCCAAGACAGCGTGGTCATCACTGCCCTCTGTAGGGAAGATGGAGCTCAGCCAAATGATGTTGGCTTTCAGATCAGCGATGTAACCTTCCTTCTTCTGGATGCCTGCCAGAACAAGGAATTGCAAACAAAGAACTTGAAATGAAATGCTAAATTCCTCAACTTTCTTTTTTTTTGTCAAAGTTCAGATTTCTTTATTCAAATGGAAAAGATACCGTTATCATTAGCCTGACACAAAAGGTATAGTGACCATTCCAAGATTTCAAGATGTTTACATTCTTAGGTAAAAAAAAAAAAACAACAAAATGTTCTATTACTAGTAAGCAAAACATTAACATGCACTACACATTGTAATAAACTACAAAGTATGTACTAAGTAAATGTAAACACAGACAAATGTTGCTGCTTTTAGGTTACTATCATGCATGCAGACATCAAACAATTCTTTCATCAACTGACATTCCCCTTTCACATCTAAGTTGAAAGCAAACAGTATCAATTCAAATAATATTTCCTTTCAAACTGACACACACACAAACTCATAAACAAATGGAGGGGAGAGGAAGCCAAAACTTTCCACTCGTAGCTTTCTGAACTTGTCTCGAATATGTTAAGTAGTGAAGTGTGTGTGATGCCCAATCAGTGATGGGAATGCAATCTTCAATTTCATACAGTTTTAAAACGGAGTGACTGAGGGCGGAAAATGAAGCAAAATTTAGAAAGAGAGGGGGTTATTTACCGCCAAGGACACAGAGTACAGGACAAGACATCCATTCAATCCAGGTACTCACAAGTGGTAGTATTACTATACTTTTCAACTGCACAGTGTTTTTTTTTAAGTCGTGATAATTAAAATAATTCTGAGCCCCCCCCCCCCCCCCCCCCCCCCCATTTTCTCTCAAAGGATCCGCTGAACACATTGCATCATTCACATGTCCCACTGGCTAGGCAGTGCCCGTTGCCGTCACGTGGTTAGGCCTAGGGCCTATCTCCGACTTCAAAACTTCGCCAACTCAGCACCTTTTCCCTCGTCAAACCCGTTCCTTTCCTGCCGTTACGATCCGATTTTCAAAACAGAGTTAATTGAACGACTCTGAACCTTAACCCACAAAACGGCGTAAAAATCAATTGAATGATTGCGGCCGTTTATGCAGTAAAAAATAAAATAAAATAAAAAATATATATATATATCTCCCTGCAAGTCCCAACACAGAAACCGGCTCAAGATACCTTGGAAAATAAATTCTACGGACAGTATGTGTTGAACGCCTACCAGCTCTATATGCATGTGTGTATGTTGAATGCCTACCTCCTCTATCACTTTGTGTTGGTGGAAGGGTGTTTAATAGAGAACCAGCACCCTTCAGAGAGCAAAAAAAAAAAGAAAAAAAAAAAGATGCCGGCTGCCACAAGGCCAATTATCAGCTCTGGCAGCCCATTCCGTGGATAGGAGAAAAGTGTCCTTTACTAATAATGCACTTTGTTCCCCTTTGCTTTAAGTCAATCATCATCATGCTTTTGAGGTTTTTGAGTGGGAGTGGTGGATTGGAATCCTTAGTGGGATTTTTTTGGGAAAAAAGATAGCAAACTGTCTTTGTTAAACTCGGGATAGGCCTATCGTCCCGCTCGAACACATTGCATCATTCACACGTCCCACTGGCTAGGCAGTGCCCGTTGCCGTCACGTGGTTAGGCCTAGGGCCTATCTCCGACTTTGAAACTTCGCCAACTCAGCACCTTTTCCCTCATCAAACCCGTTCCTTTCCTGCCGTCATGATCCGATTTTCAAAATAGAGTTAATTTAGCGACTCTAAGCCTTAACCTACACAATATCCTCTTACCTTCGAGATCACCATAGCCATCTTGATCTTTATCGCCATCGAGGAAAGACTTCGAGTAGATATTGTAGGCCACGTCCTTGTGGTACCACTTGAGGTCGGGTCGGGACGGACAGCGTGGCGCCAGCACGATGATTACGATGGCCGACACCAGCATGGCCAACCAGCCCACCCAGAACAAAATGAACAAGATCCATCGCAAACGGACCCAAAATGGATCTTCGGCATATTTCTTCAGCTCCTCCTTGCCAAGCCCGACGAATGAAGCGGTGCTGTCAGATCCACTGATCACCACCTTCGTGTCGTCCATTCCGCCGTTGATGAATTTGGCTTTCGAGTCATCCATTTCATTTTCGGCAAAAGCTGCCTCAGGATCGTCTATGGGCACCTTTTCTGGAACAGCACCGTTGTCTGCCATGCTTTCTTCTTTGTATTCAATATGGTTGAACAAGTCCGAGAAAATTCAGCGTCGGCCTTCCCTCTGTTCCCTGGCACGCAACTGCTCCCGTCTGACGCAATGAACAACCTAAGCAACTTACGCTGGCGCCTACCGGTTTTTGTTAGTGGGAGCAGGGTCCGTACGGGTCTCTGGTGGGAGTGGCTTAATCGACGAGTTCATTTTGCAGAGGGGATCAGCATTCATATTTTCCCCTATATCCTGCAACGTAAACGAACAGCATTTTTCTGAGTTAAAACGGTATGAACGTACCTGAGAAAAAAGTAGATTTTTATGCAAAATATATGAAGCATCGTTAATTATCATATTTTTAAAAACAGTTACACATGAAAAGAATCTTTCTCTCATCGCAACAAAGTACAGATGGCCCTCGAAAAACCCGGATGTTTTCTCTGCTGCAACACGGTCTTCACAGGTCACATTGACAACGAGGTTATGGCTTCATGTTCGTCACAAACTGTGTGAAGGCTCCTACTTTTAAGAGTTCCTGTTTTCACTGAACTGGACTAGGAATTAACTGACACCCCTTCTGTCCCCTCTCCCGCACCCTCCATCCCTCCCTCATCCCACGTGCGCTTCGTGGTGCGTGCAAACACAGTGTGCCCCACAGACGTAGGCGTTGTATTTTCGCTGTGTCTAACAACAATAATTGTTTATTGGTAGACGTGTGAGTGTTTCCCGTTCCCTCCATCCCTCCCTCACCCTACGTGCGCTTCGTGGTGTGTTCAAAAACACGATGCACAACGGAAACAAGTTCTATTTTAGGGATTACTTACGATATATTGAAGTAAGGAATTTAAGCAACAGACTTGTCAAGAGAAGCCGTAAAAATTACGAAAGAGAAATAGGTAAAGAAAGTAAAAGTAACCCCAAAATGTTCTGGAAATATGTTAAAGAAAAGATAAAAATAAACACTGGAATAGGCACATTGAAAAAGAAAGACGGACGTTTGGTAGATAACGATAAAGAAAAGGCAGAAACGCTAAACGACTTCTCTAGCGTTTTTACACGTGAGGACCTAAGTAGCGTTCCAAACTTACCAGAGTGTTCCCGATCTGATGGTGTATCTATATGTGATGTAAGGGTAACCACGCATGCAGTTAAAAGCAAATTGAAAGAGTTAAACCCTAACAAGTCTCAAGGTCCCGATCTCATTCCACCACGAGTGTTGAAAGAAGTAAGTGATGAGATAGCTAGTCCACTGTGTAATATATTTAACAAATCCTTAGAAACAGGGTCCTTGCCTAGAGATTGGAAGACTGCAGAGGTCACAGCTATATTTAAAAAATGTTCCAAAACAGACCCAGGTAATTAGAGGCCGGTGAGTTTGACTTGTATTGCATGTAAGATTTTAGAGAGCTTTGTAAGAGATGTGGCAGTTGCTAATTTTACTGAAAATGACTTATATGCTAAATGCCAACATGGATTTAGGAAAAAGCGATCATGTGTCACACAATTACTAGAAGTAATCGACAACCTAACAGAACTGGTAGATAATGGGGAGCCAATTGATATAATGTACTTGGACTTTAGAAAAGCATTTGATTCTGTCCCCCACGAAAGGCTGCTAACTAAACTAAAAGCATATGGAGTAAATGGTAATGTTCTAAACTGGATCAGAGGTTTTCTTAAAGGAAGGTCACAATTAGTGAGAGTGGGAGAAGAGAGATCCAAGACATCTGAGGTCCTAAGTGGAGTTCCACAGGGTAGTATCCTAGGGCCCATATTATTCACTGTGTTCATTAATGATTTACCGGACCTGACTCAAACCACATGCAAAATATTTGCAGATGACACAAAAATATATGATAAGGCGACAAACAGCACAAAGATCCAACAGGATATAAACAAGCTACAAGAATGGTGAAATGAATGGAACCTTTACTTCAATGTAGCAAAATGTAAGGTGATGCACATTGGCAAAAGGAATAAACAGTTTGAATATACTATGATTGTGAACGACGAATTGCAGAAAATAAATACATGTGATGAAGAAACAGATCTGGGAGTAACCTTTGATAAAGATCTATCCTTTGATCCTCACATCCAGGGAGTTGTGTACAAAGCAAATCAGATGATGGGACTCATCAGGAGAACTTTTACCTTTCTAGAAAAGGAGACATTTGTCAAGTTATTTAAAGCATTTGTTAGGCCCCATCTCGAATACACTAATGTAATTTGGAGTCCCCATCTCAAGAGACAGTAAAAAAATGATAGAAAATGTACAAAGGCGAGCTACTAAAATCCTGAAAGAATGTAGTAATTTAAACTATAAAGAAAGATTACATTATCCCCAATTACACTCACTGAAAGGAAGGAGGATCAGAGGAGACCTAATCCATTTTTTTAAAATATTCCATAATTATGATGATGTTAATGTGCATGCGCTTTTCAAATTCTCAGAAGTGGATTGCACGAGAAATAATGAAGGCAAGATTTTTTATCGGACATTGCCATACTAACAAAAGAAAGTCTTGTTTTACTTTCAGAATTGCTAATTATTGGAATGCACTGCCTACTAACACCAAATATGCACCTGACATCAACAGCTTAAAAAAAACTCCTATATGAAGAAGACCCTAAATTGAAAGATCTTTTCCTTAGTGTGGATTGAATATAATGTTATTTATAAGATAGGCATGCAACCAGACCGAAATTAAACTGAAAAATAATGAGGGGACGCAAATAGGCCGTAAGGCCTAAGGCTAAAAAGCCGGTCCCTACTACTACTACTACTATTTTGGTGTACTATTTTGGCATGTGTGTGTGTGTGTGTGTGTGTGTGTGTGTGTGTGTTGACCAGTTACATGTCATACTCGTCACACGTATATGTTGGCCCTAGCCAAGTTCTCCTTCAAAACCGCTGGTTCTCTCTCTCCCTCCCTCCCTCTCTCTCTCTGAGTTCAAAATTGATTTCAGTCCATCTCTCTCTCTCTCTCTCTCTCTCTCTCTCTCTCTCCTCTCTCTCTCTCTCTCACCACACACACACACACACACACACACACACAGAGGAAACTGTTACATCAAGTAGAACATGTGTAGGCAAAGGAGACTCCAAACCAGTGTCTAAGTAGACTTCCACCCCCAACCTTCTCCAACGCGTCAGTGTCAGTCACTAAGGACACCACTATCATTCTGCCTGGGGATAGCGAAGTAAAAGGGATGGATCTCTCCCAATCCTTACCTCCCAGCAGTAAGGCCCCAAAAGTGGGTGTCAGTGACCTGACAGTGACCCAGCCCAGCTGACTGACTGACTCAGTGGCCAGACACCGACACCAACAGTGAGACAGGCCACTATTCACGTTGGAATCTGCGCGTACGTTCTGTCTGATCTCAGCAGACAGTGCCATCAGTAGAGACAATAGGAAAGACCTTTCCCATGGCCAGATGGGTCTCTCTCAAAGCTCCACTGCTAGCATTTGCTATCCTGCCTGCCACAGAACGACACCCATATCAACACTGTTATTCATCCCAGCGACAAAACCTGAAACAGGCGTTTGATGGCTTGGGTGGGTGTGCACAACAAGAACCATACCGCGGTCTTAAGTACCTGCGTTGGAGCATCCAGAATGGCTTTGTACCAAGATGCCATTCCGCCCAAAAGGAAATGGACAGCGCGCCCAGCAAAGAATCTGTTTGCTGACAGGCTGCTGACAGCATGGCCACAGTCAGTAGAGACTGCATGCCTCGCCCCATTGGACACCATTCCATTTCCCCCTGGTTGTATCACCGCTCTCTTCCTATCCAGTCCGTTGATCCATTCAATGCAAAGAGGAACAAAGTCTTACAATCACACGCCACAATTCTGTCGATCCGATATCCCGCCTGCACTTCCTCACTCGCCTGTTGATCCACACTATTCAGAAAGTCCTGTGACGGAATCTGTTTGAACGATCGCAGCGCCTGTTCTTTTGGCACTAGAGAATTAACAGAGAGGTGAAATTACTTGTTCTTAAGTTTTTCGTATGTTTTTTTTTTCTTTGTTGTCAAACAATGATTGACCTACATCAGTGTTATATTTTCCATTTTCCTGTGCATAGAATTTCGCTTATTTGCTTGTTGCCATACTTTGTAACTGTAATCTAATTTACCTCATCTGTCTTACACACACACACACACACACACACACACACACACACACACACACACACACATATTCGACACACACACACACACACTCTCTCTCTCTCTCTCTCTCTCTCTCAGTTTGTTTACTCTTACTATGATTCGTACCATGGTGATAGATTTAAATATTGATAGCATTCAAAACAAATTACTTGAAGCATACAAGCAACGTTACTCCAAACGAACTTAATAAACATTTCACAAGTGTGGCAGAACGTAGCATAAAACAAACTCATACTCAACCAAATTACCTTTAAAGATTAACAGTGTTCTGCAATTCCAAGAATATTAATTCCCTAATGTCGGTACCCTTGATGTCCGTAACTGATGCTTAATATTCCCTTTGTCTCTTGAAGGAGTCAAGAAGTCCGTGGATCTCATGGAACTGATGGTACAATTCTAAACTTCCAGCTACAGTCATGTCTGAAAAAAAAAAAAAACTTTCACAGGTATACAACTTGTGCATAAAAAAAATCACATTAAAACACAGTTCAATGCTGCGAAAATCATTCCCATCTACAAATCTTGTGACACTTCTAAACAACCAATCACAGATCAATATATTTTGCCAGTATTATCCAAACACTAAGAACATTCATGTCATATTGCTCTAACAAACTTATCAGATCACTGAGATATGCATATTAATGGAAATACCTTTTGTGTATCATTGTTGGTTTTATTCAAGGTCTTGATGTCATGGATGACAAGGTATTATGCACAAAAACAAACAAACAGAAATCATAGTATGGCATGAGAGGAAATGCTCTCCGGCTGATTTCATCGTTCCCAGCCAGACAGTCGTCAGCAACTCGTCTGTCTTAATTCTTCGTCATCTAGTATATTACCTATCAGATGTTGAGTAACCCAGGGCTACGTTTTAGGTCCTCTCCTATTTTCTATCTGTGTAAATGATCTTCCTCTTCATATTGTGGAACCTTGCGATCATTGTGTGTGTGTGTGTGTGTGTGTGTGTGTGTGTGTGTGTGTGTGTGTGTGATACCACGATTCATACAAGCAGCTCTAATCTGAATTCTGTGCACGCATCATTACAAAAGTCTCTTGACAACTTGAGTGAATGGTGCAGTGAGAATCATATGTCATTAAATCACAGTAAGACTAAAGTCAATCTCATAACAACCCGTCAAAGACGGCAAAATATAGAACAGTTTTCCTCTGTTTTTATCAACAATGTAACAATCGAAGATGAGGGCAGTCGTCGTGTTCTAGGCATGATAATTGACTACAATCTTTTGTGAACTACTCACATCAAAACTATGCAAAATAGTATCCAAACAAATGATTTACGTCGTGTAAAACTTCATGTTAGAAAATTATTCCTGAGTGTAATACATGCAGTCTCTCTCTCTCTCTCTCTCTCTCTCTCTCTCTCTCTCTCTCTCTCTCTCTCTCTCTCTCTCTCACAGAAACATTAATGCCTGTTCCTCACTACCTTAAAGCCAAGCTTGCTTTATGAAGAAGAAGGTTAAATATGAGTGTATGTTTGTGCACGTGAACATGACGGCCTTATGAATCATTAAAAATGTCCTCCGCAGGCTATGCTGATGATGCTATTTTGGTGGTTGATGCTGCTTATATCCTCTTTCCGCGAAGGAGTATTACATACTGAGGAGTGTGTCCGAGTGCGAATGCGTGCGCGCATCAGTGTGTGTGTGTGTGTGTGTGTGTGTGTGTGTGTGTGTGTGTGTGTGTGTGTGTGTGTGTGTGTGACAGACATTTTAGTGTGTATAAATGTTTTCTTTCATGCTAATATGAATCATCACTGTTTTGTTATAATCACTATATTGTGTAGTAATGTTTGTGCGTTGATATTCTTAGTCCTGAAGGGTTAAGGGCGAGATGAAAAAAAAAAAGCGTCTTCTTGCTTATCTATTACCCTTAGAAATAAAAATCATCAATCAATCAGTCTCTAAACAGCAGTAGGCTTTGAGCACGTAGGTTTCGAGGAGGGATATCCTGGTTCAAAACGCCTGGGTATGGCACTCTTAGTCTTTTCCAGCCACAAGTTCTCGCTTTCAAGCCCACTCAGCGTACAATGATCAGAATAAACAAAAAGATGACATAATACCAGACAGCAGGCTTTTAAGCCTCATCTTGATTACGTGATGTGATTGACATGTGTCAGGACACTGCGATTACAATGTCCGTTTGGAGACGCGGATTTGTTAAACGCATATAGCTTTGTCTTTTTAGTATATCTACAGGTCAGTTACACTTAAAAAAAAAAATTAAAAAAAAAAGAAAAGAAAAGATTTTAACCGATAATTTTGCTGTTTTGATAGTAAATAGGTAATAGACCCGCAGCCCCAAATTGAAAATAGTATCTAGGGGGGAGGCGGGACCTGCAAGGACTTAAAAACAATGAAATCTGAAAGAAGCTGAGAATGGAAGAGAAAAGAATGCTCTTGGCTGGGGATTGGTGTAGGCTATGATAAAGAGTCAGGTCCTATAGCGTCTATTTATTTATCTATCTATGTTTTCGGTAAGATGACAAGAATAGGGTTTGAGAGATGGTTGGTATATATGCGTTGTCCAGCATCGGAATCAAGTAGGCCTACATTTTTTGAATACTATGCATTGCAGATCTCTCTCTCTCTCTCTCTCTCTCTCTCTCTCTCTCTCTCTCTCTTCGGAGTCATATCCGGGTCGACTGCTGTGTGAAATAAGATATGTTCAGGGAAAGACGGATACGAGCGTGAAAAAAGGTATGTTCTGGGAAAGACTACGGATACGAGCAGGCGGCGGACAAAGGATATAGAATGCGGGGAGGGCGTGACCGCACAGTCACAACGAAATCGACCAATCAGGGATCAGCAAGCTGCTGCCTCTCATATCATGGCATTAGCGGCCACATCGGTCGCGACCTCTCGACCAGTCTGCGCTCGTCGTCGTGTTAAGGTCATTTACTGCCATAGTTCTTTGGGTTGCAGTGGAGAAGCAGTGATGAGAGGGAGGGGGGGGGGGGGGGGGGGTCAGTATGGAGGAAGGGGGTGAATGATATTCCCAGTATTTCCTTTGACGATGGAAAAAGTGCAAAAAGGAGAAGAACCCCCCCCCCCCCCCCCCCCCCTCCCCTTCTCAAATCCCGCAGGCACAACTCGTCAATAAAGATTTTTGTGATTTTTGCACAGGATTAGATTAGGATTGAGTTAGGGTTAGCCGAGTCATGTATTCTGGACAGAGTTTGAGAATCTTCCGTTTTCTTTCCTTTTTCTTTTCTTTTTGTTTGTTTCTTTCTTTTTCTTTTCTTTTTTTTTAAATCGAAGTTCCATCTCAATGCATAAATGAGCGGCCGTCAAAGAGGAGGGGAGGTAATAGAGGTTTGTCCACAGAAATGGGAGACCCGGATTTGTCCGTGACCCCCTGGGGGGGGGGGGGGGGGGGGGGGAGGGGGGGGGAAGAGAAGGGGGGGGGGAAGAGAAGGGGGGGGGGGGGGGCGTTTGTCACGTTTTCGCCATACCCTGGAGGTAGCTTTGGACGAAACTGGGCAGGAGAGCAACGTAGGAAGTGTCATTTTCTTTCGCGCGCGCGCGCGCGCGCGCGCGCGCGCGTGTGTGTGTGTGTGTGTGTGTGTGTTTTGATAGTGAATAATCAGCAACTGAGACATCCGTCTTTCAAACCGGACCTAAGTGAGAGAGAGAGAGAGAGAGAGAGAGGGGGGGGGGGGGGGGAGGTGAACAGCCCCTTAGAAAGGGACACGAAGGAGAGGGGCACCTGAGGGAGGGAGCGAAAGGGGAAGATGGGAATGGGAACAAAGCGGACATGGGTGAGGCTGAGGCAGAGGGAGGGGAGGGGTGAGGGTGGGGAACCAAATAGCAGCATGTTGATAGACATGATTTTGTCACAATCTAGCAGGCTTTAGAGCTTTTTATGGCTCTCCACGATGTCATTACTCCCCCCATCCCACCTACCCCCCCCCCTCTCTCTCTCTCTCTCTCCTCCTCCTCCTCCTCTCCATCCTCAACACCTCATCTTTCTCCGCGAATGTCCTGTAAAGTCTCCGACAATAATTTTGTCATGCCGGGATTCAGAACCTGCGTTTCGTGGAAATTTGAATATAGAGGTGAATTGACTGAGGGTTTGTCCCAGCGCCCTAACGTTTAAAGTACCGAATGAGGGAGGAGGAGATGACAGTCCGGGATTAGATGAGTTACGTGACAGAAGGGGGCTTCCAAAGCGGGAGTTGAGGTTCTCTCTCTCTCTCTCTCTCTCTCTCTCTCTCTCTCTCTCTCTCTCTCTCTCTCTCTCTCTAAGTTTTGTGAAAGTGGGAGAGGGGAAGGAGCTGGGAGGGGGGAGTAGATGCACTTTCATCTCCCAAAATTTTGTAACGAAGCAGGGTGGGATGGGGACAATTCGATCTCTCCTCTCCCAAATCTCAAAAAGCAGATATATATCGATAGGGTGAGGGGTAGGTGGGGGAGGGGGGGGTGGAGGGGAGTTCTCCCAGACTTTTGTACTTTTGTAAAAGCGGGGAAGGGGGAGGGGGGAGTTCACTCTCCTCTTCTAAAGCAGGGGTGGGGGGCAGGGAGTATTCTTCCGGCATCATTTCTGATTTCAGCCTATATTACACAGACAATGCAGCGGACGACATTTTGGCAGCTGGCGGGTTTTTTCCCACTATCTGCGAGGTGACGTGGGTGGAGGGGGGAGGGGGGGGGGAGAGCCGGGAGAGGGGCGTTCCAGAAACTCTAAGGAAAGATTTTAAATGGCCATTGGAAGTCCTGCAAATGGTCAAAATGCAATTTTTGCTCACTCGGGGGGAGGGGGGGAGGGGGAATCCGGGCACCCTAGACCCCCTCGCACCCCCCCCCCCCCCAATCCGGTCCTGCAGTCTTAAAGGATGGGGTGTTACAGATGTTTCTGGTGAAAGAGTTGTTGCGATAGCAGTGGAGTGGAAAATGGCAGGATCAAAAAAGACGAAAGGGGCACTGACAGATGGCGTGGACGAAAATGGCGTCACTGACGGCTGGACAAAAAAACAAACAAACAGAACAACAGTACACATTGGACTAATGTATACAAAGGCACAAGTATCTTTTGATTTCTGTTCTGTTCACTGTGACAGGGCTTCTTTCTATGATATCAGTCAGTGTAAGCTTTGCTTAGGTGAGTTTTTTTTTTTTTTTTTTTTTTTTTAAATCTGAACGTCTCCCCCCCCCCCCCCCCATCCCCCGAAAACAATTTGAACTACAGTCATTCGGCTTGACCTTCATCAATGTAGCTCCACACTGTCTGCCTTTATCTTTAAAGGCACACAGGGAAACCCTTCAAAAAGGAAAATGGAGCAAAATTTGAAGATTTACATCAGTGCTCGACTCCGCAGCCGTAAGTGAATGGAACCAAGAACCTTGGATCATTCCTGCGCGGCAAAACATTCACCTCACCCGAGCAAATCAGGGAGTTCGACGAAGAGAGAGAGAGAGAGAGAGAGAGAGAGAGAGAGAGGTTAACAAAATGTTTAACGTTTTAATGAAATAAGTTGTGAGTCGCCTTTAAGAACATAGATCTTAAAATTTACATTAAGCGTTTTTTTTTTTCTTTTTCTTTTTCTTTGTTGCTTGTCTGTTTGTTAGTCCATTAGTTATTTGATTGTTGTGCCCATTTCATACCTTTATCCATGTGTGTTGTTTTCTCTGTCATTTGTGCGGTTTTCATACGCATCATTTTCGCTGATGTTGATTGTGGTGGCTTGAAACAAAGGCTTCGGGTTGACACACTGCAAACATGCTGTTCCTTATTTTTAGACATAACATACAGGTTGGTCGTGCGACCGCATCCGAGTTTAAAACTTTTCCTTCAAAAAAAAAAAAAAAAAAGAATAACAGCAACTCATCTTTGATCTGAATCCTGAGATGGGAGGATCGTCTAAAGTTAACGTATACTTCCTAACTAAGGCACCCACTCCATCTATTTTTACAAACAAGCGAACAAACAAACAAAGTCACAATATGGGCACTTCACAAACAACTGCCGGCAGATGGTCCCCAAAATACAAACAGTCATTGTGATAAAAGTCCTGTGCACTGCATCTATGTTCTTCAAGTTGTGTTTGTGTCCCTTGGTATTATTTCTGTCAAAAGCGAAATAAAAAACTCTCTCTCTCTCTCTCTCTCTCTCTCTCTCTCTCTCTCTCTCTCTCTCTCTTGATATGCAGTTCTGTGCGATGTTATCTTTCATGTATTTGCAGACAGCTTTTCTTGTTTTAAGTCTGGACGAATAAAAGAAGCCACTGACTTTGTGCTTATTCCTTTGCCTCAATAAATAATATTTCATTAGTTCTCCACCCCGCTCTCTCTCTCTCTCTCTCTCTCTCTCTCTCTCTCTCTCTGTGTGTGTGTGTGTGTGTGTGTGTGTTGTTGTTGTTTTGTTTTACGTCTTTCCACATTACGTGATATTAGACGAAAAAAAAAAAAAAAAAATCGGGGCCGGGGAAAAAAAGGGTAACACAACGTGTAAAAAGAAAAAAAATTAACTTATCTACAACTATAACACAAAAATAGAAAATCCACTTAATCAAAGATTAAGAAAAAAAACCCATGTAACTCTTCTGTCTCATCTCACTACTGACTGCTGTCTAGTATTATAAGTATTTGCCAATTGGACTTTTAGCTAAGTGTAAAAAGAAAAGATATGTTTCACTTGGTGACAGGAAAACATTTTGAATAGGGTGTACAGACGTATTTGGAATGAATTTTTTCATTAAGTTACACAAAAGAATGTGATCAGTTGATATGCTATGGCCACATATACAATGTATATTTTTGACATACTTTGTTTTAAAGCAATCCAGTTTCCATCTACAGATCAAGGAACTTATCTGTCGTCTACGATAAATGTTTTGATCGTACTTACTTAACTTTTCATGAATATTTTTCATTTCATCATGTAAACCAAAACACCCAGTTTCTCTTTCTATCAAATGAAAATTAGAAAATTGCACTTTTTCTGCCAAAGTATAGCACTCTTGCACTGACATGGAGAAGTTCAAAAAATGCGAATCTGAAGATCGTTTTGCTCCTCTCTTTGCTAGAACATCAACCTTTTCATTATAATATAACCCACAGTGGGAGGGCACCCAAAGAAATGTTACTTCAGTGTCTCTAACTGAGAGGAAATGTACTAAATTATTTATTTCAGTGATCATCTCAGGTCGAACTTTTAATTTAAAATTTCTCATTGCAGTAAGAACTGACTTAGAATCTACGCATAAAACAACTTTAAATAAATTTTGAGGGTAATCAACAACAAACTTTAAGGCCATAATTATGGCAGTTAACTCAGCAGTGAATATAGATTTGTTTTTTCCGAGATAATAGGACTTTTCTTTGTTAAGGCCTGGGATAATGTATGCTGCACCTGCATGTTCATTGATTAATGATCCATCAGTGTATATCTTAAAATGGTTGGAGTAGTGATCATGCAAATGCATTTTCATATTGCATAATAACAAATTAGTATTTTCAGCCTTTGTTAAATCTGTATGCTCAATATCAAAATGTGCTCGTACTAGTTTCCAGGGAGGGATAGGAGACACAATAGATCTTTTTGCAATAGATGTTAGTTTGATATCTGAGGATTCTAAAATCGAGGAAGTATATGTTCTTAGAGTCATTTGGGATGATATGTTTTTAGCCCTTTTGGGAAAATCAGTGTCTGATTTAATATTTATTTCAGGGCTTATATTGTTGTCTATAGTAGAACTTCTTATAACAAATTTGGTGCATGCAAGATTCCTATGTTCTTCCAGTGGTAATATCCCAGCAGCACTGTATGCTTTTGTACAAGAGGCATGGACTGGTAGTCCCATGGCTATCTTATACGCTTTGGAATCAATACTTTGAAGTTTTTTCAATAAGTATTTGGGTGCACTGAAGAACACCTCTTGTGCATACGTTAATTTTGATCTAACCAGTGCGGTAGAAAGGTGCAAAAGAGTAACTGTGTCCTGAGCCCAAGCATGCTTGCTGATAATCTTTAATAGATTTAAAGTTTTTCGAGCTTTTGTTAGAACATGTTCTATATGGAAATTCCATGACAACTTTGATGTTAAATTTACTCCAAGGAATTTAACCATTTTTGTATATTTGATGGGTATGCCGTTGACTTGAAAAAAAAGGCATATTAACTGGATCAGATCCAGTATTAAATAACATCATGTGTGTTTTTTCAGTTGATATTTGCAAACCATTTTCAGTCATATAATCAGAAATGGTATTTAGTTCTTTTTGATATAACTTTTTAATATAGTTTTGTGATCTGACAGATGTACCTTTTTTTAATGTCACTTTCATCCATATGCATATGTCATCTGCATATTGGGCTAGTTCTATATTTTTAGCAATTTTTGAGGGTAAATCGTACATTAGAATGCTAAACAGTAAAGGGGCAATAACAGACCCCTGAGGAATACCCATGTGTAATTTTCTTCTCGTAGAATAGGAGTTCCCTACCTTCGTTCTAATATATCTATTTTCTAAGAAGTTTCTAATAAAATCATAAATGTTCCCTGACAACCCAATCTCTTTAAGTTTATAAAGCAAACGAGAGTGCCATACTTGATCGTAAGCTTTGGTGATATCAAAAAAGGTTGCTAGCAAACATTTTCTCCTGGAAAACTGATGTTTAATTTGAGTGGTAAGTTTGACCAAGTGTTCAATGGCACTTCTACCCTTTCGAAAACCTGCTTGGTTTGTTGGGATAACTTTGTTCTTTTCACAAAAGTAGTTTAGTCTATTTAAAACAATTGTTTCATAAAGTTTACAAACATGAGAAGTTAATGAAATAGGTCTGTAACTATCTATACTTTCTTTCAGTTTACCTTCCTTGTGAATCGGTACTATTACTGATTCTTTCCATATTTGTGGCAAATGACCTGAGCTCCAGCATTTTTTAAATATACTAAGTAAAATGCTTATCCATTTGTCTGGAAAATGCTTAATCATTTCATTTGAAATGGCGTCAGTCCCAACAGCTGTCTTTTTGTTTGGGAGAGAATCTATGGCGTCTTTCACCTCTTGTAATGTAACTGGGGCGTTGATGTCGCATGTGTCGTTATCAGATACATCATTAAAGACATGGGTACATTTTTTATCCTCTCTGAATTTTCTTTGGTTTTCAGACAACCCATCTAACCTGCTTACTTTAGCAAACTGGTCGACAAACGCTTCTGCTTTGTCTGCGGATGATGGTAACTTGTTATTATCAAGAATGATAGGATATTCTGGGAGTTTGATTCCATTTTTCATCGTTTTTATCTCTTTCCATACCATTCTACTATCTTTATGATCGAATGTGTTTCTCTTGCAAAAATTATCCCAATAATCCTTTTTGGCTTGTTCCATAACTCTATTACTATGTACATTTGAGTGTTTCATTTCCTTAAATTTTTCATCTACCATTTTCTTATCTTGACTTTTCTTAGTGTGCACGTATTCCTTGAATAACCGTTTTTTCTCATTAACTGCCTTATCGCAATCTTCAGTCCACCAAACATTACCGAGATGTTTACCCCCTTTAGAACCCTGATTCTTCAATTTAGGAATACATGAACCAGACACTTTTAGAACAGAAGTACAAAACGTGTCATACATTGTATCAATATCATTATCTGGGGACAAGCTTATGTCTAGTGTGTATCAATATCATTATCTGGGGACAAGCTTATGTCTAGTGTGTGTGTGTGTGTGTGTGTGTGTGTGTGTGTGTGTGTGTGTGTGTGTGTGTGTGTGTGTGTGTTAGAGCTCAAGGGAAGTACTTATAAATCGCAATTAAATCATCTCTCAGTCTCCGCTACATCACCACTATATCTGGAATCTTATCTTTTTAGTATGTCTGTACCTATGGGCCTTTTTCCAGTCTGGAACGGTACGAGTCCTGTGGATCATTGAAGCACGCTGTCTAAAAACTTCCTGTTTCTTGCAATGCGAGGAGACCGTACCACAGTTAAGCTTACTGAACTCAAGTGTTTTCTAACCTCAACAACCGGACTTACCAAGTTTTAATCTCATTGGTGTGGTGTGTGTGTGTGTGTGTTGTGTGTGTTGTGTGTGTGTGTGTTTGTGTGTTTGTGTGTGTGTGTGTGTGTGTGTTGTGTGTGGTGTGTTTGTGATTTTGTTTGTTTCTTTTCAGACGCATCTGATTTTGACATGGTCAGCCCTAATTTGACCCATGCGGTTGGATGGGCTATACTTATAAACAACATGAAATACACAACTGAACCGGATTCAAACGACATTTCAGACTAGCAGGCTATTGAAACGGGAGGAAGTATAACAAGGGAAATAATTATGTTCTTATCTAACCGGATCTGGGAAAGTGACATGCACACAGGACAGTAAGCGAAAGTATCTGTTACACACACGCACACCACACACGCACGCGGGCGCGCAACGTGTGAAAAGACCACCCCACCGAAATGAACCATGGAAATCAAAATTGAACAGAATGTCGAAGAGAGAGAGAGAGAGAGAGAGAGAGAGAGAGAGAGAGCAGGGCACCTATCATGCTGACACTACGACACTTGTAAAGAGACAATAGACACGACACGGCACTGAAGGTGACACGTGATACTGACACCACATGGAAACCAACGAGGTCTGCTCACCTGTTGAAATGGATCGCAGCATGGCAGCAGCTGTTGGTTTCCGCGTGACGGTTGGCCGCAATTAAACCGCACACTGTAACGAGAGACGTTTTTCCTCGTTTTTAGGCTTAATAGATAGTTTTAATACTGACTGCAGACAGCCTGCGTGTTCCAAAATAACATTCGACAGCACGACAAAGGAGACAGGCCCGATAGTGATGACATAAACTGAAACTGAATCGTTCAGTTAACTGTCCTCGCCCCCACGTCAATTCCTAAATTAACAAACTGTCATGGGCTTTAATTCTATTCAGTACTTTGACATCAGAATGTTCGAAATGGTAAAGAGTTCAGCAAACTTGTAGGATTTAGGTCTGCAACACGGAATGCATCTGACACGATACGATGTTTAAGTGGGTGTTCGTCGTTCATGACATTTGTACGTGTAAGGATGAAAGAGGTTTAGGCTTAATAGCAGGTATCATTCAAGGACAGAGAGACAGAAGGGGAACGAAGGTGACCGACATCGACGCAACAAAAAAAAAGTGTTCTTTGTCTGTGCTGTCCGTTTGTCTGTCTGTCTGTCTGTCTCTCTCTCTCTGTCTCTCTCTGGGGTTTTTGTGTTGTTGTTCCTTTTGTTTGACAACCCACCATGTCATTATCATGTTTATGAATAGCCTGCTTGTCATTGTAGAATCAGATTACATTACGGTGTAGCTATTTTGAATTGTCAGTATGAATGATATGTGTTGAAACAATGTGTCCATGACAAGGAAGACTAGACCTCGGCATAAAATCTTCATCTTTGCGTATTAAAGATCTCTCTCTCTCTTTCTCTCTCTCTCTTCTCTGTCTGTCTGTCTGTCTGTCTGTCTCTGTCTCTCTCTCTCTGCTTGCGCGCGCGCGTGTGTGAGTGCGTGTGTAAACACGCACCCATGTGTATGTGGTCTATGTGTCTGCATCGCGTAGTTCGCGTTCACCGAACTGACGATGAGAAACGGTCACAACCAGTAAAAACAGGCTTTGTTTGCACACGGTAAGACCTGGAGAGAGAGAGAGAGAGAGAGAGAGAGAGAGAAGAGAGAGAGAGTTATATGAAGCCAGGAGTGGGGAGGGAGGATGGGCATGACTGGAAAATGGAGGTGAAAACGACATCCTGTTTTACCGTACTGCAGTGTCGCCTAAATGACGCTGCACACTGTAAAATGTCACAGGAACTTACTGCTATACAACCCGGATGATCATCTAGTTGTTAGCTGTTAAATCGTCGACTTTCACACCCCCCCCCCCCCTCTCCCTCTTCCGAAATTCTCCTTGACCCCTTCTCACCTTTCCCCCCATACCAACCTCCTGCCCCTAGGGTCTATATTCCTTCACTCTCAACCTGTTGACATTTCTGTCCCATTTTCCACTTCTGTAGTTCGTGTAGGCTACTTTCTGCCCTGCAAGCGGGCTGCTTATAGCCCAGGCTACCGCTGAGGGCCGTATCAACGCTGTCATCTCGCTGACGTTGTCTAGGTAGATGTAACACACACACACACACACACACACACACACACACACACACACAACACAAGCGCGCTCGCACGCACGCACCTACAAACACTCACGCTATCATACATGCACGTATTTGCGAGCACACACACACACACACAACACACACACACACACACACACACACATGCGTGCGCGGATGCACGCACCTGGTTCTTTTTTTTTTTTTCTGTGTGTGTGTGTGTGTGTGTGTGTGTGTGTGTGTGTATGTGTGTTGTGTGTGTAGCATTACTTTAAGTGAAAAGACATTAAATTCAAGAACGAACACATACACCAGCACAGCTCTTTAAAAAAAAAAAAAAAAAAAAAAAGTTCACACGCTGGTATTGCTGTAAAATCTTTCTTCCCCCAAATCTTAGATCAGATGACAATGTTTATCTCCCCCTCAGAAAACACAAAGTTTCGATGGAGTCTGCTGTAAAGTGTTTGTCTGACATCATGTGAGTACCAATACTCTGTAAGAACGTCTTTAAAAATGAATGGTACATCATATGGAATGCACTTCGGAGCTTCTTCATCTTTTACGAGATACGAGAGGGTGTAAAAAAGTGACCTGTGTGCATTCGGCACAAGACTGTTTTTTTTTTTTTTTTTTTTATGTTTTTTTTTTTTTAATGGCCGTTAGTGGCATAAACACTCCTGCGTTTTGGACAGATTTGGAAGAGTTTTTATCAGTCAGCGAGTTCCATTCTCCCTGCCAGAGGTCTTTGACATACGTCTGAATTTTGGTTGTCAAGGAGACATGCTTACGATACCAAATTGCCGAGCAGAAATGACAAGCCACAGCACATAGAACAAAGAGACATGGAATGTTCCCTTCTTTGTTTTATGTGCTGTGTGTTGTCATTTCTGCTAAACGATTTGGTGTCGTGAGCAGCATTTGTTTAGACTTATGGGGCTGTATGGGAGCGAAAGTTAGCCTACTTGTTTGTTATTATCCAGCATGGGTCTTTTCATAACCAGGTAATGCAACTGAAATGCTTGTCATCCACTGAGGTGAATTCCCATAAGATCTTGCCATGTTATGCAAGGGGCAGTTCTCGAACTGATATCACGATTCGAGAACCAATAGGGCTTAACGTTGAACACCCCAAATTGAAAGAACATGCAAGGAAAATGTGAACTCTGGAGTATGAACGTTGCTTTCTTATAATTGAGATTGAAAGTCCACACGCTTGTCCAGTCAGACGGGTATAGTAGTACACAGGGATAATCATCCCATTTGAATTGGGAGTACGAGACTAAAAAGCCATTGAGAGTGCCAGTTTTTATAGGCACCGGGATTCGAACCTGCAGCTTCTGAATGCAAGGTCGGTACTAACCCATCTAGAATGACTGTGGAGAGTGACCTCCCTTTAAAATGCAGTCGATGTGGGCTGTGATGATAAGGCAGAATTGGGGAAAAACAAACAAGGATGTCCTGATATTGCTGAACAAGGATGTCCTGTTCAGTATGGTCTTATCAGAGCGCAGAAACGCAGTCAGCTCCCTTCCCCAGCCCCACCAGTCCATAGGAAGAAAGCAACAATCAGGTTATCTCATGAGGCCACCTACCTGATAAGATACACACAACTGTTGAGTCACTCCAGCTGTGGTCAGCCGTGCCTGTTCTGATCCAACATGTGTGGGATACCACCAACAATGCACCCTCGTGACAACCTCTCTTCTCTTTCAGTCATACATTAGCCTTTTCACTTTGCGACGGATTTTTTTCAAAGGTTGTTGTATGTTTGCATGTGTTTTATGCACAGAAAATGGGATTTGGCCGAGGATTCAAACTGAATCCTATGTACTGTTCTCTTGTGTGTGTGTGTGTGTGTGTGTTGTGTGTGTGTGTGTGTGTGTGTGTGTGTGTGCATGTGTTGCTTTCTCTCTACTTATACAGCTCTGTTTTCCCTTTTTGTGTTCACAAGCTCTCATGCTTCACTGACTTCTCTCTCTCTTTCTCTCTCTCAATCTGTGTGTGTGTGTGTGTGTGTGTGTGTGTGTGTGTTGTGCATACATGGGCACACTCACACAGGAAAGACATAGCATTCAACTTCATCCAAGAATCATTTGAAACAAGTTTTATTACATTGTTATTTTCACAGAACACCTCAACCTCAGCATAATGAAAGGATTTGTACATCCACATTGTACATAAAACAATACCTGTACAAATCATGGAAATATGATCTGATGGCATGAATTCATAAAGATATAACAAACTTGTCCTAACATTTCTAGGTACTTCTCTTGCCTTTCCCCTGGCTCCTACTCCATTCTTAGACCATAGGTGAATCTTTTCTCCTTTTCTTCAGGTCATGATGCACAAATATAACTGGTAATGTTCAATAACATCTCATCCTACTAATTGCTTGAGCTGTAAAATTCAAAAGAATTACCATAGTAGCTGTCATATAAAACCGGAATCGCAGAAACCCCCCCCCCCCCCATCATTTTCATCCATAGGCATGTCTCTCTGTCTCTCACACATGCATGCGCACACACACACACACACGCGCACACACACACATGCTCACACACACTCTCTCTCTACCGTGAAGAGGAATCACAGGGCTATGAACAGTTCATAAAATCACAGTCATAAAAAAAGGTACTCAAGAGAGTAAGAACTCAGCACAAAGGACCAATCGAACCACATTACGACCATGCTGCATGGAAAACAAAAATGTTGGTATTTAGTTCAAGTGTATTATAAATATAAAACAATGGAAACAGACACTCTGTTTAACTCTTACCTCTTGAACAGAATTGACTATAATTTATTGATGATAACACAAAAAAATGTCCAGGAAATGCTGCATATCATATGTCAAAATGTATATCATATGTCTTTTGTATGTAAATGTTAGTCAATTTTGAATCTTTACAGAAAGCTAAGAATCTCACTACAGAAATTTTTGTATAAGCAAAAGAGGAAAAATTCCAAGGGTGCGTCATTGAATGTAGACAGTCTGGCAAGAGACAATTCAGTCTTTGGTTTTTGTCACCGTCTCTTTTACTAATACACGTTAATATATAGCCTCAGGTTACACGATTTACCAGCCTTTGTAAAGCTGTTCACGATGTTTCATTGTCAACTCTTGATTTCACCAGTCACCAGACCCACGTAAACTAAGGGAGCTTACTCCCTGAATCTTTGGGATGAATAATTTGAAACATTAGTTCTTCCTAAAACATGTAATCAATCTACCTTATCCTTGCTAGAATAAAGGACAGTTACACTAGGGGTTTACTGCAGCTGAAGACAGTCCCCTGCATGGTACCAAACTGCACAACAAACACTGACAAAGCGTCAGGACCTGACCATGACTGCTGTAATGGACAGCAGAGGGGATAGTAACAGACAGGGTCCTATGCTTCTTCTTACTTGTTTCTTAGTTAGAAGTGTCAGGTTGGCCACTGGTAGAATTTCTACAAATGTGATCATCTTCAATCCCACATTCCATCTTTTGGGATGAAACCTTAGCATGAATCCAGCGTGCGGTCATCAGGTTTGTTGTTGTTTTTCTTTTTGTCACCCGTCCCATCTGCACACACAATAGTCTACTCTTGTACTAAAGATGGAACGGGATTTAACATTGCGCTTTTGTGTTTTTTCGTTTTTACTTGTGGGGTGGGGTTTAAACTCTCATCAGAAGGAGAAGATGGATGCAGTGAGTTTGCATAGATGCTGACTCCAAAGAGCAAATCTGTTCTACCCTATCTCCAGCACAAACTGAAGCCAGGACCCTTGAATCAAGAGAACACCGTCTTATCTGCCTGACCAAAGATGTAAAGGGGGACAGGATCAGTATCTTTGCCATTTGCTTGTGGCAAAAGGTGTGAAGGCAGAAGGCAGATGGTTATCCTACTGAGCACTCGGTCCTTGTTGGGCTTTGTGGCCTGGGTTACTCGGCGGTTTTGCTCAGTGAAATACGAGCCATTCAGTCTCAACTGTTCGTTCCTGTAAAGTGCATTGTAGGATTATAGACAGTATCTGTGATATTCATTAACACTTACATGCCTTTCCTTTCTTTTCTTTAATTAAAAATTTTTTTTCTGACGGTATATACTGATAGTGTTAGTTTGAAGCTTCTTTCAAACACAAACTTAATTCATGAAAGAAAATCTGAAATGAGGCAGGGAACAGTAAACAGTAAATAACAATCAAGTAGGGTAACTCTTGCTTCTATAATGAAATAATTACAGGCCTGTAACTCAAAATGAATGCTGCTTACGATACCAAATCACCCAGCAGAAATGAAAATACAAACTGTCTTGGGCTCACGCAGGCAAACTTGGAATCATGTGCCAGGTTTTCAGTCCAGAGTGTGGTCCCGGTTTGTGTGTGGTTGTGAGCTGTGATCAGGCCTGCATGTCAGTGCGGGGCTTTTTGACAAGCACAGGGCTGTCCTGCCTGCCCGCGTCATCAAAAGAATGTCCGGCTTTCAGGACCTGCCGAATATTTAGGTTAAGGCGTGATGACGACAGGTAGGCGGCGAAAGGCCCCCAATCCTGCTTTCGCAAGATGTCAATCAGCTGACGGTTCACCTCCTTCACCCTGTCTTCATACGCTGCTGTCAGAGAGTCACTCTCCTGCTGTGTGCTGTCTGCATGCTGCATAGAAGTCTGTGTGTTGAATGAACTGGCCATGGCGGCAGAGTCACTTTCTTCTGAGGGACTATTTGTGTGCTGTGTTGTTGCGGAAAGCGCAGAGACAAGTTCCTATCTTCAGTACTGAAATCACTATCCTGTGAGTGAGCACAATTTTTTGTGTGTTGTGTGGAGGCACTGGTATTGTCCTCTGCAGCGGTGTGGGAACTACACTTCCTCAATGGACTCTCTGGACTGCAGACATGACAAGAACTTTCCACAGCTGGAGTATGAGAGTCTCTGACCTTTGAAGAGCTCACAGTGTGTGCATGAACAGCAGAGCAGCTTTCTGGTGGGGTATGATCACTATGAGTCAGAGATGATCGTTGTTGGTCACCATCACAGCCAGGTACGTTTCCAACACAATCGGCCCAGCTGTCCATCATTTTCCAGTCGTCCGGCGCCATGTCAAAGCATGGGGGAGGGGCACCAGACTGGGAGGGCAGGATGCGGGGCACTGCGTGGTACACCAGTCGTGCCTCCCCGCTCATCACACAGATGTCGCCGCTGTGCAGCAGCAGGGCGGTAGGTGTCTGCGCTTTGGTCAGGCCTCCGATGAGAAAGATGGCATCCTGGCCAAAACTGACAGAAAACATGCACACACACCATTGTATTCTCTTGACCAGTTGACCTTTACACTAGCAATGTTTAAACAACATGTACATAATCACCAAATGAATCGTCAAGTGCACCATACGAACTTATGAAACGGAAACTATTTGAAAAATAATTACCCCCCTCCCCCTCCCTCTCATCACCCTTGTAATGCCTATTATCACCAAAGTTTTAGCAAAAAGCTGGTTGTGGATGCAATCTGATGTGCATGTCTCTGTACGTTGCTGTTTTCAACCGACATTGTAAGCTGTGGTTTCTAACTGACCAATGTGTGTTGCTGTTTTCAACTGACCATTGTAAGCTGTGGTTTCTAACTGACCAATGTGTGTTGCTGTTTTCAACCGACCATTGTAAGCTGTGGTTTCTAACTGACCAATGTGTGTTGCTGTTTTCAACCGACCATTGTAAGCTGTGGTTTCTAACTGACCAATGTGTGTTGCTGTTTTCAACCGACCATTGTAAGCTGTGGTTTCTAACTGACCAATGTGTGTTGCTGTTTTCAACCGACCATTGTAAGCTGTGGTTTCTAACTGACCAATGTGTGTTGCTGTTTTCAACCGACCATTGTAAGCTGTGGTTTCTAACTGACCAATGTGTGTTGCTGTTTTCAACCGACCATTGTAAGCTGTGGTTTCTAACTGACCAATGTGTGTTGCTGTTTCAACTGACCATCGTTTTTGCCCGACTAATGTGTGTTGCTGTTTTTAACTGACCCTCTGTGTTTTGAATTGTGTTTCTGTTCTTAACTGGCCAATGCGTAGCGCTATTTCTACCTGATCACCGTGTGTTGGTGTTTTCAACTGACCACTGTGTGTTGCTGTTTTTAAGTGACCATCATGGTCTCTCACCTTCACTGGGAGAAAATGAAAACTGATCTGATTACCAATGTTGACTGATCACATCTTGTTCACCTGCCTCATAGCAAATGCACACATGCAGTCCACAGTGCTCTCTCAGTCATGCTTGACAATTCAGCGGCACCAGACGACACTAAATTGTCCATAATCATATTACTTAAACTGACTGTCCTCTATCACTGTCGCTCCCTGTTCTGGCCAGTTACATTCGATACAATGT
This sequence comes from Conus canariensis, assembly GCA_033310375.1. NCBI lineage: Eukaryota > Metazoa > Mollusca > Gastropoda > Neogastropoda > Conidae > Conus > Conus canariensis. Next base: position 56,778,168 of record CM065723.1, read on the forward strand.
ATAAAGGGCAGCCATGGAAGCTGGAGCAGATTTACGATTACTCAAAAGGCTGTGTCTTAAAACCCAACACTTTCTAAAATAACCTGTATGAAAATGAAAGTTGTTGGGTCACCCCAAAAAGGTTTGATCAGTTGTTACAAGGTTAATAAACAAAAAAAGCTTCTTTCTTTTCTTTTACTTATTACACTAATCTATCAACCAATCAAGCTGATCAGTTGTTACAAGGTTAATAAACAATGAAAAGCAGCTTTTTTTTGTGTGCATATTACACTAACATATCATATATATCACTAATATATCAACAATCAATACGTCACACAACAACACTTGCATATAACATGCATACACACGCACATCTCCACTCTTCCACCCAGCCTTCCAACCTGCCCCTCCCCCTCCTACCTGATGGAGATAGAGGAGCATCATGGTCAAGCTCAGAGTGATCTGTGTGAGCTCCAAGGGCAGAATCCGGATGATAGTAGTTGATGATACCGGCTTCTGCCTGGAATTGAGGGAAGCCCAGGACACAGGCTATGTAGTGAGTCAGCACTGCAATGTCTTGTGGGAAGGGGGTGTGATCCTCCTCTTTATATTCCTGTTTGGACATAGAGTAGAGGAGTGATCAACAACGATGGATGCTGATCTCTCAGATCCTCCAATTCTTTTTTTCCTTTTCTTTTCAATGTATATGAGTATACACTGTGTGTGTGTGTGTGTGTGTGTGTGTGTGTGTGTGTGTGTGTGTGTGTGTGTGTGTGTGTGTGTGTTTGTGTGCATGCGTGCCTGCGTGCGTGTGTGTGTGTGTATGCACATGTGTTTCTGTGGTGCGTCTCTAGTATTATTCGACACAAGAAATTCTGCTGCCAATATATGCGTAAAAATTTAAAATGTTATTTAGCTTCAGTGAACATGGGTTTAGTTGTCAATTACTGCAGCCACACCTAGAAATGAAGAACGTAAAGACCAAAGTGGATCATTTCATTCTGGAAGAGAGAGGTGGCAGTTGTTGTATGTGGTCCAGTTTCTTTTTATGAGATCTATAATGTCTGAAAACCTATGTGAATTGGAATGGAGATGAAGTCCCAACCCCTACCTCCCCAGGGCATGCCTAAAGTTACCAGAACTAGTGTCAGCAAACAATACTTAAATTTTAAATGTAAGATTTGAATTGGGATCCTCATTTCCTTACTCTGCTACTTCATCCACCTCATAATAATATACACCATGATGAAACAGCTGTTTCATGAATTCAAATTGTGGCTTTTTTTTTATATCAGTACTGTGGTCCTCTGTCTCTGTCGATGTGTGAAAACACAGTTTTATTCTTCTGGCCTCTGTTTTTGTCAATGTGCGAAAAAGGTAATGTCATTTCTCTGTGCTATTCATTTTAAATGTTTTTGTATTTCACATTGTTTTGAAGCACCCTGATGAGTTCTTGGTTCCCAATTCATATCATATTTCTTCTGGAATATTTTTGCATCTCAAGTTTTGCCTCATCCAAACTTACATCACCCCTAAATATTTTTCCGGAAGGAAAATGTACCATTTTTTGTTTGTTTGTAAATACATTTACCGTTCTCTAATGAGCATGCATCACTTTGTCAACCCTGCAGCCATTTTATTTTGGTTTTATATCTGGAATCTGACACTCTCTGTAGCTTTGCCATCTTCATTGCCTTCAACATTATTGTTACAACTTCAGTCGTTCGATGATGATTTCAACGTCCAATTTATTGCAAATTTCTCTTTCTGCTTTTTGCTTTGTTCATGTTGTTCCACCATGTGAAGGACTTCCAGTTCTTTTAACAGTCCTCCCTCATCCTTCCCACCAGAGTGTCTGTATCCAGAGACTGCTGGACTGACCTTGGAGTCCCAGTGGTAGTGGTAGCCAATGGTTGTCCACCGCAACTTCCTGAGAGGGCAGGAGTTGTTGAACGCTTCTCTGCCTCTGCGCAAAGTCACACACACACACACACACACACACACACACACACACACACACACACACACACACAAATACATCCACACACATACACAAAGGTACGAACGTCTGAGGGAAAGAACTTATTAATCGTACCATCTAAAAACTGAAACACTGGCAGTTCAATTGGTCCTGTTATATCGATTAGTCTAAATTTAACTGAAACCAGGTAATATGACCTTACTGTAATTTTTTTCCTCCAAAACCCTTTGATTAGCATTTGTTGTTGTGTGAATGTTCGTAAAACACCACTTGTTGTGATGTGAAACTTTTAGTCATGACACTCTAGTGTAATAGCTGTTGGTTATAATCCAACATTGTTTTGCTCATCTTGATGTCCAAGAATGTCCAAATGAGATATCTACATTGATACTGCTCAAATCATCATCCTGAGATCGTTTTATAAAGTTCTAACATATGTCATAGTGGTAGAAATATAAGCCACAAAAAAAAAGAAAGAAAATGGCCAAAAGTTTTCTGGGATGGTCATTAAAGTCACCACAAACATACTCCTCTCTCTTTCACTGGGATACATATATACAAAGGCAGACAAATTTGAAGTGAACAGTCTCTTAATAAATGATAATTCTTTTTTTTTTCTCATACTGACCATCTGGTTGTTTTCAGGGATGAAAAGCAATACAGTGGATCTTTACAAAACAAACATCTATAAATTTACTAAGTCAATGAATTGTTTGATTTTAAGACAGCTATTACCCCCCCCCCCCTCCCCTAGCCCCCTCTACATCCACATATCCATCTTCAATACCTCTGACAAAAGTCTTTAAGGAAGGAGTCCCAGAGAGTGTTGGGGTCAAGGTCAGGGTGAACAATGAGGTTGGTGGGGTGAGGGGGGCGAGGTAAGTCCTGCAGGCAGCGTGAGGTCCAGTACCTCTGACCTCCTGCTAGGAAAGGGTTCCGGATCACGTAGAAACCTGAACACACAACACCACAATCATGACCATTCTATGCTCTGTAATGCATCACAACTTCCTGTGTAAATCCACAGATTTTTTAATCATGTAGCTCCGTGTCCACGAAGCAGTAAAAAAAACAACAACCCACAAACCATTTCATATGGTCACTGTGAAGGAGACGATTAAGGAGTCCAGACAAACGTGAATATCTCTCCCTAACTCCTAAACTGTCTGTAACAGCACCATGATGACCTAGAGTCACAGAACAATGATGGTTATAATTTGAATGAAAGTTGGCAATCGTTAGCTACATCACACAATGAACTTACCTTTCGTTACATTAACCATTCATGTTTAATTATTAGACTTTCATTTTCAAACACTGTGTCCAAGTCATATCAGCAATACACCAAAACATTTTGCATGACATAAACATGACCACATTACAAAGAAGTTGTTCTGCTTATTCTACATGTCCCGTGTCACAATTGTCCTGCATCAAAAGGGTCAGAATCCATGAGCTTTAGGCATCTTCTTTTTTTTTTTTTATCAATTGGTAATTATGACCTTCATCAAGTATTATCAAGTCACAATGTCCCTTGACTACTGATAGAGCATAAACTGAATTAGAGATCTAGTATAGACAGACCTACACTTGGACTTGGAGTGTATGTTCTTGTATATGACTGTTTCAGTGGCAGACAATCCAAGCTCCTTCTTTCTCTCAGTCTAATTTCTCATGAGTCTTTTTGTGCAAGTTTCTTTTGTCTCTGTCAGCGTGTGTCTCTCATTCCTCCTTTCAATTTTTCTATAGCGCGCGTACACAAGCGCGCATACACACACATGCATCCAAACACATGCATGCACGCGCGCGCACACACACACACACACACACACACACACACACACACACACACACACACACACACACAATGTTTTCTTGTAGAGTAAGAAGATGAAAATAAGACAAAAATGCCAGGGGAGAGGACCAAATAATGCCTCCACATGAGACACCAGCAGCATGAATATAATAGTGATGGTTGTTAACAGAATAACAGAGCAAAAAACAAACAAACAAACAAACAACTATCTCTGCAATGCATGCTGAGAAAGGCAAGGTGAGACAGCAACACCTGATGGTGTTTAATAGTTGCTGTGCATTGGGCTATAGAATGAAGGAAGCAGATAAGGTTCCATGCTTGATCTTCCAAGCACAACATCCTCTACTAGGGGTGGAAGTCTTCCCCTTCCTTCTGCATTAGCCACAAACATTTGACCAGACCTAATACACTAACCATAGCCTGTGAGAGTTTAAAATGGCACAGTACACAAGACCTAAACACACACACACACACATATACACACACACAACACACTCACACACACACGCTTACGTGCTCAGGCACGCACACACACACACACCAAGTGATACACACATAGAATACGTTCACGCATGTGCTCAGACAGACAGACAGACAGACAGACAGACAGACAACACACACACACACACACACACACACACACACACACCACGAATCACAATGGTACCTGCATGATCAACAAATTGGAAGATGGACCATTGCTGTGCTGGTCTCAGACCTATTATGGGTTGTTGACTGGGTATGATGGGCTTCACACGTTTGATCTGTAAACTCCATTGTATCATTGCACTTACCATACTGTACATAACAAAACAGCATGAGGTGATAAAGAGGCTAGCAATGAAAATGATTTAAAGTCGACAATGATGATCAGATCATGCTGCTGATGACAAGTACTGATGCAACAGATGACAGCTCACAAAGTGACAAACTCACATTACTTAATATCTTCTGGGATAGACTTCTGAAAGGTTACCACTGATTCTTCAGTTGATAGAACACACACCAACTGCACTGGTCCCCATTTGAGTTTAGGAGTATGACAAAAACTGCAAGGCTGGCATCCCTCTTTCAAGTTCCACTGGGAAAAGGTTGTGATCATCACCCCATCCTTTATCCCCTTTACCTTTTTCCTGCCCATAAAACTATCTGCAAGAAGTTTCTGGTTTTCTAGGAACTGTTTGTGACTAAAACTGTCTTCCATCAGAACCCAGCAGAAGACTTCAAATCCCAGATTTAACACCCCCCATTCCCACCCCCAGCCTCTTCCACTTTCCTTCCCCTTCTCCTACCCCCTCACCATCTCACGTCCTTTATAACATCCAATCCACTCCTTATTCATCCCTTTCCCTGACCCATACTACAGAGCTGATCATCCAAGCAGCTTCCAGCATATTTTTGGAACATCCCCCTTCCTCCTTCAGGACCACGCTTACTTGCAGAGCAGCATTATGAAAAAAAAAAAGTAATGAATATTCACATTATATTGTTACAGAAAACTTCATTACTGTTCATCTTGCAACCAGTGCAACACACACACACACACACACACACACACACACACACACACACACACAAGGGATTTCAAATGAACAAAACCGTCACTTTCAAACTTACTGAACTGCTTGACAACTCTTGCATTTGTTCAAAATCTATGACATTCGTGATATCCAGTGGCTTGTCTCTTCTTTTGTATTTTTTGTAGATGGGCTTGAAATTGTCCTCTTCCTCTGCGTGTGTGATGTCACCCTCCGGTTTTCCTCGACAGTTATCCATATCTTGATGTAAGTCAAAAGTTCTAATGCGCTAATAAATCAAGTTTCGGAGGCTAAACTGAAGCAACTTGATCTAGGCCTGGCAACTATTGGAAATTTTTGTTTGCGATTTTAGTTTAAACCGAAAGAATTTTCCCGAGATGAAGAACTGTCTTCAGGTCATACTATTCAATATCTCGTATGTATCAATATGACTGGCTATCTTCTGTATAATGAAAAACATGAAGATTTCAATCGAACGAGTGCAAGAAATAGAAAAAGAACTTTCTCACGATCTCATGATTAGGACTAAAACTACGCTCACAGAAACCATGTTGAACATCAGATAAGGGGAATCACTCTGCTATATGTAATATCTAAGTATTGCGGGCTTCCCTCCCACTGACACCATATCAACTAGGCCTACTATCATGCTTGTGTGTGTGTGTGTGTGTGTGTGTGTGTGTGTGTGTGTGTGTGTGTCGCGCGCGCGCGCGCGCGTGTGTGCATGTGTGTGTGTGTGTGTGTGTGTGTGTGGTGTGTGTGTGTGTGTGTGTGTCCCTCAAACTGATAGCATACCAACCACAGAAATGGAGAGCTCCTTTTCTGTGATACCAACCCACTAAGACTCTCGTGTGAGTCATTTGTGTGTGCGTGCGTGCGTGCGTGTGTGTGTGTGTGTGTGTGTGTGTGTGTGTGTGTGTGTGTGTGTGTGTGTGTGTGTGCGCGCGCGCGCGTGATTGCATGCGTACGTGCGTGCGTGTGTGTGTATGAGACAAGCCATCTGTCCTGGTTCGCCCGACCCTGGAGTATGCCTGCCAATTATGGACCCCTACCAGTAAAGGGGACAAAACATTGCTTGAAAAGGTGCAACGAAGGGCGGCACGCTGGGTAGTCAACCACTACCGTCAGACATCCAGTGTGAGAGCGATGTACGAACAACTTCACTGGGAGCTGCTTGCAGACCGACGGCGTCAGATCCGGCTGTCGACTTTCTTCAAATTCCATCATGGAGACATCATGATCGACTCCGTACATGTTCCTCTTCGCCACACCCATCACTATGACACTCGTCACTCTCACGTGCTGCAGTACAACGTTGAATCCTGCTACAGGAACTACAGGATGAGTAGCTTCTTTCCACGCACCGGGAGGGAATGGAACGACCTTCCAGCTGAGGCTGTAACATCAACCTCGCTGGAGGATTTCAAATCCTGGATATAACCCCCCCCCACACACACACACACACACACCCCTCCTCCTTCCCCAACCTCCACCTCTCTCCTGTATCCCCTCACCCCTCACCCGCACCTGCTTTCCTTCCCACCCACGAAGGAGTAGGGTCTGCCTTGGCCCCTCCTAGAGGCCTGAACTTATTAGTGGGTGGTCCCAAGCCTTTCTTCCCTTCTCCACCACTTCAAGCTGTTGATCCAGGCAGCATCTTCAATATTATTCTGTTATTACCGGAAACCCTTTTCTACTGTCAGAATCTTCAACTGGATGAAGGTGGACAGCTAAGAAGAAGAAGAAGAAGAAGAAGAAGATGCGTGTCAGCATGTGGAGATAATATAGCGATCTGGTAAGCAAAGGGGAGAGAATACAAACACAAACCTCACCGAGTACTTCCCACTGACCAAGCAGCATGACACAAACGCGAGTTTGAGAGCACAACTTGACATGTACTTTTTAAATCAATAAACCTTTTCAGTCATACACACTCACAGCCAGCATAAACCCTGCGATAGCTTGGAACATCCTTTATACGGGGGATGACTCCTTGTTTGTTCTGCGTGCTCTGTGTTAACATTCATGCTGCTGGGCAGTTTTGTGTCGTGAGCAGCATTCGTTTGGAGTTCAGGGCGTGTAATTAATTTCATCATGGGAGAAAGAGTTACCCTACTTGTTCGTTATTTCCTGCTTACCATTCTCCGCCTCATTTCAGATTTTCTTTCATATAGCTCAAACCGTTATTGTATTGTTTGACTGTATTCAAGATCAAAAAGGCTGTGCCAGTCTTGAATAAATCTTGAACGTGTTTGTTCATTTTTCTAGTTGTTGTTGCTGTGTATAGGCCCATGCGTCTGGCACAGGCTCTGCCAGTGAGCTTGGAACAAGGGAGTGGAGAAACTACTACGTTCGTTTGTTGTTGTTTTTTATGACTCCATATTTGTTCTGTCTGCTCTGTGTTGGCATTTCTGATAGGCGATTGAATATCATCACCAGCATTCGTTTGGAAGCGTGGGCTTTTGTAGACCTTATTGATTTGATCACGGGAGAAAGAAAGACGCTGCTTGTTCGTTACTTACTGTGTACAGAGACGTGAAGGAAACTCTACGTCTCTGCTGTGTAGGCCTACTATTCCCTGCCTCATTTCAGAATGACCTGGAAGAGGATCGACATCCCGGGCACTCAGGAGCCTAAATACCCTGGGGAGTGTTACAGTCGCTCTTGAATTAATCCTAATGGAGATTACACTAGGAAATGCCTTTTAAAAGAAAAGCTATAAATCAGGTATTAGAAGCCCTACGCGTAGAAGAGCTCTCCATTGCGCTTCTGAAATTAGAATACACTCATTATAATAAACACACTCCACCACCCAAAAGGGAGTGACTTTCACAAAAGCTAGACAAGAGAGAGAGAGAGAGGAGAGAGAGAGAGAGAGAGAGAGAGAGAGAGAGAGAGAGAGAGAGACGTCACTCAATCATCAAAAGCATACCCCCCTCCACCCCCCCACCCCCACCCCACCCCCACCCCCCAAAAAAAGGCTCTGCAAAGAGGGAAAAAAGAGTCTATGTCTCAAAGATCACGACACAACGGTGGGGGACGGTAAAGCCGACTAACTAGGCCTACACAGACTAAACTCTGGAACATCTTGTCCTTAAGGGCATACGGCTAGTGGGACGTTAAATTTAATCTCCTTTCGACCTAAATGTAGAGATGAACGAAACTAGGGGGAATCTTGTGAAGTCCTGGAACGGGATTCCCTCAAAGTCAAATACCTTAAAGCTCACGTCAAGCCTGCTCCCAGCTGGTCAAATACCTTAAAGCTCACGAAGCCTGCTCCCAGCTGGTCAAACACCTTAAAGCTCACGTCAAGCCTGCTCCCAGCTGGTCAAACACCTTAAAGCTCACGTCAAGCCTGCTCCCAGCTGGTCAAACACCTTAAAGCTCACGTCAAGCCTGCTTCCAGCTGGTCAAACACCTTAAAAAGCTAACGTCAAGCCTGCTCCCAGCTGGTCAAAAACGGAGTTTCACACTGGAAAAACCAGGAAGCTCCATGCTCGGAGATTAGGCTGAATGTTAAAAAGGACATGGTCCCGGCTAAAGAATTCAGTAACAAAGCTTCTTTGTTCTTCGGCAATACAAGGAAAAGTCTTTTGGTTCACGTTCATCACATCACACAGTTTTGTAGTTGACTCGGCAGGTTCTTTCAAGGTTGAAGGCTGAATCGGTTTCGCACGCACACACACACACACACACACACACACACACACACACACACACACACACACACACACACACACACACCACGCACGCACGCACGCACGCACGCACGCACACACACACACACACACGCACGCACGCACGCACGTACGCACGCACAGAGAGAGAGAGAGAGAGAGAGAGAGAGAGAGAGACAGATAGACAGACAGACATACAGACAGACAGAGAGAGAGACAGACAGACAGACAGACAGAGGATGTGTTATATGCATGTACATCAAACTTTCAGCAATGGGCGTATGTGCTTAGGCACACGTGTATTCATGTGTGTGTGTGTGTGTGTGTGTGTGTGTGTGTGTGGCGTGTGCGTGCGT
>CM065723.1:56802517-56811046 GCA_033310375.1 Conus canariensis
CCCACCTCCTCACCTTCTTAGCTTAATCGTGCGAGATTGGAAAGATATGAGGAAGGTACTACTTTCCTTTCCCGACCCTTCTCCCTCTCCAGTTCCCCCATGCCCCTTGGCGCTTCACTTCTCCGTCCACCCCCACCCACCCACACTCTTACTCTTCACTGTTGTAAATCTAATCGGTGGGAGCGTCACACTGATGTTTCCTTTCTTCGCCTTCAAATTTAGATAAAGATGCCCGAAACCTCAATACTGAAACTGAGCAACAGCTGCCACTACAAAATGGTTCATCTTGATAGTTTGGTACTTCAGTTTAGTCCAGAATCTAATGACCCATCGATGATATTGAATGTAACCTGATTTTGTGGTGACCTGGTCAGGAGGGTCGGGAAACATTTTTTCAACTAACCTCTAATCAAATTACAAGAAATTCTAACAAAATCCAAATTAAATATTGTCGCACTAATATTAGAAAATTTTCCTTTAGTAACGGAGTGACACCATATTGGAACCAACTACCTGCACACATTAAAAAAGATTTGAATACTTTTAAAAACCTTCTGGATACTAACGCAAAGTTAAATATTTTAAAATGTAATGTTATGACAGAATAGAGTAAAATAAATCCTGAGCATATGCATGCATTATGCAACCACTATATTTACATAAACAAGATGATTGTGACACCAAAAGCTGTGAGGCTAAGTCCTTTCATAACTTCTCGCACAAGAGCTGCTTTCTGTCAGAGGTCAAGGTCAGTTTTGTTGAAAACAAAATAGAATCTCCTAAAATGCAAACGAAGGGTGCAGTGCCCTTAGATTTTAAGTGGATCAGCTTTTAACGAAAAGAAAACTTCTTTGTGAAATTGCAGACACGAAAGGAAAACTTTCCATGATTTTATTTTCTGTCTCTCCATTTACATATCTACCTACCAATTATTATTACTATGATTATCATTTATGTTATTATTATTGTTACCATGTTCATTATTTTCATTATCATCAATCGATCGATGTACATCTATCATTTTCATAAGTGGTAGTATCGTTATCAGTTGGTGTGCAGATTGATCAGATGATTCAAGAAAGATAGGAAATGTCTATCATTCTTTAGCCATATAATGCGTTCAGTCTTGAAACGATATGTTTGAAGAAAATCGGTACTGGTCATAACTTGACGTTGGCCTAATGGAATCGGAAAGTTCAGAAAACTTAACAATGCGTATTGCAAAGAACTTGACAAGGTGCATATTCAGTAGTCACAAAGTAAACATTCAGCAAGCATGCCCGCTGTGGCCCATTTTCCGATATATACTGAGAGGCATAAATTCGGCACATCATGCACACAAGTTCCACGGGAAAAGTTTGATTTGTTGCTCCTTTTATGACCCATTCCTCAGTTGGTGGGAGTGTGACCCACCTTTCCACAGCGACGTTTCTCGTGCAGCACGTGCCAGCGAACAGACAATAGCGCCAGAAGCAAAAAGCCAAACTGGGCGACAACTCGGTTCAGAGTGAATATTGCGTCGCTTTCTTTTCACGTGATAAACACACAGTTTAACCCCATAAAATGCCGCAACCAGAATGATTTTATCACGCTGCAAGAAAATGCCACGGCTAGACAACCACCAGCGAAACCGCGCTGTTGGGATGCTGAGGGCCGGTTCATCTGTCCGACAGGTGGCAAGAGCCATGAACACCCACCACACCACTATCTACCGCCTGCAACAGCGCTGGGCGGCCACCCGGTCAGTTTCTGACCATCCTCGACCAGGTACACCTCGAGTGACGACTCGGAGACAAGATCGAGCCATTCGCCTTTCCCACCTCAGGAACCGATTCCTGATTGCTGCTGCCACCGCTAGAGCAAATTTGGGGGAGCGTGGGGGACCCATCAGCAGCTGCACCGTCAGACGACGCCCGTCACACGCAGGAATCAGGTGTCACAGGCCCTACATTGGCCCTGTATTGACCGACACAGGCAGGCCCAGCGCCATTGGGCAGCAGATGGTGCGTTCCTGGGAAGACGCGCATGGAGGAATGTCATCTTCTCTGACGAGTCACGTTTTTGCATGCGCCACGCTGATGGGAGAATCAGAATTTACAGAGACGAGGAGAACGGTATCATGATCCTTGTTAGGCAGCTCGACCGGTTTGGCGGCCCTTCAGTGATGGTTGGGGTGCCATCAACGTCTACTTTAGATCCCAGCTCGTGGTGATCAATGGCAACATCACGGCACAGCGTTACGTGAACCACGTTCTCCAGTCTGTCCTACTTCCACTCCTGGATCACCATGGTGGACGACGCAGATTTGTGTTCCAGTATGATAATGCTACACCTCACAGTGCCTGGATGACCCTGTCAGTTTCTGCAGCAGAATGGAGTGGAGGTGATGCCCTGGCCATCCCTGTCACCTGACAACTGCATTTAGCACCTTTGGGACGCCACTCGGCAGGAGAGTGGAGCAGCATCAGCGAGGCCCCAGAGGAGAGGTGTACTGATCGCCGTTCTTCAGCATCACTGGGTCAACATCCAGCAGGTGCAGATCCGACGTCTCGTGCAGTCCATGCCTCGGCGTCTTCGAGCCAGTGGTGGATACACCAGATATTGACAGAATCATCTCTTTTGAAAGGTGGTTCATGCTGTGCAATAACCATGTTTGACCGTTATGAATTTTGATTCGGGTCGCTTTTATCTGTTCACACATGCCTTTTCAATGAATTTTCAAAACGCAGATTTGGTTTGTTTAAGCTACCAAGTTTCCAATTAAATAACTGACAAATGAGTTTTTGTGGATGATTTTTTATGGTTTGTGCGGAATTTCTGCCTCAGTATATATATTTTTTTTCTGTACAGCCTTCTAAATCCCACGTTGCTCTTCCGGCAATCTCATACACCGATACATTGTCTCATCCTGTTGCAGTGCCAGCAGCGGCAGTCTACACTTCCTTTCTGTGGCGTTCAACAAGGATGGACGATGACACGCACCAGTTTCAAGGGCCGGAACGAAGCGCGCATCGTATACTGCTCCACTTGGACAGGTAAAAGACTTCTGTTATTCTGAAACGACTTTAGGTCTAAGCCCGGCAAAACAGAGTGAATATTTGACAAATGTATAACCTAGGAGATGATACAGAATAATGCATAAAACGGTACTGCACGGATAGGAATTGTTTTGTGCTTTGTTGATGTCTGATGTTTTTGTATCGTGTGAAGAAAACATTAGCCAAATATTCAAGGGTCCGTTTGCAATTTTTCAATGTACGTTACTTCACGTTTTAAGTATGTTTAATTTGACTTCACCTTGCCGTAAACTAAAATATTGCTTGATTGTGAAGATCACATGTTAAAATATGGTTTACATCAACAGGACCAAAGATTTCCTGCATCAACGGTCGCGGAAACGGAGACCAGGACGAGCGAACTCGGGGGAATACAGCTAAGTAGTCTTCTATCTTATTCTTTTCATCCTCTCTCAACTCTTCGTTTTTTTCCCAGTGTAGTGTTCGGTGTCTTCTCATTCCCTGCAGCATCGTTTCATTTCTTTTATCTATAAAGCACGGTGCTCCTCCTGGCTGGCTTTCCAGGGTTCTAGTCTTTTAATAAGGTTTGGTGTCGATCCTCTCTCTCACCCCCTCCAGGTTTTTTTTCTGTAAGGATTGGTGTGTCCACCCTCTCTTGGATTTCTATCCTTCTTTAACGTTCACCGTTTCTTTTCCCAACCGCCAGTGTTTCATGTCCTCTCAATATAATGTTCAGTGTCCTTCATACCCCCTCCCCCTGGGGTTCTGGTCCTCTTTATGAATCATGTCTCTTTTCGCGCCCCCAGTTTCGTGTCACTTCCTACAAAGTTTGCGTCTCTTATCCCCTCTCCACAGTGTTTCTAGTTATCTATCTACAAAGATCGTTCTCAAAACACACCCAGCTACTCCTCCTCACCCCTCCCCCCGGCACTCGGGGTTTTGTCTCTCTTTCTACTTTGTCCTGTGTCTCTTTTCTCCCCACAGAATTTCCTGTCGTCTTTCAACAAGGTTCAGTGTCTTCTACCCCTTCTCTCCAAGAGTTTTGTGGGCCCCCCCCCCCTCTCAAAAAATAGTTCTCAAATCGGATTACTTTTTCCATACCGTTCGGTGCCTCTTCTCCCGTCATATGGTTTTGTGTCCTCTTTCAGTTAGGCTCGGTGTGTTGTTTCTCTTTCAAGGTTTTATGTTTTCTTTGTATAAGGCTCTGTGTTCTCCTCCCGCCCTTACAGGGTTTCTTGTCCTCTTTCTGGAATTGGTGTCTCTTTTCTTTACAAGCAGTTTTGTGTCCTCTTTCTACAATGTTCAGTGGCTTATTGCTCGTCACAGGTTTTCGTGTCCAGTTTCTGTAAGGTTAGGTGTGTGTCTTCCCCTTCAAAGGTTTTGTTTTCTTTTTCTGAGGTTCGGTGTTTCTTTATCCATGAATAGGGTTTCGAGTCTTCTTTCTTTAAGGTTCAAGATCAGTTTCGCTTTCCCACCCCCACCCCAAAAGAGTTTGTTTCCTCTTTCTGTAAGGTTCGGTGTCTTTTCTCCTCCTATAGGGTTTTATGTAATCCTTTCTAAAAGATTTGTTTTCTCATCTGCCATTGCGGGCTTCTTGTTCTTTCTATAAGATACTAAGTTTAATTCCATCACGTTCCCCGCCCACCCCCAACACACGCGCACAGGGTTCTGTTTTCTCTCTGTCCACAAAAGGGTTTTGTGTCTTTTTAGATTCAGTGTGTCTCCACCTTGCGCTTCCCCTGACTTTTGTGTCCTCTGAAAGTTTCGATGTCTTCCTGCACCCCTTCCCAGGATTTGGTGTCTGTTTAGAAGGGTTACTGTCTTCTTCGCCCCCACCCGCATCTGCCCCTGTCCCCGTTTTGTGTCCCCCCCCCCCCCCCCTGTATAACATTTAGTCCCCCCCCCCCCCCCCCCCCCCACGGCTTTGGTGCCTTCCTATAAGGCTTAGTGCATCCCCATCCCACCCCACCCCAAGTTTTTGTCTTGGTGTCTCTCCACACTATCCCATATTCTTTATTTTACTGTTTTCTCTAGGGCTTAGCGTCTCGGCCTCTCAGGCTTTTGTGTCTTTTGATAAGGCGTAATGTCCTCCCCCTTCCCCCCGCTTTCCTGTCCTCTTATTTTAATTGTTAGTGTCGTTTTCCCCTTGCACGCTTTCGTGTCCTTCCATTAGGCTTAGTGTCTTTTTCTCCTCCGAAGGGTTTCGTGTAACCTTGCTACATAGTTCAGTGTTCTCCACCCCCCCGCTTCCAGGGTTTTTATGTCCTCTTTCATAGAGTTTGGTGCACCTTTACATCCAACAGGATTATATATCCACTTTTAATAAGGTTCAGTGTCATTCCCCCTACCCTCAGGCGTTTCCTGTTCTTTCTTAACGTTCGGGGTTTTTTCCACTCCATCCCCACCCTTTTCCCCTCCAATGCTTTGTGTCCCTTTCTACAAGATCCGGGACCTCCCCCACCCCTTTCCTTCCCCAAAAGGTTTACTTTTCGGGGGTTTGAGGGCCCCACCCCCCCCCCACCCTCAGGATTTTTTTCCCCCTCTTTCTAAAGTTGTGTCTCTGCCTCTCCTCCCCCCCCCCCACCCCCCCCCCCCCCCCTTCATGATTTTTTTCCTTTTCTTAAATTTTTGGCATTCCTACAACAGGGTTTTTGCCCCTTTTGTGTATTGTTTGTTTCCTTTTCCATATCATGGGTTTTTTTTCCCTTTCTACAAGGTTAGGATTGTTTTCTTCCCACAGGGTTTACATCTTTTTCCCTAAGTTCCGGGTCCCTTTTTCTCCACAGATTTTGTGTCCTTTGAATGTTTCCCCCCTCAACCTTCCCCCCCGGGTTTATGTCCTTTGTTTTATACCTCCCCCACCCCTCTTTACGGGGTTTTTTCCCCCCCCTTTTTTAGGGTTGGTGTCTTCCCTTTCCCCCCCCTGAAGAATTTTGTGTCGTTAGGAATCCTGTGGGACTTTGTGTCTTCCCCCCCCGCAGCCCCCGGGGTTTTATGTTCCCCCATAAGGCCCAAAGGGGGCTCGTTTCCCCCCTCGCCCCAAACGCACGTAGGTTTTTGCTTTTCAGAATTCTCTGGCCTCTCCATCCGCCCGCTCATTTTTTTAGTGTCAGCCTTTTAGGGGGGTTAGAAACCCCCCCCCCCCCCCCCCACTTTTATCTTTACAAAAGGTCTGGCTCTCTTTCCTCCCTTTTCCCCCCCAAAGTTTTGGCTCTCTTCGGAAGGGGTTTGGTTTCTTTTTTTTAAAAAGGGTTTTGTTTCACTGAAAGGTTCAGTTTCTGTCATCTCAAAAAATTTCGTGCCTCTTTCCACAAAGTTCGTTCCCCTCCCTCCCCCCCCCCCAAATTTTCCCCCCTTACAATTGCTTTTGGGTCTCTTCCACCTTCAACATGTCAGGTTTGGGGCCCCTCTTTCAGTTGGGTTTTGGTGTGGCTTTACACCAAAACAGGGTTATATGCCTCCCTTGGTTTTCATATTGTATAAGAAAGTTTAGAGTCTCAACGCCCTCCCCCCCCCCCACCACCAGGCTTTAGTTTCATATGTTCGATGTCTTTCCTAAAACCCCCCCCCATTTTTTTTGGGTCTTTTTCCCCCATGGGGTTGGGAAAATTTTTTTCCCCCCCACACGTTCCGTTCCTCTTTCTAAAGGTTCGCTCTCCTATGCCCCCCCAAAATTCAAACACCACACACACGCACACAACACACCGCACACCCAAGCCACGCACACACACACACACACAAGGGTTGTGCATTTACTGCCTTTGTGTCCATTTTGTACAAGGCGGTTTTAAAACCCCCCCCCCCCCCCCCCCCCCCCCCCCCCCCCCAGACATACAGGGGTTTTGGTTATTTTTTCCCTTTTATGCCTTTTTTCTACCCCCCAATCTCTCCCCACGGTTTTTTTTTCTCCTTTTTACTTTAGGTTTTTTTTCTTCCTACCACAGGGGTTTTATTCTTAAAAGATCGGTTTTCCCCCCCCCCCCCCCCCCCCCCCCCCCCCCCCCCCCCCCCCCCCCCCCCCCCCCCCCCCCCCCCCCCCCCCCCCTTTTTTTTACTATGTTTCGGTGTCCTTTCCTCTTTTCCCAGGATTTTGTGCCTCGCCCCCCCCCCCCCCCCCCCCCCCCCCCCCCCCCCCCAGGATTTTGTGCCCCCCGCTCCCCCCCCCCCCCCCCCCCCCCCCCCCCCCCCTTTTCAATTTCGTGTTTTCTTTCACTAAGGATCGGGGTCTCTTTTACTCCGAAAACATTTTTTTCCTCATTGTAAAAAAAAAAAAAATTTTTTTTTTCATCCCCCCCCCCCCTCCCCCCTTTCCCCCCCCTTTTGTTCTGTTTTCTTTTAAAAAAAATAGTGCCCCTTTTTTCCCCCCAAAGATTATCTGTCTTCTTGTAAAATTGCAAGTTCCTTTCCCTACGTGGGATTTTTGTCCCCTTCTTAAGAACCCCTGTCGCCCCCCCCCCCTCCCCACACACACACCGAAGGGTTTATGTCCCCTTTCTATAAAAGGGTTTACACACACACACAAACATATATACACCAATGAACGCCACACCCCGTGCCGCGCACACACGCATGCAGTAACCACACACACACACCAACACAACAAAAAACACACACACACAAACAAGGCCAATGGCCAGTCAATGGGGTTTAAAAAAGCCTAATTCTCGGAATGCCTTGTCAAACGCACACACACAACAGGCCATGACGCAGTCAGATGGTATTAAAAACCCTAATGTCTCGTGAATCCTTGTCAAACCACAACACAAAAGAGGCCAGTGACGCATTCAATGGTTTAAATACGCCTAATTACTCGAAAGCCTTTTTTTTTTTTTTTCCCCAACACGCACACGCACGCGCATCAATACACACACACACCACCACCCAAACCCACACACCACACAACACACAAGCAAGGCCAAAAGGGGCAGTCAATGGGATTAAAAACCCTAATGACTCGGTAGCCAGTTAATCACGCACTCACGCGCACACACACGCGCGCGCGCCCACGCACACACAACACACAGAGGAAACGCAGACGACACCACACGCACACACGCCCACCCCCAAGCGCAACGACACACACACAGCACCCCGCACACACACACACACACGCACACAACACAACACACACCACACACACACAACACACACCCACAACGATACAAGGCCAATGGGCATTTTTAAAGGTTTAAGTACGCCTAAGACTCGTGTAGCCTTGTTACATGCACGCACGCACGCAACAAGGCGAATGACGCATCAATGGTATTTTAAAAACGCAAAAGACTCGTGAATGCCCCCCTTGCACACACACAACACACACCAACACACAACACCACACACACACACAACAATCATCGCACAGATACGCACCGCCATCACATTCATCACCTTATACACACGCGCGCGCACGCCAAAAAACGCACACAAAAACATACAACACACACACACACACACAAGCACACGCACACCACCCCCAATCACTCGCACACACCCCACACACACACCCCACACA
>CM065723.1:56811146-56993646 GCA_033310375.1 Conus canariensis
TTTTTCTCCTCCGAAGGGTTTCGTGTAACCTTGCTACATAGTTCAGTGTTTCTTCCACCCCACCCGCTTCCAGGGTTTTTATGTCCTCTTTCAATAGTTTGGTGCACCTTTACATCCAACAGGATTATATATCCACTTTTAATAAGGTTCAGTGTCATTCCCCCTACCCTCAGGCGTTTCCTGTTCTTTCTGTAACGTTCGGGGTGTCTTCCACTCCATCCCCCATGTCCCTCCCCTCCAATGCTTTGTGTCCTCTTTCTACGAGATCCGGTGACCTCCCCCACCCCTTTCCTTCCCACAGGGTTTCATCTTTTTCTGTGGGTTTGATGTGTCCACCCCCCCACCCACCCTCAGGATTTTGTTTCCTCTTTCTAAAGTTCAGTGTCTCTCGCCTCTCCTCTCCCCCCCCTACCCCCCCCCCCCTTCATGATTTCATATCCTCTTTCTTCAATATTCGGCATTCCTACAACAGGGTTTCTTGTACTCTTTGTGTATTGTTTGTTGTCCTTTTCCACTATCATAGGGTTTTTTGCCTTTCTACAAGGTTAGGAGTCTTGTTTTCTTCCCACAGGGTTTAGCATCTTCTTTCCCCAAGTTCCGGTGTCCCTTTTCTCTCCACAGGATTTTGTGTCCTTTGAATGTTTGCCGCTCCCTCAACCTTACCCCTGGGTTTCATGTCCTTTGTTTTGATACCTCCCCCACCCCTCTTTCACAGGGTTTTCCTTCCCTTTCTTAGGGTTGGTGTCTTCCTTCCTCCCCCCTGAAGACTTTTGTGTCGTGTAGGAATCCTGTGGGACTTTGTGTCTTCCCCACCCGCAGCTCCCAGGCTTTGATGTTCTCCGATAAGGCCAAGGGTCTCGCTTCCCCCTCGCCCCAAACGCACGTAGGTTTTTGTCTTTTCTAGAATTCTCTGTGCCTCTCCACTCCTGCCCGCTCCATCATTTAGTGTCAGCCTTCTATGAGGCTTAGTAACCCCCCCCTCCCCCCAGCTTCTTATCTTTACAGAAGGTCTGGCGTCTTCTTTCCTCCCTTTTCCCCACTAAAGTTTTGTGCTCTCGTTCGGTAAGGTTCTGTGTTTCTTTATATTAGAGGGTTCGTTTCATCTGTCAAGGTTCAGTGTTTCTGTTCATCTCACAATTTCGTGTCCTCTTTCCACAAAGTTCGTTCCCCTCCCTCCCCCCGCCTCCAATGTCCTCTTACAATTGCGTTTTGGTGTCTCTTCCACCTTCAACATCGTCAGGTTTGGGGTCCTCTTTCAGTTAGGCTTGGTGTGGCTTTACATCCAACAGGGTTATATGTCCTCCCTTGGTTTTCATATTGTATATATGTAAGATTTAGAGTCTCAACGCTCGCCTTCCCCCACCACCAGGCTTTAGCTTTCAATATGGTTCGATGTCTTTCCTCAAACCGCCCCCATAGTTTCGTGTCTTTCTTCCATGAGGTTGGGCATCTCTTTTCCATCCACACTGTTCCGTGTCTTTCTACAAGGTTCGCTCTCTCTATGTCCCCCCCATTCAAACACGCACACACACGCACACACACACACACGCACACGCACAACACACACACACACACACACACACGAAGGGTTGTGCATTTACTGTCCGTTCGTGTCCATTTTGTACAAGGTTCGGTTCTACCCCCCCCCCCCCCCCCCCAGACACGTACAGAGGGTTTCGTGTGTATTGTCCTTTCATGTCCTTTTTCTACCCCAAGTCTCTCCCCACGGTTTTGTGTTCTCCTTTTTACTTTAGTCTAAGGTTTTTATTTCTTCTCTACCACAGGCTTTCTGACTTCTTTAACGATCGGTATCTATCCCCCCCCACCCCCCGGCCAGCTTTCCTGTCCTCTTCACTATGTTTCGGTGTCTCTTTCCTCTTTCCACAGGATTTTGTGCCCTCGCCTCCGCCCCCCGCCCCCCCCCCCCCCCCCCCTTTTCAGATTTCGTGTTTTCTTTCACTAAGGATCGGGGTCTCTTTTACTCTCGAAAGACATTTGTGTCCTCATTGTATAAGGTTTTGTTTTCTCATCCCCCCTCCCCCTCCCCCGCTTCCTCCTCCCTTTGTGTTCTGTTTCTTAAAAGCCTAGTGCCTCTTTTACCCGTCAAAGAGTGATCTGTCTTTTTGTAAAATTGCAAGTGTCCTTTACCCTACGTGGGATTTTTGTCCACATTCTGTAAGATACCAGTGTCGCCCCCCACCCCCTCACACACACACACACCGAAGGATTTCATGTCCCCTTTCTATAAGGTTATACACACACACACACATACATATATACAGCCAGATGAACGCACACACGCACGTGCGCGCGCACACACGCATGCACGTACACACACACACACACACACACACACACACACACACACACACACACACACACACGAAACAAGGCCAATGGCGCAGTCAGATGGTATTAAATACGCCTAATGTCTCGTGAATGCCTTGTCAAACGCCACACACACAACGAGGCCAGTGACGCAGTCAGATGGTATTAAATACGCCTAATGTCTCGTGAATGCCTTGTCAAACGCACACACACAACGAGGCCAGTGACGCAGTCAGATGGTATTAAATACGCCTAATGTCTCGTGAATGCCTTGTCAAACGCACACACACAACGAGGCCAGTGACGCAGTCAGATGGTATTAAATACGCCTAATGTCTCGTGAATGCCTTGTCAAACGCACACACACAACGAGGCCAGTGACGCAGTCAGATGGTATTAAATACGCCTAATGACTCGTAAATGCCTTGTTGCACACACATGCACACGCACGCGCAATCATGCATACACACACACACACACACAACACACACACAACGCAAGGCCAATGGCGCAGTCAGATGGTATTAAATACGCCTAATGACTCGTGTATGCCATGTTACATGCACGCACTCACGCGCACACACACGCGCGCGCGCGCGCGCGCGCGCACACACCACACACACACACACACACACACACACAGAGGCAAACGCATGCACGACACGCACATTCACACACGCACACACACACATACACGCGCACACGCACACACACACACACACACACACACACGATACAAGGCCAATGGCGCAGTCAGATGGTATTAAATACGCCTAATGACTCGTGTATGCCTTGTTACATGCACGCACGCACGCAACAAGGCGAATGACGCAGTCAGATGGTATTTAAATACGCTTAATGACTCGTGAATGCCTCGTTGCACACACACACACACACACACACACACCACACACACACACACACACACAATCATCGCACACTGATACGCACGCGCACATACACACACATTCATCACACTTACACACACGCGCGCGCACGACACACACACGCACACATAAACACACGTACACACACACAAAGCACACGCACACGCACAATCACTCGCGCACACACACACACACAACACACACACACGCACACGACGCAAGGCCAATGGCGCAGTCGGATGGTATTAAGTACGCCTGATGACTCGTGTATGCCTTGTTACATGCACGCACACCACACACACACACACACACACACACACAACACAGAGGCAGACAAGCATGCACACACGACATCACACACACACATCACACACACACACACACACACACACACACACACACACACATACCACACACATACACACCACACACATACACACACACACACACACACACACACGCGCACACACGATACAAGGCCAATGGCGCAGTCAGATGGTATTAAGTACGCCTGATGACTCGTGTATGCCTTGTTACACACACGAACGCGCGCAACAAGACGAATGACGGGTCAGATGGTATTAAATACGCCTAATGACTCGTGAATGCCTTGTTGCACACGCGCACACACACACACACACACACACACACACACACACACACACAGCAGCACACACACACACACACACACACACACACACACACACACACACACACACACACACACATTCATCGCACACGGACACGCACGCACGCGCACACACACATTCATCGCACACTGATACACACGCATGCGTACACACATACATACACACACACACACACACGCACGCGCGCGCGCACATTCATCACACACACACACCACACACACACACACACACACACATACACATACACACACAGGACGCAAGGCCAATGGCGCAGTCAGAGGGTATTAAATACGCCTAATGACTCGTGTATGCCTTGTTACACACACACACACACACAACATACACACACGGCCAATGGCGCAGTCAGAGGGTATTAAATACGCCTAATGACTCGTGTATGCTTTGTTGCACACCGCACACGCACACACACACACACCACACAACACACACTCACTCACTCACACACACACACACACACCAGCACACACACACACACACACACACACACACACACACACACACACACACACACACAACACAGAGGCAAACGCATGCACAACACATTCATGCGCGCACGTACACACACGCACAATCACACACACACACACACGATACAAGGCCAATGGCGCAGTCAGATGGTATTAAATACGCCTAATGACTCGTGTATGCCTTGTTACACGCACGCAACAAGGCGAATGACGCAGTCAGATGGTATTAAATACGCCTAATGACTCGTGAATGCCTTGTTACACACACACACACACACACACACACACACACACACACACACACACCCCTCACCGCACACTGATACACGCACACACACACATGATACAAGGCTAATGACGCAGTCAGATGGTATTAAATACGCCTAATGACTCGTCTATGCCTTGTTACACACACACACACACACACACACACACACACACACACACACTGATACACACATGCGCACGCACACACGCACACACACACGCGCGCGCACACACAGACGCACGCACGCACGCATGTACACACCTGCCTCCACACCCAGCAAGGCCACTGGCGGAGTGAGATGGTTATGGTAATACCACTTTTGTGCCCCTTCTCCCACTCACTGGTCTGCCGCACCGTCACTCAGGATTTCTTGGCCTCCTTATAAGGCTTAGTGTCGCATTCTATCCCCCCCCCCCCCCCCCCCCCCCCAATGGTTTTGTGTCCTTTCAGGCGAAAGGTCTTCAGACTCCTCTCTTGCCTGCGTAAGATTTGGTGTCTTCGCCTCCCCCTCCCCCCGGCTTTCATGTCATCTATGAAGTTTAATGCCTCTCCTCCACTCCCCCCCCCCCTCCAGCTTACCCCGTCCTCTTTCTATAATGTTAAGTGTCTCACTCCACCCACTCCAAACCTCGGCAGGTTTGTGTTCTGTCTATGAAATTCAGCGTCCTGTACACTCAATACACCATCGCAAGATTTTCGTGTCCGTTTTCTGTAAGGTTGTGTCCTATTCCCCAGGGTTTGGTGTCCTCTTTCTATAACGGTCGATGTTCATTCTCCCTGTTTCTTCAAGGTTCTGTTTCTGACTTCTCCCCACAGTGTTTCATGTTCTCCTTCTATAAGGTTCAGTGTCTCTTCCCTATTCCTCTACAGGGTTTCTTGTCCTTTTTTTGTAAGGTTCGGTGTCTTTTTATAAGTCCTCAGAGGGTTTCGTGTACTCTTTCTGCATGGTTGGTTTGGGGGTGGGAGGGAGGGAGGGGGGTCTTCCCTCCCCCATAGGGTTTTGTGTTGCCTTGTAAGGTTCGGTGTCCATTTTCCCCTCTGCAAGATTTCGTGTTCTCTTTGCTGTAAGGCTCGATATCTCTTCACCTCCCCCACCCTCCTTCACAGTTTCACGTCCTCTTCTTTCAGGTTCTGTGTACCCCCACCCCCCTGCAATTTTCATGTCCGCTTTCTATAGGAATCGGTCTCTTTTACTCCCCACCCATGGAGTTTCATGTCCTTTTTCAATGAAGTTCGGTGTATTATTCCCTCAGTCGCCACCCCACCCAACATCTCATTTGTTTTCATATTCTCTTTCCATAAGTTTCGATGTTGGTTTCCCCCTTGCCGCATTTTTGTCCGTCTGTAAGATTCGGTGTTCCCCCATCCTCACCCACTCCCCCTATCACCCCTATCATGTGTTGTGCGCTCATTCTACAAGCATCGGTGTCGCCTACCCCCCCCCCCAACCTCTTAAATGCTTTCATGTCCTTTTTCTGTAAGGTTCGGAGTCACCTCACCCATCCACCCACCCAACCACCAGGTATCGAGATTTTTCTACAAAGGTTCTGTGTCCCCCCTCCCCTCTTCTCCAGACGATGGTCACTCCCCACCCTCCCACCAACAGGTTATGTCCTTTTTACAGGTTCGGTGTCCCCCCCCCCCCCCCCCCCCCCCCATTTTTCCAGCTTCCGTGTCATTTTTCTTTAAGGTTCGGTGTCTCTTCGCCACCTCCCCCACAGTGTTTTGTGTTCTTTTTACAAGGTTAGATTTGCCCCCTACTGCCCAGGGTTTCTTGCCCTTTTTTTTGGTAACGTTCGTCTTCCACCCCACCCTCCAGAGTTTAGTGTCCTGCAGGGGCTACCGTCTGTCACCCCCCCCTCCCCCAACCCTCAGGCTTTCGTGTCCTGCTCCTCTAATGCTTTGTGCCCCCTCCTGCTCCCCAGGTCTTGTGTCCTATCAGGCTTAGTTTGCTCCCCTCCTTCGAGTCTTTCATGTCGACTTTTTATGTGGCTGAATATCTTGACACACAGAGGATTTCATGTCTTCTTTCAATAGTTCAGTGTTTCTTTCCTCCCTTACTCCCACCCCACGGTTCCATGTCCTCTTTCTATAACATTCTCTGCCCATATCCCCCACCCCCTTTCTCCCCGCTTCCCCCACGCCTCTTTCGTATCCTCCATGTACAAGGCTTAGGGTCTTTACCCCTCATGGGGTTTTCTGTTTTCTTTCTATGAGGTTCGATTCTCTTTGCTCAGCCACATGGTTCGTGTCTTGTTCCCGTGAGGATTGATGTCTCTTCTCCCAAACCCTCTGTGTTTCATGTCCTGTTCCTGTAGAAATTGGTGTGTCTTCCACACCTGTCCATCCCCTGCAGGGTATCGTGTCTTGTTTCTGTAAAATTCGTTGTCGCACCCATCCACCCACCCCTGGCTCTCTTGTCCAATTTCTATAAGGTTCAGTGTCTCTTTATACCACCAGAATTGCATGTTCTCTGTCTATAAGGTTCATGTCTCGCCCCCCCCCCCCCCCCACACACACACACATACACACCTCGTTTCCCAGGTTTTGTGTCATTGTTCTTTCAGGTTCGTTGTCTTTCCCGCTCCTGTACACATGGTTTCTTGTCTTTCGATAAAATTGTTTCTTTTCACCACAGTTCTCTCCCCTCCCCAGGGTTTTGTGTTCCCTTCCATGTTTCGGTGTCTTTTTCTCGTAAAGGTTTCGTGCCCCCCCACTTCCCCCCACCACCCCCTGCTCTGTCTCCTTCAGAGTATTGTGTCCTCTTTTTATATGGTTTGGTGTCTTTTTCTTTCCAGTCCCCCCCCCCCTCCCCAAATTTCGTGTTAACTTTCTATAAGAATCTGCGTCTCTCCCCACCCCTTTTCCCACAAGGTTTTTTATCCTCTTTCCATGAAATTCTCCTTTCACTGCCACAGGATGTTGCGTCGTCGGGGTTTAGCGCATCCTCCTGTAATATTTGGTCTGTATTTTACCACTCTTTGACTTCGTGCTTCTTTCTATAAGGTTCAGTGTCTTTTTCACCCCTACCATTGCGGTTTTGTATTGCCTTTTTATAATGTTCGGGTGTATCTTTCCCTCCACCACAACCACCATCCCCCTCCCAGAATATTATGCCTTCTTCCCGTGAAGTTCGGTGTCATTTCCCTCCTCACGTAACTTGTCCTATAAGATTTCGGTGTCTTTTCCCTCCACCCCATACCAGTGTTTTGTGTACTTACTCTTAGACAGTGGGTGTCTCCTCCCCCCCCCCCCCCCGCCCCCACCCAACATTGTGTCGTGTCTTTTTTTCTACGGGGCTCGGAGTCACTCCACTTAACCCCCCAGGTTTCAAGACCTCTTTATACACATTTTTGGTGTCGCTCCACTCCTGAATTTTGTGTCCTATGTGCGGTATGTTTTGCCACCATAAACTTGCTGTCTTCTTTTCTTGAGGTTCGGTGTCTTTCTTCCGCCCGCCCCGCTCCCCCCACCCTCCGGGGGTTTCGTGTCTTTACGTAAGAGTTTGTGTCTAGCTTCCATCCACCGGGTTTCGTATCTTTCTATAAGGTTCGGTGTAAACCTCCTCTCCTGCCCCCGTTCCACCACCTCCGCCCCCATCCCCCACCTTTGGTTTCAAGATCTCTTTCAACTAAAGTTCGGTGTCCCCCTCAACCCGACACCCCCCTACACCTTCTCCCAGGGTTTCGTAATCTTTCTTTACAGTTTGGTATTTCTTTCCCACTAAAGGATTCTGTGCCCTCTTTATATAATGTTCAGTGTATTTCTTTCCCCCACGCACCAGGAGCGGTTTGTGTCTTCCTTTATGAGTTTAGGTGTGCTTCCAACCCTCCCCCCCCCACCCCCCGGGGATTTGTGTCTTCGATCGAAAAGGTTCGGAGTTTCTCCACCCCACTCCACAAGATTTCATATTCTCTTTCGGTCAAGTTCGGGTTTCGGTTTTCTTTTCTGTTAAGGTTCGGCGTCCTTCCCCTTTCGTCCACTCTAGGTTTCGAGTCCTCTTTCTGTTAAGGTTGGGCGTCCTTCCCCTTTCGTCCACGCTATGTTTCAAGTCCTCTTTCTGTAAAGGTTCGGCGTCCTTCCCCTTTTGTCCACTCTAGGTTTCAAGTCCTCTTTCTGTAAAGGTTCGGCGTCCTTCCCCTTTCGTCCACGCTAGGTTTCAAGTCCTCTTTCTGTTAAGGTTCGGCGTCCTTCCCCTTTCGTCCACGCTAGGTTTCGAGTCCTCTTTCTGTTAAGGTTCGGCGTTCTTCCCCTTTCGTCCACTCAAGGTTTCAAGTCCTCATTCTGTAAAGGTTGGGCGTCCTTCCCCTTTCGTCCACGCTAGGATTCAAGTCCTCTTTCTGTAAAGGTTCGGCGTCCTTCCCCTTTCGTCCACGCTAGGTTTCAAGTCCTCTTTCTGTAAAGGTTCGGCGTCCTTCCCCTTTCGTCCACGCTAGGATTCAAGTCCTCTTTCTGTAAAGGTTGGGCGTCCTTCCCCTTTCGTCCACGCTAGGTTTCAAGTCCTCTTTCTGTAAAGGTTGGGCGTCCTTCCCCTTTCGTCCACTCTAAGTTTCAAGTCCTTTTTCTGTAAAGGTTCGGCGTCCTTCCCCTTTCGTCCACTCTAGGTTTCAAGTCCTCTTTCTGTAAAGGTTCGATCTCTTTCCCCCACCCTCCGCCGTCTGGGGTTTCCTTTCCTTTTATTTAACGAGGTTTGTTGTGTTCCCCTACATTCTCCCGCGTCCCCCCCCCCCCCCCCCCCCCCGCATTTACTCATCTTTTTCTAATAGGTTTGGTTTATCTCGCACGCACCTCCCACCCCTCCTGGGTTTCGAGTCTTTCTGTGAGGCGCTGTATTTCTCCCTCCACCCTCCCATACATCCAGTTTTGTAGTCCTCTTTTGTACAAAGTTCGGTGTATTTCGATTCCTATCTTCTATGAGGTTAGCTCTATTCTACTCCCCCACCCCCCACCCCAGCGGGTTTAATTCTTTAAGATTCGTTGTCTTTCCCCGGGCCTCCGCATCTTCGGGTTTCGAATCCTCTATCTACAAATTTCGGGTCCCGATCCCCACTACCCCCTCCCTTCTGGGTTTCGTGTCATTTTTAAAAAAAAATTTTTTTTTTTAGAAGTTTCGCCGTCTTCTCCACACCCACCTCCCTTCCAGTGTTTTTGCTCTTTCTAGAAGGTTCGCCATCTCTTTCCTCCCAGAGGGTCTCGTGTCCTCTTCATATGAAGTTCGATGTCGGACCCACCGCCACTCTTCTCCACAGTTTCGTTGTTTTTCTACGGGGTTCAGTGTCTCCCCATCTCCCTCGTCCACAGAATTTCGTGTTTTCCTACGGGGTTCAGTGTCTCCCCATCTCCCTCGTCCACAGAATTTCGTGTTTTCCTACGGGGTTCAGTGTCTCCCCATCTCCCTCGTCCACAGAATTTCGTGTTTTCCTACGGGGTTCAGTGTCTCCCCATCTCCCTCGTCCACAGAATTTCGTGTTTTCCTACGGGGTTTAGTGTCTCCCCACCTCCCTCGTCCACAGAATTTCGTGTTTTCCTACGGGGTTTAGTGTCTCCCCATCTCCCTCGTCCACAGAATTTCGTGTTTTCCTACGGGGTTTAGTGTCTCCCCATCTCCCTCGTCCACAGAATTTCGTGTTTTCCTACGGGGTTTAGTGTCTCCCCATCTCCCTCGTCCACAGAATTTCGTGTTTTCCTACGGGGTTTAGTGTCTCCCCACCTCCCTCGTCCACAGAATTTCGTGTTTTCCTACGGGGTTTAGTGTCTCCCCACCTCCCTCGTCCACAGAGTTTTGTGTTCTTCTATAGTGGTTTTTCCTTTTTTCATTTTTCTCATCTCTTTCACACAGTGTTTTCCTTTCAACGTGTGGTGTCTTCAGTACCTTAGTTTTCTCATGGGATTTACCGTCTTCTTAAGGATAGTGCCGCCCTTTTAGGTTTACTTCTCTTTTTTCACTGATGTTTAGTGTCGGCTTTCCATCAGGTTTAGCATTTCCTTTCAGAGGGTTTTGTGTCCTTTCATACAGTTTAGTCTTTTCATAGAACTTATTTTTTGCCATTTCTTTGACGTATTGTCCTACGTTCATATGGTTTGGTGTGTTTTCTTTTTGTTGAATCTAATGTCCTCCTTTCATACAGTTGAGTCATTTTTCTAAGAATATAGTATCGTCCTTGCATAGAGTATAGTGTCGTCTTTTCGCTGCGTTTAGTGTTTCTATTGTTCAGCGTCCTCTTCTCATAGGGCTCTGGATCCTCCTGTCGTGCAGTTGCATGTTTTCTTTTTTCAAAAGTTTATGTTCTCAGTCGTTACAGTTCATTGTCCTGTCTTAAAACGTTTTTGCGTTTTTTTCCCCTACAGGGTGCACTGTCCTCTGTCATCACACGCAGTCTTTTTGGTAGGGCTAGTGCCCGTCTAGAGTAATCTTTTAAATATTTTCGTTCTCTATCTCCAACGTCTGTTCTGTGTAGGACATAGATTCAGTTGATGAGATTTAGAATATCATTCTTTCCCATTGTTTAGTGCCTTACTTTTGCAGGTTTTTAGTGTAAGGGATGCGTGCGTGCGCGCATGCGTGTGTGTGTGTGTGTGTGTGTGTGTGTTCGTGCGTGCGTGCGTGCGTGTGTGTGTGTGTGTGTGTGTGTGTGTGTGCTTCCCATCTGCTGCAGAGAGAAGAACCGGACAGCTGTGCGAAGATAGTGCCGGCATTGGCTGTACCATGCTGAGTTGAAGTTGAACTTCAGCCGGATGGGTCGGTGGTGCGCCAGGTGCCTTGTGGATCTTCAGAGGACACTACGTTCCTCTCGGAGAGTGCGGGTGTGACGGCAGACCAGAAGACGGCTAGTCCAGGGCTACACAGCAGAGATAAGGTAACACACCTCTTCAAATGGTGAAGACAGCTTGCTCTAGAACAGTTATGTTCTCGTTAGGATCAAAGTAAAAGAAGCGGAATGGTTTTCAACGTCGAAATCACGCCAGTTTAACGAACACGGCAGTAAACACTATACAGACAAGTATGGATGAATAGAATGGGAACGTTGATTGGCCCTGAGCACTTGCTTTCCTCTTTTGCTCCTATACAGGCTATTGTCACCCTGTATTTCACCAAATGAACCTTTCATTTGATAAAAAGCGTGACAAAAGTTGTAATTGACAGTGATGCTATGCTTTCCTCTCCACCACCTTCCCATTGCTGCTCCCTCCTCCAGTAAACACAAACATACACATGCACGCGCACACGCATGCGCAACATGTGTGCGCACACACTCACTCTTTCTCTCCCTCCCTCCCTCTCTCTCACACACGCATGCGCGCGCGCGCACACACACATACACACACACACACACACACACACACACACACACACACACACACACACACACAGTCTCTCTCTCTCTCTCTCTCTCTCTCTCCCTTACGCGCAGTCTCCTCTACGCGCACTCTCTCTTTTTCTCCCTCTTGCATATGCACTCTCTGTCTGTCTCTGTCTCTCTCACACACACACACACACACACACACACTTTTGTGCACGAGCATTCTCCTCCGGAAGAGTGTCATGGCAGTCATAGTGCTACAGTCCCCGGGCACTTGCTGATACTGACATCTTGAGCTCAAACTCGGCACATGGAGAGGGAACTGGAATTCAGGCCATTCTGAGAGCAGGGCACGAAAGGTCTTATAATTCTATGTTTTTCTTTGTGAGGATGATCTTATGCAGCTCTATTCTGGTCCGTTTTGTTCACTGCGACCATTTTTCTTATGGTGTTTAAAATGGGAAACGTGTACGTTCTGATATGGAAGTTTGTGAAATAATTTAAATGTTGTTCACATGATATATCTTGTTAACCAAAGTATTGTCTTACGGCTAGAGAACAGGAGAAGAAAAAGTAAAATCAGAACAGATTGGCTTAATCAAGTAGATAAGATTTATTCACACAAAAAGTCGAGTGTTAAAGAGAAATACCAACGCATCTGTCAACAGGAGCAAGAACTGCTGCATTATTGGCTGCGGAGAAGGGTGACCAGGACACGTAAATGCAGCGGATCTCAAGCTTCACCAGCGTATCGTCCAAAACGGTGTTCATAGCACCTGGTTGTTTGGAGGGGCTTGACGTCTTTTATATGGTTTAATCGTCGCCCCCCGCTTCCTCAAAGGACTCCGTGTCTTTTTCAGTCACAGGATTCAGTCACTTAGTTTTATATTTAGTGTCCCCTTCATTCAAAGTGTTCAGTGTTTTCTTCATTTGATAGGTTTTTGTGTGTTCTTTTTCAAGGTTAGTGACCCCTTCATTCACACGCGAGTGTGTTTTAGTTCTCGAGGTTTAGAATTGTGCTTTCTAAAGAGTCTTTCTTTCATGTGACCAGCATGTGTGCTCTGGGTTATGTCGGTCTTCTGTGGAACAAAGATACGTCACACAGGGTACCAGAGGGAGTATTTTCTGGAAGGGCGCGAAAGATTGACTCAAAGCTTTGCAGCGTGTTACATGATTCAGTGATCTGGAACATGGACGCGTGTTTTCAGATAAACTGGGTCTGGCTGCTGTGCTGTTGAAGAATTTTTTGGTCCTACCGAAATGTTTCCTGGTGCGCACCTGGTACCTCTTGATCTGAGTATCCATACATCCACAAAAAGTCCAACATGATAATCACGAGTCAACATGTGGATCTTTCCATAGCTATTAATGTCTTTCTTTCATAACGTGTCGTCCGTCGAATAGTAAGCAGTATTCTCCATTCATAGAATTCAATATCATCTAGTTTAACGTTCTTTAACGGTTGTTTTTGAGGGATTAGTCTTTTTTCATATGATTTTGTCATTTTACAGGCGTTAGCATTCTCTTTCCGTTCGATGTAGGGTCTTGTTTTCATAGGGTTTAGTGCCCTCCTTTCATAAAGCTTAATGTCCTTTATACAGTTTAGTTTCCAATTTTTCTAGGGTTAGTGTCTTCTTTCCCTCGGATATAGTATCTATTCATATGGTTTGTCATCTTTTTACAGGACTTCGTGGGATAAGCTCCAAGCAGAAGGGACGTCCTCGAATCAACACAGCCATGACGTCAGTGCGCGAACGCTTCAGCAGAGCCATTGTCAAGGCTGTAGAGGACTTTCCGACAGACTGCGTTTCATCACGGTGGAACCGCATCCGCGATGCCATCTACCAATCCGCCTCAGACACATTTGGGAAGAGAGTGAGGAAGAATAAAGCCTGGTTCGAAACGGGAATCGTGGAGATGGAGCTTGCCATTGCTGCTAAGCGAGCCTCACTCCAAGATCACAAGAGAGCCCTCAAAGAACACGCTAGCTGCACTCAGAAAAGCTCGCAGCAACGCCCAGCAGATGGCCGGAAATGCGCCAACGAGTACTGGCTGAACCTGTGTCAGGGTATTCATATCTCTGCCGACTGTGGCAACATCCGCGCCATGTGCGACAGAATGAAGAAAGCGTTTGGCCCTAGCGCCATCAAGATCACTCCTCTAAAATCTACAACGGGGGATCATCGACTGCAGCAAACAGATGGAGAGATGGGTGGAGCACTACCAGGAGCTGTACTCCAGGGAAAACTCGGTCACCCACACAGCCTTCGAAACCCCCCCCCCCCCCCCGCCTGCCATGGAGGAGCTCGACGCCCCACCCACCATTGAGGAACTCGACAAGACCATTGACACTAGCCTGTGGTGAAGGTCCGGGTATGACGGCATTCCGCAGAAGTCATCAAAGCCGGCAAGGAGAGTTCTCCTTGGTCACCTCCATGAGCTTCTGCAGTGTTGGGAGGAAGTGACCGTACCCCAGGACATAAGCAGTGCAAGCATCACGCTATACAAGAACAAAGGGAATCGCAGCGTCTGCACTATCGCGGAATATCCCTTCTCAGCATTGTTGGTAAAGCCTCCACCCGCGTCTTCAGCAGGCTGCAGCTACTCGCCGAACGAGTGTACCCAGAGGCACAGAGCTTCGAGGTCGACGATCGACATATTCTCCCTGAGGTAGCTACAGGAGATGTGCCGCGTGCAGAGACGACCCTTGTTCATCGCCTTCATCGACCTGACCAAGGCGTTCGACTCGGTTAGTAGGTCAGGTGTCCTTCACCCTACTACATTGGATTGGATGTCCCCTCAAGCTCCTGAAGATGATCACGTCCTTCCATGACAAGGTGAATGGCACTGTCCAGTACAGTGGTTCATCTTCGGACCGCTTCCCAATCAAGAGCGGTGTCGAACAAGGGTGCGCACTCGCTCCGACACTCTTAGGCGTCTTCTTGCCCCTGCTGCTGCGCTACGCCTTCCGACAGTCTGAAGACAGCATATTCCTCCACACTAGGAGTGACGGAAGCCTCTTCAACTTGGCACACCTCCGAGGAAAGATGAAGGTGCGGGAAGTCCTCATTGGGGAGATGCTCTTCGCAGACGGCACCGCCCTCGCGGAGACGCTCTTCGCAGACGGCACCGCCCTCGCTGCCCACACCGAGGAATCGCTAAACAGCTCATCACTTGCTTCGCTGATGCTTGCACGGAGTTCGGCCTCTGTCAGCTTGAAAAGAAAACAAACATCATGGGTCAAGACGGCAGCACCATTCTCCGCACCTCCATCGGCGATCACACCCTCGAAGTGGTCGACGACTTGGTTTTTAACTGGGCTCCATCTCCAGCAACCTGTTATCTGGACGCCGAGCCGAACGTGCGGATCGGCAAGGCAGCAACAGCGATGGCCCGCCTAGCGAAGAGAGTGGGGGACAATACTATGCTAACATAAAACGCCAAGATGAGGGGGCACCAAGCCTGCGTGCTGTGAGTACTCTATTATACGGAAGCTAAGCATGGACCCTATACTCTCGATAAGAACGCGTACTGAACGCCCTTCTGCGCAGCCACAGAAGACTCGCGGGCATTACTTGGCAGGACCGCATCACTAACACGGACGTGCTGGCCTAGGCAGGGATGCTTGGCATGTTCACTATGCTGACACAGATACGCCTGTGCTGGCTTGGCCACGTCAGCCGCATGTACCACGGTCGCATCCCAAGGACATGCTGTACGGCGAGCTGGCTACAGGTTCCAGACCCACATGACGGCCCGCCCTTCGCTACAGAAATGTGTGTAAGCGCGACCTGAGGGCAGGCAGCCTCGACCAGCAGACCTGAAGACAGCAGCTTCAGACTGGATCAGCTGGCAGTCCACCATCAAGCCCGGCATCAAGCAAGCAGACCAGAGAAGAGGCCCAGAGGGAAGAACGGAGGCGCCGCTGACGGTAAAGAAACGCGTCGGCACCAACAGACACTCATGACCGAGACTTCACTAGCAGCAACTGCAACAGTCTGCCGCTCGATGATCGGGCTTTCAGCCATAGCAGACGGTGCAACTCCACAACTGACTAATCCATGGCGCAACACCATTGTCTCGAGACAGACGGCTACCATCAAGTGCGATAAGGCCGTCTTCTCTTACTGGTTGGTGTCCCTTCCTTTAGGAATTGGTCATCTTTTGTAGGGTTATTGTACTGTTTGATGGTTTAAAGTGTTCAATCCATAGAGCTTATAGCGACTTGTCATATTGTTTACTTCTCTCTTCTTCCATCGGGTTTAGCATCCCCCGTTTGCATAATTTAGCGTTATCTTCTTTCAAAGTGTTAGAGACAAGGCTTTTTCTTGGGGTTAATGTAACTTGTCGAGGGGTTTTAGTCTTGGTGTCCATTCACAGGATTTAGAGTATTCTTCCTTGAGATTAAATGCCTTTCACTGGCTTCTAGTATCCCATTTAATTTCGCTGTTTATGAACTAAAGGCCTTGGTGTCTTCTTTCGTTTATATACTTTATTCTTTCCCATGGTTTGGTGCCCCCTTCTTCAGAATTTAATCTAAAGCTTTTCTTTCGGCTGGCCATAAAGAGTGACCATTCTCCGAGAACTAGTATCGGCCAGTCAGAGAACCATTGTGCAACGTCTCCCAGGATAATTGCCATCCTCGCCAAGAACATACACGTCTCGGGAAGGGATTCCCATAACGGCACCACCCAAGTATTATAAAGACAACTGACGATGACGTAAGCGCAAATTTTGTACTTTGAAGCAGTTCTTACGCTGGTATTTAACTGGTAAATTTTGTTCTTGCAAGGGAGGTAATAATTAGGCAGATAGGTAGCCAGATAGCTGTAGTTACAATGATTTGTTTAATTTCAGGACTTTGCTTTTTTGTAGATCCATCTCCCCATTTTTATGAGTTTGTGGAGTGGATCTCAAACTCTTGTCTCTGCCCTCCCGCCTTTCTTCATCCCTGCATTTTCCCCACACCACCTCTCCGTGCCTTGCCGCCTTTTTCCTGCCCAATCTTAACCGACAGCCTGACTAATCTGTTGCAGGAACTTGGTTGTCAGTTCTTTGGTAACTTAATGCCGAGGAAAATATTTTTTTTACTCAACCGACAGAACATGATTAATTTCAAACTCATATTCTGGAACAATAGGAACAGAGAAAATAATTAAAAAAAAAAAAGGGGGGGGGGGGGGATTGTTAGAAAATTCTAATATTGATTTCAGTAACGGTGCAGAAATTAGATTCTCATTGCGGGTGAGAGAGATGGAGAAATGAGGCATTATGGAAGATTATTCTAAACCATGCGAAAGGGGGATGCTGAACCTGATGAAAGAGCGTGTAAAAATTCTTTATTAAATTAGGCGTGCGCACGCACACGCGCGCGCGCGCGCGCACACACACACACACACACACACACACACACACACACACACACACACACACACACAAACATCGCCCCCCCTCCACTCTACCAACGCACATGTGCACTCTAATCTTTTTGTTTTACAAGCGTAGAGATTGTGAGCATACGTATAGGTAAACAATAATTAGTTTTGGTAAAAAGGAAAGAAACACACAAACATCGAACTAAATTTTGTATTTGAGAGAGATTTGCACAAGAATTCACTTGTAAGAAATATTCATTTACATCAACAGGGGCAGAGAACTCCTGCACCAACGGCTGTGGAAAAAACGGAGACCAGCATGAGTGAACTCGAGGAATGCAGCCTTGAACTAGGATAGTTGGCACGGTGGTCTTGTACTTATATCGTTTTCTTTTTTTTTTTTTTGATTCCTTTTCCTGCACTTTTCCAGTACAGCCTCCAGTTTTTTCTCACATTTTTGTTTCGTAGACCTAGATTCTTGTTTTTAAATAGAGTGCAGTATCTGGTTCTGTGGTGAGGTTCACCGAGTGCTTTTCAAATGGTTTGCCTTTATTTCCTGAGGATTCAGTGTCTTCTTCCTTTAGTGTTTGTCTTTTTTTCAGTTTTGTCTCCTTCATTAAACTGGCTAAGCGTCGTCTTTGTCAGGGTTTGTCTTCTTGGTTCACAAAATTTAGCGTTTTCTCTTTTGTGCGTCTTTCTAGCATTTAGCGTTGGTCGTTCACATGCTTCATATAGTTGCTCGGATTTCTTATGTCGGTGTTTTGTGGTACAAGGACACAAAACAGGGGGGTACCAGAGGAAATATTTTCTGGAAGAGCATGAATGGTTGACTCCGCTACGTAGCAGGTCTCCTATTTCAGGGATCTGGAACATGGACGCATGTTTTCAGATCATCTGAGACTTAGCTGCAGAAGCGTTGAAATCCGTAGAGCTCTTCCAGTAATATTCCCTAGTGCGCACCTGGTACCTTCTGATCCGAGTGTCCTTTAATACACAGACGACCTGTGGCAGCGTTAACATGTGGATCCTTTCGTATGTTCTGCTGCCCTTCTTAAAGTACGATTTGGTGTTACCTTTCAAATAGTGTTTTTATTTATGGGCATTCATATGCTCTTGTTTAAAATGTTCTTTCATAGGGTTGAGTATCCTTTTTAAGTAGCGAGTGTTGTCCTTCTGGACGGCCTGGTTTCCTCTGTCACACAGACTTTACTGTTCTCTTCCCCCGAAGGTTCAGTTTCCTTTCATGGCAATTGGTTACACTTTGCTTACAGTGTAGTTCATATTTTTGTAAGGCTTGGCATCATCTTTCCCAGAGGTTTAGTGCCCTTTCATATATTTTCTTGGGGCTTAGTTTCCTCTTTTCACAAGGTTTAGGGTCCTCCCTTTATGTGGTTTTAATGGTCTCGAGTCACAGTTTTCCTGTGTAAGTTTAGACTCTTCCCACCACAGGGTTTACAATCCGTTTCCGTCATGTTTAATTTCCTCCTCTTTGTTGGTTTTAACGTCCGCCTCTCATATAGTTTAGTGTAAGTGGCAAGTGGAGGAGACGGCACGGCATGTCCTACAAGAATGCCCAAGCCATGCCGACCTGAGAGACAGTGTCCGGTCAGAGGTGCGGCGACGTGCCGGTGGCTATGAGTGCCTTGGGGTTCTCCAAAGGACCCCCTAATTCCTCTGACGGGTCTGCCAGTGAGACGGCGACCAAGAAGAATCGTCGTGGGCTTGAAACCAGACTATAAGGTACAACACCGCCTCCAGTGGTAAATTCAAATACTCTATTTTAGAACAGTTACGTTTTCAATGGGATCAAGTGATAAGGGGTGGAAGAGAATGCAACGTTGAAATCGGGTCAGTTTCAAAAGGTGCAAGAAACATTTTACAGATATAAACGGGTGTAAAATGGGGAAATTGCTTGGCTCTAAGATTCCATTTTCCTCTTTTTTTCTCTGTTGAGAGTGTCGGCACTCTGTATTTCACAAAAAACCTTTTTTTTGTAAAATGGGTAACCAATTCAAGGGAACCCCGATAACATGCTTTCCTCTCCCGCCCCCCATGTTCCCCTTGCTGCCCCCTCTCCTTGAATCTGCTCCCACTATTAACATGTGTATGCATGCACACGCACGCGCACTTAAGCACACATACAAACACACACGCACAACACACACACACACACACACACACACACACACACACACACACACACACACACACACACACACACACACGCACGCACCCACACTCACACATTTACGAAGCAGGTCTGCTTGGACATCCTTCTCTACAGAATACTGGTCCAGTCATACAGCCAAAGTCCCCATTAACTTGTCCATTCCGACGACTGGGGCACTCGCCCCCCAGGGTCTTTATGTAGAGAGAGAAAATGGCAGTTCAGGCGACTTCAAAGAGCAAAGTCGCAGAATTTGCTGAAATGTGTTTTTGTAATGATCAAAGATGATCATCAGTGTCATTCAGATTTTTCTTGTCTTAGACTACAACACAGGGATGCTTGATAGTAATGAGTGGCATCTACCAATCTTAGAAGGTTGAGCTACACATGTAGAACTACTACTCAGTAAGGTTGATAATGACAAAATAAAAACGCTGTTTACTTCTCTTCTCTTCATGTGAAATGAACCATGACTATGCTTTCAAACATGCCTTTCGGACCCACAGCACTCGCAGCTTTGGACAGGAGCCGGCCGGGGCCGAAGTCTCCCACAAATAAAGGCCGCTGATGGGATTCGACCGTCCAGCCCGTAGCCGTACGTCCGATACACTAACTGCTGCACTGTGATGACTGGTCGGTTACATAAAGGTTTTTAAAGATATTTTTCAGGGTTTTCTCCTTGAAAGTAGTACTAGAGGTAAAGAGAGATGATGACTCGTGCATAGCCACTATATAACTTTTGAGGCCAGCTTATCCTAAACATTAAATAAAATATCGAATTCAAATGAACATCTGCAACCGTACGCAAACAAAAACGTATACATTATCAGAATTTTGCATCCCCATTGTCAATTTAGTCTCTTCAAAGATTTTTTAACATCTTATAGTCTTGGTAGGGTTTTATTCCTAAAAAAAAAGGGGGCATATGTGTTTCTTCGCCACTGCAAATTTGACAAAAGTGCTGTATATTTCAGGACTGCTCGAACAGTGACGCAT
The DNA here is from genome assembly GCA_033310375.1 of Conus canariensis. NCBI lineage: Eukaryota > Metazoa > Mollusca > Gastropoda > Neogastropoda > Conidae > Conus > Conus canariensis. The sequence continues at coordinate 56,831,607 of CM065723.1, forward strand.
GTGCCAACAATGTCGGTAAAGGACTCGTTCAGCATTTGGACTGGAACAATTACGTCAGTCGACCTGGCGTCTCGTTCATTGGCGTTCATCGGTCTTCTAGGCACGCAATGGGTAGCGAGGTAGGAAAGACCGTGTTGAACACGAGGGTTAGCTCTCGCTCTCTCTCTCTCCTCTCTCTCTCTCTCTCTCTGTCTCTCTCTCCCCTCTTCAAACACAAGCAAGCGCGCACACACACGCGCGCGCGGACACACCCACACCCACACACACCGACACCCACACGCACACGCTGTCTTTCAACCAACAAAACATTAAAACTGTGTGTGTGTGTGTTAAAACTGATCCGAGACAGTTACAGAAGAAAAAGATATATTGAGATCCTGATAACAGTTGCAAGAACAATGCTCAGACAAGACACTTGTGGTTAGAGGAGTGAGGGAAAAGGCGGTGGGGGACAAGATTGCAGGCGGGATGGTCATTTTTGCGTTTCGTTTCACATCCATGCAGCATATGCATGTGTGGATTCTATCCCTTGGCTTAAAGTATTGAGTATTAATAAAGTATTGCATGAATATACCATTGAAACCGATTTTTCCAAATGACACTTTTCCCCCAGAGCTTGAACTGGAAGCGAATGCCTGCTATCCTCTCGCCTAAACGTTCTGTAACGCATATACACATACATGCGCGCGCACGCACGCACACACACACAAAGGTGAGAGGCTGAGAAACTTCGATCTTTTTATTTTAATGAAGTCACTGGCTTTCCATGCGTTGCTAAATGTTTTCCCACCGAATATCCAATCGACCACTTCTCTGTCTTAAGCTATATAAAACTGATTCACATGAAGCGTGAAAGGATACTGCACTGTGTTTTCTAAAGGAAGATTGTTGAAACCTTTCATGTTGTTCATATGATATATGGTATTAACCAAAATATTGTTAGATTGCAAGATAACAGAACGCAGATACTTTGTAAATTCAAACTCGTTTCGCTGAATTGTGAGTCGGAATCATTTGCGCAGTAGAGTCAATGTTCACAGAAAATACCAATGTTTTTGTCACCAGGGGGCAAGGCACTCGCGCATCAACGACCGTGAGAAACGGGGAGCAGCAAGAATCAACTCGGGGAAGGCAACAGAATACAAGGAGAGTGGTGGCGAGCTTTTATTTACTTTTTTTTTTTTTTTTTTGCCTATCTTGTGTGCCACTTCAGTGGCATTGCACCCACACCGCTCAGTCCGACACATACGAAGCCCTGCCCGGCCCGCCGCAGACCTGGCTCCGGCAATCCACAGGGAGCAATCGATGTCATGCCGTCAAGTGGCAACCCACCGGAGAAGACGCTGCACTGCTGCCGAGTCACTTCGGTGGTGTTCAGTGGCGCCTGTATTGATCCAACATACGCAGGACACCACCTCTAAGCCCCTTATGGACGACAATAATTGCTTAGTCGCGGATCCGGCTTGAGTGAGCTCTCCCTTCGGAGGGCGCCACCTTGTTCGTCCAGCGACAATCCCCATGGACTTTCCAATACCTGTGACCCCGTTGGAATCAAACCAAGACCACAGACGTGGAGAGGACGTCGAAACTGACGTCACCATGAGAGCAGGGCATGCTGGGCCAGAGAATTTGAGACTTAATACTGATAGATGAGAATGAGGATGATGAAGATGATGCTACGGATTTCCATTCCAGTCTGAGACTGCATGGCATGGTTGCATTCTATGCTTATTTTCGTAATATATCCCGGCGTCAACCAGCCCGAGATAATTATAGACACCTGCAGTGTTGGTCAGGATGTTTGAGCGCATCCATTAAGTGGATGAAACTCGACTGTATGGTCCCAGTCTTCGCAGTTGAGCCCGTAGCAAACTCAAATCTGGGTAGGAGGCATAAAAATTCCCCCCCGAAATCGACCCCCCGAACTCTCAGCCGGGAGTCCGCGGCGCTAACCACTTGACCACGCGGCTGGTTACCTTTCTTTATCCGACACTTCAAGTGTTGTGCAGGATCAAAAATAGTCTTGCATAGTGTTTAGTTCGTGGTTCTTTGGGCGTCATGGACGTGTTCTCTCAGATGGTTTACATAAAAATCAACATTGGTAATTCAATTCAACCGGGTTCCGACTGCTCGCTGTTTGTAGATGACTTTGCCCCCTGTGCAACTGAAAGCTTGTACCCAAGTGTTAAGGACAGGCTCCAGCTTTGTGAAATAGTTATTTTCGTATTTTACGAAATGCGTTATTTTCGATCAAAAGCTCAACTTCCTTCGTAACATCAAACACTTAAAAACTTCTTGCCAGAAAGCTTTGAACATTCAGCGGGTCGTAGCACACACTGACTGGGGCTCTGATAAGAAAACTTTGCTGCACCTCTACAGAGCCTTGGTCCGTTCTAAACTGGATTATGGATGTGTTGTGTACGGCTGTGTGAGACCCTCCTGTCTGAAACTCTTGGATCCCATTCATCATCAAGGGCTTTCTCTCTGTCTAGGAGCATTCCGCACCACCCCTGTGTACAGCCTGTATGCGGAGGCAGGTGAACCGTCATTATTCGACCACAGGCTGACACCGTCCTTAAATTACTATCTCGGATTGTTCTCTGAATCGGAAAATCCTGCTTGTGACTGCGTTTTTAATCCCCATTTTCAAATAAATTCGAAGAAAATCCCAACTATATTCCTCAGTTAGGACTTCGTCTGCAGTCCCATGCACAGAATGTAGGCTTTGACCTATGAGTTGTGTCCGACTTGTGCAAATTTCCAGATAAGCCTCCATGAACCTTTTTCGCATCAGAAACACGCTTTGATATTGCTGCTTTTCGCAAAGAATTCAATCGTCAGGAATACAAGGCATTGTTTACCGATCTCTGTAGAAAATGCCCATCCTTTCTGAAAATGTTTACCGATGGTTCAAAGTCCGACAATGGAGTGGTTTTTGCAGTCTATTGCCAAGTGTTCCTTCTCAAATATTATGGAAGCATATTCTGTCAGATGATTCTGTTTACTCTGATGAAATTAACGTCTTTGGTTCTAGCGCTGAAGATAATTTCTCAGTCTGTAAACAAGGACATTCTGATTTTGTCTGATTCGCTGTCAGGTTTAGAGGTCATAGCTGGCTGTAACCTCCATCATCCTGAGCTTTTAAACTCTTTTGAACTTTTTACCTCTTTAAAAGTGAAAGGTCACAACATTGTTCTAACTTGGGTTCCCGGTCATGTAGGCGATCGTTTGGCCGGGAATGCCACAACGATGAAACTGTCCAACATACCCATCCCCTACTCAGATTTGAAACCGAAGGTTATTGTTTATATCAGAGACCTGGCAGAAGGACTGAAGGACACAGACGGATAACAAACTTTTCCTGATCCGTCCAAATCTAAGTGTTCCTCTCATCTACCTCTGGTGGTTATAAGGAAGAAAGTTTTATGCCGGCTGTACGCTGGCCATTCATTTCTGTTAAAGAGCGAAGAAGCTCCATGGTGCATTCCATGTCATGTACCATTCACAGTGAAACATATTCTTCGAGTGTTAAGACTTGCATAATGTGAGACATAAGCATTTTACAGCAGACTCCATGAAAACCTTGCTCAGAGATGGTCCCACCTGATGTAAAAAGATATCAGCATTTTTCATTTGATCTAAGATTTTACAGAAGAAAGATTTTTAACATCTCCGGTGTGTTTTTAGGTGTATTTTAAAGGGTTGTGTGGATCACTTCAACGCAGTGACAGCCCTGATATGGCCCTTTGCGGTCGGCTAGGCAATAAGCAACATTACCCTACCTTTCAGATGGTTTGGTATTTTTTGTTGTTTCTTTGTTTTGTTTTTCCCCCTAAGAATTTGGGGTCTCTTCATTCACATGTTCGTCGTTTTCTCCATACAAAGGGTTTAATGTCATCTTGACCTGGCTACAGTATTTTCTCCTTTCACAGATTTTAGAGTATTCTTTCCTTGCTTCAGTATCTTCGTTCACATATGTATGTGGCTTCTTTCTTGGGGCTTAGTCTTCGTTTCTAGGTTTCGGTGTCTATTTTTCATATGACCAAGAAGATAGAACAGCTTCCTATGTCGGTGTTCTGGGGAACGAGGACACAAATCGGGGAGTACCAGAGGGAGTATTTTCGGAAAAGCATGAAAGGCTGACTCGAGCTATGTAGCAGGTCTTGTGAATCAAGGGATCTGGAGCATGGACGCATGCTTTCAGATCATTTTGGTTCGGGCTGCAGAGCTCTTGAAGTCTTTAATCCTCGTCCTGAAGTATTTCCTAGTGCGCACCTGGTACTCCTGACCTGAGTGTCCTGTCATCCACAGAAAGCCTGACATGGAAATCATTCAGCATGTGAATCCTCTCGTAGGGTTTCACTTTTGAAAATGATTCTTAGTTTCAAATTCTTTAGTGAGTCCGCCAAAAACAAGGACAAACAAATCGAGACAATTTCACTTTCCTACTTTTGCGGGAGCTGGTCATTTTTTAAACGGTGCAAGTATTCTCGACCTCCTGTGATAGCATTTTTGGTATCCTCTCCTTTAGTGTTCTTTCATAGGATTTAGTGTCCTTTTTAAGTAGTGTAGTCGTTCTAGGTGGTTAAATTTCCCCATTTTAAAAGTTGTAGCGTTTTCACTCCATAGATATAGCATCTTCCTTTCAAAGGTTTTAGTGTTCTCGTTTCTTACAGTTATGGACTTCTTTTATCGGTTTGTCTTGTTTGATAGGTTTTAGTGCCTTATCTCGTAGAGCTTGCCGAAACAGCTGCTAAGTGCCATGAAACTAGTAGAGGGAAACGGGTGACTTCCCATGAACAGTTGAGTACGTCCTAGAGTCATTAGATGCCCGGATCTTGGAGCGTCTCGGAGACTTGAGATAAAAGCTGAACTTGCATCCCAAGGTGTAATTAACGTGCGTCGCGTTACAGTTCGCAAAGGAAGAGGGTGCCCACCAACTATCTCTGACATTCTGTACCCCTTCATTGCCTTAAGTCATCAAAGTGGGTTATTTTAATGTGCGCATTCAACTTTACATTCCGTCTTCATCTCCGATGCGGTGCTTTAAGTGCCAGAAAACTGGGCACGTCAAAATTAGCTGTTCTGGGGAGGAGGTGTGTGGTGAAAAGCCAAGATCATTCCGATTCCTAAGCCTGGAAAAGACTTTACCAACCCCTCAGTCATCTAATAGCTCTGACAAGCTGCCTCTGCAAGCAAATGGAAAAGACGGTCAACTCCCGTCCAATGTATAAGCTGGAAACCGATGGCCTTTTGGTCAGCGAACAGTGCAGGTATCGGAAAAAAATCGCTCAACCGTTGACCATTTAGTCAGTCTGGAAACCACTCGTCTGCAACGCGTTCATGAATAAACATGACATTATGGTCGCTATCTTTCTTGATCTGGAAAAAGCGTGTGATAACACTTGGAAACCTGGAATTCTTATAGACCTTCATAAACTAGGTTTTCGTGGTATCTGCCTTTATTCCTTCAAAACTTTCTGGCAGATCGGCAGTTCCAAGTCCGTATTGGCACCACGCTGTCTGACATCCATGGGCAGGAGTTGGGTGTATCTCAAGGAAGCATTTTCCCTCCGGCTCTGTTCAGTATCTAAATTAACGACATTGTCAGCTAAGTAAACCGGGGTTCCGAGTTCTCTCAGTTTGTTGTTGACTTCGCTCGCGACGCAGTTGGAGCCTCTTATGCCAGCGTTCGGCGTCGACTCCGAATTTGTGTGGATAAGATTTCGACAGTGGGCCGAGGAAAACGGGATTACCTTTTCAAGCAACAAAAACAGTGTATCCATTCTCACAATTTTCGTCAGTTCTTTGCCGATTCTAAAATTCGTTTGGATAAATCCACCATTCCAGCTTGGGCATTATTCTTTTATCCAAAACGGAACTTTAAATGTCACATCCAGCACTTAAAAACTGCTTGTTTGAAAGCACTGAACACTGAGTTCTAACACACACGGATTGGGGCGCAGATAAAACAACTCTTTCCCATTTTTACAAGGCTGTGATCCGCTCCAAACTGGACTACGGATGTGTAGTCTAAGGTTCGGCCAGACCCTTCTACCTGAAAAGTCTAGGTCCCATCCACCATCAACGCTGCGACTCTGATTGCATTCCGCACCACTCCTGTTTATAGCATGTCTGTTGAGGCAGGAGAATCATCCTTCTCGAACCGTTGGCTGAAACTCAGATTGTGTTTTGGACCCAAAGTTCCAAAAGAAATTCGACGACCATCCCAGTTCCATGCATCCACGTGAATTCGTATGCTTCCTCACTTAAACAATGCAGATACAGACCTTTGAGCCGTGTGTGATTTATCCAATTTTCGTGATGATCCACCATGGATTTCCTTCACTCCCGAGATCCGGTTTGATTTAGCCTCGTACCGCAAAGATCCCACTAGCTCCGTGGCGTACAAGTCCTTTTTCGCCGAACTGTGTTCGAAGTTTCCATCCTTCGGAAGAACTTTCACTGACGGTTCCAAATCTGAGGAGGGGGTTGCCTCAACTATGTATTGTGTAGCAGGTCCTTCTCAGAGATGATCTGAACAGATTGCCACTGGCAGCTCCATCTACACTGTTGAGTTTGACAGCCTTGGCCCTGGCTCTTGAAATAATCTCTAAATGAAAACTTAAATATCCTCTTTTTTGTCGGACTCACTTTCTGTTTTGGAGGCCATTGCCAGCCGTAACCTCAAGCACCCACAACTGATGAAATTATTCGAACTGTACACCTCTCTGAAATCAGATGGATGTAACAGTTTTTGCTTGGGTTCCCAGCCATGCAGGCATTTGAGGCAACGAGTTGGTTGATCAGCTTGCCAAGAGTGCCACAAGAAAAGCAGATTTTCTATCCTTCACACTGATATGAAACCCAAATCCCAGGCTTACGTCAAAGACCTCTGGCAAGAGGAATGGAACTTGCAGACGGATAAGAAACTGTTTAAAGTCTGTCCAAACCTAAAAGTTTTTACCATGCATGTTACTGAAGCGGCCGTAAAGAAGAAAGTCTTGTGCTGTTTGCATACAGGCCACGCCTTTTACACTCATTCTTATCCTTTAAAAGGTGAAGAGGCTCCGTGGTGCATTGCATGTCATGTACCACTTACAGTGAAACATATTCTTTTAGTGTTGGAACTTGCATGATGTGGACATAAACACTTTACAACACACTCTGTGAAAACCTTGTTCAGCGATTTCCCATCTGATGTGATCTTTGAATTTCTGAAAGAGATGAACGTTTTTCAGCTGACCTAAGATTTTACGAAGAAAGGTTTTTAACAAAATTTCTGGTGCGGTTTTAAAACGTGTATTTTAAAGGGTTGTGTGACTGATTTTTTGATGTAATGACCTGAGAGTTAACTTTAACGCGGTGACCATCTCTGATATGGCCCTTTGCGGGCTGTTGGCAACACTACCTTACCTTACCATAGGGCTTATAAACCTTTTTTGTCAAAAGGGTTAGCGTCAGTTTCTTTTAGAGAGCTAAATGTTATCCTTTCATATTTAGTGTAATCTTCTTTCAGAATGTTGGTCTTTGCTTCATAAGATTGATGTCTCTTGTAAGTCTTTGGCCGCATTCACGTCTTCTCTTTCCCAGGTTTAGTATCTTCTTTTTTTTTTTTTATAGACTTTACTGTCTTCTTTATTCTCAGCGTGTATGTCATTCTTGGGCATTAGTTTCTGCTAATCATGTATTACTGTATTCTTTGTCAGGATTTAGCGGCGACTTCATGGTCAGAATGTAATCCGCGGCTTCGTTTGTGGCGGGTCATGAGATGGTCTGTCTGCGAGAATCACTACTGGTCAACCACGAGCCATCGCACTACATCTTCCACAGCCACCTCCATCCTCACCAAGGGCATACAGCTACAGGGACGATATGCTACCAAGATCGTCTTCCGAGTTCACAGCGTTACTGCAGGCTTCCAGAGAATCCGTTTTCATGGGATGCAGGAAGAATTGTGACGTCTGCTGGACCAACCCACTGCAGGGACTGGATAATGCATTCACAGCGGCAAGGGGCAGAGAAGACGGGAAGCCATGCTCCTAGAACATTGAAGGGCTTCGAAAAGCCAAATCAAACGTTCTTGCTGTTACCAGCATTTTGTGTACGTGTGTAGTGTGCGTGCGCGCGCGCGCGTGTGTGTGCGTTTAGCATTTGCATTACATAGATCATGTATTAATCCGTCTGTTTCAGCATGTATGGAATGACATTTTAGTGGACACGTTTTTTTTTCTTTTTCTGTCGTTGTGGAATCAATGTGGACTTGGTGACAGCCCTGATAATGACCCCGTGAGTTCGGCTAGGGGGTAAGCAAAATGGATGCAAAAATGAAATCTTGTTTCTTTAATGCGAGATTATTATTCTATATATAGATAAATGGGTTGTGTTGCTGCCTATCATCGGTACGGCATGGCAAACAATGCAGTAATGAACAACATTGTGACGGATGATAATGGAGTAATGAACAATATTATGATGGATGGTAGATGCGTAACTGTTATAAAGATGTTCATTAATGGAAAGATGAGCGAGTTGGGATGTGTGCATGTACGTGTGCTTGCATGCATATGCTCGCTCTCTCTCTCTCTCTCTCCCCCCCTCCCTCTCTCTCTCTCTCCCCCCCCTCCCTCCCTCCCTCCGTCCCTCTTCCTTTCCCTCCTCTCCATATACAAATACATACATATGCCAGTTTCTGTATTGCTCTGTGTACAAATTGTTGGATAGTTCTGCTGCTAAATGTCTGCAAGGATCGATAATTGATACGCCGTTGCGCACGTTTTTGGAACAGACCAAAATGGGAGCATACTAGCTTCAGAAGGCGATAACTTTTCCCAGGGAAATGGGTATTACCCATCAGAACAACGGGGTTAAGCCGTTATCCCTGAGGATCACGATTGATTTAATTAGGATGATATGTTTTACAAAAGGATCACAAGCATGCTGCGTATTTTCCTAAGGAAAACGTTCATTACTTGTGTTATCCCTACGGATCACAAAGGTTTTCCCCCTATTTTATAGACACCATTCCCCAATAATTCAGCGATCATTTTCCCTTTAACGTTTTTCTCGCAATATTACCTTTTCTGACCCGCTCACCCGTACGATTTCTCACGCAGATGGAGGCAAAAAATATTTTCTCGAAAGACTATAGGGAATTTCGACTCCATTTTGTAGAGCATGTACCCTCCCTCCCCACTCATACCCAGCCCACTGTTGATCCCATGGTAGAAGGTAACGGAGAAGAGAGAATTGAGGGGAAAATAATTGAGCAGGAAAGGAGTGAAGAATTGAAATGTCTGGACCACAGAGACGAAGAGCGCGCGCACACACACACACACACACGCACAAATGCATGCGCGCGAACGCACACACATACGCCACGCACGCGCACACACACACATTTCTCCCCAAACAGCAGGTCTTTTTAACATTTTGATTATGATGAGCAAAGTATCTGACGTACTAGTGCAAGCCGACTAACTAAAAAGAGCAACAAAACTTTTTGTTTCATTGTTACATAGTGGTAGCTGCCTCCCCCTCCTCTCCATTCCCCTTCCGCCCTCCATGGCCGCCCCCTCCCCTCCCCCCCTCTTTACCACGTCCTCCCCTACCCTAGCCGACCCCCCCCCCTCCCTTACCTCAAGTCCTCCCTTTCCTCTCTCCCACTCTGCTATCCCTTCCCTGTCTTTCCTGCCCAGCCCCTCCCCCAGTTCTCTCCCCTTCCCCATCGCCCTTACTTTGTGGCTTGTCTCCCCCTCCTCACTTGCACCCTTTCCACCGCATGTATATCACAAAGTGATTACGATTTTGAGGCTTCTGGTATGGCAAAGAGCTGGCCAAATTTGGAATCAAAGCGCCCCCCCCCCCCCCTTGCCCTGTCCTTTCCCCTATCTACCCCCCTCCCCCCCCCCCCCCATCCCTCGGCATTTTCGTCTCCACTATCCCGTCATTCTCCCCCTCCACCCATCTCCCTTGGGGTCCCTGCCCCCCACCTTTCTTCCTATTGTCGGTGCTATTGGTGGTGGTATTGTTGGTGGTACTGTTGGTGCAGTAGTTGGTGGTGTTGATCGTGCTGTTGGTGGTGCTGTTGGTTGTATTGGTGGTGGTGGTATTCCTGGTGGTATTGTTGGTGCTATTGGTTGTGGTATTGCTGGCGCTGTTGGTGGTATTTCTGGAGGTATTGTTGCTGCTGCTGGTGATATTGGTGCTGTTGGTGGTGGTATAATTGGTGCTGTTGGTGGTGGCATTGTCAGTGCTGTTGTTGGTGGTATTGTCAGTGCTGTTGTTGGTGGTATTGTTGGTGCTATTGTTGGTGGCATTGTCGGTGCTGTTGTTGGTGGTATTGTCGGTGCTGTTGTTAGTGGTATTGTTGGTGCTGTTGTTGGTGGCATTGTCAGTGCTGTTGTTGGTGGTATTGTTGGTGCTGTTGTTGGTGGCATTGTCGGTGCTGTTGGTGGTGGTATTGTCGGTGTTGTTGTTGGTGACATTGTCAGTGCTGTTGTTGGTGGTATTGTCGGTGCTGTTGTTGGTGGCATTGTCGGTGCTGTTGTTAGTGGTATTGTTGGTGCTGTTGTTGGTGGCATTGTCAGTGCTGTTTGTGGTGCTATTGTTGGTGACATTGTTGATGATATTGGTGGTGGTATTATTGGTGGTGGTATTATTGGTGCTGTTGTTGGTGGCATTGTCAGTGCTGTTTTTGGTTGTATTGTCAGTGCTGTTGTTGGTGGTATTGTTGGTGCTGTTGTTGGTCGCATTGTCAGTGCTGTTTTGGTGGTATTGTTGGTGCTGTTGTTGGTGGCGTTGTTGGTGCTGTTGTTGGTGGTATTGTTGGTGCTGTTGTTGGTGGCATTGTCGGTGTTGTTGGTGGCATTGTCAGTGCTGTTATTGGTGGCATTGTCAGTGCTGTTATTGGTGGTATTGTCGGTGCTGTTGTTGGTGGCATTGTCGGTGCTGTTGTTGGTGGTATTGTTGGTGCTGTTGTTGGTGGTATTGTTGGTGCTGTTGTTGGTGGCATTGTCAGTGCTGTTTTTGGTGGTATTGTTGGTGCTGTTGTTGGTGGCATTGTCAGTGCTGTTTTTGGTGGTATTGTTGGTGCTGTTGTTGGTGGCATTGTCAGTGCTGTTTTTGGTGGTATTGTTGCTGTTGTTGGTGGCATTGTCAGTGCTGTTTTTGGTGGTATTGTTGGTGCTGTTGTTGGTGGCATTGTCAGTGCTGTTTTTGGTGGTATTGTTGGTGGCATTGTCAGTGCTGTTGTTGATGTTGTTGGTGCCTTTGATAGTGGTATTGTCAGTGCTGTTGTTGGTGGCATTATCAGTGCTGTTGTTGGTGGTATTGTTGGTGGTGGTATTGTTGGTGCTGTTGTTAGTGGTATTGTTGGTGCTGTTGTTGGTGGCATTGTCAATGCTGTTTGTGGTGACATTGTTGGTGATATTGGTGGTGGTATTATTGGTGGTGGCGTTGGTGGTATTGTTTGTTCTGTTGGTGATAGTGTTGGTGCTGTGTTGGTGGTATTGTTGTTGGTGATAGTGTTGGTGGTGGTATTATTGGTGGTGGTGGTGGTGGTGATATTGTTGGTGCTGTTGTTGGTGGTGGTGGTGGTGCTGTTGGTGGTGGTGGTGGTGCTGTTGGTGGTGGTATTGTTGGTGCTTTTGGTGGTGGTATTGTTGGTGCTGTTGTTGGTGATATTGTTGGTAGTAGTATTGTTGGTGCTGTTGTTGGTGATTTTGATGGTGGTATTGTTGGTGCTGTTGTTGGTGATATTGTTGGTGCTGTTGGTGGTGGTATTGGGGGTGTTGGTGCTGTTGTTGTTGGTGCTGTTGTTGATGGCATTGTTGGTGATATTGCTTGGTGCTGTTGGTGGTGATATTGTTGGTGGTATTGTTGGTACTGTTGTTGGTGGTATTGTTGGTGCTGTTTGTGGTGATATTGTTGGTGCTACTGCTGGTGGTGGTGTTGGTGCTGTTGTTGGGGTACTGTTGGTGCTATTGGTGGTGGTATTGTTGGTGTAGTATTGTTGGTGCTGGTGGTGGTAGCATTGTTGGTGCTGTTGTTGGTATTGTTGGTGCTATTGGTGGTAGTGTTGTTGGTGCTGTTGTTCGTGGTATTGTTGGTGCTATTGGCGGTTGTATTGTTACTGCTATTGATGGTGGTTGTGCTGTTGTTGGTGCGGTTGTTGTTGGTATTGTTGATGCTGATTTTGGTGTTGGTGGTGGTATTGCTGTTGTTGGGGGTGGTATTGTTGGGGTGGTATTGTTGGTGCTATTGGTGATGGTATTGTTGGTGCTGTTGTTGGTTGTATTGTTGGTGCTATTGTTGGTGCTGTTGTTGGTATTGTTGGTGCTATTGGTAGTGGTATTGTTGGTGCTGTTGTTAGTGGCATTGTTGGTGCTGTTGTTGATGGTAATGTTGGTGCTGTTGTTGGTGGTATTGTTGGTGCTATTGGTGGTGGTATTGTTGGTGCTGTTGTTGGTGGTAATATTGGTGCTGTTGGTGGTATTGTTGGTGCTGTTGTTGATGTTGGTGGTGCTATTGGTGGTGGTATTGTAGGTGCTATTGGTGGTGGTGTAGTTGGTGATATTGTTGTTGTAGTTGGTGATATTGTTGGTGCTGTTGGTGCTATTGGTTGTGGTATTGCAGGTGCTGTTGTTGGTGCTGCTAGTGGTGGTATCGTTGGTGCTGTTGTTGTTGATATTCTTGGTGCTGTTGTTGGTGATATTGGTGGTGGTATTGTTAGTGCAATTGGTGGTAGTATTGTTGGTGCTGTTGCTGGTGGTATTGTTAGTGCAATTGGTGGTAGTATTGTTGGTGCTGTTGCTGGTAGTATTGTTAGTGCAATTGGTGGTAGTATTGTTGGTGCTGTTGTTGGTGGTATTGTTGGTGCTGTTGTTGATGGTATTCAGTGCTGCTGTTGGTGGTATTGTTGGTGCTGTTGTCGGTGGTATTGTTGTTTTTGGTGGCATAGTCGGTGCTGTTGCTGGTGATATTGTTGGGGCTGTTGGTGGTGATATTGTTGGTGCTGTTAGTGGTATTGTTGGTGCTGTTGTTGGTGGCATAGTTGGGGCTGTTAGTGGCATTGCTGGTGCTGTTGTTAGTGGCATTGTTGGTACTATTTGTGGTGATATTGTTGGTGCTATTGGTGGTGGTGGTGTTGGTGCTGTTGTTAGTGGCATTGTTGGTGGCTGTTGTTAGTGGCATTGTTGGTGCTGTTGTTAGTGGCATTGTTGGTGCTATTTGTGGTGGTGGTGTTGGTGCTGTTGTTAGTGGCATTGTTGGTATTGTTAGTGGCATTGTTGGTGCTATTTGTGGTGGTGCTGTTGTTGGTGGTATTGTTGGAGCTGTTGTTGGTAGTATTGTTGGTGCTGTTGTTGGTGGTATTGCTGGTGCTTTTGGTGGTGGTATTGGTGGTGCTTTTGGTGGTGGTATTGGTGGTGCTTCTGGTGGTGGGATTGTTGGCGGTATTCCTGGTGCTTTTTTTTGTTTTTTTTACCAAAATCAGAACATTACAATATGCTCCTTTCACTAGATTTATACATTTATGCGTCATTACATTTATGCATATCTGACTGCACATTTCTCTCTTCTTATCTTTTTTTTTTTACACTCCAACATTCATAGTAGTTGCTCTTTCTCTCTCTCTTACACACACAAACATATGCTTGCACACACACACACACACTCACACTCTCACACACTCACACACACACACACGCATTCACACACACACACACACACACATTCACACACACACACACACAGACATTCAACACACACACACACATTTGTGTGCTCACATGCGTGCGTGTGCACACATGCACGCACGCACACACACTCAAACACACTACAACACGCACAGAGTTTAAACACAAGGTATCAAGTACCGAGTGTTTGTGTATGTGCATGCATACGCATGACTGTTTGGTTATGTGTGTATGTGTATTTGTGCATGCACATCTATGCATGTGTATGTGTGCGTGCATGTGTGTGCACATGTGTGTGTGTGTGCATGTGTGTGTGCGCGCGTGCTGTGTGATATGCACATGCATATGAGCGTATGTATGTACTTGCCAGCAAGTGCACATGTATTTTTTGTGTGAGTGTGTGTGTGAAGAGAGGACAAAACCAGATTGAGAGAGAGAGGGACGGGAGAAAAAGGGAGACAAGGAAGTGGAGACGGAATCAAAGTGACCACAGCATTCACACACACTATTATCCAATTTAAATTTTTTGCTTTTGTTTATTGCATGGATTCCACCCTCCTGCGCTTTGTTTCATGATCAAGCCATCCCTCGCCAATACAAATCCTTTATTTTCAAGCCATCCTTTGGCAACACAAACCTTCAATTTGATTATAACCTTCACTGCGCAACACAACACAATCCTTGTCAGCGACAGTCATGCCTCGTCGATATCTCTTGGCTATCGGTGCAGTCTCTTATACTTTAATGATGATTATTCAGTCATAAGATGTTTCAATCTTCCTAATGGATGGAAGGTATCGCTCGTCGGCACGCGCCTCTGGATTATGTTCATCACCGCATACTACAATCCTGATAAATCATGGAACATTGAAATCCCACGATTTGTCGCATTAATGTTGTGGCGAGTCCGGAATAGGGATCACCATGTTTTATTGCAGTTTGTGACAGATCCTGGGATTGCAACACTGCATGGCATAAAAAAAAACCCCACAAAACCCCACCCTGATTCTGACCACCCTGATTCTGACAACGATGATTACTTGATGGCACAATCCTCTATTGCAAAGACAGTTAACCGAGTGGCGTACTGCACCCTTTCCCTCGTGCTATTAGTTACACTTAACAACCTGTCAGATTTTAGAGGATACCATGAAGACATCGCAACCTTAAGTAAGCCATGATGAGTGTTGAATGTTACAATGCTTCACTTGGTTTACCTATGTTTCTTTTTCAGTTTTGTAACACGCTACTGTAAATCACACTCTGCTAGTTACACTTGTCACATTTTCTGCAAGGGTAAATTCTGAATCTTCACAATCTAACTTTAGTTGGGTATACAACTTCCTACCACAAATGAATCTAATTTCTCACAATTTTAATGAAAATCATTTCATATAATTAGCAAGTCATTCGCTGTGTGAAGGTTTTTACTTTTCTTTTTGGTATTCCCCCTCCCCATTCTTTTTTCTAAACGTTAAAATAATCTCATTTCAGTTGCAGTTATCACTGGATGACTGACACTACTACAATTTATAAAACCTTCCACAAATGGATTTTGTCACCTTGATTGCACTCGCAGCGCAGGATCTTACAATTCCTGACAATCAGTACTTCATAGTGAGGAACAAATACAGAAGTTTTATTTGTCACTTTTGAAAGACAACGTCCTGATAACACCCGTTACGTCTTACAAGGCATTGTAATTCACCATCGGAGTCTTGCAACTGGGAGTTGATGTTTAACAACCCACAAACCACATTCAAACAAAACTCCTCTTTATTCCTTGCCAGAATGGCAGGCAACAGGTACCAGCATGCTACGTTGTGTGCAAACAGTCTAAAATCACACTAGCAGATAACTGGTATTTCTCACAACAGCACCTACAGCGGTCTATGATACGTTGTCCAACTCACAGCATACAGTAGTTATAAAGCTGGATATATGTATATATATATTTATTGACATCATACAGTGGTAGTTGATTTATTTTTCGGTTATTGCTTGTAATGTTTTCTACAGTCACAGCAGTCTGTCCCAAGTTATGGTTCAAATGGCAAAATCATTACACCACATACTTCTGACAATTAATATGTATATATAATATGTAATGAATAACGCACCAAAAGTAAGACGGGGGGGGGGGGGGGGGGGGGGGGGGGAGAAGAGGAGATCAGAGAGAGAGAATGGGGATTATAGTAAAGGGAGGTGGAGTAGAGTGGATAGTGGTGGTAGACAGGACAGGGAATAGTGGATGGGAGAGGGGTGGGCATGACCACATCTAACAGGGTGCAGACAAGGATCCCATTTAGAGAGAGTCGCTCATATGAACGAACCATCTTCAAAGTGTATTTTCAGTGAGAACACTAACTGGACAAAAAGCACAACCACATGAGCCTGATAACATATCACTTCATTCTGGTAGATGTGTGAACATTCTGCAAGAATTCCCGTCTATCCGAAGATGTTTTCTTTTATGGAGTACAAGAGAAGAGAAGAGTGATTTTCTTTCTCTCGCCCTAACAAAAACATTTTATTCATTTGTGTCAAACATTAAATGGATTATAAATGGAGAGAAACGGAGTCAGAAATTGGTTTAACGTTTCCATCTCTTTTATTCAGTTACTCTCATTCATGTAGTGGCGGCCGGCCAACTGAAGGGATCTTAGCTTTGCAGTCAGCTGTTGGTAGTGCAGATACTGCTGGCTGGAAGTGATGCTCCTTTCTCTTGTGAAAGGAGTGAATGCGATAGTTCTGAGCAAGGCTGCTAACTCTTCCTCATTCTACTGGAATTTCCTTACTTGTATATAAAATCAAAAAGTGTGAAATCACAAATTTTGGTAAAAACATTCCAGACTTAAGAAATTCTCTAAAAGAGTATGTTAGGGGACAGGGGATGAGGGGGGGGGGGGGGGGGGGAGGGAAGAAATAGGTTTTTTTTTTTTTTAAAAGACCTGAGAAAATATTCCCACTTGAAATTGAAATGATTGTGTGTGTGGCGTTGCAGGATTGTCCAAAACAGCAGGAAGTGAAACTTGGTATATTTTCTCTGTGTGCCATTCATTGATGTTTCTGCAGTATGGTTCAGTGATGGTTTCAGTTCAAAGCCGTCATACAATCCTCTATATCCCTAACTCTCGAATTCTGAGTCCATGTGATTGGCAGCTGAACTTGTCCCTAACTGTAGGTTGCTATCCATTGCTTGCATTTATGATCCTATCACATGGCAGGAGACACAAGAAACTGGTGTGTGTGTGTGTGTGTGTGAATGTGTGTGTTTTCTTGGGCAAAAAATTGTTTGACTACTATACCTTGCAATTTATTCAACAAACTGAAGTATTGATTTGGTTTGATTTGTGTGTGTGTGTGTGTGTGTGTGTGTTGTGCGTTTATATTTGTGCTCTTAACTCTTTTAAACAGAGGGAGAAAATCCCCTAATTATCATTATTTATTATCATGTGTACAAGAGTTCTTAACATTTAGTCCAAGTGGTCGTCTGAAAGAAAGTCCATCCACTCTTCAAACCCTGCAAGATTTCTTTTCTTTTTTTTGGTATCATGCTGCACAAGATGTGCACAACAAACATTTATGACAATACACGCTTTCGGACGGGGCTGGGGGCCGGAACTAGCTCAGTTAGTAGAGCGCCGGACTCGTGATCCTGGGGTTGCGAGTTCGAATTTCGGTACAGGGGGATTTTTCCCTCAGAGCTAACATTGGTTCTGACTCCATTCCCTATACAGTCCTTCGAATGAGACTATAAACCGAGGTTCCATGTGTGAACGCATGCACATCTTGCACACACGTAAAATCCCATCACCAACTTTCGGAAGAGAAGGCCAGTTTGGCCGTTGGTATGGATGACACGTTACACATAGCATGCACCTTCCCCGAAGATGGAGTATGGCTGCCTTAATGGCGGGATGAAAAACGGTCATACACACAAAACTCCACTGCCTGTCTATACAGGCAGTGTCCGCAGGAGTATCAGCCTGCGTACGCAGACAGAAAGAAAAAAGAAACACGGGGCCGATGCCAAAGCTGTCAGGAAAAGACAAGGTAACAGAATTGCAATCATCCCAGCAGTAAGGGTAAAGTGCTACAGACCTAAACTTCTCCTTGGTCACCAAGGTACAGCCCACCTCCTCTCCTTTGTTGCTTTACCCTCCCTATCACTGCAAAGAACTGGCACCCAGTAATCTCTGGTGGATCAGGGTGGTGTCTTCAAGCTAGGGTGCAGGTCTAGTAACCATGCTCAATCATTATTAAAGTTTGGGGGTAGAGAGAGTGATGCAAGCGGCTGCAGTATCCTATTTCCCCACGTGTCCACCACACAGCTCTCAGTCTCAACCTATGAACACATCGATGCTAGTGAGGTCATGGTAACAAATACAGACAAGAACAAGTCAAGGCTCAGTTGCCTGGACTAAAGTGATTGTCGGTGTAGATTCAGACGTCATGCTACAAGAACACACTGATTATTAGCATTATGTTTTAGCTTGCACATAACAGTGAGCGAGTTGTCAATACTACTTCAGTACCAATACAAATTGTTAGTGTACATATTCAGACGTCCTGTATTGCAGTATATTGATGACATCATCACAGTATTAGTACAATGACCGACATGAGATCACAAGAGTTTGGACACTGACAGATGGGATGTCACAGCATTCGTAAATCGATGGACATACCACACAGCATCAACACACTGACAAAAATGATGTCGCTGAGTTAATACAACACTGACACAGGACTGTCCTGATTTTCCCATCTTCCAAGTCACACTTGGAATCAATACAGACTATTTAAAATCAGAATAGTGACCACAGACTGACAAGTAGGAATTAAACAACAGAAAAAAGATTTGCTGAATATGGCAACAACATTATTGCACATACCTCTATCCCCACCCTTCCCTTCACCTCAAATCCACAAATATTCATTTTCATTCGCTCGCTCATTCCCCTGACCGCTAGGGTTGTTGGGGGGGACGTGATGAGGCAGCCACCATTTCTCTCCAGGCTCTTCTGTTGGTAGCTTTCATACCACACATACACATGCACACAAATACTTGCACAGACTCACACCATATTTACATACTCATGTTGTTTATAGCTCAGCCAATCGTGGAGGCCATGTCCAGGCTTTACACAAATAAATACTTGCATGCACAAACGAGCTCAAAGTTTTGTTTTTTCTCTGCCCCACAACAATGGTGTCTCGGCTATATCAGCTGTCAAGGAGATTATCATCATCACGCACACGCACACACACACACACACCAGACAGACAGACAGAGTTGCTAAAATGGAGAACATCACACACAAACCAACCCAGTTGATTTGATCCACAAGGCAGCTACAAGTACCTACTACACAAGCTGTTAGAGGATTACATGTATTCAAACTGATCAAATGGATATTGCATGACAGGCGATTCGAAGCACATCAGCCATTGAGAGGGTTCCACACAGGCATGCGACAGGCCACGTTGTCCAATGGATTCTGCATGGCAGTGACAATTCTAGATTGTTTATTAATTTAGAACCCATCTGATGACACAGGGCTTTTTGAGGGCCATCCCAAAGTTTGAATAAAGTTCAATCGTGAAAAAGTAACAAACATCAAAGACAATATTTACATATGTACATCCAGTAAATAATATGACAGCTAAAGGATTGACTGACAGAACCAGGCTGTGGTGAGAGTGGGGGTCTGAGGAGAGGAGAGGGGAGGGGGAGCCAGGTAATCCACTTACTTCGTCTCCACATTAAAAGAAATAAGTTCAAAAATAAACATTTAAATGCATATGAAACATAAAAAAAGCCCTGTGGGCACACAAGACATTGCAAAACCAACAGCTGGTGTCCATTCTGGACAATGTATTTAAAGTCTCACTAACATTTCACCCAATGGCACACACACACACATGCACACAAAAGCTGGCATTGTCATCAACTGTGTATAAAACAAACAGTTGTCAGACTTTCTTGAATAAATGCTGGATAACGGGCCACAGAGGCAGAAATGCAGTTGATGACAGTAAGAAGGAGAGAGAACAATTTGAGAAAAAAAGGTCCTGTCTAAGAGATTAACATCAACTAAAAAAACAAAAACAAAAAAAATAAAGAAGCTACTAGCACAGACCTTTCATAACCATGGATACAATTTGCAACTAAGAGACCTCCCACCACCCCCCCACCCCCATAAGGGCTTGCGTGGCACTTGTATGTACATCAGCTGTCAATGATTAAAGGGGGAAAAAAGCCCAGCTGTTCACTAGAAATTTTGGAACATCTGAAACACATGAGTCATCACATGAAATGGTCAAACACTCTCCCAGCAAAACCTTATCCAATCAGCAGCGATATGAACAGATATTTACAGTGGAACTTCTCTATCAGGATTCTGAAAAATTAGCAAAAATGGAAACTGAACAAGGAGGGGTCCTAATAACAAGTAACACACTACAGTGCACACTTTCATAGCTTTATCAAAAGGCATGCACAGAGTAACTCAAAATATCAAGAAATAACTTGATGAGACAGTACATGTGCATCGTAAAATTCTCCATGAAAATTTGTGTTGTTATAACAATACAAGAATATTTTTCGCCTTACAAAATCACTCCTAGTTTTGTCATAATCTGTGTGCACTGTTTTTCATGTTTTGGACAACTTCCTTGTGTCTGTTCTCTGAATGCTCCTACTTGGTTGAAGTCAATTCTTTATAGTTCATGATATGTTGAGTCTGTGTCTTTCTTACCTTGAACAATCTGACAACTGAAATCACTCTTTCACCTTAATACTTCTTTGGATTTATTTGATTTGCTCTGATATGGTCAGTACCTCTCTTTTTCACGATAACGATAAGATTTGCACAACCATCTTCATCAAAGATGCGAAAGTGTCGCAGGGGAATTAACTCTGACGGATTCCAGGTTGATCTTTACCCATAGGGCTAATAATTGCAAAGCACTTTTTCTCTGTTTTTCTCGTGGTTGTTTGTTTGCCCAAATTTTGTGCAGAAGTTGCAATGGCCCAAAGCTGTTGGACATAAGTTAGGCTGGAGAGGCAGCGGTAATACTGAGTTAATTTTCATAACAAAGCAAGTCAGTTATTTTCGTTCAAGTCCTGTCAGGTAGGGAATCTTAACAGGGACAGTCTGAGCAGGAAGGTTCAACTAAATTGTCATCTAGTCTTGCCTCGTCTCCACACTGTGGGGCATTTACAGTAACCTGGTAACAGTGTTTACAAAGTTAAGCTCACACAGGTGCAGTCACTGGTTTCAAAAAAAAAAAAAAAATCTCTAGGGTTAACGATCTGCACAGCCAGATATGTAGATACACTGAACATTGATACAGGGGAGATGAATGACAGGTATGAAACCTTGGTCTGCACGGCTAGATATGTAGGTGCACAGAACACTGATACAGGAGAGACAAATGCCGTGTGTGAAAGCTTGATCTGCACATCAAGATATGTCGATACACTGAACACTGATACAGGGGAGACAATGCTATGTATGAAATGCTATGTATTAAATCTTGATCAGCAGCGCTACATGTGCAGATACTGGGGAGACAATGCCATATATGAAACCTTGTTTCCCAACACAAAGACTGAACAGACTGACTGGGACAGAGTCCTGGCTGGAAAAAGCATTGTTCTGTTGACCCCAGTGTCCTGGGAGCAATGCTGCCTGCTGAAGCCAGCTTGATCAGTAGGAGATCTCCTCTTCAGCGACACCAGCAGTATGTGTTCGAATCCCATGCAAGTCCTACAGATGTGATTGTTTGCTGTATACAGAGAGATTCAGAGTTCCACTTCCTTCTCTCCACTAAATATCTTGATATTCACTGAATAATGCTATCAATGCATGCACATACACACACACAGACACACACACACACACACACACTATGCAGACTAATGTGTTTCAGCGTCATCCTTTGAAATGGAATAAGCTTACCTATACAGTAGGGTCAAAATTGGTTACAATCATAAAAAAATTTGAAAGGTGAACCTCTGAGTTCTACCTGAAAAACAAACATGAAACAAGAAAAAAACACCTAAAAAACAACAACCAAATAAAAAGAAAAGAAAAAAAAGAAGAATTAAGACACTCAGACTCATCGGCATAGCCAGTGATTGACACTGGAAGTTCCAGGTCAAAGAGTCTATCCAATCAGATGTCCACCACCCCAGTATTACTGTCCCGCCAGTCTCCATTTCATTTTACACACACATGCGTACACATCACTCCACCACACAGTCAGTTTGTCCACTGCACAGGGATCTGCCTAAAAAACATACAGGGCAGACACCTGGCAGGTGCCTTAAGAACTTCTCACGGGCACGTATCATGCACCTGTCTGTGAGAGATCACCGTGGTACGATGCTCATCAACAGAACTGTTCAGTGCCTGATGGTGAACATCAGGTGCAAAGGTTTCATTCAGCTTTGCTGTCCACACCTACCACAGGTGACAGAACAGTCTGGGAGAACAGCTGGAAAGAGTGAGGGTATCTACCTGACCCACCAGAATGACAACACGTTAGTTTCAGTTTCAGTTTCATCAAGGAGGTGTCACTGTGTGCGGACTAATCCATATACGCTACACCACATCCGCTAAGTTTTGAGACCACACCACGCGTAATTTAAAGCTGATGGATAAATGAATTAATAACTGAGATGAGAGAATTTAGGAAAAGGGTCTTGTGACAACATGTTAAAATGTGTATTACAAGTGCCAACTTTCACATTGGGAGTAAGGAGCATTCCAACTTGCAAAGTCTGACTGGAGATGTGGTGAGAGTCTAAAAGAACCACACACACACACACACACATAGATGCACAAACACACACACACACACACACACAGACACATATACACATCTTCATTACTAAGGCATAACTGAAGTGAGTTTGTATTGGTCTTTGGTGGGCGTCCTCATGCTGACCTGGCCCTGACAGCTTCCGGTGGATTGTTAGTGCTTTGTGACAGAATAAGCCTGTGAGAGGCTGCGTGCTGAGAAACATGGAACAAACCATGTAAGAAGAATTCTACCAGAAGGGTATGAATGATGGGGGGACATGAAACGACGACACACTGCAGCAGGGAGGTGTGGGGGGTAGGAGAGGAGCGGGCCAATCATCCCACAGGCAGACCCAACATCTCTTTGATGGACACACAAAGGACTGAACTGGAAACAATCCCTCTACCTGGTAGAGTATGACTGAGGACAGACTGTTGTGGTGATAACTGACTTTTTTCCAAAGGCAGATGCTTCTACATTCTCTGATCACAAGAACCCGATGATCATGACGTCGATGACCAAAAATCAATTGACATATCAAATATAACTTGATATACCATACCGTAATTCCTACCACAGCCAGTGACTAGAGAGAAATGGAAAAAAAGAAAAGCAACTTAAAAAATCCATTCAGACCTTCAGTTACTTTAAAGGTTCTGTTGATGTACTCAGCACCATTACCACCTGACTAAAAGACCGTAAGTTGTGTCCCCTTGTTTCATGAACAGTGCGTAGAGTCACATCAAATGTAGCATGAACACAGTGTGTCATCAACAAATGTAGCATGAACACAGTGTGTCATCGACAAATGTTGCATGAACACAGTGTGTCATCGACAAATGTACCATGAACACAGTGTGTCATCGACAAATGTACCATGAACACAGTGTGTCATCGACAAATGTAGCATGAACACACGTTGCATCGTTCCATTATTATGTAGCCTAACACATTCTGTACTGTAACATCAAAGTGTGGTATGAACACAGTGTGTTAAAAATACATCAAAATGTAGCATGAACAGTGTGTAAAAATCACACTAAAATGGAGCATGACTGCAATTGTGTGAAATCACATCAAGTGTAACAGTGAACACAGCGTGTAAAGTCACATCAAATGTGGCATGCGAACAGAGTGCCTGGTCAGATCAAATGTAGCACAAACACAGTGTGTGAAGTCACATCCAGTGCAGCACAGACAAAAGTGTCTATGTACCATGACCACTATGTGACGACCAAGTAGATCTCTTCCCTGGGGAAACTGTTTGGCTTTTTTGTTGGAAAGCTGCACGCAAAGGCAACAGTCACTGCCAAGCTTTCTTCCCACACATCCTCCTACTTCTTTGAATGCCAACAATGGAGAGTACACTTCAACCTTGGCCCAAAAAGGTAAAGAAAAGAATCAAACACTGCCTTCAGTCACTGACAATTGTACGTGGTACTCTTCTACACACAAAGCGTCACAATCACAGTGTGTTCAGCTGCTTATGGCCTATTTACACCACAACATAAACTGCTCAGCTGTACCCCAGGGACACATGTTTTGAATCTCTTGCAATCAGACTTTTCAGATCTTACACACTAAAAATCTTAAATATGAAGAGTTCTCTCACTCGTGGAAGAAACAAGCTAACTGGAGAGAAAGAAGAAAATATATGCCATGAAAAGAAAAAAACCTGATGAGTGGGAGTGAATAAAACAAGGAGAAGAGGCATGTAATTAATTTGCACCAATTTTATACTATTCAGTCTTGATTTTGTTCATTGTTTCTGCAGCTAAACATGTTTCTCAGACGTTCCAAAGATGTAATACTGCTTCCTTATATGTGATCCTTTTGAAAACTTACTTGGAAAAAGAATTTGCAGACTGCTTGGATTTATTCTCTCAAAGAGGGAAAATGCAGAACAGTTTTTTGTTTCTTTTTTCAGTAAAATCCTAGGCGGGGAAAAAAAAAGTAAAAATTGACAGTAAAGCAGATATTTGGCATATTATGAACACATATACACAAATACACACTGTACACATGCACTCACACAAACATGCACACAAAAATTTTTTTCATCAATAGACATGCTGATTCCCATATCACGTGCACACAAACACACTTTCACAAAGAGCTGAATTTTTCAGTCTGGGTTCAATACAGGGACTTTCCATCAAAAAAGTTAGTGCTGAAATTAATGGTGGATGTGGCAGTCACAGACCATTCACCTCTGGTCATCTATCTAACAGCGAGTCAGAACAATTACCCAATAACTTCAGTGAACATGTGCATGCATGTATGCACAATTGAGCATGCATGTGTACACACACACACACACACACACACACACACACACACACACGCATGCGCATATATATGCACATGCACACATTTCCCAGCAGATTTATCGTTGGAAGATCAGCATATCTACAAACCATTTGATATTATATACAAGACTAAAAAAAAACAACAAACAAACAAACAAGGACAATGGCACAGCCATAAAAACAACAACTCTGCATGGCATGGCACAGACTGTGCCAACCATTTACGTGATGACATCACACAGCGTCAGGCATTAAAAGTGATGGGACCTAGGATAGGAACACCAGGTTCATATCACACACACACACACACACACACACACACACACACACACACACACACACACACACACAGCGCGGCCTCAACGCCAACAGCATGTACCAATGACAAACAACGAATCAGACAGCAATTTTTGACTACACTGACAATGTCAACGCCGTTGGGGCCAACACTGATATTGCATAAGGTCTGTTGTGGTTAACCTATCAAACCACTCAGAAAGCAACAGCAGGTTTCATGTAGGGCAAGCAGAGCTAGATCTCAGCAATATCAGCCACAGGTCATGACAAAATGCCTTCATTGTTTGACTTGCTGTCTCCAAGACGTCATGTTACACATCGCCAGAAAAAAGGATTTTCAGGTTTCATGTATCACAGCGCGTAACCACTTACCATCAGACAACGTTTAAGTCTGAAATGTTTACCACATATCATCAGAGAATCTCCATGTCTGAGACATTCACAACATCTCATTAGGCAATTTCAATGTCTGGCACATTTACATCTCATCAGACATCTCCATGTCTGAGACATTAACAACATACATTCAGACAATCTCCATGTCTGAGACATTAACAACACACCATCAGACAATCTCCTTGTCTGAGACATTAACAACACACCATCAGACAATCTCCATGTCTGAGACATTAACAACACACCATCAGACAATCTCCGTGTCTGAGACATTAACAACACACCAGACAATCCCATGTCTGACATTAACAACACTCAGACAATCTCCATGTCTGAGACATTAACAAACATCCATTCAGACAATCTCCATGTCTGAGACATTAACAACACACCAGACAATTCCATGTCTGGACATAACAACACATCAGACAATCTCCTTGTCTGGTACAACAACCATCAGACAATCTCCGTGTCTGAGACATTAACAACACACCATCAGACAATCCCATGTCTGAGACATTAACAACACACACAGACAATCCCATGTCTGAGACATAACAACACACCATCAGACAATCTCAGTGTCTGAGACATTAACAACAACACAGACAATCTCCATGTCTGAGACATTAACAACACACCACAATCCCTTGTCTGAGACATTAACAACACACAATCAGACAATCTCCATGTCTGACATAACATACCATCAGACAATCTCCGTGTCTAAGACATTAACAACACACCAGACAATCCCCATGTCTGAGACATTAACAACACACCATCAGACAATCTCCCTGTGTGAGACATTAACAACACACCATCAGACAATCTCAGTGTCTGAGACATTAACAATACCATCAGACAATCTCCATGTCTAGACATAACATACCATCAGACAATCTCCATGTCTGAGACATTAACAACACACCATCAGACAATCTCATGTCTGAGACATTAACAACACACCCAGACAATCTCCCGTGTCTGAGACATTAACAACACACCATCAGACAATCTCCAGTGTCTGAGACATTAACAACACACATCAGACAATCTCCATGTCTGAGACATTAACAACACACCATCAGACAATCTCCGTGTCTAAGACATTAACAACACACCATCAGACAATCCCATGTCTGAGACATTAACAACACACCATCAGACAATCTCCATGTCTAACAACACACCATCAGACAATCTCCTGTCTGGCATTAACAACACACCATCAGACAATCTCCGATGTCTGACAACATACCATCAGACAATCTCCGTGTCTACAACATCCATCAGACAATCTCCATGTCTGAGACATTAACAACACACCATTAGACAATCTCCATGTCTGAGCATTAACAACACATCCATCAGACAATCTCCATGTTGAGACATTAACAACACCATCAGACAATCTCGTGTCTGAGACATTAACAACACACCATCAGACAATCTCCGTGTCTGAGACATTAACAACACACCATCAGACAATCTCCATGTCTAACAACACCCATCGACAATCTCCATGTCTGACACATACACCATCAGACAATCTCCGTGTCTGAGACATTCAACAGACAATCTCCATGTCTAACAACACACCATTAGACAATCTCCATGTCTGACAACAACCATCAGACAATCTCCATGTCTGACAACACACCATCAGACAATCTCCATGTCTGACAACAATCATCAACTCCCATGTCTAACAACATACCATCAGACAATCTCATGTCTGACAACAACTAGACAATCTGTCTACAACATCCATCAGACAATCTCCATGTCTAACAACACCACAACATTCAGACAATCTACCCATGTCTGACAACATACCATCAGACAATCTCCTGTCTATCAACACACCATCAGACAATCTCCATGTCTAACAACAACATCAGACAATCTCCATGTCTAAAACACCATCAGACAATCTCCATGTCTGACAACAACCATCAGACAATCTCCATGTCTAACAACACACCATCGACAATCTCCATGTCTACAAACACATCAGACAATCTCCATGTCTAACAACATCACCATCAGACAATCTTCATGTCTGACAACACACCATCAGACAATCTCCATGTCTAACAACACACCATCTGACAATCTCCATGTCTAACAACACACCATCAGACAATCTCCATGTCTAACAACACACCATCTGACAATCTCCATGTCTAACAACACACCATCAGACAATCTCCATGTCTAACAACACACCATCAGACAATCTCCATGTCTAACAACACACCATCAGACAATCTCCATGTTTAACAACATATCATCAGACAATCTCCATGTCTAACAACACACCATCAGACAATCTCCATGTTTAACAACATATCATCAGAGAATCTCCTTGTCTGACAGCAAACCATCAATCTCCATCTTCCACATTTTATGAATTTGGCCATATCATCAGACAACCCACTCCTTTCACCTTCCCTCTTCTATCAACTGGCCATACATAACCACACAATCAAATTCCTTCGCTTTCCTTGTTCCATAAATTAGGTTTCATTTCATCAGAAAACAAAACTCTTTTTGAGTTCCAACACTCCAGAAGTCTGTCACAACAGTTCAGACTTTCACGTGGAAGGGAACTAAGACCCAACAGGAGGAGACCCCTCAGCAGTTCTGATATCCGACAGATCGTCCAAACACAAGTACTTTTTCAACACCTGAGGCAAAGCCAAGTCCTTCACCTTGTCAGCCAAGGTCAAGGCCACTTGCGTTGTCAACATACGCCGCGCAACACACCGACACTGTCCAAGCAAGGACTGGGGCTCACGCACCATCTCCCTCCACCGCTCCACCCACTCTTGAGCCATCATGTTCTGCTCCAGTCGTGGGAGATAACCGTGCAGACAGTTGGCAGCCTCCTGCCCATACACGGCCACCATCCAGGCGACCAGGACATGGCGCTGCTTGCTGGCGGCGCACTCCAGAGGGTTGCAGGGTCGGGGGTCAAGGCTGAGCGAGGAGCGGCACAGGAAGGGACTGTTGGCCGCCAGCAGGAGACGCACATTCTCCAGGGAGTTCTGATCAACGGCAAACCACAGGGGCAGGGTACCCCCATCGTCCGTGATGCCTGGGTCGGCACCGTACAGCAGGAGCGTCTTGATCAGTGTGGTGTGGCCCAGAAATGTGGCCTCATTCAGCGCTGTCATGCTGTGGATCCCTCGCACGTCAACCTGGCAGCCTCTCTCCAGAAGGTACAAGGCTGTTTTCACCTGTTTGGTAAAAGTATGCCATTCTTCTCAGTGCCTACTATACAGAAAATTTCACATACTGTCACACAATTTCACATACTGACACACAGAGACTGCAATGACTGTCTAGGACCTAAATAGTGTGCTTTTCTTTTTGATATACATATATCTTAATCTTTGTTTTCATTAAAGGTTATTGTTTGATGACTGGGCCTCAGTGGTCCTGGTGAATAAAGCATTGTTTTCTTCATCTTGTATTCATTCCCAGTGTGTGACACCAAGGTCAGAAAAGATTTTTTGTTTTAGGAGTCAACAAATGTTCATATTCTAGTTTTCTCCAAAATTCTTTTTTAAGAGTCAACAAATGTTTATACGTGCTTTTTCTCCCACAGATTTTGTTTAAGTCAACAAACGTTCATATTCTTCTTTTCTATGTCTTTAACACAAGACTTTAAATGGAAGTTCTGCTTGTATGAGCACGCATTTTGAAATATAACAAAGAAGCAAAATCTGCATACATATTAAATCCTGTTCTATCCCTTACAGAAGACAGGGTTTTAAAAACCATTTGGGATGAAAATGCAGAATACACTATGAACACATGTCAGGTAGGAAACACTCCCCTTGAAAGGAGTTCTGGCGCATGCCCAGCCCCCTGGAATATTTTTCTTCATAAATTCAATTAAAAAAAAAGAGCTGGAATCTGTCTCATTCTAGGCATGATTTTGAGAGCCTCAAGACAGAAGAAGAGAGCCTTTTTGAACCAAAAAATTAAAAAAAAACACACACACAAAGATTCAAAGATTTTAATCCTGTGACCCCTTTTGGGCATGGAGGACTTGAAACAAATCAAACAAATAGAAATGAAACAAATTAAACATCCAAATTTTCCATATAATTAACACACTGAGTGTAATTTACACAACTTTACTAAGTTTTAAAAACTTCTCTAAGTTTAGCAACACTTTCTTACCACCACAAAGCAAACGACAATAGTTAAATACGGACTTTGTACATGTAAATGTTCTAGGTATAAACTGATTTCTAATGTCTTTATATTTGTTACATTTCATTAAAAATGAAATTCATCACCAAGGTCATTCTGGTCAGTCCCGACAGAATCGTTAATCGTGAGGTATTCCAAATGACACAGATACACAAACACACACACACACATACTAACATACTCTCTCTTCCTCTCTCCCCTTCCCTCAGTGACACACACACACACATGCATACACTGTGAGCGTGTACTGACACACATACACACTGACACACACATGCACGTACACACACACACACACACACACACACACACACACACACACACACACACCACTCAGACCTGCCTTTCTAATTCTAAGCAAACAAAATCTTTCAAGTGTTTTACACGCTTTGGACCTGTTCCCTTCCGTGCTTCTCATCGTGTTGTTTTTCCACCTGGCTCTCCAAAGTGACCTGACCCCTTCCTTCACTGAAGCCACAATTCATCTCCTGCTGGCACAGTACACATACTGCATGTTCCTGCGTTATAACCTTTATCAGATGCAGCCTTGACCTTTGCTCCTTCACGACTGGTCCCGTCCCATCCCATTTACAATGATTTTTCCACACTGCAACTGTCAAATTCTGTTCAGTCTTTCTCCACTATCAACTGCTCCAGCAATTTGGTCTGAAATGCTTCTAAAACCAGTTTTCTTCTATTTCCAATATTTCTGCCACCTGTAAGGAATCACATAAAATAAACGTACATACAGGTGGCATTAAACTCTTAACAGATCTTTTCCCCTCATTCTTGTTGGTCTTCAGCAGAAATAATTTTTCTCAGCTCAAAATTTTCAACCAATGGCAGAAATTTAGTAAACAGCACACCATTTTAAGCCCTGAGAAGAATTAAGCCATCATATGCTAGTTAGAGGTACAAAAAAAACAAAAAATGCAACCCCACATACTGAGGTATTCATTCATTATCCACACAAACAAAACCGAGCCATTTTAACGACGGGATTAAAACTGTCACATTCCCTAAATTCTCACTAGCGTCATCTCAAGACTTCTAGCTGACAAAGATCGTTCTGTGATATGCAGCTTCACAGCACCAATGAGACATACAACACATCAACTGACCTGTTTGTTTTGCACGGCACAGAAGAGAGGCGTGTTGCCGTCACTGTTCTGCTCATCGATGTCCATGCCCAGAGATGTCAGCACCTGACAGCACTGCTCGCTGCCCCCTGCCGCTGCCAGGTGCATCAAGCTGTTACCATTGTTTGGCCGCCGGGCCACGTCTGCCCCACTCCACATCAAGAACTGCATCACCTGAGTTCATACAGCAGCCAGTCAGTCAATCACAAGAGAGAGAGAGAGAGTGAGAGAAAAGAGAGAGAGAGAGAGAGAGAGAGAGAGAGAGAGAAAGAAAGAGAGAGAGAGAGAGAGTGAGAGAGAGAGACAGAGAGAGAGAAATAGAGAGAGATTTTATTCCATTAAGATCACACACAAACACACATGCACAGAGAGAGAGAGAGAGAGAGAGAGAGAGAGAGAGAGAGAGAGAGAGAGAAAGAGAGACTGTGTGTGTGTACATGTAGGACCACCCACTACATCAAACTCAAGCAGTATGTGCAATAGCCAAAAAGCCCAATCCTGGAGGCATCACCTCTGTTGTAGTGTGAAGGGGAAGCCTTTCTGTTTCCATCTTTCTTTCTTTGCCTATGTGTTTTTTTTTGTCAGTTACTTAGTTTCATGGAGGTGTAAACTGAATAGATGTAGATAACAAAATTATGTCTGCCTACAGATTTCATGCACAGAATGTAATGATACATCAGAAAAGAACTAAGTAAAGACAAGTCTTTTGTGAGTTATTCTGTACAAGCCTAATAACATGCTAACATATAAAGATCATATATATATATATATAACAAAATAAGTAAATACACAATGACTCACAAACAGAAGTTAAAACTTCAAACCATTATAGCACCCATACTATACAAGCAGGGTTCCCACACATTTGCAACTGCTCCAAAATGGAGCTTTAAAAAAAAACAAACTTAATGGACCTTTAAAAAAATTTTTTTTTTGAATAGTCATGTATTAATGAATGCATTTCAAGATTTTCAAAAACCCCAAAATGCACAAAAATTATACAGTGTGGTATCTATGGCATAAACACCAACAGGAAACAGAAACACAGCTCACCAACTTAGTATTTATCAAAACCATAACCTTGCTACATGGAATCCCCATCCTCCACTTCCCCATCATCCACCTCAGCAGGTGTTACACAGGAGTAACAGTTTTAACCAGAAACCAGAACATTATGGCAAAATCCAATCCTCACAAAATCTTGCAAATGAGACTCGGCCTGTTGAAGTTACTGTCTGCAAATACTGAAGCTCTTCAATCAATAAAGGACAATTAGTTGTCCTTCCAACAAACAGTGTCAAGCTGTGTTTTTACAAACAAAAGTCTTTACTGGACCAAGCATACCCTGGAAGAACCCAGCTCTTCGCTTGCGAAAACCTTATTCCCAAATCAGGACTTTAAAAAAGTCTTTTCAGCGTTTTTCAGTTCACAAGTATGTAAAAGCCCTTGCAAAGACCAATAAACTTGTTTCCTATCCACCAAAGAACAAAGAGAGAAGGCAGCAGCCTCAGACCTGAAGCTGCCCCTTCATGATGGCCACATGGAGCGGGGTGTTCCCAGCCCCATCCTGGGCATCGATGGCGGCCCCCGCCTCCAACAGCAGGTCGCAGCACTCCTTCTTCCCTCGCTCCGCGGCCAGGTGCAGTGCCGTGCGCCGGTTATACGACGCCATGTTGACGTTGCACTTCCAGTCCACCAGCAGCTGAACGATGGCTGTGTGGCCGTTCAGGGCCGACATCATCAAGGGAGTGAAGCGGCGGATATCCTGCAGGGCAAAACACATTGGGACATCAGACTTGCAGGTAGTTAGACACATTGGGACATCAGATCTATAGGTAACTGGACACACTGGGACATCAGATCTATAGGTAACTAGACACACTGGGACATCAGGTCTGCAGGTAACTAGACACATTAGGACATCAGATCTGCAGGTACCTAGACACATTGGGACATCAGATCTGCAGGTCACTAGACAATCTAGATTTTCCTTCTTGAAGGGAGTAAACCCTGAAAGCAGCAATGGGACACTGATGCTACAGCAATGATCACTGTTCATGCTACATTTCTCCATCAACATGAGGGACACTACTTTAAGACTGATGACTCTTTATCAAGGGTAGGAGCGAAAACACTTTTAACATAACAGTGGGAAATGCTAAGATACTGGAACAACTGGCGCTGAACAGATTAAAAAAAAGTGAGAGCCATGATCAATACACGTTAAAAAACATTCTTACATGCACGTTAACGATGACATTTTGAAACAATAAAGGCTCACATTCACCTGAAACATAATCACAGTAATTTAGTAGGCACAAGGACAGCTGATTTTAGTGCCTGAGAAAGAAAATGGGTTCAAAATCCCAAGTTCCTGTCTCCAAGTGGCAGGCATTCTTACAGCCTCCTTTACTGCTTTCCTGTCTCTGGCCCCAAAAGCAATTGCAGCCTTCTGCACATGATGATGCACCTTCATGTCCCTCATCTGTGCATCAGTTTCATCTGTCAGACACATCGACATCTCTTACCTGCTGCGCGTTATTGTCATTTGTCGGTCACATCCACATGTGACTCTCTAACCTCATCTACCCATCAGTCTCACCTGTCTGTCACATCCGCATTCCAGTCTCTCACCTGCGCGTCAATCTCAGCCCCCGCTTCCAGCAGTACCTTGCAGCACTGCAGAGCCCCGTGCTGCGCAGCATAATGCAGCGCTGTGGCGGCGCTGTGGCTCATGCGGTTGACATCACAGCCACGGGAGAGGAGAAGGGAGAGAATTTCGGCCACACCTTTTTCTGCTGCACAGATGAGGGGAGTGTTGCCGAACGTGTCCTCCTCCTCCATGTCAGCGTTGGCACTCACCAGGTACCTGAGTAATGAGAGGGATGATAATTATAATCATGCCTCATCCTATTATCCTCAGACCACTACACCCTAGTGACTAGGATGATGAAGATGATAAAGATAACGACTTTTTCTCTTTAAGTGAAATTCTCAGTTCCTCCCCTCCACACAGAGAGATGGTAACAGTTTAAGCACAGTGTTTGAGGATGACTGTATGGTAATCTAACTTTCCTTTTTCAAATGATTCGTTTTCTTACATTATCAATTATACACATGATTTGTAAACATACCTTTTCTTCCTATAATTAATCACTTTCAACGGAACTAACCTACTTGCAATTAAAAAAATATCACACAAAGACAGTATTCCTTCAAGAATAAATGTTCTTCTATTTTCATAGTACTCTGGATATTCAAAAGTAAACTGAAATTTTCCACATAGTACACTTATATCATCTTTGCCTAACCATCAATTTAATCACATGGAATGCGCTTTAAGACAGATATCACTGTGATATACACTAATTCTAAAATCTATCTTAATTCTACGGTGAACATTAGTAGCTGTTTTTACTGACATCATGCCAGTCAACCGATCTGTTACTGATGAAAATCTGTAAACTGTTGTGAAGCACAGATTTTTACACTAATACTCTTACAAGGCATATATACTTTTACTTTGTGCCTTAAAATACACACATTTACTGGAATTATCCAAGAAAGCATGACTATTTTACAACAATACTCTTATTAAGCCCAAATGTTGCAGTAATGTTTTAAAAAAGCACAGATTTTATATCAATATCCTTACAAGATACAGATTCTACATCAAGTAATCTTATAAACACAGATTTTAGAGCAACATTTTTAGAAAGTGTGCATATTTTCCAAAACTTTTACAAAACACTGCCTTTACAGGAATACTATGAGGTGAGACAACAACAACAACAACAACAACAACAACAACAACACAACACCCAACAACAAAACGGACAGGTCCTTACTGAACGTGCTTGACCTCAGATGGGAAGAAAGTAAATACAGTTCCACATTTGGGCTAGAAACACGCGACGCTCTTGTGAGGCATCTTACTACTGCATTAACCTATGGAAATTTTAGCCAAACAGCCTGCAAGGTTTTGTAAGTGCAAGTGTGCAAGGTTTTTAGCATGTGAATTTAGCAAACAGGACAGTTGAAAGCAGTACCCATACTTTATGGTAATTATACCATTATAATCAGAAAAAACCAAGCTGAAACAAAAATGTATACAAACAGACAACAACAACAAAGCAACTACACCAAAACCCTGACAAAAAACAGATCCTTACAGTAACATCCTTGTCAAGCCCAGACACACACCTGCACAGAGAGAGATGGCCGCCCTCCGCAGCGCAGTGCAAGGCGGTGCGCTCGTGGTAGCCCCTCTTCCGAAGAGAGGCCTGGCTGTGCAGTAGGAAGCGAACGATGGGCAGGTGGCCATGCAGGCAGGCCAGGATGAGCGCTGTGTCCTCCTGGGCGTTCTGGGCGTTCAGGTTGGCCCCGGCGCTGACCAGCGCCTGACAGCAGTCCAGGTAACCCTCCTCGGCCGCCACGTGGAGCGCCGTGTTGCTCTGTGGACCTCCTCCGCTGCTGACCTGTCCAGAATATCAGCAGTCATTACAATCTCCTCTGCAGTACAGCTTGAGTAGATCAACTGTGGTTGAAAAGGCCAAACGTCTCCCTTCACAAGAATGTGACACACACATTTACAAGGTTTGGTTATTCATGTCCACACCAGCAGATCTTGGAGTAGGGTGTTGGCTAAGCTCACAACCATGTCTGCCACCTATGTCTGCCCACTGCTCAGCTGTAACATTTTTGTTGTTGTTGTTGCTATTCACCTTCCATGCCCCTTCAGAAGTTTTATACCCATGCCACTTCTCCTGATTTCCCCAAGGCATGCCACACTCAAAAGTGTTCTGTCGCAGCTTTGGCAGTGAGGACAGGGAGCTGTGATGAGGTGACCCATCAAAGCAGACACTGCGCTGCTGCCAAGTTATTTTGGTAGAGCTGAGTAGTGCCTGTTCTATGTTGAAGTGCATTTGCCAAGTCATTTTGGTAGAGTTGAGTGGTGCCTGTTCTATGTTGAAGTGCATCTGCCAAGTCATTCTGGTAGAGTTGAGTGGTGCCTGTTCTATGTTGAAGTGCATCTGCCAAGTCATTTTGGTAGCGTTGAGTGGTGCCTGTTCTATGTGAAGTGCATCTGCCAAGTCATTCTGGTAGAGTTGAGTGGTGCCTGTTCTATGTTGAAGTGCATCTGCCAAGTCATTTTGGTAGAGCTGAGTGGTGCCTGTTCTATGTTGAAGTGCATCTGCCAAGTCATTTTGGTAGAGCTGAGTGGTGCCTGTCCTGTGTTGAAGTGCATCTGCCAAGTCATTTTGGTAGAGCTGAGTGGTGCCTATTCTATGTTGAAGTGCATCTGCCAAGTCATTTTGGTAGAGTTGAGTGGTGCCTGTTCTATGTTGAAGTGCATCTGCCAAGTCATTTTGGTAGAGTTGAGTGGTGCCTATTCTATCTTGAAGTGCATCGTTCCTGTGCATACCCTGCCACATATACCCACATCAACCTCTGTTCACTTAAATAAATATATCAATATATAAAGTGATACTCAAATGCCCTCTTCTCTCCTGACACCCTCTTTGAAAAACAAGACAAATGTTTGCCATGTTGTTTTCATTATAACAGGACATTTTCTCACTAAATAGAAATCCCCCTGTCATCCAAGTGGCAGCAACTTCAGCCATTTATGTTTCTCTCCAGAATGTGGTCTCGAAAGACTCATGAAAACCGTTCATTCATCATGCGCAGCATGACATTTGACCCCTGTGAAGGGTGGTCTGACCAGGAAATCTGTTGTTCTTCGGTGAAATTAGCTCTGAGCATGTTCATGTTTCTTGAACTGCTGGTTAATCTACCTCCCAGTTAAGAGCCTTCTCTACCAAAACCGAATTGAATTTTCATGACATTTTCAAGGTCGTTGCACACAGGTTTGATGGTACAGTCATCCAACAACGGTTATCACTGCTACAAGAGACTGTCTTACTTAGAATGTCAAACAAGGGGATGATGCTCCTTTCATGCTCTTTGGTCCTACTGCTATGCAAAGAGTTAACATAGCGGAAGACAAAAGACGATGAAATACAAATCAAGGTGTGACACAACAATCACCAACTACTGTGCTGGCCTCGCAGAAGACCCACAGCTCATTCAAAGCTCGCCATCACTACAAGGGAACTGACTGACCATTGCTGTGATGTATGCATTCCACACTCCTTTCAGGAAGACTCACAGATGTTCAGGTCCACCGTCATTATTGAAGAAGACCTATTTGTCTGTCAGGAACTGTGCCCATGTTCCTGGTGGTTTCGTATGTTTGTTTGTTAGAGGAGTGTGTTGACGGAAAACGTGGATTGCTTGTGCAGGCCGTCGAAAAAAAAAAAAAGAATAAAAGAAGAAAAGGATTTTAGAGTCTTGTGCATGTGCTCACCTGTTAAAGAAAACCAGGCTCCATGCATTCACGCTGAGCGGCGAACTGAGAGCTCAGGCAGGTTAGTCACCCGAATAATGTGTAGTGAAGAAGAGAGAAAGACCAGTCAACCACGCTGTAAAGAAAGCAAGGCTCCACAAGAATACACACGTCATAGTCCCCCCCCCCCCCCCTAAAGACTTATGAGTTGGGTTTTTTTTGTAGATTGAAGGCCATGGCTGGCCCACAGTAAAGAGAAAACCATCAGGTAAGCCATGATGAAGAAAATGAAAGGTGAGAAAAAAAAGGAAAGTAAATATTTTTTAGATAAAGAATAATTTGATGATTAATATATTTTTCTTCTTCTTTCAGGAACTATCTCCCTGGATAGAGTCGAGTTATAATCTTTTTGTTGTGAAGGGCATAGGCATAGCTTGTGGTTTGTTTTGTAAGTTGATGAGAAGTCGCAGAAACTAGAAATTGGCGAAGAATGGTCATAAGTCTGTGAGGACAAAGAAACTTTGTTTATGGAAATGATAATTTTGTGTATGTGTGTGTAACACTGTGGGTATGAACTTTGCAAGAAAAAAAAGTGTTTTTTTTTTGTCAGTCCATGGACCTGTTGATGTAATTCTGAAAAAAAAAATGTCTCATTACTTTTTGTTAAAACAGTAGAAAGAATTTAGATGTAAATAGTGTAAAAAGTTGACTTGTTAATCTAAATGGGGAACTCTCTTT
Organism: Conus canariensis; assembly: GCA_033310375.1. Taxonomy (NCBI): domain Eukaryota; kingdom Metazoa; phylum Mollusca; class Gastropoda; order Neogastropoda; family Conidae; genus Conus; species Conus canariensis. The sequence continues at coordinate 56,869,579 of CM065723.1, forward strand.
TGTTTTATCTGACTGGCTGTTTTTTGTCGATGTTACATGGGCAAGAGTCTGACATCACTACTGTCCACACCTCTGGTCTGACCTGCTGTACAGCACGCTCCCTTATGGACTGGCTGCCAGACGGTCCTTACCATCATTACCAAGGAGAGCTGGGTCATTACTGCCACAGTGTGATCCTGCATACTTTGGCTCCCTAGTACACCCACAGCTGTGATAGATTACTGCTTTTAATGATGGGGAAATTATGGCCCCTTTCCTTTGAGGTGGGGCCCAGTTGGGCACAGCACTTTCTGAGGGAGGATCTCAGGCGAACATCAGAGAGCAGAGGGAAAAGGGAGGACAGGCCAAGGAAAACTGGATTCTCCCCCTCCCCTCCCCTTCCCACCTCCTCTTTTTCCCCCTCATGCCTGTTGAAGAAAAAAGAAAAAGAAAAAAGCACTTTAAAACGCACCTTTCATTCCAGAATAATACAAAAAGTGAAAAGAATTCTTTAAAAAGGTAAAAAGTCATCATTGAAATATGTCATCAGCAAATATTGTAGAAACGTGAATTATGCACTGTCCATATACTTGCCCCCCACCCCCCACCCCTGTATCTTCCCCCTCCTGTTCCCCTTTTCCTCACACAGACAAGAGCACACACTATTCTCACACACAGTGACATACAAACACACACGTACATTCTGTCCCCATGCAACACACAACACACACACAACACACACACACACATACATACACTGTCCACACATACACATCCACACACACACCACACACACACACACACACACACACACACACACACACACACACACACACATTGCCCACACATTATTTTGCACATGTCTCTTCAGTGCAATCTTGCTTTTCAGTGGGGGCGATCAGATTTGAGCTTGTTTACTGGTTGGGAGGGGTGCCTGGTCCTTTTGCCTGTTTCTTTAGTGTTACCAGAATGGTTAAAAAAACTACAAACACCTGGAGTAAGTGCAAAATATATTTCGCTTTATTTAAAGCTTCTTCAGTTGCAACCATGGACCAAACTGAAAGGATGAAACACAGAACTTAAAACGTAAACCAGTCAGTGTTACCAGTTAGTGTTACCAGTCAGTAGTATGTGACTAACTGTGCTTGCTTGACTAACTTCCTGGACGTGCCACTGACACCACAGCCCTGAATTTTCATGTCACTGGAGTTACTTCCCATGATCAACTGCTGAGCAGTAATAACACAGCCATTAAAACAACTTTAGATTGCTACTGAGCAGCTCAGTAAAGGTGTTGTTAAACAGCTGGAATGCGCTTGCTTAGCAGGTTGTGTAAGCTGGTTCACAGTCAGATATCTCACAAACAATATCCCACTTGGAACAAAGTACTTGATAAAAGTCATTGCAGAATCAATAAACAAGAATTCCAGTTCACTAGTTTTTTTTTTTTGTCTCTGATGACTAAATGTACGCATCAGTTATGTGTTAGAGCTAGATACAGTATACAGTTGGAACTGAAAAACCTGGCGAAATGATCTTTCATTATTGCAAACTCAGAGCTGTTGGACATGCATCAGCATGTTAGGAAGTTGCATCACAAAGTGGATGGAAATGCTCACACTCTTGAGTGTCTTGATGCGAAGTGCAAGGAAGTGGAATAAGCATGTGCTGAGCATTCGTCTTTCCATAATTTTGTCAAGGATCTTTGTATATTACTGCTTGACACTGAGCACACAGATTCTAATGAGATCCTCATCAGTCCTATCAAAGATGGCTTGAATGCGGATGACATGTATGGACGCCTGCATCGTGAAATCCCCCTTCAATTTCACAGGCAAAAAAATGGACTGTAATGGCAGCTGATGACACAACAACAATGTAATCACACACACCAGTACTCATATATTTTTCTTTCTTCTTTGCTGTCCCATCATCTATGCCACCTCAATGGCACTGCACCTACACTGCTCATTCTGACTCCTTGTCCACAGCCACAGCCCAGCTCGACCCGCCACATCCCCTGCAATCCACAGGGAGCAGTCAGTGTGAAGTCCTCAGGAGGCAACCCACCCGTGGAGATACTGCACTGCTGCCGAGTCACTTCAGTGGTGTTGAGTGGCGCCTGTTCTGATCCAACATACGCAGGACACCACCTGCTAATCCCCCTACTGATGACAATAATTGCTTAGTTGCGGAGTCAGAGTGAGTGAGCTCTCCCTCCGAAGGGTGCCACCAGCGACAGTCTCCACGAATTTGCCAGTACCAACAACTCTGACTGTAGAATCAAATCAAGACCATAAGTGTGGAGAGGCAATCGAAACTGGGAACTGGATATAAAGGGCTACAGAATTTGAGACTTTTTGTTTCAATGCTGATCGATCAGGACGAGGATGATGAAGATGATGCTACAGATTTCCGTTCTGGTCTGGGACTGCATGACAGGGATGTACTCTATGCTTACTTACTAATATATCCCGGTGTCAACCAGGCACGAGAGGTACAGACACCACCACTACTAGTCAGGAAATTTGAGCAAAAGTCTCAGAGATGCATCCATTAAGTGAATGAAACACGACTGTGTGGTCCCAGTCTTCCCAACTATGCCTGGGTAGGAGCCAGTCAAGGCAGAAAAATCCCACAAAAAATTATTTCTGATGGGAATCAAACACAAGACCTCCCAGACAGGAGTCCCTGATGCTAACCACTATGCCACGGCAGCTGGTGACACTTAGATATCTTGTAATAAGCTCCAATAGGGCATGCAAGAACCCTGCATTACCTGCCCCGGAGTGCAGACACTTACCTGACAGTCCCATTCCATTAGCAGCTTCACCACTTTCACCCCTCCTTCTGGGCCGCCCGCATCAAGGGGGTGTAATGCTCCCCGTCTCTGGCCTCAGTTCTGGCCCCTGCTTGCAGCATGGCTCCCACACAGCGGTCACATGACAGGTCACACGCGGCAAACAGACCTTCCTCGGCTTCTGACTGGCTGAGGGATTGTGGAGACTTGGTCTGTTGCTCAACCTCTTCACACCGCCCTGCACGAACGTCAGCCACGACCCCACTGTCAACAGAATGGCACAGAAAACAAATGGAGTAAAGATTATGCTTCCAAGACTGAACACAACATCATGAACACCTTTCCAAATGCACAGTTGACAAACTCTTACGCATTTTTTAATGTGTGCTGTACAAAAAACATCATGCAAATGTTTTCATGTGTGCTGTAAACATTTGATTCAATTGTCATTGACAACCTACGCTATTTTGATGTATGCATTAATATGCTGACCTTTAGAAAACATGCTGGGAATACTGTTCTTAAATGTAAAAAGGGCCTATCTACCATGAAAGCAGTGGCAGATGGAGACACTTAACAGCGCTATCTCTACCAACTAACTGTATTACGCAGTTGTACTCAAGTGTGATTGATTATGGAGTAGGGCTTACAACACTCTCCAAGAATAATCTTCTTAAATAAGAAAATTCAAAATGAAGCAATGACACTGATCTTGGGAACCCCAAAGGACACACCAGTTGATGCTATGCCATACCTGCAAGACCTTCCTTCAATGCAGGCGAGACACAAGCTAGATCAGGTGAAGGCATATTTCAGAGCACTTGAAATTTCCCCAAACCCACTACATGCGGCACTCAAGGAAACAAAAGGCACTCACGTTGGATGTGGAAAATCATGGATGGGACAAGCAGAAGACAAAATACAGCTTGTGTGCAAGTTAGCAGAACTCAAAGAAATGAAGGGATGGGAAAAGTATTCAGACCATTTCAAACTTCTCTACCAAAGTGCCATCGCTCCAAAGCCAGGAAGACACTGTTGAGAATGGCTAGAGGGCAAAACTAATGCAGAAATTCAGATGCAGGTGGATATCCTCGGTATAAAAGAATATATAGTCATATACAGGGATGGTCCCGTCATCAAAGGTGCGTCAGGCTGGGAAAACACTGTGAAGTAAAATGGCTGTACTATCCAAGAAGACAATGGTGTATGCAGTTGAACAACTTCAAGTCTAACAACAGAGGTAAAAAAACTGACACAAGCACTCCTCTGGCTCTCATCGACAGAGCAATTTAGAACTCAACAAGCCATGATACTGACTGACTCCTTGAACCTACTTCAAAAAGTGGACAGAGGAATGGGAAGCCTTGCTTGCCACAAAGTAAAGCGTAGCCTTCCACTGGAAAGACCCATAAGGATGTACTGCCCAGGACGTGCAGGTGTTCAAGGAAAGGAGAGAGCAGACATACTGGCAAGCAAGGCAACAATAAGAACTGGATTACAGCCTGGCCAATCTGATGTGATTAGAAATCTGCAACAACAGCACAGACCATCTTGCATTCAAATGCATGCGCACATACAAACACACACATGTGTACATATGCACACACACACACATGCACAAAGACATGCATGTGCGCACATGCGCGCACACACAGATGTGCACTAATATACACAGGCACACATACATGCACACATACATGTGCAGATATGCAAGTGCAGGAGCATGCTCACACAAGCCCACATATCACACACACACACAACACACACACACACACACACACAATGCATACACATACATAGACACATATGAACATGCACATGCACACATGCTCCGCATACACTGGCACACACATATGGGCCCATGCCCACACATCCATGCACACACACTATATATATATATATATATATATACACACACATGTGCACACTCACCACAAACACATACAATGATAATAATGGCACAGCCAATGTTAGGTAGGTATCCAAGATCCGACCAGCGCGTTGGGCTAATGCGTAGGTCAGACATCCGTTATGTTGTAGCTACGAGACCTCTTCTTAAATTCTGTCATCTTAGTCATTACTTCCTTTATCCATCAGCTTTAAATCATGCGCAGTGTGGTCTTGAAACTTAGCAGATGTGGTGTAACATATATGGACAAGTTACACTTCCTTGATGAAACTGAAACGGTAAACACTGTCATGAGTATGTTTCAATGTATACTGTAAACAAAATATAACGATCTGTCACACAGACACAGACATATTCACACATGCTCACAAGTGAGCTGCTCTCCTCTGCTCCCTCACCCCCCCCCCCCCTCCTTCCTAGAACATCTTTCCCAACCTCTCTTCCCCCTAACTCCACCCCCATTTAAAAAAGATGAGATAAAATTTATGTCGGAGCCGCCTCACCACATCTTATTTTGCCTGAAACCCCCTTTTTTCACAAACAAATCTCGCCCATCTCATGCTACTTTTTGTCAAAATTAACACCTTTCTTACAATCAAAATTAAAATGCAAAACCTCCAAAAATTGGCGTAATCGCTATTTTAAAATGGGGTCTTCGTGCAAAAACAAAGAGGCCCGCATATTAACAGTCTCTCTGATTAACGCCCGCGGGATTGAGCCCTTACTATTTTTTTACACTCTTCTACTTCCAGCACTACCAACAAATCAGAACAAACAACCGGCCTTCCATCTTGGTTAGTTATTTTTACACACACTGAATTTATAGACCCTGCAACTAATTCTTTAAACCGACTGTTTTCACCAAATGTGCTTAACTGATAATCGCAAAACCCCGCCTTAATTGATGGTAGTACTCTTAGAACTGTAGATGGATGGCCATCAAATAAATTAGTATCTGTTTTTAACTCTTGTAAATGGACATACAGCATTGGGTTCACGAGAAAATCAGATGGTTCATTACTTTCAAATTGATAGATGTCTTCTCTTGTACTAAATTTATAAGATCTGCTAGTACTGTGGAAGCCCAAGATTCTAGCAAGGCCTTTAGGAAAAGTGTATTCTCTTTTTTCTTCTGGTGGAAAATGCACAGTAATTCTGAGGTTTGCTTCGTTAATTTTTAGCAATATGCCTAATTCGATAAATACTTCTTTTAAAGAACAAAAGTTGTAATAACCTTCTGGTATTTTTTCATGAGTTATTTGATTGCCCCCCTCGTTACTAATATTAATCCAGTTATTCTGAGCTTCTTCAGATATATTAAACCACTTAACTTTAAAACCAATTTCTCTAAGAGCAACCCTACTATCACCGCGCCTATTGTCAATTGGATACTTTAAGAACACACGTGCGTTTTGTTTAGTTATATAAATGTGCATCCTTTTTAAATCCTTTTTAAAAAATCTATTTAAAAATGGAGCCTTTTAAATATAACAAAAGTGCCACTTACGATGTAGGAGGGGTTTATGAGCCCAAATCTTTGGACTTTAGTAGCCTAACCATCGCAGTGGATGAATCATATGGCTTTCTAGTCAGACTTGTAAACCCACTAACTAGATATTTAAATCCTCCAATAAAGAGTGATAGAGTGCCATCAGCATGGTCATCCAACCCTATGGCTTTTTACCAGAATCAGTTAAATTTTGCCATTTACTGCTCAACTACTGGCTGCGGTGTTTCATATGCAAACCATTTATACCACCCCAATCTCTTAGTAAGGTCAGTATATAACTTTATGTTTATTACCAGTATAGGCGCATACTAACTGAACTACAAGTACCCCTCCCCAACGACAACGCGTTTAATCCATTCAACAGCCCAATGGACAAGAATGCATATGAAAGAATCTGCAACAAATTTAACATTAACCCTTCAAATAACTTTAGACAAAAGTTAGACCGCAATCACGGGTTGGGCACATTGTATTTGTGGGGCACGCATAGAGAATATAATTTTGACTACTGGCCCGGCCACACCTCTTTTAAGCCAAACTCCCAAGTTAGATTGGGATCAATAGAACAAAAACACCCCAATGCTTGGGCAACATTTATCTTAGATGAAAGTAAAGGCCTAACAATGCCAGGAGTGCAAAGACTTAATGACTCCATACGTACGTACGTTTGGTGTCTATTAGGAGCGCAAGCACAGACCAAGTCTAGCATAGTGGATCAATCTACAGGCTTTGACGCCAGAAAACAATTTCTAGCCAATTTAGAAGATGCTATTAACTCTGCTGTTGATTTGCCTTCCAGCATACAAAGGTACCAAAACGTTCTTTCACATGCTAGGTCAAAGGTTGACTTTGTTGTGGGCCATGGATTATACATGCTGCCTTCTGACCTTAGACTACAGATTGGCATGATACAAAATTATAATAATGAAATCCTCATAGCCGGAGACGATCAAAACTTAGGACACAATCAAGGTTTAAACACAAGGCCCGCGCCAGCCATTTTAAAAAAAGTATCTAGCCCAGAACCTGCAGAAAGCGACCCCCCGCCAGTTATAAGCAACCCAGAAAGCGACCCCCCGCCTGTTGATGTGCCTCACCCCGACAGACACACTAGTGAAAAGACAGCCCTTGTTGTGTTTTTAACTTTTACTGGATTAGCCATACTTTATTTCACTAAAAATTATACCAGCAGCCAGCACTCCTAACGTCCACAGATGATCAGCCATATAACCAGCCACTTTACCTATGGTAGACAAAACCCAACTAACAACACTGCCTATTATGCCAGGCAGAGCATCAAGCGCTTTGACAGCTAACTTCTTTAATAGGTTTGCTAGATGGTGCAATTGTTTTCTAATCCAACTTTTGCCGGCTGAGGGTTGGAGGTGCTACTGGCCCTGTTGGCGCACTGCCAGTTAATGCATAAACCAGTGTAGAGATAGCAAACCCAACAGCTGTTAATATACTAACTATTGTAATCCCCTGCTCTCTGAACAGAGTCCTTATTCTTTCTGCTAACGTAGTATTTTCATAAATCATTTTGTTTATAGTTTCTCTGATTCTGCTTATTTGGGTATCTATTTTTTCTCTGTTAATATACAACGCTGATAACCTGTTTGCCCTTAGTATCATTAAATCCTGTATTTTCGCCTGTATTCTAGCCTTTTCTTCCGGCCCTAAATTGTTATCATCTGCATCGCCAGTTTATTTCTTTCTTCTTCTATTTCTCTCTCTAGCTCATTAAATTTTGCCAAATTGTTTTTTAGTTCTTCGTTTATAGTTGTTAAAGCAGACTCAACAGACCTGAGATCGCGCAGTTCTGCTTCAAGATCCCTGTTTCTAGCTTCAAGATCCTGATTCTAGCTTTAGAACCCCGGCTGCGCCCAGACAATGGAGGATCATCAATTGTTTGTAAAGCTGCTTCTTCTTCAGGCTCAGCTCACGTTCTCTTTGACTAGGCGATGAAGAATCGATAATTGTTTTTAACTGTGTTTCTTCATTAAAACTCGCTCAATTTCTGTTATTGCTCTATTTGCATTAGCTATTAGTTCATCTGTTCTTTGAACTAATTCTTGAATAGGGTCATTTCTATTTCAGATCGTGTTGGCAGCTCTCGCACTATGCTTTGTAAAGCACTAACAGCCTCAGACCTTAGATCGCCAATAAAGTTTAACTGCCTTTGGTCAAAAACAGGGAGCTCTCTAAGAATTGTGCTCCTGCTTAAAAACTGGGTTGGGTCTGGTTTTGTAGTAAGCCGTACAAGGTTTCCTTTACTAGTTCTTAATACAAATGATTATTTTTATCTGTTGAAAAATTGGAAACCTTAAGTGCTTCTGGCCGCTCTCGCCCCATATGGCTATATAATGATTCAATTCTATCTAACATTCGTATTTGACTTAATCCTACTCCTTGGCCCGCCGCTGCTGCTTCAAGTTCTTCTTGCAATGAAGGACCCGGCTCTTCAATAGAATCAATCGCGCCAAAATCGTCTTCTTCTTCTTCTTCAATAGATTCAATCGCGCCAAAATCTTCATCAGCCATATTTATATATTTATTATTTTTTGTTTTATAAAAAATGAACCCATACGGCTGCGACCTTGATCCATTCAGAAAAGCGAAGGACCCCACGGCATAAAAGGCATAAGACAGACTGTGCGCGTTGTAAATAATCCATCAACAATTGAGCCCAATGAAATATTAACAGTAAGATTTAGTGACCTTGGGCCTGACGATGTTATAATGCCAGGCACTGCCTGGCTGTCATTCAAAATAGACATTGAGTCGGCGGATCCTAATGCTACTGTCGTTGCTAACCTGGGCAGGGCCATCATTAAAAATATGGTAATTAAACTGGAAGGTAGAGAAGTCTTCTCACTGAGTAGCGCAGACATTTTTAATCTCTATTCAGATCTGTGGCTACCCAGAACAGAAAGAAAAGACAAAATCTTTCAGGGGATCCAGAACCCAAACGGTCTTAAGCACAGGCTTAATGCTGCAGATGCAAAGGAAGACGAGGGAGACCAGGCAATAGCGCGAGCATTTAAGAACAGATTTTGCATCCCTCTAGATTTTGAACTGTTAAAAACCCATCAGCCATATTACCAAGGCGCACTAAGAGACAAACTTACTTACGAACTGACATTCAATGACAGCGGGTCTGTTATTCTATCAGATGATCCCTTAGCCAAGTACTCTGTCAGTAACATCTCTCTTAATTTTGACGTTGTTACTAACCCCGAACTGGCTAGAACAATCTTAAACCAGTATAAAAGTAGGACGGTTGTTTACTTTGAAAGAGTTTTACACCACAGTCTAGCGATTAAAAACAAGCAAGACACCATCTGGGAAATAGCTATAAGCAATTCTTTAAGGTCTCTAAAGGGGGTTCTCTTGCTATTTACTAAACCCTCAGCTCCTTTTCAGAGAGAATCTGAGGTGTTTTACAACCCAAAAATTGAGCAGCTGTCTTGCACAGTAGATGGCAAGCCTTTTCAGTTGTATTCGGCTGGACTTTTACCTGACCAACACTTTGATGAAATAAGAAAGTTATTCGCCGGAGGCAGACAGACAAGTCCCATAGCCGATCATGTGTGTAAAAAACTTCACCTTCACGATGTAAGACTCGAAGATTATCTAACAGACAAATATGGACTATGGCTGGATTTTAGATCAACGTATGACAACAGACTGCACGGGAGTGGAAGAAGGGTAGGGTCAGATGGCATACTCATACAGATTAATAAGGAAGAGGAGGAGAATGGCCAGATACAAATGCACGTTTTTGTGGTTTATGACGCCCAGCTGAACATTGAAGAAAATAGACTGAAAGAAATAGCCTATTAAAACAGATGGATAGTTTGAACTTTTTGCCTAAAGACCCGCACTGTTCGCTTATTTGTGGGATTACTGGGTGTGGGAAAACTGTCTTCGTACTTGATTTGTTACAAACAATCTACAGGTTTCATTACGAGCACATTGTTATATTCTGCACAACCATTAAGCACAACAAGTCTTACAAAGAAAGGCAGTTTGTTTGGACAGACGAGAATATATTCTTAGTTGATCCTACTGACAAGCTAAGCGACTGTTTAGAACATTACTATAGGCTATTTGAGGGAACTGAAACGCTGTTTATTATTGATGACTGTTCAGCCAAACAAGACATTGTTAAAAAAAGAAGGACCCTGTCTAAGCTAGCCTTTAGCGGAAGACACGCATTAGTTTCTGTTTGGCTCTTAACTCAGAAATACAATGCTGTCTTAAAAGACTTTAGATCACAGTTAAAATCAGTCATCTTATTTTATACTAAGGACAGGGATAGTTTTGAAGAATGTTTAAGTGAAAACTATATAATCAGGGACAAGGATGAACTAAAAAAAATAAAAGAGCAGCTAGAAAAATCTAAGCACGCTAAACTATGCTTACGGACTGACCCGCCAGTTCAATACGTTTGCTTATTATAGATTGCTTATTATAGATTGTTTATTATAGATTGTTTATTATAGATTGTTTACTATAGATTGTTTAATAATAAATTGTTTATATTAAAAAAATGTCTCGAGGGCCAGAATCAAAAGCGGAGTTAGCTCCTAAATGCGCTGCAGTAGAGATAAAAGATCTAGCAGACACAACTGACTTTGATCTAATAGGAGTGACAGGGAATGTTTATGGATTTGAGTACACCGACGATGGCGTTTACAAACGAATAGAAATTGAAGATAAAAAACGACAGCAATATCCTACCCTGGAAGAGATAAGAAATCTAAGGGCAAACGATTTTGGCAAACACGAATACAAACTTCATAAACGAGAGAATGCCTGGGCGTTGCTTCCTGACATTAACTGGAATTTAAAGTTTGAACTACGAAGCCCCTATGTATACTTTGATAAGAAATGCAATTTTAGAAAAGCTTTGAATGAAGGACGCCTTCTTGCTAGCCTAGTCCCAGGAACACAACAGAAAAAGCAGATTGAAATAACCAGGCAGGGCTCTGTATATATGCTGCGGAGAAAGAAGTCCTTAGCTGAAGTGGGGGGTGACACCGTCGGCTTAGAATTTAACCCAAAACTAGAATCACTGCCTAGAAAAATGACGATGCTTTTTCGCTTATTTATTACTCCAAGGGAGTCTGATCCTAGTTTGCCAGAGCATACGTTAATCAGAGGTGTACAAATAAAGTCTGAAAACTTGGGCGGCCCTCTTAGGCTTGTTATTGTTATTACTAAAAACGGGGATGAAATAAACACTTCTGTATCTTCTGACAAAGTTACTGTGATGGTTGACAAAGACAAACTAACAGTGCTTGATTTTATTTTCATTAAGTATGTTGATTTTATTGCGTTTTACTCTGTTGATGAAGTGCTGCCAGAAGGGTTAATAAGAAGATATGTACAAGATTAAAAAATAATCTTGTTTTAAAATGGAAGACGGTCAGCAGTTTAGATTAAAGCACATGACTAAGCTTGAAGAGGAAATAGAAAGTGACTTGAACAAGTATAGGGTTACTAGAAAGAAATATGCCAAAGCTTTAAATGTCCTTTCTTATATAATCACCGGCTCATCAGTTGTAGCCGGCTTAAGCACTGGGTCTAGTGTTGCTCTTTTAGCTACTGGAGTTGGGACGCCGATATCCATAGCTTTTGGGAGTGTTGGTTTGGGTTTAGTTGCCATGTCCACGATTGTAAGTGCTGTTTTAAAGAAGCTAACACCCAAATTACAAAAGCACACCGCCATTGTAGCTCTAGCAACAGCAAAACTTCATTCATTAAGGCTGATTATAAGCAATACATTACTGGATGGAAAAGTAACAGACGAAGAATTTAAACGAGCCATGGCTGACGGCGATAATTACAGACGCCAAAAGATCGACCTCCAAAAGAAATGGAGAAAGACTTTTACTTCACAGCAGGTAGACGCTGAGGCAATCAGAAAGAACATTGAAAAGCAAGCAAACAATCAGTTAAACCCAAAATAAACTAAAAAAATAGGATGTGAACTAAATAAAATTATAAGTTTAACAAAAAAAAATAAATAAATCATAAGTTTAACAAAAAATAAATACTATTTTTTTTAAACTAATCGGCACTGTGTTCGGCGGGACAACTTGCAACTCTTCGCGAACAAACGATCTTTTAGGGGCAGGCTTTTTAGAAGTCTCTCTTAAATAATATACGGGAGGGGCTGTTTTCATAATTCTTTCAACTTCATATACATCTACGCTCCATATGGGGTCTGTGGCTCTAATTCTAACATCGCCCTCTGCCTCTCCAGGTGCATACAAGTATCTTACTTTTAGTCCAAACGGCAAGAGTTTTTGATTACCTTGGATGTCTTCAGTAATGCTTATTTTTTTCAATTTGATCGCGCTTACCGGCTTAAGACCCGTTGCTTTAAATTCTTCATTGTTCATGGCGCGTAAGACTGCCGGCAATCTCCTAACCCATTCTGTGTTGCGTGTTTTGTCCATAAGGTCTCTATGATATTGATAGGTAAACAGACGTTCGGCTAGATTCTTATTAAAGTTTTCTACTAGAGCCTGGGAGCGATGGTTGCCTGGAATCCCTCTCTTAACTGTAACCCGATGTCTTAAAAACAACTGGTTTACAGCTCCTTTAAACTCTTTCCCATCATCAACCTGGATCAATCTAGGATACTTTAACGGGCCTCGCATGTATATTTGTTGTAAAGCCACAGCCACAGCAGTTGAGCTTTTATCCGTTAAAGGCTCAGCATCTTTATACCTCGAAGCCATGTCAACAACTGTAAGAGCATACTTAAACTTTTTTCTTCTAACTTTGTCATGTGGAAGGTACAACAAGTCCATCTGGTGGGTGTCATTAGGAACTGAGTTAACAAATCGAGGCCTTATTATTCTTTTTGGGGCAGGCAGATATATTTGCCAGATTGCTTGTTTTGAAAGCCAGTCTTTCGCTTCTGATTCAGACACCCTAGCAGCTTTACTCAGTTTATCAATAGCAGCCCTTCCTTTCCAATACCCTCCAGGAGAATAATATATTTTGTACTTTGTATCGCCCATAAGAAGGGACTGTTTTTATTACATTTTTAACAATGTTTTTTAGATTGAATATGCAAGAAGAAAGATTGCTCCCATAGCACCTATAATAAAGCCTATTTCTACCATTTTCTGATCCTCAGACGGTTCATAAAAGTCAGACAGTTCTGGCGGTGACGATGTTAGAAACTTCTTTCCCGTCACTAAGTAATATTCATTCATTGCTTCATCAACGTCTGTAAATGTGTGCTCTGCATGCCCCTGTTCTCTTAACTTTTTATTAATAAAGTCTAAGTGAGCAATTCTCCTTTTCTCGTAAGCGTCTCTTGCCTTAGCTAAATCTTCCATTGCTTTGTTATGGCGTTCTCTCTCTTCATCAGACCGCAATTTACTAAACATATAATTGCTGCCAGAGAAAGCCAATGCATTAACAATAGCCCCGCCCACCATCAGAACTATTCCAGACATCTTTTTTATAAATGAATGAATCTTTTTTTTATAAATCAATATTTTTTAGAATGAATCTTTTTTTTATAAATCAGTCTGCATTAATCTTTTTTATAAATCAATCTTTCTATGCATTGATGTTTTCTGGGATAATCCCCTGTGCAACAAGAAAGTCTTTTGAGGCAATCCCCGCCGTTATTACAGCTATAACCTTAACAACATCCTCAATGTCTAACCTTCCTAGATCGGCCGGCCTCATTTTAAACATGTTTTTTTGCTAACATGCTATATCCTATACTAAGACCGCCGATTACAGCAGAGTGGTAAATAGTATTGATGATCTTTGCAGTGCTCATGTTTTTTATTAACTAAAAAAATAATTAAAATAATCATAATATGAAAGACTGTCTATGTGCTTTTTAATCAGATAATCTTTTGTTGCCAGAGCTAAAAATAAGGTTGTAACTAGTTTCGGCGAATCTTCTATCTTTCCCATGTTGGGCGGTTTTATTCTTAACAAACATTTTGCTAGGGTTGAATAAACTATAACAGCGACAATGGGCACTGCATAATTAACCAGCGTTAAACTCATGGTTTTATTTTTTATTTATTTAATTTTTAGATTTAAAAATGGCGGCCAAACACGGCGAATCTGATCTAATGATTTTAATAGAAAATTGTAATGAACTATTTGACGAAACGATGAAAGTGTTAAACATTGATTTTAGTAAATCTGGGTTTGAGAATGATGTAAACAATTTAATCAAAAATCATAGTGAACTATTTGACAAAGCAATCAAAGAGTTAAACATTGACTGTAGTGATTCAGAAAAAGCTAAAGTATTGGCAGGCGTTCTTGTAAGATTAGGGTGTCTTGAAGTATTGCAACGCCTGGGTGAAGAATAAAAATGTGTTTACTTACTTTTATTTTTTTTTAATTTACGTAAATATTGTGAGTTAAAAAATGAGCCACACAAGTGAGTCCGAGTTTGAAATACTACCTTCCAACAGTACGTTGTTGAGTAGTAACAAATCATTAAGCAATATGTTCATTGAATTAGACATGGACATTATTAACCCCACAAACGTTCAGGAAAGTGTAACACATGCTATTTCTAAAATCCTGGGGTCTCTTCAAATTAACCCGCCAGCAAAAGTGTTGTTGGCCATTCTGATTGAATATATAACCCCCGATGATAGTAGTATGCAAGTCTGGGTTTCGACTAGGCAGAAAGAAGTAATCAGCTATTACGACTTTACACCTGGCTGGGCTGATTACATGCTTACACAGTTTAACTATGCAAGTGAAGAAGCGAAATTGCGCAGCTCTGGTTGGTCTGAAGGAACAGTCCTCGAAATCAAATTAAGACAAACCAAATACTCTCCTATAGTCGGCAATTCTTACATCCCTCTCCCCAGAGAGCTAGTTTTTAAACGAGCAGTCTTAAATATACATAATTCTGACAATATGTGACAATATGTGTTTCATGTGGTGTATTTTGGCGCACTTACACCCAGTTAAAAAGAATGCAGAGAGAGTTTCTAATTATTGGCAGCATAAAGATAGCCTGAACTTTGATAACATAACCTTTCCAGTGAACGTAGAAAGCATCGACCAGTTTGAAGAGCAAAACAAACCAATCACTGTAAACGTATACACATGGTCTGTAGTAGACAATCTAGTTCCTATAAGGATCTCTCCAAACGCCCCTACTTTAGGCGAATCACTTGAGAATCATGTAGACCTGATTCTGTTTGCAGACGGTTCCAAGAGCCACTATGTATTAATTAGAACAATGAGTAGACTTCTGACTTATACTACAAAGCATGAATCTAAACAAGAGCTTTGTAGAAGGTGTTTGGTCAGGATCCCCACTGTAGAGGCAGCTGCAAAACATAAGAAACACTGTAAAAGTTTTGTAGACTGTAAAACCGAACTTCTTACACCCAAACCAGGGTCTAAAGTTAGTTTTAAGAATGTACACAAACTGCAGATGAGTCCATACGTGGTCTATGCTGACTTTGAAGCGATCTTGCCACAGTACGATGGCCCTCAAGAACGGACACAACAAAAAACAACCCTATTGTCCCGTCATCAGATCTGTTCTTATGCATTTGTTGCTGTTAGGTCAGATGGCGGACACACAGAACCAGAGATTTACAGAGGTCCCAACGCGGCCGATTGATTTTTGGAGCAGATGAAACACCTTCGCAATCAATTCTCTAATCAGCTGAACCTTTCAGACATTAAGATGACCCCCGAAGACCAAAGGCGCTACGAATCAGCCACCCGCTGCTGGATATGCGGCTTAGAGCTAACTCCCAACAGTAAAGACGCGACGGCAGCGGAAGCAAACCCAACAGTGAGGGACCATGATCACATTACTGGCAAATTCAGAGGGGCAGCACACAACAGTTGTAATCTTCAACTCAAGGTTAACCCCGAAAAATGGAAACTGCCAATCTTCTTTCATAACTTACGAGGCTACGATTCTCATTTCATCATGCAAGCAATAACTTCTGAATGTAAGAGGGTTAGCTGCATTGCACAATCATCAGAAAAGTACATGACCTTTACTGTAGACTGTTTATCCTTCTATGACTCTGCCCAGCATCTGATGGGGAGTTTAAGCAAACTAGCAGAATCTTTACACGTCTATCCAATCACTAAAAAATATTTCGACCCATCTTTAGTTCGTAAAGGCGTCTATCCTTATGAATACATGGACTCGTGGGACAGGTTTGATGAGCAAGCGCTGCCACACAAAGACGACTTTTACAGCCGGCTTAGAGGTGGAGGCATATCTGGCGCCGACTATGAATACGCGCAGAAAGCCTGGACAGAATTACACTGCAAAACGATGGGCGATTATCACGATCAGTATTTATTGGCCGACATGTGTTTATTAGCTGACGTCTTTCAGAATTACAGAGCCACTTGCATGAAACATTACGGTCTAGATTCATCACAGTACATCTCTGCCCCGGGCCTTTCTTGGGATGCATTCTTGAAGTCTACAAACATTCAGATCGACTTAATATCTGATCTGGATACACTTCAGATGATTGAGGACGGGCTGAGAGGAGGCATTAGCATGGCCTGTCATCCTTACCGCAGAGCCAACAATAAGTATTTAGACGATTATGATCCAACTAAACCATCCAACTATCTAATGTACTTAGATGCCAACAATCTGTATGGGTGGGCCATGAGCCAGGCACTGCCATTAAGAAACTTTAAAATGATAAACGGGCCTCATGAGGTTGATCGGGTGGTAGGACTATTGTCGCAGCTTACGCCCGATAATCCAATAGGACTAGTCTTAGAAGTGGACTTAGATTATCCTAAAGAATTGTACGGTCCCCATAACGATTTTCCCTTAGCCGCAGAAAAATTAAAGATGAGTCCCGCCGAACCACCTAAACTCATGCCTAACCTCTTTAACAAAACTAAATATGTCTGTCATTATCGGCTGTTACAGTTTTACTTAAGACACGGTTAAAACTAAGAGCTGTTCACCGAATAATTACTTTCGATCAAGGGCCTTTCATGAGGCCATACATCATGAAGAACACCGACCTTAGAACTAAAGCTACTGACGCTTCAGAAAAAGACTTCTTTAAGTTGATGAACAACAGCTGTTTTGGCAAGACGATGGAGAACCCACACAAGCGTAAAGATGTAAGATTAGTTACAAAAGAAAAACAGGCGATTAAGCTGGTCTCTAAACCTAACTACCAAGACTTTAGAAGATTTAGCGACAGCCTGGTTGGAGTTATGATGAAGAAACAGAATGTGAAGTTGGACAAACCGGTGTTTATCGGATTTGCCGTGCTAGAGTTGTCAAAGTTATTAATGCTAGAATTTCTATACGACTACTTTAAGCCGCTGTATCCAGAATCAAATGTCCTTTACACAGACACCGATAGTTTTATTCTGGACATCCCAACTGAAGACTTCTACAAAGACATGGAAATAGAAGTGGCAAAAGGAGCTGATGGGTGGTACGACACATGTGACTACCCAAAAGATTCGCCTTTACATTCAGTCGTGAACAAGAAAGTGATTGGAAAGATGAAGGATGAACTTAATGGGACGATTATACTAGAATATGTTGGCTTACGGGCAAAGATGTATAGTATTGCTACCCAGACTTCTGTGATAAAGAAAGCTAAGGGCATAGGTAAAGAAGTTGTAAAAAAATATATAAGTCACGACAACTACAAGCAGGCTCTCTTTGAACGCAAAGTATTTTATCACACAAACGTTAATCTGCGCTCTACTCTTCATCAAGTAAACACAACTGCTGTTAATAAGAAGTCGCTAGACCCCAACAATAGCAAGCGAACTTCTGTTAATCCCGAGCTTTCATACGCTATAGGCCCCCCGGAGAGCCAACTTGGCTGACTTAAATTAAGATCTTAACTAGTACTTAAATTAAGATCTTAACTAGTACTTAACTAGTACTTAACTTAAGATCTTAACTAGTACTTAACTAGTACTTAACTTAAGATCTTAACTAGTACTTAACATGACTTGCACTTTACTTGTACTTAACTTGCGCTTTACTTACACTTTACTTGTTATAACTGACTTAACCAGTACTTAGCTTGTACTTAACCAGTACTTAGCTTGTACTTAACAACACATTAAAAAACTAATTTATTAAAAATGGGTCTACAGCAGGAGGTTGTACTTTTTTTGCAGAAGCTGGTTCTTTTACTGTTTTTGTGGGGGGTTGTGACTTTGTTGCTAAGTATGGCTTTAGGCGCTTGTATGCTAAAAGCCCCCCACCAACAACAATACTCCCCAGCACATAATAATACATCTTATAGTTTGATTGTGTTGTTGTTGGCGGTGGCGGCGGTGCTGGTGCTGATGTTGTATTACTATCTAATAATTTTTGTTTTGCTGCTTGGTTTGCTTTTTGCAGTCTGTTCCATTCAGCTAGTTTACGGCCGGCCTCAACACGGCCAGCACTTTTAGCTTTAGTAACACTACTCACTTGTGGATTCACTTGTGGGGCACTCGCCTGTAAATTCACTTGTGGGGCACTCGCCTGTAAATTCACTTGTGGGACATTCTGCTCCTGTGGAGTCTTCTTCTCCTGCTCGCTCATTTTTTTTAGTCTGATTAAAATTAATATGATTAAAATTAATATGATTGAAAGTAATTAATCCCATGATGAATGGACATAACAACGTCCCAAATCTATAATACATGTCACATGCAAGAGATTCTAGAGACTTGGTTAAAACCGGATCTTGTGTTAAGTCATATTTTAAATCTTCTTCTGAATCAATCGGCGCTATCTTGCCTACTAACTTAGCATATAAAATTATTATTGTCTGCCCCACTGATCTAACCATTTTTGATCCTAGCTGTGCTTCGTACCTAGCGTAATACTTCTCAACGTCT
The DNA here is from genome assembly GCA_033310375.1 of Conus canariensis. Classification (NCBI taxonomy): domain Eukaryota; kingdom Metazoa; phylum Mollusca; class Gastropoda; order Neogastropoda; family Conidae; genus Conus; species Conus canariensis. The sequence continues at coordinate 56,888,656 of CM065723.1, forward strand.
GATGTAGACAATTGCTGAATCTGTTCAATACTTAGTTCAACGCCTAAATACTGCCTGGTTTTCCCACATGCAGCCAGCGAGTATAATCTTTCTTTATGACAGAGGTCTGCTGCCTCCTCACACTTTAATAGCTCGTCGCAATCCATTTTTAAAGCCCTTTTTAAAAGCAATAAAAAAAATAATTGTAAATTCAGCTGTTATTTATTACTCATAGTCTTTTACTAATCTTAAAAACTGTTTAGGCTTAAAGGTAACAGTTACTCCTTCAGGGTCAGTAGAAGCGGTCAAATCAAGATCTTCAGGAGCTATTTGATCAATTAAAATGGTAAACAACTTTACAACTGGATTGGGCCAAGAATGCGGCAGTTTACTGATGGCGTTCCTTACGCTTTCTCGCATATCTACGCGCTCAAAAAGCTCCGTAATTACTTCTTCAAACTCTTCTCTATCATCCCCCCACCCCCTCTCCAACTCCCAAATTCTGAATATATCAATAAGCTCTGCAACTATTCTGGGCTTCATTTTAACTCAGATTAAAAACACCAATTTAAAAATTAATTAAGTAAGCCGTTCCTATTGTTTTGCGCAAGAATCAGAAGAGTGTACTGTAAACCATTAGATTTTTATGCTATGGAGAGACTGTTAATATGCGGGCCTCTTTGTTTTTGCACGAAGACCCCATTTTAAAATAGCGATTACGCCAATTTTTGGAGGTTTTGCATTTTAATTTTGATTGTAAGAAAGGTGTTAATTTTGACAAAAAGTAGCATGAGATGGGCGAGATTTGTTTGTGAAAAAAGGGGGTTTCGGGCAAAATAAGATGTGGTGAGGCGGCTCCGACATAAATTTTATCTCTAAAGAGGGAAAAAAACAATCGCCCTTCCTATCCTCTCTTCCCCCTAACCTCACCCCCATAAAAAAAAAAGAGAGAAAAAAAACCCAGGCCAGTCAACTGAACACAGAAAGACCAAGTCATATCTGATAAACACAGACCAAAGGATGACACTACTCTCGTCACATAACCGCAAAAGACAGGCCCTGAATTGATGTTAGTACTCAAAACTTCTTTACATATCAAATGGCACAGATCCATGTACCACACATCATCGTAGCAAGAGTACTATCTGCTAATCAGCCACCATGGTACAGATGTTAGCATTGTGGACTTTCGGGCTGAGGGTCTGCAGTTTGATTCCTATTAGGGCCATTTATTTCTGGATTTTTTTGGCCCTGGTTAGCTCCTAACCACGGTTGAGCATGCTATGGGCTCAAATGGAGAGATTGGAACCCCACAATCAAGTTCAATCCTCGCAATGGACGGGTCTCTGAGAGTGTTGCTAATATTTTCTACCCAACCACTGGAGGACTGGGAGTGGGGGGGAGGGGGGGGGGGGGTGTGAGAGTGGGGGGCCATGGAAGATGACACACAGAGAGAAAAAAAAGGTATTGGTTGCAGATGTCACACTACCAGTACCAGTCTCAATCATCTACACAAGGGCTGCAGTTTGCTGAATGTTAACAGCAGCATGTCAGTGGATACTGAGAGGGATCCACGGTTCCCATCAACTCTCCAGGTAACCCAGTGAATCAAGGATATAAGCGTCTTCCTGTTTCTATGACCCACCTATGGCAGCATACATAAACAAAGGAAGGGAAGTTCAGTTACCAGAAAGCCTGCATGGATCAGTAGCTGGCCCTGCACTTAGGACCAAAATCCAGCTCTGATACTTTTCTTTACCCACAAGGTACAGCCCAGAATCAACAGAGTTCTAACCAACCACTAGACTCATCTCATCCTACAGACCTCCCTCGCTGACCTACATTTCTTAAGCCCCCACCCACCCCACCTGACCTTATAATTTGATACTTCCAAGGTCACAACTGCTGGCTTCTGCTTTGTTTAGTCCTCCAACCCCCCTCCCCCCCCCCTTCTTTCTCCTCCAACTGTTGCCACTGCTTCCTTTCCCTTCCTGCACCCCAGCCACAGAAAGCAGCCCACCTTCTCTGACTGAATACCTATATTCTATCTCACCCCATACACCCCTCCTCCTGTGTATACTACAGCCTGCCCTCCTTTTTGCCCCGACATTCCCAATGTTTACATTTGATGCTCTTCAGTATGGCAGCATAGAAATATCCATTGGAGACAATGGCTGTTTTTGTCAGGAAAACAGCTCTGATCCTTGTGGAAAATAGCAAGGGTAAAAACAGTTGTTATCCTTAAGGTCACAACTATTTTCACATGGATCACGCCTGTTTTCCCTGTTTTCCTGGGGATAATAACTGGTTCCTCTGCTTTCTGCGAGGATCATAATCATTCTTCTTATTTTGCTGGGATAATAACTGTTTTTTCTGCTTTCTTTGAGAATATCAATCATTTTCCTTTTTTTTCCCTGGGATAATAACTGTTTACTCTGCTTTCCTGAGGATCACAATCATTTCCCTTTTTTTCCTGGGGATAACAACTGTTTACTCTGTTTTCCTTGAGGATCACAATCATTTCCCTTTTTTTCCCTGGGGATAACAACTGTTTACTCTGCTTTCCTTGAGGATCACAATCATTTCCCTTTTTTTCCCTGGGGATAATAACTGTTTTCTCTGCTTTCCTTGAGGATCACAATCATTTCCCTTTTTTTCCCTGGGGATAATAACTGTTTACTCTGCTTTCCTTGAGGATCACAACCATTTTCCTAATTTTCCAGGGGATAATGACTGCAGTCGCTGTCTGACCGTGACAAGAGCAAAAAGCCTGCAAATAGGGATAATAGCTGAGATCCAAGAATCATAACTGTTTTTTTTATTTGCTTGTTGCATTTTTGTTATTTTTCTTAAGGATGAGACGTGTTTTCCCCACGAAAATAGACAAAACATTTGTAATCCTCAGGGATGAAACTGATGACGACTATTTAGTATTTTCCTTGGAAAATATGGAAAACATCTGTCATCCTCAGACAGTTTCAGTTTCATCAGCATGCGGACCAGTCCATATACGCTACACCACATTCGCTAAGTGTTGAGACCACACAGCACATGATTTAAACATGACTTAATGACTAAGATGCAAGAATTTAAGAAGAGGGTCTCGTGGCTACGACTTAGCAGATATCTGACCTAGGCATTAGCCCAATGCTTTGTCAAACTTTGAGTACCTATCTAATATTGGTTGTGCCATTATCATCATTGTATGTGTGTCTGGTGAGTGTACATGTATGTATGTATGGATGTGTGGGCACGGGCCCATGTGTGTGTGCCAGTGTATGCATGCGTGCATGTGATCCTTAGACAAAACAGTTACTATCAAAAAGGAGATCAGTTGTGGTCCTCAGGATTAACAGCTTATCCCCATTCTCCTGAAGGATATAAGAGCCATTTTCCTAGGACAACAGCAATGATTGGCTTATGACGCTAATATGCTTCCATACTCTGGCCTACCTGGGCACAAACAACAGTCTACCCTCCCCCACCCACCTTCCTTTTTTCTCTCATATCCACCTCATCCCTTTTCCCCTACTCCAAACCACCACCCAAGGCTTTAACAGTAAGTTTCCGTTCTGTGCTCATTTAAAAGAGAATAAAAACCCTGCCATAATCCCTCACCCCCTTCCCCATTCTCCCCCACCTCCTCCCCGCATCTGTTTCTTGCCAGCCTAATGAGGGGAAAAAAAAATTACAGTTGTTATTTGACTGTTTCTAGGGATGTGAGCAAGCTGTGCATTCTGTCAGGGATGACTGGAGGGGTGGGGGTGGTGAGGAGGGGGTGGGGTGGCGAGGAGGGGGTGGGATGGCGAGGAAAGGGTGGGGATGGAGGGGTTGGGGGTTGAGGGGTTGGGGTGGCGGTGGGGTGTTATCACCAACACGTGTGTCTCTCTCTATCTCTTGCTGTTTGGTGTGTGACTGCCACTGGCACTTTGGAACCTGGGTAACTCTCTAGTATGTAGCAAACTCTCTTTCCTCTGCCTAACCCCATCCCCCCTCCTTCCCTCCCCCCCCCCCCCCCCCCCCCTTCCTCCCCCTACACTGTAAACATTCCCACACCCTTCCTCTCTTTCTTTCCAGTGTCTGCCTTTCTGTTGTCATTTGATGTGCATATTTTATGTGTGGCAGTATGTGTGCACACTTGCTTGCATACATGCATGAACAAATTTCTTTGTGGATGGATGAATGTGTGTGTGTGTGTGTGTGTGTGTGTGTGTGTGTGTGTGTGTGTGTGTGTGTGTGTGAGTGTGAGTGTGTGAGTGTGTGCACGCATGTGCCTGTGTGTATCTCTGAGTGTGTGTGTGTGTGGTGTGTGTGTGAGAGAGAGAGAGAAAAGAGAGAGAGAGAGAGAGAGAGAGAGAGAGAGAGAGAGAGAGAGAGATGGAGAGAAAGAGAGAGACATTCTGTGCGAGCGTGTGTGAGTGTGTGTGTGTGTGTGTGTGTGTGTGTGTGTGTGTGTGTGTGTGTGTGTTGTGTGAGTGTGTGTGTGCGAGTGTGCATTCATGCATGCATCCCTCTGTGTGTGTGTGTGTGTGTGTGTGTGTGTGTGTGTGTGTGTGTGTGTGTGTGTGTGTGTGTGCAGGTCTGAGTATTCAAACCTCTTATGTGTTCAAACCTCTTGGAACTGGGTTGCTATCACTGTGTGTGATCCCTCAGATGTGAAAGGATTACCAAGCTGTATGCGTCATACACCACTGAATAATCTGTGGCAGGTTCACAGGCTTTATTTCTACATTTGAAAGATCACAGAGAATGCTCTCTCTCTCTCCTGTATATGTAGATGCATATGAGTACAGAAGCCTGTATATGTATAGACACTCACACTTCAGCGTATGTATAGAGGTACATGTTCTATACACTTATGTTGCTGCTCTAATAAAGTGTATTTACAGTCTAAGCCCTTCTGTAGGGGCAGGGGCTAACTCTATCTTTATTGCCAACTTTCTCTGCCCACCCCACCACACACACACAAACCCATCCTCCTACCCCCCACCTCCTGCCCTCAACGTGTGTGTATGCCTGTATTTGTTGTGTGCGTATGAGTGAGCAAGCATGCTTGTGTGTGTGTGTGTGTGTGTGTGTGTGTGTGTGTGTGTGTGTGTGTGTGTGTGTGTGTGCACATAAACATGCAATCTTCGATGGGTTGGTTGGTTTTTTGTATTGTTTTCTCACACTAATGCAAGAAAATCTTAAGATGCTTTCTCTATGCTGAAAGAGTTGAAGTTGGGGAACTGAATTACAGCAATGCTTGAGAACTGACAAATCTTCGTATGTTCTCAAGAACTGCCCAATTTTCATACGTTTTCAATGAACAACTTTCATACGGGCTAAAGAAATATCAAACTTTCATACATTTTCAAGAGCTACCAACATGCATACATTCCCAAGAACATTCTCAAGAACTGCCCAATGTTCATACATTCTCAAGAACTGCCCTACATTCATACATTCTTAAGAACTGCCCAATGTTCGTAAGTAGGCATCCTTCAGTCTCGGAAGACTATGGAGTTGCACTCTAGGTGTCTATTCTGGTACAGCGACGGGTGTGGCTGGCCAGTCCAACGCGGGAATGACAGTCCCTGTGGCAGTGGGCACAGATGAAGTCTGACGCTGGTTTGTCTGCCTGGGCTGCAGCCTTTCTTCTCATTCTCTTTTCCCCGTGCTGCTGAGCGAGTGTCTCTTCGAACTTGGAGAGACCTTTCTGCACAGTCTGTCTCCAGGCTGACCGTTCAAGGGCTGTTGTTTCCCAGTTGTTCTGGTCGATGTTCAAGGCAGTTCTCAAGAACTGCCCTACATTCATACATTCTCAAGAATTGCCCAACATTCATACATTCTTAAGAACTGCCCAACATTCATACATTCTTAAGAACTGCCCAATGTTCATACATTCTCAAGAATTGTCCAACATTCATACATTCTCAAGAACTACCCACCATTCATACATTCTCAAGAACTGCCCAACATTCATAAATTCTCTCAAGAACTGCCCAACATTCATACATTCTTAACAACTGCCCAACATTCATACTTTCTCTCAAGAACTGCCCAACATTCATACAATCTGTCAAGAACTGCCCAATATTCATACATTTTCAAGAACTGCCCAACATTCATACATTTTAAAGAACTGCCCAACATTCGTACATTTTAAAGAACTGCCCAACATTCATACATTTTAAAGAACTGCCCAACATTCATACATTTTAAAGAACTGCCCAACATTTATACATTTTAAAGAACTGCCCAACATTCATACATTTTAAAGAACTGCCCAACATTCATACATTTTAAAGAACTGCCCAACATTCATACATTTTAAAGAACTGCCCAATATTTATACATTTTAAAGAACTGCCCAACATTCATACATTCTCAAGAACTGCCCACCATTCTCAATACATTCTCAAGAACTGCCCACCATTCATATATTATACAGAGTGCCAAACCTTCATAAGTTTTCAAGAACTGCCAACTTTCATAAGTTCTTAACAACAGCCCAACTTTTATAAGTTCTCAAAAAACTGTCCAACTTTCATAAGTTTGAAGACTAAAAGTTGAATCCACACAACTTTCACAAGTTATTAAGAACTGCCCAACTTTCATGAATTCAAGAAGTGAAGACCGCCTATAAACACCAATGTCCAGAATGCCTTAAACAGTTCTTGTTCTTTCTTTGGCTTGAAAAAAATATCCATGCCTCATAATACTGTATGTTTACCTTCTTGGCTTTAAAAAATATCTATGTCTCATGATAATATGTTTACTTCTTGGCTTAAAAATAGAAACCTAAATCTTACAATAATGCTATGTATAATACTGTATGTACATTTCCTTGGTTTAAAAAAAGACATCCATGTTTCATAATATGATACGTTCATCTCCGTGGCTTTAAAAATACAACTATGTCTTGTAATAACTACATTTACTTCTCTGGCTTCCACTAATTACAGACAAAAATCTGCATCTCATGATAATAAAGGTTTACAGTTTGGGCGTTAAGAAATTTGTTGCCTCATAATAATGTATGTTTGTGACATTCTACATTACAATTTGCGCTTGATTGTAAACCTGCTTCACTGACAGTATGAACTATTGTTCTCTGACATCAGAGGGTCAACACACAGTAGATGGAAATATGACATGATCACATCAAATTCTGGGATCAGAGGACCTTGGCAACATGATGACAAATAAATAATTTTTTTCACATCAGAGAGCTACCAGACCACAGTTCTGAACACATGACAATTCAGCCTTTTCCCATTGCTTATCTACTGACAGACAGACAGACAGACAGACAGACAGACACACACACACACACACACGCACACTCACACATGACTCACTCTTTCCCAATGCTAACATCACATATACCTGCACATGTTACACTGATACACCCTCTCTGGTAAACACACAACTTACCCCTTCCTGCCTCCCTCGTTTCCCCCTCCTCTCTACACCCTCATCTCCACTTCCCCTGTGCACACATACATACACAGACAGTCCTACTGAACACCTCTTTGCAATTCTCTGTCACTCTATGGACATTCCTCCTTGAGTTTCAGTTTCAGTTTAATGTGTCACTGCATGCCGACTTGTCCACACACACTACACCACATCCTCTAAGTTTCTAGACCACACCGGATGTTCTGAATCCTGATCACACCTGCATAGGATTATCTGTGTATGATTATTTGCTTATGAATTCTTTCTTTTTCATATGGACTTAGTAAAATCTGCTCTAGCAAGTGTATTTTCATATATAAAAAAAAGTGATGAAGGCCTACCGTGGTGCTTGTCATGATGTGGTGCAATGACATCTACCATAGCATTTTTTTTACCATAGCACTACATGTATATGTGGACTTGTTAAGTTAAAGTGTGTGCGTGTGTGTGCGTGTGTGTGTGTGTGTGTGTTGTGTGTGTTGTGTGTGTGTGTGTGTGTGTGTGTGTGAGTGCTCTTTCCAAAAATGTGGCATGAACTATGTGTGTTGAGATTACTCTGTGTTTTTCTTTCATTTTTTCTTTTTTTTCTTTACATCACATTGAAGATTGAAATCACTGTCAGATATTGTTGAAAAACTAAACTTTAAAAAAAGTTTCAAGACCGCACTGTGCATGATTTAAAACTTATGGATAAATGAATTAATGACTAAGATGAGAGAATTTAAGAAGAGAGCCTCGTGGCTACGAATTAGCTGATGTCTGACCTATGCATTAGCCTATTACACTGGTCAGACTTTGAATTATTTACCTAACATCAGCTGTGCTATTATCATTGTATGTGTGTATGGTGAGTATAGACGTGCATAATGTATTTTATTATATCTGTGCATGGGTGTGTGGGTGCATGGGCCCATGTGTGTGCCAGTGTATGCGCTGCATGGGCAAATGTGTGTGTGTCTATGGTGTGTGTATGCCTGTGCGTATGCTTGTGCATATGTGTGTGTGTGCACATGCGTATGTGTTCGCATGCTTGTGTGTGTGTGTGTGTGTGTGTGTGTGTGTGTGTGTGTGTGTGTGTGTGTGTGTGTGTGTAGTCAGGGATCTGAGAGTTGGATCCTTCCAGTTCCAAAGTGGAAGGGTACTCCAGGGTTGAACAAATCTTAGATCTATTCATCCTTTTTGTCTGTTGATGAGGGGAAAAAATTTTTCCATCAAGGGAAGTAAACATTGGTATGGACAAAATGAGTTACTTCCCATGTCCTTTTTATTCTTCACAAAACATGCAATTTCAACCCTTGGCCATCCCTACCATGTCAATATTTATATTAAGACATTTCTTTAATTCTGTAAAAGTATATTACTTCATGATGACAGTTATTCAATGAAATCTTAAAAAAAAAATCTTATCAATGAATTATAATGCTAACAATTTCTGTATCCAACATTTGGACCGAATCCATCACATGGATTTGCACCAAAATGCAATGGCTTTGCCCTTGGAGTACTTTCTCCCAAATTTTGTTGAAATCGGTCAAGTGCCTTTGTGTGATAAATTATCTTTGTCGTGGTCTTGTCCAATGATCCTTGATCTAGTTTGTGAGTTGATTTTTTTATCGCAGTGACAGCCCTGATATGGCCCTTTGCGGTTGGCTGGGCTATAAGCAACATTACCTTATCTTACCTTGATCTGTGTGATCCATATCTGTACCATGGATCAGCTCCTATATTCAACGCGTTTGTCCTTGGGCAAACGCCAACTGACAAACAAAAACAACACTCACTCCCGGCAAAGGTTGAACTTGTGGATAAATTCTAACGTTTGATAGTTGAGGTATGGTGACGTTGTCTGTAGACATTCTTAAACCTAAACGAAATGATATGCTGGGAGTTCTCTTACGTGCAGGCTGACGATTGGATAAAGATCTGGTTGCAGTTGACGAACATGCTGTGCATCAAAATTCTTATGTGGGTTGTACTGTTCGGTGGATTTTTTACCCAGGGCTTTTGACCATAGCAGAGAGAGAGAGAGAGAGAGAGAGAGAGAGAGAGAGAGAGAGAGAGAGAGAGAGAGAGATCAACATCCCAAAATCAGCATAAGCTCAGTGTGTGTGTGTGTGTGTGTGTGTGTGTGTGTGTGTGTGTGTGTGTGTGTGTGTGTGTGTGTGTGTGTTTGAGTGTGTGTAAGTGTGTAGACTGACTCATACACAGTGTGTGTGAGAGAGAGAGAGAGAGAGAGAGAGAGAGAGAGAGACTCCCAGGCAGCCAGGAAAAATAACAGCCCCCCCCCCCCCCCCCATGCCATCAGTTCTCAGTCAGCCAAGAACCCAGGCCCACCTGACTGGAACCAGAAAGAAGGCAACACCCTGTTGTCCTCCACCCTGTTTACAGCAGGCTCCAGACACATCAATGTGGCAACCGACTTTTCACTGGCCTTGCTGGATTCCTCATCCCGCAGAGCATAATAGTAAACCTGCCCCCACTGCCACACTTGCCCTGTAAATCCTCCAAGTAGAAAGGGAGAGAAGCCGAGTAGGAAAGGGGAGTAGGGAGGGTGGAGAGAGGGTAGGGTGGGGTGGGGAGTGCTGGTGTGAAGGAGGATTAAAGCTGTACACACATCAGTACAGATCATTTGTATGCACCCTTCTGCGTTTGTGGGCTGCAGCTGGCCAGAAATTTAGCGTGGATTGTACTGCTGTTGGGTGGAGACAGGGTAGGGTGGGGGAGGGGAGTGGTGGTATGAAAGGGATTAAGCTATAAACACATCTGTCAAGATCATTTGTATGCATCCTTCTGGGTTTGTAGGCTGCAGCTCCCCCCCCCCCCCTCCATCCCCATCCCCCACTGTACTGGTTAAACTTGTGTTGGTCAAGGTGGAATTGCCACGTTCATGTGTTGAGCATACAGCTGCTGATTTATGATTGTATTTTATATTCACTTTTTAATGTTGACACCTGTCTCATTTAGTATGGCAAGCCAAGGGGGGGGGGGGGGGGGGGGTGACCACACCAGGACAGACAGATAAGGGAGGCCTAACACTACACTGCCAGCACCTGGACAACAAAACATACAGCTGGGTAACAAAGAATATCATTGTTCACCACGCTGGATGCCTTTGCGATCAAACGCGAACCCTGAATGCAAACAGTGTATCATTTTGAAACCTCCACGAACATTTCATTCTCTTCTGACGCATCCCCCCCATCCCTCACCCCCCCCCGCCCCCCCCGAGCAATCCTACCAACATAATCCCAAGCATTCACACCACAGCAGTGTAAGCTGTCAAACCTGGTTCAGGAATTCATCATAAATTGCATTTCATTTGTAACACTTAGGAAGCAATATGATATCACAGTGAATGGCATTAAAGTTTGGGGGTTAGGTACAAAAGAAGTTCTTGTTTGAGAAGTCATGTGGCGCCCATCTCTCTGCGATGTGACATGGAAGTCTGCCACACCGTCGATAAGTCATAATCCAAGACACAAAACAACAGTCTCTGTTTTTTATGAGTCTTTTCACTGTGAATGGTGAGGGCAAATTTCAAGATGAGATGGCCTGGTGAAAACCATGCTGCAGTGCTCTCTGCGATGTGACATGGAAGTCTGCCACACCGTCGATAAGTCATAATCCAAGACACAAAACAACAGTCTCTGTTTTTATGAATCTTTTCACTGTGAATGGTGAGGGCAAATTTCAAGATCAGATGGCCTGGTGAAAACCATGCTGCAGTGCTCTCTGCGATGTGACATGGAAGTCTGCCACACCGTCGATAAGTCATAATCCAAGACACAAAACAACAGTCTCTGTTTTTATGAATCTTTTCACTGTGAATGGTGAGGGCAAATTTCAAGATCAGATGGCCTGGTGAAAACCATGCTGCAGTGCACAGCATCAAAAGAACCAAGAGACAGATGTGAGAACAGGAGGGAAGGCACCATCAGGGAGTGGACAAGCTATGAGGCCAGCACTAAGAAGGCCTTTGAACAGACCCAGACGGAGGGGTATTGTCAGGACGTCCACAGCAGTACCTCAACAACCAATACCTAGACCTGTGACACAGGCAAGGTGTGTGGGTAATCTGCATCCATTGATTTTGTCCAGCTTCCAAAAGACCACAAATTAGAAAGCTTGAATTTTGGAGAGGAAGAGACATATTTATATAGTCTTCTAGTTCTATACCCACATTAACTATCTGCTTACAGTTCTTCATCCAGACTCATAAGCCTTTGACTTCCAGTACAAGCTACATCCTCAGAAGAGTACCTTAGGGTTATTGTTCCTTGTGGGTTACTCATGCTGGGACCTTGACAAAACATACATACGCATACACAGATATGCACATACACACATACAAACATGCACAGTCGAACTTATAAACACACAGATGACAATTAAAAAAGAAATCAAAAGACAAAAAAACTCAAGCTGATCTTAGTATACGGCTTTCAACAGACAGACAGACAGACACACACACACAGACACACACAACATACACACAAAAGTTCATGCACACAAGTAAACACAGACAGACACACACACACACGCCACACACATGCATGCACGCACACACACACGTTATTGCACACAACATGACACACACAGTTAGACTGACAGACAGACAGACAGACACACACACACACACAACACACACACACACATGCAAACACACACATGCAAACACACACACAAATACACAAGCTCATTATAGCAAACACATGTACACATATACACACAGAGACATGCACACACAAGCTGAAAATGACAAAGACACATGTTATACGGCTTTCAACAGACAGACAGACAGACACACACACACACACACACACAACATACACACATACATACACACAAAAGTTCATGCACACAAGTAAACACAGACAGACACACACACACGCCACACACACACACACATACACACACACATGCATGCACGCACACACACACGTTACTGCACACAACATGACACACACAGTTAGACTGACAGACAGACAGACACAGTGAGACAGACAGACAGACACACACACACACACACAACACACACACACGCACACACACATGCAAACACACACATGCAAACACACACACAAATACACAAGCTCATTATAGCAAACACATGTACACATATACACACAGACATGCACACACAAGCTGAAAATGACAAAGACACATGTATGTTTGTTACACACACACACACACACACACACACACACACACACACACACACAACGTGCGCGTGCACACACACACACATGCAAACACACACACAAATACACAAGCTCATTTACATAAGCAAACACATGTACACATATACACACAGGGACATGAACACACAAGCTGAAAATGACAAAGACACATGTTTGTTACACACACACACACACACACACACACACACACACGCACACACACGCGCACACACACACCCACACACACACCTGCCACCACACCCCACACTGTCCAACATCCCCAGGGGAGAACAAAAGACTAAGAGGAAGGAGGGGGATGGAATGCCAGTTATGTTGGGAACCATGCCAACTCTCAGCATCTATCTGAGAGCTGCAGGAGGGGAGGAGAAGGGAAGGAAGGAGGGAGGGGGTTGGCCTGGGAGGAGTATGGGCATGGCCTTGACACTGGGAAGGGTTGGGGGAAGCAGTGGGGAGAAGGGAGAAATGGTGGGGTAACTGATGTAAATCTGGTTACCATGCCACCTTTCCTTCTCACCTGACAGACATCACGTGCTGAACTCACTCTGCTGCGCAGATGCCTGCTCTGCCTTATTCATGATCAACTCTCTAACAACAACAATGTATTACAAAAATAGCAACAATAGTAATAGCATCACCACCACTACAACTACAATTACTACTACTTCATGTTCAACGACTACAGCCACTAAGATGATAATTTTGAGTAAACTACAAAAATTCCCCCCCCCCCCCCCCCCCCCCAACAACAAAACCAAAACCACACACACACACAACCACCACCAATCATCGCCACCACCACCACCACCACCAACACAACACGCATAAACACACACACAATGATCTTTAATAAAAGATAAATCTGATCAAAATGTATAGAAAAAGAACTTACAAACAACAGGTTGTTGTTTATGGGTTCTTTTGTTTCTGCTCATAGATTCTACTGAGTAACAGTTTAGCTGTGGCTGACATAAAACTAAAAAGGATTAATGATTTAATACAATCATGTCACAGTGTGTATAATTCTATAAACACACACACACACACACACACACACACACACACACACACACACACAAAGATATATTAGAAACACAGGACTGCAAACTAGATGACTCTCTCTCTGCCTTCATAAATTTCTCTGCCTCTCTCTGCCTTCAGGTTACCCCCTCTCTCTGTACTTTCACATCTCTCCCTGTCTCTGCTTTCAACCTCCTCCTCCTCTCTCTCTCTCTGCCTTCACACCTCTCTCTGTCTCTCTCTGCCTTTGCGCTTCCGATCTCGATCTCTTTCTCTGCCTTCAGTTCAGGTCTCCTCTCTCTATCAATAGTATCATCTCTCTCGTCTTCACATCTTTCTTCTCTCTCTCTGTGCCTTCACTGTTCACATCTCCAGACTCCTCCTCTCTTCTCTCTGCCCTCATACCTTTCCTCTCTCTCTCTGCATTCAATCTCCTCTCTCTGTGTCTTTATATTTCCTCTCCCTCCCTACCTTTACGTCCCTCTCTCTCTCTCTCTCTGCCGTAACATTTCCTGCTCTCTGTCTTTACATCATCTCTCTCTTTCAGTTTCTGTCTTCAATGGTTCACACCTCATCTCTCCATGCCCTCATATCACCCTCCCCCCCCCCTCTCTCTCTCTATATTTACATCTCATCCTCTCTCTGGACTTCTGCCTTCACATCTCTCTCCGAGTTTCTCTCTCCTCTTCCATGCAAGTCTTCTCCTCTGTCTATCTTTGGGCCACTTTATCTCTTTCTGCCTTTATGTCTCATCTCTTTCTCTCTGCAGTTAACACCTTCTCATCTCTCTCCCTCTGGCTCCAAACCACCTTCTCCCTCTTCATCTGCCTCACTCTTCCTCTGCCTTCCTACCTCTTGCTCTCTCACCCTCTGCCTTCACACTCTCCCTCTTTCTCCTTCTGCCTTCACAATTCTCTTCCCTCTATTGCTCTCTTACTGTATATATTCATTTCTCTGCCTTCACTCTTCACCACCATCTCTTCCGAGTCTCTCACTCTCACTTTGCCTTTACCCCTCCTTTTCTCTAATTTCAAATCTCTTCCTTCACAACCCTCTCTCTCTCTACCTTCATACCTCCTCCTCTCTCTCCCCCTCTGTCTTTGTATGTCCTCCTCCTCCTCCTCTCTTGCAGTCTCTACCTCCATACCACCTCATTCTGCATTCAAGCCTCCTCTTTTCTCTCTACCCTAAAAGCAACCCCTCTTTCCTTTTGAACAGACCCACCTCCTCTTACTGCCTTTGTACTTTCTTTGTTCTCTCTCTTGCATTTTCACCCATCCCCTCCATGTCTTTAGTGCGTTCATGGACTATAAAGAGTAAGAACTTCTTCACTTATGTGACCACCACAATCAAATCTTCTAGTGTTTTTCAGTATAGATGTAGTAGACGTAGGGAGAAGGAAGTGATGACGGAAAAAATGTTTACCTGTCCAAAGGTAAAAGCACCAGCCCACCAATTGGTGATAATTTGAAATTCTATAAAGAATAAAATTACGAGAAAAAAAAAAAAAGTAAAACACAACTGATAGTTGTCTGCCATTTCGTCAGCACAAGGCTAAAACCACACAACCTGTGATCTGACTGGCCTGTGCCCAGTATATCACTTGGAATGATACATTATGATATCAATGTCATAACTAATAGCTTCAAATGGTAGTTCAGCAAAGCAAAATCTCCTCCTACTGTGATGATGACTAGAATCCAATATCAGCAAAATAATGTTCAACTTTTATTTCTCTGTAAAAGATATTTGAAAACAGACTGCTCTTGCCAAAGGGCAGGTCATACCATTCGACACAAGCCTGACACAAGTGATCGCTTGCCCCAGGCAGTCAGGCAACTCTTACTGTCCGACTATATTTTGTCATGAAATTGTGAGGCTTCTGTCACTCTGACAGGCGGAAAAGAACAAGGACCGGAGTCTGACAAAGCAACAGTCACAATGAACAAAAAAAGGAAGAAGAAAAATAAAATTAGTTATAAAACAAAATGTGGTTCTGAGGGGCTTTACTTGTGATGAAAGAAGCTTGTGCATTACCAGTCCTGATGCTATACAATTAACACAATGACAACCAGAAAGAAAAAAAAAGCCGTCACACCACCGACTGTAACTTCAGTGCGACAGTTCTTAGTTTATTCTGACAACCTCGAAGTGAGAAGGTTGGTAGTGGATCTGGAGCTGAGGCAGGTGGGTGTCTCACCATGAAGTACCAATCTGGAGAACTGGAGACATCTAAGAGTTGATATATAACCACTTCACTCGGAAACAATTCCATTCCCTGATGGTACATGGAAAGATGCACAGTCTGATGGTACTGAGAGCAAAAGAAAGTGCTCTGATGATACACACAACAGACTGAAGAATTCACATTTCACAATCTGATCCCATTAACTATTCAACCCTAGTATTTATAAGATGTTCAGCATGGTAGTATTTATAAGATGTTCAACATGGATACAGCTTTTTTTGTCCTGTTCATATGTATGCGTTTTATATCCAAAAGATTAAGGACTGTCTGAGTGAACGATGAAGAAGAGAAGAATAAGGAAAAGACTGACTCTGAAAAGCAAAATATTGTGGAATACGTGTGTACATACAAACACAATGACTTTATGCACCCCCCCCCCCCACATACACAGTGACACACACACACCACAAATGCAGCTATCTACCCATTTCATGAAAGAAGAACCCCACAAGTGGCGTCTACTCGCTGCATGGCCAAGTCCTACAAACAGTCAACTTTGTGAAGTACCTGGGCGTGACTATCCAGAACGACTTTAGCTGAGTGGAGCACATAAACAACATCTGTGGCAAAGCCAATAAGATCAGCGGCTTCCTCAGGTGGAACCTCAAAATATGTTCAACTAAAACAAAGGAGCTTGCTTATAAAGCCTTAGTCTGCCCTCTGGTTGAATATGCCTCGTCCGCCTGGGACCCGCACCAAGTTGACCAACGCTGCCACATTGACAACATTGAGACAGTCCAAGGCAGGGCAGCACGCTTCGTCCTACACCGCTACCGCAACACCTCTAGTGTTGGGAGCATGCTGCAGCAGCTCGGCTGGCCTTCTTTGGCAACTCATCGCTGCAATGCTCGACTTGCCATGTTCTACAAAAGTGCATGGCCAAGCCCATGTCACCTGTCCCAGTCTCAAAGAGAATTTAACAACAACAAAACTGCGGAACCAACATCATCTGCAGTACCAAAGAATTCAGGACAAGCTGGACTATAGATATTCCAGCTTCTTCCCAAGAACCATCAGGGACTGGAATAAGCTCCCTTCAAAAGTTGCCTTATCCCCCACGTTTGACACCTTCAATAGGTGGGTATCAAGCCTTGCCTAACTCACCTACCCACCCCCTCTCCCCTGCCCCCCCCCCCCCCCCATCACCACAAACCCTCCCCACCCCTGCCCAGTCTTGTCACAGAGTTGGGCCAGCGAAGCCTGGTGTTGTGCTGGAGACCATTGCGGTGTCCGCACTTCATGAGGTGGAGGTCTGAACAAGTCCTCAAGGCCTCTCACCCCCAAGGCCCCAGCCCAGCCCTTATTATGTCCTCTTTCCCCCTGACAGCTGGTACAATCCACTCCTGAGCCTCCCCCCCCCCTCCCCCGGCCATACCACAACCCCCACCACACCCTCTTTACTGTCCAACTTCAAACTCTGTTCTCTTTCTTAATGCTGCGCATCCCATGTATGACAATAATGATCAGTTTTTGATCAATGGTCATCAACGAAAGAAGAAGAAGACCACACACTGCATACTGTACACACACACACACACACACACACACACACACACACACACACAGTGACACATACATTTCTTTAATAAATGATGTAATATGAATATAGCTGGCTCAAAGAAAATACAGAATTTCTGTTGAGTTGATATGCTAAGCATAAAATGATAGATCTATGCGTTTGCATTGGCACTGTTAGGATTTTCTCTTCAGAGAGAAGTGCGAGGGAAAGGGAAGAAAGGCGAGTGGAAGCGACAGAGGAAAATTTCTGGTTTCAGTGAGCACACTGAGTCTTGGAAGTGACATACAAGTGATGACTTTATGGAGATCTTTAAGACTTCGAGCGGCTACACTAACATAGAAATAGCAGACTTGACCAGTACACGATGATTGATTACGGTGACTAAGTCATCAACAAGAAAATAGTTGAATGAAGTGCGCTTACAAATCATTACTTGACTTACCTCATCTTCAAAAGCCTTGTGAACTTGATCACACTTTGCAACAGCTTCAAGAGCGTGCAAGAAAGTATTTATTATGTCCAGAGATATACAGACATGGTTTCAGACACTCTAGCCATGCCCCAAGACACTCGAACGTGATCTGCGTCTCCACACAAACCTGACCGCGAGCACGACGAATCAACATAAACACACATGTCATGTGATCAGGGAAGGGAAGCCACTCTTTACACCCCATGTCGGTCGTGCATATTGACCTACATAATGGTCACCCTTACAGACCGTCTTCGCTTTGCTTTTTTGCTTTTGTTTTTTTACGTTTACTCATCAGCATCTGCATAAAAGAGGCTCGAGCAGGTACTTTACGTCAGAAAACAGGCATTAACACGCTCGAGTACGGCCTAAAACATGTCCGTGCATGATCGATCACAAAGTTTTGTTCTTTATTTTTCATACTTATTGTTTGTTGCAATGTGAAACTAAATAGGTTGAACAGTTTGTCAGGAGGAGAGAAGGGAAAGTGAGCTTGGGAATTGTTACCACCCAGTTCCCACCACTTAATCAATGTTTGGGAGTGCAGGGGAAGGAAGCCAGAAAAAAAAAGAAAAAAAAGGATTAAAAAAAAAAAAGTCGGGCAGCCAGTTCGTGGAAACCCCCTGTTCTGTGGCAAAATAATCAGTGTTGATTGTGGCCACATAACAGAAGAAGAAAAAGAAGAAGGGGGGAGGGGAGGAGGGCGAACAGGACACGTCTTGCTATAGCCTGGACATAAACTATCAAAAAAACTGACTATTATTATTATTATTATATTGGGTATTTATATAGCGCTTATCCTTGGTCACAGACCAAGCCCTAAGCGCTTTACAATAAACACACTACCTCACTCACTCAGTCAACGGGCTGCCTACCCAGGTAGAGCCGGCCGAAGAGCAGCCTACTGGCGCTCATTCAGTCGTTTCCCGTACCATTCAAATATCAGTCACTCATTTTCATTTATCTCATTTATTCCTCCAGTTTCTCACATAGGATGCATACGATGTTTTATACGTGTCCTCCACTTCCACCGGTACACGATGGCACACGATAACAGTAAGTGACATTTTTTGTGGCTTGGTAAGAAATACCAGGCGGCTATCTTTACTTTACATCAATTTTGCCAGGGCAGCGGGGAACACCCCCCGCTCTTTTCGATTTTCAACTGCCGTGGGTTCTTTAACGTGTGCAGGGGGCCAGGAAGGCACACGGGTCTGACTCGCTTATAGTCCCCATCCGATGGACTTGACGTTCAGTTCGATTTGTCATTCAAACTGGGAAAGAAAAGGCGAGAAAGGCAGGGCTCGAACCCACGCACTTCTCACACGTTGGACTGGCAGGTGAACGTCTTAACCACTCTGCCACCTTTCTTCCTGAAGACTATCACTTCACTCGGAAGACTATCACCATCATAGCAGAAAATGCTGAAAGAAAAGCAAAAATACGATATAATCTCAAATCAAAATGGAACTCCATAGCACCATGTTCATAATTTGATCCCCTAATCATTAAGTCTCAAAGTCTGTGGCTTTTCATGACCTGTTTTGAATTCTTCGCTGCATCCATGCTGCCAGTGAGTTAATATCAAAGGCTATGATGTTGGCAAATTCATGGAGAATGTTGTTGGATGGATGTGATGACACCCTCCAATGAGGGAATGCTCAGTCATGCTTGTTTTCTTTCTTTTTTTTTTTTTCCCACCATCTCATCTTCCGTGTCAATTCAGTAGCACCCTCGATGCTTCTTCTGGCCCCCCAGCCACAGCCTGGTCCATCCCACGACAGCCCTGGCAATCCACAGGGAGCAGTCAGTGTCAAGGAGCACCCCATCAAACGAGACACTGCTCTGCTGCAGAGTCACTTCGATGGTGTTCAGTGGTGCATGTTCGAACTGACCTTACGCAGGACACTACTTTGAAAACCCCCCAACAATGGCAATAATTGCTTAGTCGCGAAGCCAGCATGAGCAAGCTCTCCCTCCAGAGAGTGCCATTACATCTGTCCATTGGTAGTCCCCATCAATTTTTGTGATACCGTTGACCCAGACAGAATCAAACCAAGGGCATAGACGTGGAATTGTGATTGAAACTAAGGTCACCTTAAGAGCAGGGCTTGAAGAACCATAGAATTTGAGACCTTTTTAATGCTGATTGATGAGGATGATGAATATGATGCTATGCATATCCATTCATGTCGAATACTGCATGACATGCCTGTATTCTAGGCTAATTCTCATAATATCTCCCGATGTCAACCAGATCTAAGAGATATAGATATCTGCAGTATTGGCAAGGAAATTTGAGCAACATTCTCAGAGACGCATCCATTTAGTGGATGAAACTTGACTGTGTGTACGGTTTTTCCAATAGAGTCCGTATCAAACTCAGCTTTGGGTAGGAACCCGTCAGGACAGAAGAATCCCACAAATAAATGGCTGTAATAGGAACTGAACCCACAACCTCCCAGCTGAGAGTCTGGTATGCTTGCTTTGTTTATTATCAGTAGTCAGTGTAGTAGATGATCTACATATGATGAATCAGGACAGGTACCCCTGAACACCACAATTAAAAGTTTCTTAACAGCTACGCAGTGTCTCTTCTGGCGGCGGGTTGACCTTTGTTGACCAAATATTGACTGTCCCCTGCATACTTCTAGATATGTGGCTGCATCTGCTTGAGTCTGGATGCAGCTGTTTTGGGGGAGACATTGTTGGAGTAATATCATTAAGAAGGCATGGGAAATGTGAAAGCAGAAACAGAGAACAACAAAAAACCCACTACCAACAATCAAACATGGCGCGCGCACGCGCGCACACACACACACACACACACACACACACACACACACACACACACACACGCACACACACTGATCCAAGCACATACACAAAATCAAACACACACACACATAGATTCAAATCTCATGCACACACTGAATCCCCAAGTTTTTTTAAATTTTCATTTATTATTACAAATCATGGAAAGGAGAAAAAAAAGGACATTTAACGATGGGGAAAATCACCATTTTATTCAGCAACAGGCAATTAAGAAAAAAACAAACAACCCCCCCCCCCCCCCCCCCCCCAGAAGCATTCATATCCATCTAGAAACATACAAGGTGGAGTCTCTTCATAATGACTGTAAATCTAAACATAAGAATGGGTGTATGTAGGGAGGCAGTCTCCTTTGCAAAGTAAATCCAGTGCAGACAAAAAGATGTTCTTGAAAAAGCAAGGAAGGGAATGTATGTTCTGTGGGTCTTTATGCGGGAGTTTTACTGTGCTACATACATACATGTGATTATTCACAAAATTGTTAGGTACATGTGCATGCACATTCACATGCATGTATACCAATGCACTTGCAAGTGTGTGTACACAAACATGCATACACAGCCACATGGAAATATAAACACACAAATACATGGAAACGTAAGCACACAAATATTTGCCTGAAGAAGCAAAATGTGAGACAATTGCAACATACATCACAGCCTTTCTTTTTTTCAACATGCAACCACAAAGACGTCTTCTGCTTGTCTTCATCCCTCTGAACTTCATCTTTCATCGATTACTTTCTGCCTAAATGTTCAGCAGACAACAGTGCACGTACCCACTTTCAATTTTTATAAACGGGTATTGTCTAATGGTAATCGATTACTTTCTGCCTAAATGTTCAGCAGACAACAGTGCACGTACCCACTTTCAATTTTTATAAACAGGTATTGTCTAATGGTAAAACCTTTCCCTGCCACCCTGCCTCAGTCCTGCTTGCTAAGTGCCAGTCTGTCTGCCTGCAGCACACTGTGATGCTAGGCTGCATGGACACAGTCGCTATGTTACAACTTATTCTACTGAATCAGCCGCCTCTAAGCAACCGCTCTGTGTTCCAGCCTGGGCCAGTACTGCTCTCCTTAGACAACCTGGGTCCCTGGCGACCCCCAAGGGTGCATGTTGATGCCAGGCTTTGTGCGGACATCAGATTGACATGGCACGCCTGCTGGCAGGACCCTGCCCTCAAACTGTCCCCACCTTGAGCCTTCAAGGAACCAAATAAGTTTTCAAGTTACAGCTTACTCCACTGAACCAACTGCCTTTAAATAACCAAATCATTGATTTTTCATATTTCTCTCTGCGTGATTTGAAATGCCTGGTCAAAACACTGAAATGGCCTATATTACATTTCATAGCAGAAAATAGCCTCACCTTTATTACTTTTCATAATGGAAAACAGCCTCTCTCTTCCACTGACTTTACAAATGAATAAATTTGCTTGGAAAACAAGAAAAAGAAGGACGGGAAAAAGATGGTGTACTCCCCCTATACCAACTTGGACTGAACATGACAAACCACAAAGTCACTTGACCAAGTATCTTCCTCCTATCTTTAAAGGAAACACTGTGAGTTATAGTTAGGACTTAGCATGTTCTGCAATCATTGTCCATACTAGTCTCTGTGCATACTGACAAATGTTGCAGCAAACTCACTATGCTCTCACTGTTTGTAGCCAGTGGCAGTGAAAGCGTTAAAAAAAACCTGGCAACACTGCTTTGATTTCTTTACATTAACAAACAAGGTTAGCGTGGGTAGATAACCAGTCTTGTTGCCTATTTGTTTTGTTTTGTTTTCTCTCTGTTTTTCAGCTGTTTGCCAGTTTGACAATGTTTAGAGACATGAACTGTCTACTGAAACAGATTCACATGCTGTATCACCCATGTCCAACACCGGGGTCAAAGATGGAATAAATCCAATTTTCAGCTTCATCCTGATGAAAACCAATAGTCACCATTTAAAGAAAAACTGGATATGATAACTTACGCACCACCACTTGGGTATTGTGCTGACAGTATTGACAAATGACAGATGATGATGACCTGGAAGGGACAAAACTGCCCTGCTTCTAGTATCGCTGACACTGGCTTTTGAAGTTATACCCAGCCTGACAGAAAGCCACTAGAGAAAGAACACACGGTTGTCAGCAGACTGTGTTGCAGTAAATCTCACGAACAATGCCCTCCATCTCAACGTGTTTTTTTTTTTTTCTTTAGCCTGATTCAAATAAGGAACAAAAGAAAAAAAAAACAACCACAAAACCCATCATCACAACCACCATCAAAACACACACACACACACACACACACACACACACACACACACACACAGAGCCTGAAACGATTTTGATTGTTTTTTTTTTCTCCCTATTTGTTTTTTTTTTCCTATTTCCTGAGATGGAGTTGATTATTGGTAAGATTTTCTGCAAGTCATTTTGCCGATGAATATCTGTGAACCCCATCCCAAACTGATCCACCCTGAACATTCTTGGCCATCTGTATCACGCCAGGATTTCTTTCCACAACACAAAACATACACAATTCTATCTCTTTCATATGGTCTGTTTATCTTGAATCTTCTTGATAAATCACTTTAAACGGTGGTCACCAAACATACACCCACCCTATGGCAGACTTCTCTGCTACCCCAACCCACCATCCAGGCCAGCTGGTCTTTCAGTCGTCCCCGAGCCCCTCATGCCCCATCCCCCGGTCACGCAGAGGCCAGCTTGTCATGAATGTCCTTGTAGCGTTCCAGTTCCGCCATAGACACGGAGGGCACTAAAGTGCGCAGGGCTTGTTCAAAGTCCTCATGTCCCACGCTGATATTGTTCTGGTCCACCTCTTTGCCTGTAGACCATTATTAACACATATGTACAGTCACTGTTAACAAATGAATATGTACAATGATAGACATACAATACAATACATGAGTTTGGCAGACACATGGAGATTCACAATCGCAAATACACTTGTTAGCATAAATATGTACCTCACACATGTACCCTCAAAGCCACAGAAATGAAGATTACAATGGTCTGTCTGTGGTGCAAGAATGAAAATAATAATGTCCAATTTCTGTGCCTGAGGAATGAACATTCTGATGCTATACTGGAAAAGCACAACAGCTCATGGACAAGAAATGATGATGATGATGATGATGATGATGAGACGACGACGAAGATGATAATGATGATGATGATGATGAGATGATGATAATGACGATGTTCTTGATGATGATGATGATGTGACGATGATGATGATGATGACGACGATGATGATAATGATGATGAGATGATGATAATGACGATGTTCTTGATGATGATGATGATGATGTGATGATGATGATGATGATGACAATGATGATGGCGATGACAATGTTGATGATGATGATTGTGATGATGACGATGAAGTGATGATGATGATGATGTTCTTGATGACGATAATGATAATGATGATGATGATGATGGTGATCACAATGATGATGATAATGGTGATGATTACAGTTGCCCTGACCTGATTCAAGGAGAAGGATTTTCTTGCGGACTGCATTCAGCATGGCATCAGCACACAGGGCATAGAAATCAGCCCCCGTCATGTTATTCGGACACTTCTCCACCACATCCTTCAAGGACAGGCTCTTCTCCAGCTGAAACCTGCACACCACACACAACACAACCACTGATTCTGCACACCACACACAACAACCACTGATTCTGCCCACCACACACAACACACCACTGATTCTGCCCACCACACACAACACACACGACTGCACACAACACTGATTCTGCCCACCACACATCACTGATTCTGCCCACCACACACAACACACCACTGATTCTGCACACCACACATCACTGATTCTGCACCACACACAACACACCACTGATTCTGCCCACCACACACAACACACCACTGATTCTGCACACCACACACAATACACCACTGATTCTGCCACACCATCACTGATCCCACCACACATAACACCACTGATTCTGCCCACCACACACAACACACCACTGATTCTGCCCACCACACACAACACACCACTGATTCTGCACACCACACACAACATACCACTGATTCTGCCCACCACACACAACAACCACTGATTCTGCCCCACTACACAACACACCACTGATCTCCCACAAACACACCACTGATTCTGCCCACCACACACCATTCACTGATTCTGCACACCACGATTCTGCACACACACACACACACCACTGATTCTGCACACCACAAACAACACACCACTGATTCTGCACACCATACCACTGATTCTGCATACCACACACAACACACCACTGATTCTGCCCACCACAAACAACACATCACTGATTCTGCCCACCACACACAACACACCACTGATTCTGCACACCACACACAACACACCACTGACTCTGCCCACCACAAACAACACACCACTGATTCTGCCCACCACACACAACATATCACTGATTCTGCACACCACTGATTCTGCACACCACACACAACACACCACTGATTCTGCACACCACAAACAACACACCACTGATTCTGCCCACCACAAACAACACATCACTGATTCTGCCCACAACACACAACACACCACTGATTCTGCCCACCACACACAACACATCACTGATTCTGCACACCACACTCAACACACCACTGATTCTGCACACCACACAACAACACACCACTGATTCTGCTCACCACAACACAAACACACCACTAATTCCACACACCACACACAACACAACACTGATTCTGCCCACCACAAACAACACAGGAAACATTACACCACTGATTCTGCACACCACACACAACATACCACTGATTCTGCCCACACACACACAACATACCCCTGATTCTGCCCACCACAAACAATACATGAAACATTACACCACTGATTCTGCACACCACACTCACAACACAACCACTGATTCTGCACACCACACACAACATACCCCTGATTCTGCCCACCACACACAACATACCACTGATTCTGCCCACCACACACCAACAACATACCACTGATTCTGCACACCACACGCAACATACCCCTGATTCTGTCCACCACACACAACATACCACCAAGGCTGACACTTTGAAAATCTGGGGGGGGGTCCGGGGGACGAAGCCCCCTGGCTGAAGAAAATTTTATGAAACATCAAGTTTTTTGCACCAGTCACGATGCAGTCGTTTATCATCAGAGCTGTCTGTCTCAGACAGCCATTCCCATCTCCACTTGTTCTTCACCCCTTTCTCAACAGTAGTGAGATTTGAATCCCCTTCTTGTAAGAACGGCATGACAAAACTTTACGTTGCTTAACTGGAAAACTTTTTCTACCAGCACAATGGCACGATGTAGGCTAACAAAGATCGCTGGATCTGTGTTGTCTTCAACGATAGAGAGCGCTTCCTCATTTCTGGTTGTCTGCTACAGTGCTGCTTCGGTCATAATACCGCCGATTCAACTGTTCCCCCCCCCCCCCCCCCAACCCTTTTTTTTTTTTTTTTTTTAATAATGAAACTTGAAAAACGGAATTTCCGTCTGGGGCCTTGCCGAGAAAACGGACTTCAGTCACCCAGACGGAAGACTGGCACCCATGTACCACTGATTCTGTCACCCACACACAAAACACCACTGATTCTGCACACCACACACAACATACCCCTGATTCTGCCCACCACACACAACATACCACTGATTCTGCCCACCACACACAACACACCACTGATTCTGCACACACACACAACATACCCTGATTCTGCACACCACACACAACATACCACTGATTCTGCCCACCACACCACTGATTCTGCCCACCACACACAACACACCACTGATTCTGCACACCACACACAACACACCACTGATTCTGCCCACCACACCACTGATTCTGCACACCACACACAACATACCCCTGATTCTGCCCACCACACACAACACACCACTGATTCTGCACACCACACACAACACACCATTGATTCTGCACACCATACACAACACACCACTGATTCCACACACCACACATAACGCACCACTGACTCTGCACACCACACATAACGCACCACTGATTCCACACACCACACACAACACACCACTGATTCTGCACACCACAAACAACACAGAAAACATTACACTACTAATTCTGCACACCATACACAGCACAGGAAACATTACACCACTGATTCTGCACACCATACACAACGCACCACTGATTCTGCACACCACACATAACACACCACGGATTCTGCCCACCATACATAACACACCACTGACTTCGCACACCACACCACTGATTCTGCGCACCATAAACAACACACCACTGATTCTGCACACCACATTCAACACACCACTGATTCTGCACACCACAAATAACACACCACTGATTCTGCTCACAAAAAAAACAACACACCACTGATTCTGAACACCACAAACAACACATAACTGATTCAACATACTACAAATAACACACCACTGATTCTGCCCACCACACACAACACATCACTGATTTTGCACACCACAAGCAACACAGAAAACATTACACCACTGATTCTGCACACCATACACAACAAGGGAAACACTACACCACTGATTCTGCATACCACAAACAACACACCACTGACTCTGCACACCACACCACTGATTCTGCACACCACAAACAACATACCACTGATTCTGCACACCACAAACAACATACCACTGATTCTGCACACCACAAGCAACACACCACTGATTCTGTACATCACGAACAACACGCCACTGATTCTGCACACCACAAACAACATACCACTGATTCTGCACACCACAAACAACACACCACTGATTCTGCACACCACAAGCAACACACCACTGATCTGTACATCACGAACAACACGCCACTGATTCTGCACACCACACCACTGATTCGGCACACCACGAACAACATACCACTGATTCTGCACACCACAAACACACACCACTGATTCTGCACACCATAAACAACACACCATTGATTCTGCACATCACGAACAACATACTACTGAATCTGCATATCACAAATGACACACCACTGATTCTGCACATCACAAACAACACAACTGATTCTGCACACCACAAACAGCACAGGAAACATTACACCACTGATTCTGCACATCACAAACAACACACCACTGATTCTGCACACCACAAACAACACACCACTGATTATGCCCACCACAAACAACACACCACTGATTCTGCACACCACAAACACACCACTGATTATGCACACCATAACAACCCAGGAAACTTTACACCGCTGATTCTGCACACCACAAACAACAACCACTGATTATGCACACCATAAACAACACACCACTGATTCTGCACACCACAAACAACACACCACTGATTCTGCACACCATAAACAACACACCACTGATTATGCACACCATAACAACCCAGGAAACTTTACACCACTGATTCTGCACACCACAAACAACACAGGAAACTTTACACCACTGATTCTGCACACCACAAACAAAACAAGAAAAAAAATATACCATTGATTCTGCACACCACAAACAACCAGGAAACATTACACCACTGATGATTCTGCACACCACAAACAACACAGGAAACATTACACCACTGATTCTGCACACCACAAACAACACAGGAAACATTACACCACTGATTCTGCACACCACAAACAACATACCACTGATTCTGCACACCACAAACAACACAGGAAACATTACACCACTGATTCTGCACACCACAAACAAACAGGAAACATTACACCACTGATTCTGCACACCACAAACAACACAGAAAACATTACACCACTGATTCTGCACACCACAAACAACACAGGAAACATTACACCACTGATTCTGCACACCACAAACAACACAGAAAACATTACACCACTGATTCTGCACACCAAAAACAACACACCACTGATTCTGCACACCACAAACAACACAGGAAACATTACACCACTGATTCTGCACACCACTAGCAATACAGGGGAAAATACATCACTGATTCTGCACACCACTAGCAACACAGGAAACATGACATCACTTCTTCTGCACACCACAAACAGCACAGGAAACATTACATCACTTCTTCTGCACACCCCACACACACCACCTCACTGATTCTGTACACCATAGATACATCACTGTTTCCTTACACCACAAACATAACATGTCACTAATTCTATACACCACAAATACATCATGTGACTGATACTGCATCCACAAAAAGATTACACTGATCACCAATTCTGTACATCACAAACACATCATGTCACTGATCCCGTAACCATAGATACAACAATGATTCTGTTAACCACAAACACATCATGCCTCCGATTCTGTCCACCAAAAACATGTCATCTTACTGATTCTGTATACCACGAGTATGTAATATCACTGATTATGTACAACACAAATGCATCTAGTCAGTGACACTGTAGACCACAAACAAATCATGTCACTGGTTCTGCACACCACAAGCACATCACACCACCTGTACACCAAAAACACATCACACCACCTGTACACCAAAAACACATCACACCACCTGTACACCAATCACACCACCTGTACACTAAAAATACACACACCACCTGTACACCAAAAATACATCACACCACCTGTACACCAAAATACATCACACACCTACACACCAAAATACATCACACCACCTGTACACCAAAAATACATCACACCAACTGTATACCAAAAACACATCACGGCCAATTCTGTGCACCACAAATGCATTGTACCACTGATCCTGAACATCATAAATACATTGCTGATTCTGTACACCAGTAAGAAAAAAAAATCTTCAGTTCCACAAAATGGCTTATAAACCATCACCATACATACACTGTCTGTCCATCTTCATCAAGACATACACTTTCTGTACATTATATACAGACATCACAGCACTATCTGTACACCATGTGATCATCACAACACTATCTGTATACAAGATGCTCATTACTACCAATCCACATGACACAAAATCATATGTGCACTATACACAAATCACAGTACTATCTATACACAATATATACATCAATGCACATGTATGTATACCATACGCACATTACAGCACGGCCATCTGTACAGATACACACATCACAACACTCTTAGTCTATTATATGCAAATTATTGCAAGTATTTGTAAGCCAAATATAACTACAGAACAGGTATCTGTACTGATACACATGTTAAAGCAGCACACATATAAAAGTAGGACACCAAGGACGCTGCCTTCACACACACACACACACACACACACACACACACACACACACACACACACACACACGAATCACCAACTTTCTGGTGAGAGCTGTGAGGATGTTAAGCTGAGACTGACGGTCACTGGCCACCCCAAGGTACAGCAGCTTGTCAAACCTGTCAACCAACACAGCTTTATTACCTCCCCTGTCACTCCACACAGTCTGGAGGTCTATCAGTCAACCATAAGGGAAACATCGATCATCATTACAGCCTGCCTCCAACACTACTTGGTCTTTACTTGAGGGTCTTTCTATTTCCACACAGTCTGCTTATACCCGGTCACCCACCACTGTGCAAGTTATTTTACCTATGTTATCCCCTCTACATATCGAATATTTTACTTAAAGGGAAAGTAATGATCACTACTTCAACGTGGCTAAGCTGTCACCTGCACAAAAGGGCATCTTATTTTACAAGTAGTTTTGACATCTGCACTGTCTGAATGTCAAACGTTTGCAAATTGCAAATGCAATGATCGGTATCTTAGCTTGTACCACATTAATGCTGCTTGCTTACTTCTTACGTCACCTTGTAGTCTGGAAGTAATAATATTTCACTGTCAAAGCAAAACTTGCACAATTCTTTTTTTTAAGCCACACTTATGTGAGAGAATGTGTCAATGTTAATCCACATATTTGTATGTTCACAGGAGTTATAAAAAACATCTAGTCAGTGTGTCAGTGTGTCACAGTTTATTTGAATACTCATGCGAGTCTAGCACTGCGCAATGAACGTGACAGCCAGAACTCTGATATGTATATTGGTGTGTGTTTGTGTGCCTCACAGAGTTAGTAAATGACAGTAAGTGAGACACTGTCGATGGATCATTGACGTTGCCAAGTAAGACTGTCCGAAGATTCGAAAGAACTCACCTTCCAGGCCTGAGGAGGGCAGGATCCAGCAGATCGGGACGATTGGTGGCTCCGATGATGAACACATCATATGACTTGTGCAAGCCATCCAGCTCAGCCAACAACTGAGACACCACTCTGTTGTAAGCAAAGAGCCATGGACGTGTTCATCATGAAACAGTTGTAGGGAACACACAAGAAAGAAATAATACATCACACAACTGGAATTTCATTATGAACCCCCCCCCCCCCCCAAAAAAAAAAAAAACCCAAAAAAACCCAAAGAACTCACTGTCAGCAGTAAAACATTTCTGAAATCTTTTCATGACAAACTGTAAGGATTGATTATTCACAAGTAAGCAAATACTTAAGCAAAAAAATCATTTGTAACAAATTAACTGAAAACCTTTTCATATCCTGTAAGTATCTTGCAGCAATCAGTAAAACTGAATACGAGTGTACATTCAGCTAATGCACTGGTTTTATGTCATTAATCGTCAGGCATTACATATGAAACAGAATTACAGTTCTCTTGTTTGAAATCAACTTAAAGATACCTATGATACAAACATTTGTGAGTGGTTTCAAAGGCAATCTCAATAGCAAAAAAACTAGCCACAGCTACCAGTGGGTTGTGACTGGTTTTAAAAGCAATCTCAGTCAAAACGGCTACTAGCAATTCAGATTTCTGACTGGTTTCAAAAGCAATGAACATCAAACTGGTTGCAAGTACCAAAGATTTGTGACTTGTTTCTTGAAACAAAGCGAATCAAAATGAATGACAGACAAAGTGAATCAAAATGATTGACAAAGTGAATCAAAATGATTGACAAAGTGAATCAAAATGAATGACAGACAAAGTGAATCAGAATGATTGACAGACAAAGTGAATCAAAATGAATGACAGACAAAGTGAATCAGAATGACTGACAGACAAAGTGAATCAAAATGATTGACAGACAAAGTGAATCAAAATGAATGACAGACAAAATGAATCAGAATGATTGACAGACAAAGTGAATTGAACTGATTGACAGACTGGCAAAGGTTGGAGGGCAGCTGCAGCAGAACAACAGAGGAATCTTAAATGTTGAAGACAACACCATCAAGGCTCTGTTCCAGAACAAAAGAACCCTGGCACCAGCAAGACCAACATTCTCTGTACAGTGACACCCACTACCCTCTGAACTAGGCTGATCAATGGTCGTGTTTAGACTGCAAACAGGAAACAACAGACTGCATGCTCATACGAAAAACAAGATGGCTAGATACTTCTGTGACACTGCCTCAATGATTGGCCAACAGTTTCTCAAGTATTTCTCCTGTTATGATGCCCTCTGAAGACTCATGCAGTCAGACCAGATAACTCTGAGGAGGAAATTCTGCAGCAATCTGGAAGATTGACTGACAGTGAAAAAGAAGAAGAGAATGACTGGAATGTAGCTATCAGCATAAAACAAATGAAGCTTCAAAATGAAATCTTGCCACAAAATAAAACGGGGGCAAATAGTTTAGGCAAAACTGCTTTCCTTAAACAGGCCACGAAGATCACACTAATGCTGACACCAAGAACTTAGATTTCTTAAGGGTCCGTCATCCAGAAGAAAAACCTTCCAACGTGAATGGTTGTTATGGAGAAAAAGAGACATGGTGTACCACACTGTAACATTAAAGCATTGTATCATAGTATTTCTGCCTAGGGATGGCTCTTGGTCTTTTTCATATATGCTAAGTGGACACAGAACCTTAGTTTATGACCTTATCAAAAAAGACTGACGAAAAGAAATGACGTAACTCACCTATCCATGACGCCCCCCGAGTCACCGCTCCTGCCTCTGTTGGGGGCGAGGGAGTCCAGTTCATCAAAGAAGATGACGCACGGTGAGGCACTGCGAGCTCTTTTGAACACTGGAGGATCAAACACCGAAAGGTCAGCACACAGGTCAGACACGGAAAGATCAACGCACAGACCAAGTACTGAATGGTCAACATGAAGGTCAAACAGTAAAAGGTCAACACACAGGTCAAACATGAAAGAATCAACACAGGTTAGAAACTGTACGGTCAGTACATGCATCAAACCTTTGAAGTGCCACCATATGAGTCAAATCTTAAAAGGTCAACACAGGTCAAACCATGCAGGTCAACACACATTTCTAACACGGAAGGATGAAAACATAGGTCAAAGTCTGAATGATCAGTCGATGGGTAAAAGCACTGACAGGTCAGCAACTGTAGGTTATCCTCCAAAAAGCCAACACAGGCTGAAGATTGAAAGATAAACACATACACCAAACTCTCAAAGGTCAACACACAGGTCAAACACTGAAAGGTCAACACACACACACACATACAAAGGTCAAACACTGAAAGGTCAACACACACACACATACAAAGGTCAAACACTGAAAGGTCAACACATAGGTCAGTTCCATCACTGAAATGTCAGTACCCAGATCTGACCTGGAAAGGTAAACAAACAGGTCAAGTGCCGAAGTTCAAATTTACTGGGTGTTGACTTTTCAGTGTTTGACCTGTGTGTGTATATCGACATACGTTTATTTGGTGACAATGTATATTGGCCCTTTTGACCACATTGACTTGGTGTTATTGTGTATGCACATTGCCTTAATGTTTATTTATGTGGCATGTTGTGTCTCAGTGTGAATATCCATAGACTACTTTACAGTGGCCAGGAACCCTGTCTTGCAAGGCTGATTTACATGGGTCTTCTCCTTTTCTTGATTCTGACTCATTCTCATTTCTCATATTGATCTTATGTTGATTGTTACGTAACGGAAAGCTTGGACAATCCTTTTAACCTCCAGGAATCATTGACACTTAGGCCATTTATGACTATGGCGCCGAGCTCTGGAATGAGCTGAGGTCAGCCTTGTGCAGTTTGAGCATTGGTCTGTCCTCCCAGGTGAGATTACCCACCATCCTTTCTGATATTCTGGCATTTTGGACAGGTAAGCATGAAAAGAAGGAATTTTACCACAAAACATAGTTTCACGATGTACTTGCAAGTCCAAACACTAAGACACCCTGCTCCCTCCCCACAGTATGGAAAAGGGGAGAAAACTGAATTATGTCGCGGGGTGCAAGTTGATTGCATGTTGGCCAAGGGAGACCATTCCTGTATTCCTGTAGGTTAGGTAGAGTTTGCTCCCCGCTCTCCATTTCGATTTTTTGTTGTTGAATGATGTATAGCGTGTTCCACATCAAGTGGAGATAAGACATTTGTTTGGACAGGTAAGTACATCATAAAACTACTTTTAGTAGCAAAATCCCTACTACTGCTGTTATCAGATATCGTAAGATGGCCTGCAGGTGCAGGTTATGTATGTGGCCATGAGTCCTGATTCAACACCTGTCAACAGCGTGAAGGGTGGACATCCAAGAGGCAGACCAACGTAGTCCTGAATGGGCAAAGTGAAAGACTGAGCTGGTGACAGCTCCTCTACCTTGTGGGTAACTGAGGGTGTGAGGAAATCCCTGACAGCCCAAACACAGTACCCCAGTGACTACAGTCATGAAGGGTGAACCAGGTCAACATGTCCAGGATGTCTACTCACCTTCCCTGACATTGGCTTCGCTCTGTCCCACGTACATGTTGATCAGTTCCGGGCCCTTGACACTGAAACATCGTTCCTCCCTCATCATTACCACCATCCTCAGCTTCATCACTGTCACTATCATCATCTTTTGAGCAGCTCCGTCAATGGAGACGTTTCATCTAGAACTTCCTCATCGCTACTATCATTCTGGACATCATCATCACTGTCATCACCTTCTGCTGGTCAGCCCTCTTGACAGAGAAATTTCATTCTCACTACACACTTTAGCTTTGGTACCTTACCATTTCTAAACAGGCTGCTGTCAGCAGTCAGATCCATATACACAGCAGATGGGAATAAGTAAACAGTGAAGAAACAAATCATTTAAAGCAAAACAGTTCTGAATTCAGAGTGCAAATGTCTGAAGCCTAAGGCAGTGCTGCTATAAACTTGACTGACATGCAGAAAACATCCTTTGCCCTACAGTCCATCAATGACCTTCATGCAGATCAAGATAAGGTTTGCATCCCATATCTTGATGAGGCCAACAGCCTTACATTTCAGCAGGAAATCATTTGTCACTACCATTCAGTGTATTCAGCAAACTTCTGTGGTGAAAGTACCATCAACGGTTTGTCTACATTCTTACAGCACAATGGAAAATCACAACAGAGCTATTTTAGCAATTTAAGAAAAATGATACAAACATATCCAAAGCATAATGGTGTTCATGAGACAACATTGGCAAAGACATTTGTGGTGTAACTAAAAATACAGCTATACTACATTCATTTGCAAACAGCTCGAAGAGCTCAGCCACATTCAACAGATCCTTTCTTTCACCGATGGAAAGAATCTGCACCTAGCTGTTGGTGACACACTGTGCTAAGGATAAAAAAAAGCTGATCCTTTCTAAAGGTTTATCTTGCCATTACATGAACATGGAGTGAGGGAGCCTTTTACCTGAGGAAGTTGAGAGAGCATTCTGTGGCCACGGCTTTGGCCAGCAGTGTTTTGCCGGTACCTGGAGGCCCATACAGCAACACACCTGTCAACACAGATACACACTTCCACCTGAATTTCATCTTGCACCTCTTTTGAAATATGGAGGATGACAAACAAACAAACCAGGACAAAGCAAGCATATTTTTTAATGCATGTAAATACATACCCAAAAGTGACTGCTCTCCTGGAGGGTGTGTGTGTGTATAGGGGTGAGTAGGAATTATACATTTCACATTTTTCATTAAAATTTTGCAAAGTTCAATGGCGTTTTCATTGCGTCCCTTGTAATAACACTCATTATCATTTTGCAAACACACACAAACACAACAAAAGCATGCCTAATGAGTTATAAAGCTGCCAGTCTTATAGCAATACCACATCTAATAAAATGTCTCAGCTACTTGACAATTTGGACAATCTTCAAATCTCAGATTAAAGACAAATTTGTTTAAATCAGGCGCACACAACTCGAGCCCCAAACTGTTAGAAATAACACCCTCAACAATGTTTTTATAACTGGTTATTACTCATGCACCACATAACCGATGAAAGGAGAAGCCAAGCAAGACAACACCAAATTCCCAATGTCACAGTTGTGGGTCTGAACTCTGGCAGTACATGGCATGTGAAGGGTTTTGGTCAACATCCCAGGCCAACTGAGGTGCAGACCTGTTACTGGCAGCTTCTTTTTGTACGCACTTGCATAAGATCGTTTCCTACATGTCCAAAATCAAACAATCACGATTAGAATTTCATGAGTTATGGGGATATCACAATATAAAGCATGCCTCAGGAAATTTGGGCACCATCCTGCATTCCCTCACAGTGCCAAAGGAAATGTTGTGGTGTACCAATGAGACAGCAACAATCCTGCCACTGATGATTGAGAACAGTGTCATGTTACCCCCGGGACCAGGTGATTATACCATGGTAGGATGTGATGAGCTCATCATTTCATCACCCTTACTGAAACAATGGTCTTTTCCTTTTGCAAACCCCCAATCTGTGTTCTGTGTATGCCACAAAAAACCTAATCAAGCCAGCTGTTCTGTTTGTGAATAATCATCAAGTCGTTTCTCAGTGGCATGTCCAAACTGTGTTCACCGCAATGAATCAGCTGTTGTAATGAGGTGGACAGTTGACAGGCAGTAAAGGAACAGTCCTATTTCACAAACTGAATCCAGTCTTTCCCATCCAGATCACTGCAAACGCTGGTTCTGATACCTGTGAAGATACTCAAAAATTCCCCTGACCTACACCACGGTCTTGTCTAGCGTCTGAAGCAATGCTCCACCTTGGATACCATTCCTGAGTGCAAAAAATCCCCTAATGACTGTGCCATAGCCAAACAAACACAGACACCAGTCATTAAGCCAGTCTTGATTTTGATCAAACTGAGGCCACAGTCAGCGGTACAGCCACCTGGAGGACAGACTGGTATCCATACGTTTTTTCTTATAACATATGAACACAATTCCTTGTTCTTCTTAACCGTGCTCACCAGCGCTGGAGCCAGTGACTTTCTCTCTCACTGAAACAAGAGGCAGGGTCATGTAAACATACGATGAGGCCAATTTGACCGTTGGTATAGATGACACGTTACACATAGCACGCACTTTGCATGAAAAATCACAAGAATGAGGGAACAGAACTGAATGAATGATACTGACTGAAAGACACAGGAAATGACTGAATGAAGCACCGGCAGGCAGCTCTTCAGTTGGCTCTACCCAGGCAGACAGCTTGTTATGCAAACATGGATGTGGATTGTAAAGTGCTAAGAGCTTGGTCTCTGAGGATAGGAGCTATACAAGTGCTGTTAATAATAATAATAATAATGATAATAATAATAATAGGAATAATAATTATAATAATAACAATAATAATATTGATAATAATAATAACAATATCTATCTGCTGTTTAGTTACAGCCGTCACTGACCAGAACGTCTCAGTCCGGCAGCCAGCAGTTCTGGATGTTGCAGAGGAAGCTGGATGGTGTCCAGGATGTCCTTCTTCACACTCACCAGACCTCCCACATCATCCCACGTCACATTGGGGATCTGCCGACACGTCAATCACATTAACAGGAGGTTTTTCCTCATGATGGTGTGACTGATCTGAGCCCCGTGTCGTCTGCATTGTTGCTTGCCCACATGTTATCCACACAGCCTGTGATCCATCTTTACACCCACAACCCACACTGCATTAGGATTCATTATAGTGTCAACCATGTCACAATTAGGTTATAAAAATGTGTGTGTGTGTGTAGTAATAGTACTTCAGTTTTACGTCTTTTCACATATGTGATATTAGATGTGTCAGTATCCCTTTCTCCATCCCACTCTTCCTCCCAACCCACTTCTCTCTCTGTCTCTGTCTGAGTGGCCGCCTATGGTGTGTGTATGTATGTGTGTACGTGTGTGTACGTGTGTGTGTGTGTGTGTGTGCGTGCATGCGTGTGTGCGTGCGTGCGTGCATGTGTGTGTGTGTGTGTGTGTGTGTGTGTGTGTGTGAGAGAGAGAGAGAGAGAGAGAGAGAGAGAGAGAGAGAGAGAGTGTGTGTGTGTGTGTGTGTGTGTGTGTGTGTGTGTGTGTGTGTGTGTGTGTGTGTGTGTTACACCCACAACCAACACTGCACTAGAATTTACCGTATTGTCAACCATATCACAAATAAGTTATAAAAATGTGTGTGTGTGAGTGTGTGTGTGTGTGTGCACGCACATGCAAGTGTGCATGTGTGAATGTGTGTGTAAGGGTGTGTGTGTGTGAGTGAGAGTCGTGTTTTTGAGTGTGTTCATACATACATATTTGTGAGTTCATATGTGCACATGCATGGCTAACCTTTGGAGCTCCAATGGCGTCAGAGTGAGCTGACTGCATGATGTCCAGGGCGTGTTCAAAGTCACACTGTTCCAGCACCACTCCAGCCAACGCCAGATCTTCCTCATCTTCCACACTCAGCCCTCGTCCCCCACTGTCACTGCAGCATCATTGTCATCATTAATGCCACTGCTGTTCTCAAAGCTGTGTTTATTTAACGTTGTTTTCGTCAACATGTGTTTATATCATTTTCATTACCATCGTCATGATCATCTCCAAAATCAGAACATCAAGAAAATTGCCTTTTATCCAGTCATCAACACTGTCATACACACACCATCACTATTACCTTTATCAACATGAAAAACATGCAATATTATGACTTACCACACAAAGAATCATGTACTGTGCAAATACAGTGAATGAAATTAGAAAGACAAACATTTAAACAAAACAACCTTTGTCAAGCAGAAGACAAAAGTTAGCATTTTGGGGGTACTTTTTTTCCTTGGTCCTTTGCTCAAACGGGAACAATAAATGGCTGTTCTCACACAGGAATGTAAATGGCTCTGCCCACACAGGAATGTAAATGGCTCTGCCCACACAGGAACGTAAATGGCTCTGCCCACACAGGAATGTAAATGGCTCTGCCCACACAGGAACGTAAATGGCTCTGCCCACACAGGAACGTAAATGGCTCTGCCCACAGGAACGTAAATGGCTCTGCCCACACAGGAATGTAAATGGCTCTGCCCACACAGGAACGTAAATGGCTCTGCCCACACAGGAACGTAAATGGCTCTGCCCACACAGGAACGTAAATGGCTCTGCCCACACAGGAACGTAAATGGCTCTGCCCACACAGGAATGTAAATGGCTCTGCCCACACAGGAACATAAATGGCTCTGCCCACACAGGAACATAAATGGCTCTGCCCACACAGGAACGTAAATGGCTCTGCCCACACAGGAACATAAATGGCTCTGCCCACACAGGAACGTAAATGGCTCTGCCCACACAGGAACATAAATGGCTCTGCCCACACAGGAATGTAAATGGCTCTGCCCACACAGGAATGTAAGTGGCTCTGCCCACACAGGAACTTAAATGGCTCTGCCCACACAGGAATGTAAATGGCTCTGCCCACACAGGAATGTAAGTGGCTCTGCCCACACAGGAATGTAAATGGCTCTGCCCACACAGGAACGTAAATGGCTCTGCCCACACAGGAACGTAAATGGCTCTGCCCACACAGGAATGTAAGTGGCTCCAATAAAAGCTGTAGTGTACCGCAGCTTCTCCACAGATTTTGTTTGTTCAGCTGTCCCATTTTCTGTGCCACTTCAGTGGCACTGCACCCAGGCCGCTCAGTCCCCCCCCCCCCCTCCCCCAATCACAGCTGCAGCCCGGCCCGGTCCACCACAGCCCCGGCACCGGCAATCCACAGGAACAGTCAATGTCAAGCTGTCAGGAGGCAACCGTTCAGAGGAGACACTGCACTGTTGCTGAGTTAATTCAGTGGTGTTCAGTGGCACCTGTTCTGATGTAACATACATAGGACACCTCCTACTTATCCCTCTATTGACGACAATAATTGCTAAGTCATGGAGTGGCATGAGCGAGCTTTCCCTCCAGAAGGCACAACCACGTCCATCCATCAACATTCCCATGAATTTGTCGATGCAATCACAACAGAACCAAACCAAGGCCACAGACGCGGAAAGGTTATTGAAAGTAAGGTCACCATGAGAGCAGGGCATGAAGGGCCACAGAATTTGAGACTTTTTTCTCATGCTGACTGATGAAGATGAGGACGATGAACATAATGCTACAGATTTCCATTATGATCTGAGACAGCATGACAGGGTTGTACTCTACACTTACTTTCGTAACATATTCCATCATCAACCAGGCCCGAGAGATACACACACCTGCAGCATTGGTCAGGAAATTTGATGAACACTTGCAGAGACACATGCATTAAGTGGATGAAATTCAACTGTGTGGTCCTAGTCTTCCCAGCTGAGCCCGCAGCAAACTCAACTCTGGGTAGGAGCTGGTCAGAGCAGAAAAATCCCACAAATAAAAGTCTCTGATGGTAATCAAACCCAC
Organism: Conus canariensis; assembly: GCA_033310375.1. Lineage (NCBI taxonomy): Eukaryota > Metazoa > Mollusca > Gastropoda > Neogastropoda > Conidae > Conus > Conus canariensis. Next base: position 56,928,995 of record CM065723.1, read on the forward strand.
AACCTCCCAGCTGGGAGTCTGTGACACTAACCACTTCACCACAGCAGCTGGTCCTCCACAGGTGTTTTCCAAAAATCTTCTAGAAAACAATTAATTGTCTGAAATTTTGACCTGTTTCCTTTGTTAATCAAATCATGCTCTAAATCATTCTTTCTTAGTGCTCAGTGCCAATAACGCTCGCTGCTATTATGAATCAGATTTCTATTAATGTCTTATTACTGTTGTTGTTGATTCAATCTTGATTTTAGGAACAACCAGACCCGTGGTCCTCCTCATGGAGTCATGAATGGGTCTGCAGACCCAGCCTGGGGGCATCAGAGTTCAAGACAGATGGGGCACTGGAACTCTGCGATTCAGAACACTGCTAATGCAATTCTATGATGGTTTGCTGGGAATGCTGTATGTTGTCACAATCTTTTCTACTCCAATGAGGCTGACGCCTTGCTGCCAAAGGCTTGACACAGAGAGGTGTCATGCCTGCTGATATCTTTGGCTGCAATGCATGGCAATGGCATTCCAGTGCTCAGACACACTCTTTGCAATCCAAGACCCACTGCTACAGTGCCTTTTCAGCCACAGAACTTTTACACTTTTTTTAACTTTTGACCAAGTTGAAAGTGGATGGTTATTTTGGCTTGGATTCCTGGTCATGTTGGCATTGGAGGGAACGAAATGGTTGATTGTTTAGCCAAGAATGCCACAAGAGAGAAACTGTCCAACATATATATCCCCTGCTCAGATCTGAAACCCAAAATTAACGATTATGTGAGAGACCTCTGGCAGGAGGATTGGAATACACAGACGGATAACAAACTCTTTCAGATCCATCCAAACCTTAAAGAGTTCCTCCCATCTACGTCTGGTGGTCGTAAAGAAGAAACAGTTCTGTGCCGGCTGCACACCGGCCATTCGTATTTTACGCATTCCTACCTTTTAAAGAGTGAAGAAGCGCCGTGGTGCATTCCATGTCATGTGCCACTCACAATGAAACATATTCTTTTAGAGTGTTGGGACTTGCACGATGTGAGACACAAACATTTTACAGCCGAGTCCATGAAAATCCTGTTCAGAGATGTCCCGCTTGACGTGATCTTTGAGTTTTTGAGAGAGATTAACATTTTTCATCTGATTTAAGATTTTACAGAAGAATGATTTTTAACGAAGTTTCTGGTGCGTTTTAGAAGATGTCATTTAAAGAGATGTATGAAAGTTTGTTTTTTTTAAAATGACTTGTGAGTTGATTTTAACGTGGTGACAGCCCTGATGTGGCCCTTTGCGGTCGGCTGGGCTATAAGCAACATTACCTTACCTTATCTTCAGCCACTGAATCAAGCAGATTTTTTCCTGCGTCATCTACAAAACATACCTGCTGGGACAAGCAGTTTTCTTTTTATTTTGTTTTGTTTTGTGCGGGTTTACTTTTCCACTGGTATCAATTATCCAGCAAACCTGATGTATACCGACTGTCTGGTGAGTGTCCCTTGTGTGAAGGAAAGGGTACAGGAGCATGCTTCTAAAAAAAAATTCTTATCATATTCGCTCATTTCACTGATGTCATCAAAAGGCACCACCTCCGTAAAGAGACAGGCAGAGTGCATTCAAGGAGAAGATCACAGTGGGACAGGATAATCACACAGACCGACTGCCACGAAACAAGACTGCATGATTAGCCAGGCAATGCCAATGGACACAGAGGGAACAAGACGACCAGAGAAACTGAGAACACAAAGAGATGCTGACAGACACGTACACCTACCAGATAGTCAGAGCCTTCCAGTAGGCCTCTCTCTTGGCTCTCTGCACCAATACTATGATGTCACCAAGAACAAACCCCTGCACACACACACACACACACACACACACACACACACACACACACATTTTTCAGAAGTCTTTTTTAATGACACAACAGAGGGGCAATTTAAGCAAAATCCTGACCTATCATATTTAATAATATCCCACATACATTCCTGCTCAATAGTTTGGACAGTAGCTTGGGAAATCTTTTTTCTTTGTCTTTGAAAAAAAAAAGGAGTAAATATGAGTCAAACAAGCTTACTCCTTGTATCACATGAATCTGTTATTGACCCACATATGTCTGAACAAAAGAAAATATTGGCACTGGACAACTTAGGGAATACTCTTTAGAAACTTGTGAATCAAGTTTTATGAAAAACGCAGCAAGCTGTACACTGAAATGAGGGAAAAAAAGTGTGAAAACACTCTGTAGAACAAAGGCAGATCTTCTTCTTCTGCGTACGCAGGCTGATACTCCTGTGGACACTCCCTGTATAGACAGGCAAGTATCAAACCCATCTGCCCAACAAAGGGAGTGGAGTTTTGTGTGTATGACCGTTTTTTATCCCACCATTAAGGCAGCCATACTCCAGCTTCGGGGAACAAAGACAGATCAAAGGGCCCTAAATCACAGACATGTGATGATGACAATACAAAAGTATCAATATAGAATACAAAAGGCAAGTCAAAGAAAACAAAAACAACTTAAACACACACACACACACACACACACACACACACACACACCAACACACAGAGATACACACACACAAACAAAAGAAAAGAAAACTCTTCTCACAACAACACACACAAATAATATTTGTGACACAGAGCTGTATCCATTCTTTGGAGAAAACATTCCCCCCCCCCCCCCCCCCCCACGCCCACCCTCTCCTTTCCCTCCACACCCTTCTATATCGGACTGAAACAAGTCTTCTATGACAAAACTAAACAAACAAAACCGCATGAAACAATAGAAAACAACAACACCCATGACATAAAGCTATAGGGAAAACAGATCAGCTTACAGCTGTTCTCTGCGCAATGTGAGTGATGGACACATCAGCCGACACATTTTCACTTTCCAGCAGTCCCTGCAGGATTTCTCCTCTCTCCTGCTCGTTGGTGCCTGTTTACACACATCACACACATGTCCACTGTATCATATAAATACGTGCACATTATTTACCTGTAATTTTTTTTCTTTTTCAAGATCAGAAGTGAAACCTTGCCTTAAATCAGAAAAGAAGGAAAACGCTTCAAGACTGGCTTGTGAAATGACAAAAACGTTCTTCTGCCCAGTCTGATACACCATATGCCACATGTAATACACCTGAATCACCTTACAAATCTTAAATCTTTTTGGCCAGCTGAAATTCAACAGTCATAGAGAAAACACTACCAACTGTTATACGAAATTTAATGATGATGATAATAACATGAACATGCTATAAAACAATCAGAACATTGCATGCACTGAACGTATGAGGTGCATAAGGAACTTTAATGATGATAATAATAACATGAAAATGCTACAAAATAATCAGAACATTGCATGTACTGAACGTATGAGGTGCAGTGTTTGACTACACCATCCAAAGATTTAGAAAGGAGAGGATAAATGTCTAGTCTTTTTTCCCATTGTTTGCCTTGGACAGAATCCTATTCACTGGAACAGGTCACTAGCCACTTCTGGGCACCTCAATCACCACATGCCACAAGACACTAGTTCAAACAGCTGGGCGCCCCTCGCAGGTACCCACGTATGCCACCTTGCTGTGGTCTACAGTTCAGCAAGCTTAGCCCTCCACCCCCACCTCCCCCCCACCTACATGTAGACTGTACTTGTGCACAAGTCTTTGTGAATGCATTTTAAACTTCACTGTATGACACTTACTGTGGCAAAGCATTATAAACAGACAGCCAATCCCTGAACATGATGCCGACGAAGATCCGATCAGATCAACAGAAGATGAATGCTTTCAAAATGCGTAACAGAACTCTTAACAAGCAAAAGGCGAAAATACCCACCCACCCAACCCCCATCCCACCATCTGCCCTCTTCAATATCTTTGACTGCAACAAAGCAAACCATAGACAAATTGCCCAAGCAGATTTCTTCAGGTTTGCTTACCATGGCTGCCAGCTGCATAGAAATCACTGTCACACTGCAAAACGCAACTCTTCAAAACTGCTGATAGCCATCAAATTTTAAAAACAGAAAAAAAGAGACCTTTGTCAGAAAAAAGAATGGGTTTGAATAAGCCACAATTTCATATTAAGAACAGAAACAGATTGGGTTTCAATAAGCCACAATTTCATATTCAGAATGCTTTGGTTACCTTGACTCGAATGGGTGAACTGTTGAATGATAATTCAATGACAATGATCCTCAAAAGTATATGGCGTTCAGAGCCTCTGTCATGAATGGAATCCTGATCCATAACATCTAGGTTTCCACATCTACAGCATCCCACCAGTCAGATCTTTGACCATGGCAACACACTCTTAAATTAGCAAATGTTCTGTGACATTTACACCCACAGAAACAACCACACCTCCTGTTGACACATGGCACTGACCTCCATGTTGAGCGCATGTAGGAAACACTGCTGCATGTCATCTGACAAGCTGTGGGGGCTGTGCGTGGTTGCTATGACAACCACAGGGTAGATCTTCTGCTGTGATGTCAGCTCTGTAATGTTTCTATGGAAACTGCTAATGACCCGTGGATCTGTCAGAATAAACTGATAGGTGTTTGAACTATCAACAACTTCCAGAAAAAACAAACATCAAAACTGTTCTTGACCCGGACATCCTAAAAAAATACAAAAAAACACTCTTTTAAAAGGACTCTAAAACACAGACTATGGCTAGTGAGAATGATTAACAAGAGACTCTGCCATCAACACCTTACTCTTTTCAAATATACACAACCAACCATGGCTGGCAAGAATGATTTGCAGCGTACTCTGTCATCAACTCTTGATCTCTTTTCAAGAATTTCTGCCCAACCAGTCTGTGAATGAAGTACAAAAACAACATCAGTACAGTGGAATCTCTCATCCAATCCATCAGCTCCAGAGATATCAGCAAGCAATCCTCTTCAGACTGAGAAATGGCCACTGCCAATTGCTGAGCCATTTCAGATGAATTAAGATTGCCCACACAGACGAATGTTTGTGCGGCATTGAATCTCAGACCCCAGAACACATCCTCCAACACTGTCCAGCCCATGACGTTCTATGGCATCAAACCTGGTCAGTGGGTGCAGAGCTGCAGATGCAACTTTGGGGCAGCTGTCAAGACCTCGAGAAGACTGTGGGATTCAGCATGGTGGCAGGATTGAAGACCTGATGCAATCAAGAAAATTAACGCAGAAGAAGAAAAAAAATCTCTCCTTAACAATTTCCAAAAATCATGAAAAATGGGATCTTCACACAGATGAAAGTATTTGTACTATTTCAAACTAAGGAGAGAAGTTAGATACAAAAGCGATACGCCTAAATTAAACCTGAAATGCCTCATACTATAGGCTGTAAATTACATACTCTTCAACTATTGTGAGCAAAGGCTTCTGTCAGAGCTGAGGAACATCTGCACCTGCATAACAATCTTGAAAATGTCCTGAAACATAGGTCTTCATAGAGAGGGGTTTTTGAAGTGTGGCAGAGTGCAACAGCTTAATATGCAGAGAGACACGGGTGTGCATGAGCACACATGCACATGATGTACACATGACAAAACCTGTTGTTCTGTCTTTTCAGAAAGTTTAATGTCTTTTTTATAAACTTTATCTGTATGGTTACAAATCTTGTTTTTCTCCAGACTTTCAGGGGTGCCACTATTGCAACGATCACACAATGTCAAGGTCACAACTGTGCACCATTCAAAATGTAACACTTGCACCGATGTCATGATCATGTTCAGAACCTGTAATGAATTGAGACTCACAGTAAAGCAGGAGAGAATGACTGGAGTCTTGCTTAACACCACCCCTCAAAAGGGTCAAAAGTCATTTTGCATACAATAAAACAAAAAATTCTTATTAGTCTCATGAGGTCATATGCAACAGGAATACAAAGGTAGCTAAAAATAAAACATTAGGGAGAATGAGGAGGGGAGTGGAGGGAGGGAGGGGAGGGAAAGGAGAGAGGAGGGAAGAAGGGAGGGAAGGGAAGGGGGAGGGGTGAGAGAAAGGGGAACAAGGAAGGGGAACCTGAGAAGGGAGGGAGTGGAGGAAGGGGTAAAGAAGGGCAAGTAAGTAAGAACAGGATTATTAAGACTTGTGAGAGTAGGGAGGATCACTCTGCAGATGTCTGAAATAGAACTGTAATGCCAGAGAAATGATCTGTCACAGATTGTCTGGTTGTTGTTGTGAGAAGACAGTCACTGTGTGGGAGGGTCATCAACAGAACGTCCAGAATTGTCAGTCTCAACAAATCACATTTCTCGATACTGTTCACTCACAGTGCAGTGACAATGTTATTCAACAATCCCACAAATAAGTACGCATACACATTAGTGCTCGAACGGATATTCAGATTTACTCTCGCTTCTTTGCTTTAAACTGATGTTCAACATTACTGAACATTCACACAAACACATATACGCACACAAGCACATACACACACCGTACACATGCACACACAAAACTCTCAAGCTCAAAACAGAAATGGACACATACCTTCTGTGGTGCCGTCTTTCTCCTTGCCGATCACCTCAATGTTCTTCAGCAACAGAATGCAGGGGGAATACACTGCCGCTGCAAAACAGACAATCACAGCACAGTGAGGTCGGCAGGGCCACCACGGACAGCCGACAGGTTGGAGAGCATGCATTCACCAGAAATACATGGGCGGTTAGAATCAAAGATAACAGGATGCGCACTCTTCCAAGAATACCTGAATAAAAGGTGCAATTCACGCTCTTTTCATGCAACTGACAAACCAGTGTAACTGAGACTCCTTCAGTGTTCTGAGCTCCAACTTATACACGGAAACCCTTTTCTTGTTATTATGTTGTTTATTTCTGGTTATCGTGCCTCAGAGTTGCAATGCGCCTATGCATTGATCATTGTGATTTCTCTAAACACCGTCACATCTAGATTCAGCCTGTTGCTGGCATAGAATCTGCAGTCCACAGGAAGCTGTGAACTTCCAAACTGACTTCAGGCAACCCATCAAAGATGGCTCTGAATAAGGCCTACTGATTATGGAGCTTGACTGATTGAGCCCCCACCCCCACCCCCTTCCTCCTCCTCCTCCCACAACTCCTTCCCACCTTCTGGCACAGAGACAACCACTAAGTCCTACCAACAGCACCCTAGGTCTTTCCAACAACAGCACCTTTCTACACAACAACTGCCTAAATCATTTTACCGACAACATTCAAACTTTTACGAGTTACAGCACCCTAAGTTCTTCCAGTGACAGCATTCAAGGCCCTTCTGAAGACAGTGGCATAAGTCCTTCAACTGACAGCGCCCAAATCCTTCCAACAACACCCTAAATCCTTTCACTGTCAGCACCCTCAGTCGTTCAACTGTCAGCACCCTCAGTCGTTCAACTGTCAGCACCCTCAACTGGTAGCACTCTAAGTCCTTTAACTGATAGTACTCTAAGTCCTTTAACTGATAGCACCCCAAGTCCTTCAGCTGACAGCACCATCAGTCCTTTAACTAAGTCCTTCAACTGAAAGCATCCGAGTCCTTTAACCAATAGCACCTTAAGTCCTTCAACTGACAGTATCCTAAGTCCTTCAACTGACAGTATCTAAAGTCCTTCAACTGACAGCACCCAAAGCCCTTCAACTGACAGTACCCTATGTCCTTAAACTGACAGCACCCCAAGTCCTCAAACTGACAGTACCCTATGTCCTTAAACTGACAGCACCCCAAGTCCTTCAACTGACAGCACCCTATGTCCTTAAACTGACAGTACCCTATGTCCTTAAACTGACAGCACCCCAAGTCCTTCAACTGACAGCACCCTATGTCCTTAAACTGACAGCACCCTATGTCCTTAAACTGACAGTACCCTATGTCCTTAAACTGACAGCACCCTATGTCCTTAAACTGACAGTACCCTCAGTCCGTCAGCTGACATCATCCAAAGTCCTTCAACTGACAGTGCCCTAAGTCCTTCAACTGACAGTACCCTAAGTCCTCCAACTGACAGCACCCTAAGTCCTTAAACTGACAGTACCTATGTCCTTCAACTGACAGTACCTTAAGTCCTTCAACTGACAGTACCCTATGTCCTTAAACTGACAGCACCCCAAGTCCTTAAACTGACAGTACCCTCAGTCCATCAGTTGACATCATCCTAAATCCTTCAACTGACATTATCCTAAGTCCTTCTACTGACATCATCCTAAGCCCCTGTCATCATCCTAAATCCTTCAACTGGCAACATCCGAGGTCCTTTAACTAACAATATCCTACGTCCTTCCAGTGACACCACCATAAGTCTAAACTGAGGTCACCATGACAGCAAGGTCTGAGGGGCCACTTACTTTGAGAGAAGTTTTGCTATTCCATTGTAATCTGTTAAGAATAATGATCATTACAGTGATTCTAAAAAGATCCAATCATGGTCTGAGACAACATGAAAGGGCCAAAATCTATGCCTCCTTTCACAACATCTCCTGGCATCAACCAGGCCTGAGAGATACAAATCCCTGCAGTGTTGGTCACGTAATTCAGGCTACAGTCTCTCCTTTAAGTTGTGAAATAGATGAGATCAAACGGTATGGCTACAATCTTCCCATACGAGAATGCCTTAAGAATCAAACATTGATTGTTCTCTTGATTTAGCTTCTTGTAATTTTAAAACATTGCTTATCAATCTTGTAGATTCCTCCTTCTGAGAAAACAAAAACCATTTGGAAATCATAGGTAAGATGTGTTTTCACCTTCAGATCAGTCTGCATGCTTAATCAAGGGAATCTGAAAATAGCTTAGTATATCATACCTATCTTTTCTTTTTTTTGTAAAGGAGTGTGAAAAGTGTACTTAGTTTCTGACTCTCTCTGGGTTGATAGCAGTTGTTTCAGCTGGTCTCTGTGCACACTGACAACTGTATGTAACACTGTCAATGTCAATGTCACCGGCATTGGCAGCTTAAGTGTTTGTGTGGATGCACCTTGGGCAAAGTGACAACCTTGGCCATGCACAGTCTGGTGTTTTCAGTGGCGCCTAGAACATCAGAGAGCAGCCCCATCAGAGGATGGACTGATCTGTGGTAACAGCAGACCCACTTACCTGCCAGAAAGGTGTTTTTCAGCCTGGCCTCAATAGATCCTGCTGAATCCCCACACAGGTCGTGACAATTCACCTGAAGCACAACAGGAATACACAGTTACATGATCTTTACAACGCACCAGTATATCTGAATTACAACACTTTTACATGTGTATCAGCAGTTCACTGCAGATCTCGAATCTGAGTCACAGCACAAATGTACAGATGTACCAGCATCGCAAAGTATGTCATGACACCAGCACACCTGACAAAACGCAAATGGCCAGATATACCAACATTACAAATCATAGGTTCACATTAACACACCTGACTCCCAACATGTTCATGTGTGCTAATGGATAACACTTTATCTGAACATTAGCACAAAAACATGTGTATCCAAGGAACAAAAATAACAAAGCACAAAAAAAGAGATTACAAAGCACACACACACACACACACACACACACACACACACACACACACACACACACACACACACTTTCTCTTCTTCCTGTATTTGTTTATAATAAAGACAAGATGAACAAACAGATATACAGATCAGATGAGGTATACTCAACAGCATTAAGACTGGAAAACGTTGGCAGGACTTTTGGACAAACTCTACACTGTCAGAAAAAGATGATAACACTACACTGACAGACCTGTCTACTTGTTCAACATGGGTCACTCTGACATGGTTTTGCTGATCAACTCACCAGACACACACAAGTAGACAAAAATCATACCAATGGTTTACAGGTTCTGTCTCAGAAGGTTGTGACAGCATTTCCCTACAGTGAGAGACCCTCAATGAACCTACTTTCCCAACTAAGGGATTACTGTCACCCGTAGGAGGCTTGCTAGGTGGCGCCCTTCATAAGTTAGTTCAGAACTAACATCACTGAACAACTCCAAAGTAGGTTTCAAAGTGAGGTGCCTGCAGGCGGAAATTGAAACAAATTTTTAAAAGAATTATTGGTAAGTCTGCCGAACAACATGGACAAACAAATGACAAGACAAAACATGACACGTTTTGACCTCTTCTTCAGGCAAGACAAACAACATTCAAGACAATGGAAACGAAGAATGAGCAATCAGTTATCTTCTCAAATTTGCCACAAGATGTCACCTTTTACTAATAATTCTTTTTAAAATGAACTCCAAAGCAATCCAGCAGCAGTAGAGTGCCTAAACTCCTCTGACATGAAGTCTCCTAACAACCTGATGCCGACAGATCTCTGTGGATGGGTGCTGGTACTGGGACTGCAACAAAATGGCCCAGAGTGTGTGGGACATCAAATGATTTTGTTTTTGATCTCAATGGTCCTAATGGTTCCTCCAACATGGCTGTTGTTTTTAAAACTCATTTACCTGTTGGACCTGTAAGTACAGGCGTCGAGCCACAGTCTCCACCAGTGTCGATTTACCAATGCCCTCTGACCCTGTCAGCAAAATGGAGGGCAGCAGTTCCAGCATGTGAACGCCATCAGGGCTGTAGACATGGGACAAATCATAGTGCATGACTGCAGACATTGAACATGGGATAAATCATAGTGCATAGCTGCAGACATCAAACATCATGAGATAAATCACAGTGCATGGCTGCAGACATCAAACATCATGGGATAAATCATAGTGCATAGCTGCAGACATCAGACAAGATGGGTCAAATCATAGTGCATGACTGCAGACATGAGACAAGATGGGTCAAATCATAGTGCATGACAGCAGACATCAAACAACATAGGACAAATCATAGTGTATGACTGCAGACATCAAACAACACAGGATAAATCACAGTGCATGACTGCAGACATCAAACAACATGGGATAAATCATAGTGCATGACTGCAGACATCAAACAACACGGGACAAATCATAGTGCATGACTGCAGACATCAAACAACATGGGACAAATCATAGTGCATGACTGCAGACATCAAACAACATGGGACAAATCACAGTGCATGGCTACAGACGTCAAACATAGGACAAATCATAGTGCATGGCTGCAGACATCAAACAACATAGGACAAATCATAGTGCTTGACTGCAGACATCAAACAACATGGGACAAATCACAGTGCATGTCTACAGACGTCAAACATAGGACAAATCATAGTGCATGGCTGCAGACATCAAACAACATGGGACAAATCACAGTGCATGGCTACAGACGTCAAACATAGGACAAATCATAGTGCATGGCTGCAGACATCAAATAACATAGGACAGGGGGAGAGGGGAGGGCTGTCTCATTTTCTTTGCCCCCCAAAGGCATCACCCTCATGCCACTTGAAAAGTTAAACTGTAAACGTACTCAGAACATTGCCTCCTCGGCTCATCCACAGATTCGTTGACACTCTCCTCATTTCCGCCTAGATTCAAAGTCTTCATTCAATTTCCTTCAAAAATCGTATATATTTTAGCTTTATATCTCTTATAGTTTTCAAGCTGGAATTTTTTGTTAATTATTACTCCCAAATCATTAGATTTCCCCGGCACTTGGAAAGCTTTTATTTGTAATATTCTCTGGTAGTCAAAGGATTAATAGCATTTAAAGAACAACATATGATAAAAAATTGAAAAGTGTCAAAAATAGTGTTTTTTTTTTCTTTGATAATAGTCTACATCCTATCTTCATTATTCCTTGATTGATCAACATCCATACACTCTCACTCAGACTGACCAACTGACAGAAAGGCCAACAACTCACTTAAACCGGATGTGCGGCAGAACCAGGTTTTCCAGACGGGACACCAGATGATCCAACCCTGCGCAGGTCACCCCCTGTCCGTAAGTGGCATTGTGTGGGGACAGGTATTTGTCTGCCCTAGCGGCACGTGGCTGTGAGTGGAGCCTCGCTGTGCACAACAGTCATTTAATGAATAACAGACAAGTAGGGTAACTCTTGCTCCAATGATGACATAAATACACACCCATACTTCAAAAGGAATGCCGCTTACGACACTGAATCACCTAGCAGATATTACTGTACAAAGCACACATAACAAGCAAGGAAACATCCCCCCCAAAAGATGTTCCAAGCTTGCCTATATACCCTGTACCAGACACATCTACACAGCAAAAACAACTGGATAAATGAACAAATACAAATTAATATTTATTCAAGACTGTCACAGCCTTTTAGATCTTGAATACTGTACATGGATGAACAGAAACAAATACACTGTATACAGGTAACCTCGATTTGATTGAAATGAAAGCAAATATGAAATGAGGTAGGGAAAAGTAAACAGTAAATAACAAACAAGTAGGGTAACTCTTGTTCCCTTGATGAAATAAATACACACCCATAACTCCAAAGGAATGCCGCTTACGAAAGTAAATATGAAATGAGGTAGGGAAAAGTAAACAGTAAATAACAAACAAGTAGGGTAACTCTTGTTCCCTTGATGAAATAAATACACACCCATAACTCCAAAGGAATGCCGCTTACGACAGCGAATCGCCTCGCAGATATGACAGTAGAGAGCACATAAACAAGCCATTCAATAGTTAGCTGAATGAGTCTACAGGACATCTCATATCATTGACACTTCTTACTAACATAAGATGCCCTGGGCTTAGGTCTATAAATGGTACACCCATACTTCAGCTCCCCTTGCGCACTTGGAAGGAGCACCTAAGTTTATGTTCTGTCAGGGGTTGACTTAAATTAATGCCTTGATTTATACACTGGCTTTAGTTGCTCACCCTCTCTAAATCCAGGCTCTGATTGAAATTTGAGAGCAAAAATGTAGTCTTTTCAATGTCAGTACACTTTGGAACTGTACAAAGTATAGTGACTCTCTTTTCACACTAACAATGACATGCTTTCCATCAAGCAGTAAAGCAACTGACAGGCAAACACAGGGGCTCACCTCAGAGAGACGTGTGTAATTGACATGCACATAGTAGGGGTAAAGGTCAGGTTGACGGGGAGCCATGTAGGTGACCTTGAAGAACATGACTGGTCGACGATGACCTGTGTCAGACTTGGCGTCCTGCCAGAATTCTGGGTCATCTGCACACAGGACACATTACTTTATATACTGGCCTCTCAGCTGATACTGCTATTTCTTGTGGGTCAAACAATAAACGGTATGTTCATCAGTAGCGTGCTTTTCATCCCCAGCAGATCTTGTAACAAAGTTGTGCTAAAGAGAGAGAGAGAGGATGGTGTGTGTGTGAGTGTTGTTAGTTAGTTTCAAATTTAACATCTATCCACTCTAGGTGATATTAGACAGACCCCCACCCCCCCCAAAAAAAAAACCAACAACAAAAAAACAAAAAACAACTACATCAAGAAAAACAAACAGACAAACAAACAAACAAACAACCAAAACCCTCATGATACGAGGGCCATCCCATAAGTTCTCGGATGGGAAAAGATGGAAGTACACTGGCATTTCTTACCTAGCCCATCTTTTCAGCATGTATGCACTTTTCCATCCTTCTAAACCACGAATCCATCACCCCAGCCTACTCCGACTTAGGTATACCAGAAATCAAGCCCTCAGCAAACGCTCGGGCATCTTCAGGGCTCTCAAACGGCTTTCCTTTCAGTTGTTTTTTCAAACAAGGGAACAAAAAGAAGTCACAAGGGGCTAGGTCAGGAGAATACGGAGGATGAGTGATGAGCTGCACGCTGTTCTCTTGCAAGAAGTCTAAAGTTGCAGTTGCCGTGTGGGCACTGGCGTTGTCGTGGTGGAGGAGTAGGTGGTGGATACCGGTCCATGGTCGCCGTGCACTCCAAGCCTCGAACACTTTTGGCAGGCAGGTGTTGATGTACCATTCAGCGTTCACTGTCTTTCTTTCCAGAAGCGGTGCAGTAGTCACATGGCCGGATCTTGCGAAGAAAACTGCAATCATTTGCTTTGTGCAGCTTCTTGATCTCTTAAATTTCACAGGTGGGGTTTCCCCTGGAAACAGCCAAACTGACGACTGCTGCTTTGTTTCGGGGTCATACTGGTAAACATAGGTTTCATCACCTGTGACGATATTTGAGACCCTATCTGATCTTCCTCCATCAAATTTTTGCAGCATAAACTGGCACCATCCAACCCTAGCCCTCATCTGCTCCCCAGTCAGCTGGTGGGGCACCCAACGGGCGCAACGCTTCCGTACAGAGAGATTGTGCCGAAGAATGCGGTCTAAGCTTCCTGATGAAAGGTTTAGAGTATCCTTGAGTTCATCCTCCATGATTCGAGGATTTTCTGTAATCATGGCCTTCACTGTGCTCACGTTCCCATCAGTAGTAACTGAAACTGGACGTCCACAACGGTCACGATCTTCCAACGATATTATACCAAACTGAAATTCTTTGAACCACCTATGGACTGTGGATAATGATGAGCCTTGTCACCAAAACAGTTTGTCAAACTTATAAAACTTTCCTTGAAAGACTTCCTTTGAAGATAGTCATAATAAATCATGGCATGAAAATCTCTCCAAGACAGGCTCTCTGCAACACTTTGAAAACCGTCCCCCTTGCCATCCATTTTGCTGTCTAGAACAAATTTGGCTCTGACGATTTTTATCATTTTTTGTGTCATAGCTATTATGACATCGCTTGTGATGATGATATAAAAATTGAAATTATGACATCAGTGGTTTCTGCGAGAACTTATGGGGTGGCCCTCGTAAAGCTAGAAAACTACAAATGGTTTTGATATGGGAGAGAACAGAGAAGAGTGTTGTTAGTGTGTGTGTGTGTGTGTGTGTGTGTGTGTGTGTGTGTGTGTGTGTATGTGTGTGTGTGTGTGTGTGTGTGTGTGAGAGAGAGAGAGAGAGAGAGAGAGAGAGAGAGAGAGAGAGAGAGAGAAAGAGAAAGACAGAGAGAGACAGAGAGAGAGACAGAGAAAGAGACAGAGACAGAGAGGGAGTTGTGATATGGTGTGTGCAAACATGTGTGTGTGTGTGTGTGTGTGTGTGTGTGTGTGTGTGTGTGTGTGTGTATGTGTGTGTGTGTGAGAGACAGAGAGAGAGAGAGAGAGAGAGAGAGAGAGAGAGAGAGACAGACAGACAGAGAGAGAGACAGACAGAGAGAGAGACAGAGAAAGAGACAGAAACAGACAGGGAGTTGCCATATGGTGTGTGCAAACATGCGTGCGTGCATTATTATTCTGGCACCACTCATTCCAATCTCCAATACACAGCTCCATCAATGTCACTCGCTCACGACCTCAGCACCAGCAGTCAACACATGGCAACCTATTCCAGGTCACCAAAAGGCCATCTAATGGAAGAAACACCACTCTGCTACAGAGTCACTTACGTAGAACTGTTCCTGAATCCTATAAAGCCCTGCCCTAATGATAACCTATGCTTGAGTGTGGAACTTGACCAAGCGAGCATTGTCCTTTGACATGAAATCTCCATAAAGTTCCGGCAGCAAGCCCCCATGGAGAGTGAAGACACAACCCACCTGAGCTGCGCACAGCAAAGATGTCGCCCACGCTGAGTATGCGGGCGATGCTGAAGTGTTTCTTCAGGGCCTCGGTGTAGCTGCACTTGGGGCTGTAGCTGGGGGAGTTCACGATCGCCACATGCACCTCACTGGCACTGGGGATGTTGGTCGACAGCGAACGTGACTGACTGGTTGTCTGCTGATCCGCCGCCGTGTCTGCCTCCTCCGCACTGAATGTGGACTTCTGCCAGACAAAAACCAGCTGAGAGTGCCCACTGAGGCATCACTGCTGTCAGCAAACAATGCTAATTTTACTGTTGTAATACAGGGATGCTAATGGTAGCAAAGCATCAGTACTGAGGGCATGAGAGTACTTTCCTGAAGAATGAGACTGTTCTTTCTCGAGATGAGTCATAGCAGAATTAAACTGTTCATTTTTTTTTTTCCTCACAGTACTTTTCCCCTGTTACGACACTTTTCTCCAGTTGCTAAATTCATTGTAGAAAGGCTGCTCTGCAGGCATCTCCAGGTACATGTGAGGAACACCAAAACACTGCTGTTCTGAGAGGTGACTGCATTTGGAGACTTCTAACTGCAAGGCATTTCTTTAGAGGTAGGAAGAGCAAAGAATCCCAGTGTTCATGCACCATCAGGTGAGTGAGCTGGATGTGACAAAGGAGCAATGGTCTCTCCAACAAGACAGTCATCCATAAGATGACATTTATGGACCTGTACATTGTTGGAAAGTTTCTTTTTTTTTAAAAATTCTTCTAATGCCTGTTTTTGGCCAAGAAACTGTGTGCATCCTTTTCACTTCACACAGGACAGAATCCCAGCCAAATTTGATAGTCTTCTTTTTTTGCATGGTTTCTGCAACACAACTCTTGCACAGATAAGTAATGTGTTGGGAACTTAACTGGCCCAGCAGCATCAAAAAGTGATCTAAGCAGAATTTCCACCTTTCAGGGTCCATGATTGGTTCAGTGATTTCCTGGGTAATTAAGACAAATCCATGAAAATTTCAGGAAGGCATTATCAGTCACCATTTGTGGGAATGAGACGAGCTCTTTCTAATGTGCTATCCTTTCCTTCCTATTGTTTAGAATCAAATTGTGGGGGATCCATCAGAAACACTTGTAGGGCAAAACCGCTTGCTCATCATCTTGATGAATTAATGTCCTAGGAAATCAACTATTTCTTCCGGGTAGCTCTTAAATCTTTGTCAACCATGGCTTTTACACTAACCATGGGCACACCATTGCTCTTCTTTGTCTTCACCTTTTTTGTTTTTCATTGTTCTCTTCAACAGACGATTGACCACCCACCTGCATACTGTAGCTTTTGAAGGTGCAATTGCTTGTTTAAATGCACATAAGTCCACAGTAATGTCCTACCCCAATTTCCACAAAGCAATGCATTCCTTTACGTTTGAACAATAATCTGTTGTTGGTAACATTGTTTTTTTGTCCAACAGTACCTTCACAAAATGTCTTTGAGCAAAAAGACAAATAAAGACATTATACCATCATTTTCTTACTTTCTTATCATGACATAATAATAATAATAATAATGTATAATACTTATATAGCGCATTTCTTGTTACACAACTCAATGCGCTTACATCCACCATTTGCACTTATTCATCAACACTCGTTTACACACATACTGAGCTACAATGTGTCATCATTTGCTCAAACAAAAAACTGACCATATTTACACCATTTGTCTCATTCTTCTGGAAAGTAACCTCATAGAAAATGCCAGAGATGGAAAAAGTCTTTGATAATGATAGAGCAATGCACCATCTTCACTATATGACATCTGCATCAAATCAAATAAACTCTTAACAATACAAACTCATGAACATCATTATCAGATTATCCTGTTCAGAGTCAGAATTGGACACAGACAGCATTCTCAGACACGTGCAACAACCTGAAACTTTGTCAGACAAACAGGTCTATGCCTGTGTGATGCTGACCTGTGATAAACCCTCTCTATTATTTTTGAGACTGCACCCATCAGGATGTCCACCAAAGAACTATGAGACCAGACCAAACTAACCTAAAGGGTAACCTCAATGATGACCAAGTGGATCTGCAGAGGACAGCTGGGTTCATAGGGGCATCTGCCATTAATACTAAGCATTCAACAACAACAAAAAATCATCATCATCGTAACAGCTAAACAGGTTACCAACATTATGGTGCCCGGAGTAATTTGATTTTCTTTTTGTATCAGAATTATTCCAACAGCCTAAAAGAGCATGATAAAGGCTGTGCTCACTGTGAGGGTAAAACAGAACTGAAAAAAAGCAGAAATGTGGAATAACCAATAGATACTACATTGGAGTAATAAAGAAAAGACTACAACAACAAAAGAGACACTATTTAGAAAATGTCTATAACTGTATAAGCTACAGCATATGAGTTATGAGTGATATTGATAATGATCTCTAGTTCAATATACCTACCATACAGAACCAAGCCTTTATCATTTTTGCGTATGTCTTGACAATAAATTACGAAAAGCTTGCGAAGCAAAGATAAAAGAACAATAAGAATGACAGAAGTGGAAAAAGAAGAAAAAAGTAGGTCAGAAAGAAAATAAAGAATAATATTAAGAACAGAGCATGCATGTGAAAAAAAAACAGCAAACAAGAAAATAATTAGAAGAAAAAGTTAAGAAGAAGAAGAAGAAGAAGAAGAAGTATAAGACGAAAAGAAAGTAGAATCCTGAACATCCGGAGAAAATGTACACTACCTCAGCTCTGAGAATGGGTGCCATGTTGATAGGGGGTCCACCTTGCATGTTGAAAAGCAGGGGGGCGGAGATGAAGACATTATTGGTGTCACTCAGCTGTTTGGACAGACACTTTACGCGCACAAACTTCTCCTTTCCTATCCCTACACCGCCCACACTGCTGTTCTTTGTTCCTGTAAACACACATGCTCACATGATGAGGCATTCATTTCAAGTGCAAAAAAACACATATAAGACATCCATAGCATACATTCGTAAATTTTTTATGTTATGCCATTGCTATAAATTGAAAACACAAGTTTTTACACTTTCGTCACTCTAAGGAATGTAAAGCCCCCCCCCCCCCCCCAACCCCCCGTCCCACATACCTCTTCTCCTCTTTTTATGAGAAAGAATTCAAGGTTTTAAAAGAATTAATTTTCCCAGCCTTACATATTAGTTTACATATATATGCATTAGAGTTTCTCTTAACAGATTACAATTTCTAGCTTTTGTGGTCAAAGAAAGTGCCACAAATGGCTGCTCTGACATTCAAGATAGAATAGATATTTTCGCTGTTTAGATATGAGAGGCTGGGGACAGTCATTACAGAGACTGTCCCATTCAAAATGATGAAGCCACTGTTGTGCTTAGTGATCTATAAAATACAAACTGCATCAATAAAAGAGCACACAGCTGAAAAAGGCGGAAAGAAGGATGGAAGTTCAAAGAAGACTGACTGTCTGATCAGCTGATTATGATTTTCTGGTGTTGTATTGTTGTTTCCACAACAGAATCCAACTGCCAGAACTTAACATTATGCTGACTGGGTTTTTCAATTGGTCTAAGATTTCTCTGAAAATAAATGAACAAAACCCCAACTAGCCTGGTCTTTGTTTTTTTTTTTTTCAAAACTCTGATTACACATTTACCACTTCTCTCTCTCTCTTTCTCTCTCTCTCTCTCTCTCTCTTCTCTTTAAGTTACAGTGGATACCTGCATTGGCTAGTGCAACCAAATCAGGAGAGCTGTTCTCTGAAGTGACTTTGATGACCAATGAAATTTTAAGCAAACTTCCATCAAACAGTCCATGTTGCCGCATCAGTTTACGGGGAATGCCGATTATAGTGTTGAGGTCAACGTTGTCAGCATTGCTCAGAATAACTCTCCAGTTCCGTTCCTGCTGGATGACACAGGCATTAAAAGCTAAGAAATCCATGGGGCTCTGGGTGTTGTCTTTGCCAAAAATTCCATCACTTGAGTCTGCTGACAAAGAGCGACAGAAATCTGACACATACAGTGTCCCAGACACATACTTGTCCAAACTAGAGGATGTGAGATGTCCATGGTCTGATGGCAATCGCTGCGTCTGTTCTTCAAAGCAGATGATGATTTCAGTACTGGAGGACATCAGCCCCAACAAAAATGGAGCGCATGCAATGGCTTTGATCTTGAAAAACCAGGAGCGGTGAAAATCTGGATCCTCCGTGAAAATGTTGGGGAAGGGAGAGAGAAGAATGTCATTTTGAACGACCAGAATGTCATGTTCACATATGGTAAGAAGCAGTCCTGTGCTAAACTTTTCTCGCTGCAGCCAGTCATAGGCATCAGAGTCTGACACTGTGAAGACAGCCTTGGAGATGGGGTACACCTGCAGCGGCCGGATGAATACCTCTGTACACTCCCTTAGGTTGTAATGAGTCAAAAATTCTGAACTGCAAAACAATGTCATCTCCACTTCTCCGCCAACATAGCTATCATCGGGGGTCAGCAACACATCGTCACAGTCATCGGAGGCCCAGACACACACCGCAATGTCCTCTGCAGACCAGAACGAAGCGGTAGCCTGCACGGGTATGGGACTTTCGGGCACATCAAGTCTGTCTTCTTTCGATTTGGAAGGCGAGTGACCAGCTGAAGCGGAAGGAGATTTTTCACTTCTTCCAATGCGTAGAGCGCAGACGAACGTGTCGTCGTCTGTTTCCTTTTTCAACAGTTCAGCAGTGCATCGTGAGACGGTCAAATGGAGAGGGTTGATACGTGTATCGGACGGTTTTTTGACGACAAATTGGGCACTGTAGCCCCGTCGGACTCGTCTGCTAACGTCCGCCATTTTGATTCCTGACTCCTGCGATTTCCTTTGGTTTTTGTCCACAGGTACACATTAGACTCAATACGCCAAGACACTGAAACACACGATGCAACATCTTCAGAACGAAGACTCCAATAGCAATGCGAAGGAAGTAAAATTAATTTCCCCAAAATGAGATTTACTGGTGCAAGTAAATTTGACAAATCACTAGACTAACAACAAACAAACAAAACAACGCACAAACACACACACACACACACACACACACACACACACACACACACACACACACACACACACACACACGCACACGTGCGCGCGTGCGTCGACACACACACACACACACACACACACACACACACACACACACACACACACACACACACACACACACACACATAGTGACATATGATTCACTTGCTTGTTTTGATTTAAAACATACTTTAACTTGAACTTGAACTTGAAGTGTTTGAGGCCTCGTTGGAGGCCTGTTCATCTTCGAGACTTATAGATGTAGTCTACAGCTAAGAACATGCATGCGTGGGGTTTGTAATATTACTGGCACTACCACCACCGATTCGTAGCACAGTGGATTGAACTTTGAAGCAAGGCTGTTCCAGCGGGCATCCAGTCTGGACTTGAAGGTGTTCAATGTTGGAGCTGTAACTATGTGAGCTGGGAGGCTATTCCACGAGTTTATGACCTCCTCAGCAAAAAACGTTACCTCTAACCTGTAGCCTACAGAGTCCTTTGACTAGTTTCAGAATGTTGCCCCTTGTTTCTCTGCTGTCAAACAACTGAAACTGAAGATTCTTCACCCTGTACACGCCATGCACATATTTGTACAAATCAATCATGTCACATCGAGCCTGTCGATGTTCAAGACTTGGTAGCTGTAGTATGGCCAAGCGTTCTGGGTAGGGTTTGTCCTTGAGCGATGAAAGGAGCTTTGTTGCTCTGCAATTAACATCCTTCACCTCAGCACACAAAGTCTTGTGGTGTGGTTGCCAAGCCGAGTGTCCATACTCCAGGACTGGTCTTACAAGTGACTTGTACAGCTGGATAAAGGTCTCATTTGTCAAGTGGTCGAAAGAGCGTCTGATTATCCCGACAATTCTATTTGCTTTGGATGTTGCCCGGGCCACATATTCTTTGAAGGAAAGTTTGTTGTCAATATGGACACTCAGGTCTTTCTCCACTTGGTTTTCAGACAGGTTGATGATGCAGGCCTCACCGGCTTCATAAACTGATGTAATCTAATACAGCTGTAACAGGCAAGAAAAATCCGTTTGTAGTCAATACTCAGTTCTGTATTTAGAATATTTATCGGTATCTGCAGTCTGCTTGGTAGAATCACATAGAAAAGTCAAATCTTGAGTGACATTTTGATTAGAATATTTGCATAGGATGACGTGTATTATGTCTTTTATCAGAGCATGAAGCAGCATTGTAAGTGGTCACAATTTTAAAGAAAACTTTTTAACCATGTGATATAAAAAAAATCGATGAAAATCTTAATCACTGATTTATTACCATTACCGGTAGGTGAGTGCCAAAAGTTTTTAACAAAATTTATCCTTCTGCCAAGTTTGATCACACTGATGCTTTTAGTTCTTTAGAAAATGTCAATACGAAAATAATGCTTGGACATAATCACAGCTCATGGTTTCAAATTGTTGTAAGGTTGAAAATGTATAATGACTCAGGCTGCAAATTACGGTGTTTTGGTGCATATTTGTAATTGTGGATAAAACATGCTATCGGATAATTGTTGTGTGCGACCAAATACAGCCGGAAACGGAATGACGAAAAACAAAAACACATGTCCAGCTTGCGGTGATAGTCCATACAAGACATAATTTAGTATACATCGACCATGGCATCCACATCTGGAGAAGATACGCTGGTAATATATTGGACAGGCTGGGTTGTGTTGACGATAATGTAACATTTTGACTATAATCGTAGCACAAGAAATCAACATCTGATCTTCAAATCAATCAAATCAATCGTCACGTAGTCTCCATAGACTTTAAGTGACTCGGGTGTGCGCATTTAAAAAAAAAAAAAAAAAAAAAAAAAAAAAAATTTTCTTCGTCGTCTTCTCGGTATTACTATTAATCTTTCGGTGATTTTTTTTTTTCAGATGTGATGACATCTCATTTTATCTGCAGATAAAATCTCACTACTGATACATACAGAATGAAGGGGATGCTAGAGAACAGAGTGTAGAGTCTCACACATGCACACAGTCAGTGATACATGCACAGTCCAGTGTGATAATATGATATTTTGCTGATAAAATCTTACCATTTATGTGCGGAAAGAAGGGGACGCTAGAGAACAAAATTATACAGTATCTTTCACATGTATGCACACAGTGATGCTTGAACCATCTTTGTGAGTCTGTGTCTGTGTCTGTGTCTGTCTCTTTCTCTCATGTATGTGTGCACTTGTGCACACCCCCCCCCCCCCCCCACACACACACACACACTCAATGACACACATGTACACACACACACACACACACACACACACACACACACACACACTTTCTCTTCTTCCTGTATCTTACACACACACACACACACACACACACACACACAACCCCCACACACACTAAGCAGAGATATATCATACCTTTCTTATTCTTCTCCTTGTGAAATATGAAAGACAGTTTGGTTGCAGAAATATTGAGAATCCTTAGACTGACAAGAGAGTATTTTAACTGACGAAACATTTTTTTTTTGTTCAGTGCATAAAGAATTTGTATTCACCCTTCTGTCTACTTATCTGAGATAGTTTAAACTTTACATTTTTCTGACTCATTTTCAGTTAACATGAATGAAATACGGCACAACCAGTGGTATTCATTAATGATATCTCTTTTTTGTTTCTTTACAGGCTAAGCTGCGAGAAGGTGAGTTTTATGTTCTTTTTTTAATTAAAATTCTTGCCACAAGCATCCTGTAGTTTTGAGTTAAAAGCAAAAACAAGAAGAAAAAGAAAAAAAGATTATAATACCTTTACTTTGAAATGGTTAGTGTTTAAAAAAAAAAAATTATGATTAAAAAAAAAACAACCCACACACACATGCATGCACGCACGCATGACGCACTGTAAAACTGTGACAACAAATCAAATTTTGTTTCATCCAATCTGTAATCACTATCAAAATGAAACAACATGATTGAATCATGCATGCAGATAGTGGCTTCCAATGATAGCTCAGCCATGAGCAACCATTTTTTAACCTTGCATCATAAAGGTTTTTTTTTTTTTTTTTTCACTACTGATCACTGCAACCCCTCTTTTAACAACCATCCACATCTCTCCATCCCTCTCTCAGACTCTTTCTCGTTCAGTTGATATATCATGGTGATGTTCAAAGAAAATATTCTTCTGATTATCATTTTGTGATAGCAGGATACTGTTTTTCTCATTTTACAAATGTAATTTGGTTTTCGTTTTCTTTAGAAGTAAGAGTGAAGGCCTGCACCCAACAGTATTTCCACATGAAACATGCTTTGTCGAGAGGTGAACGAGAGAGTGGTATTCTGAAACTGTTGAACTTGAATGCCAGAGTTTGATCAGTTGAACCACACAATCAATCAACCAACTAGTGGTGAAAATTGTCAATGAATAAGAAGATCTGACTGCTGAGTTTTTTTTTTTTATCTATTTCTTTTGGGCTTCTGTAGTGAAACAACCAATTTAACAGTCCAGTTTTTGTCTGCTGTTTGATTTTCATTTGAGGCGTAAACACAGGTTTTTAAAGTAACACCATTCATAGATCTTTGAGAGCAAATACCATGGCATAGATCTCCGAGAGCAAATATATCGGCAAACAACTTGGGCATAGTAATTCATACTACTGATGGTAATCATTGATTTCAGAGTTGTCAGACCTGACTGCAGAAGAAATGCAGTCTTTGAAGGAAAAAATGGGACTGAAAGCGTAAGTGTGATGTTCACAAACTTCTGTTATAGATGTATACATTGTATGTATTGAACAGTGGGTTTTCTGTTTGATTTGTGTGTGGTTTTTTTTTTTTTTAACTTGTTTTACTATGAATTTTTACTTAAAATGTGATTTTGTTGCTGCTTTTTGAAAATTTGTGTTGCTTTTGATTTTTACTTAATATGGATTTGTTTCTGAATCAAAATAAAAGCATATTCCACAATTGCCTTGCTTCATTGAATGTGTTTTGAATCCATCTCTGTGTCTGTTTGTCTGTCTCTCCTTCTCTCTGTCTCTGTTTCTCTCTGTCTTTCTCTCTATCTGATCTCTCAGTCTTTTCTCTGTGTCACTGTATGTATGTGTGTTTTGTTGTCGTTATGCTTTCCAGAAAGTGAGATATATTAGACCCCCCACTTCCCACCAAAAAAAAGCGGGGATGGGAGGAGGGTGAAAAATGGGAGAGAAGTGAAGGGGTAGAGGATGGCGGGGATGGGGGTGTGACCATAGTGTTTTGCATCCATCTCTGTCTGTTTGTCTTTCTCTCCTGCTCACATTGACTGAGATTTGGAAGGAAAGTGTACAAGGTCTAACAGATCCTTGGATCGGTTGAAAACCCTTGGTTTAATCCTAAAGCCAGGGACGCTGGATCAGTTTGAAGCCCATGGTTTTACCCTAATGCCACCTAAGGGGATGAAACTCTACATCAGGGCTTATATCACTGCAGGCGATGAAAGTCGACAGCAAACATAGTCATGTTCCTCTGCAGTCAACGAAAGTCAACCAGACTGTTACAGTTTCTTTCTGACTTTCACACGTATGTGCCTAAAATATGGAAGTTTATATGAGGGAAAGAGGGAGGGGGGATGAGGATATGCCAGGTTGGTGCCGGAGCCATGATGCAACGCAGCTCAGGGTACAAATAATCTCACAGCAGGAATAATTTAGTTTTGACAGTATTTGATTTTAAACTGATGTTCTTAGGACTCTGCAGAATCTAGGCCGTGGAATTTGTACACTGAAAGCCTCTGGTGTTTTAAACATGATATGGCATTGAACATTTGGAGATGGATCGCATTCTGCAGATACTTGTGGATGGTTATACAGATCTTTTTTTTGTTGTTTTGTGATAAGCAGATTTTACTGTGAAAGAGTGTTGCTTTATATTTTCTGTCTTTCGCGACCAGTTGCAGATTTTTCATTGATTAAACATACAACCAAGTTGCTGTATGCAGTGGTTTATATACCAGTAAGAAATATGAACTTGCTTAGATATTCTTATGTTGAAATTTAATTATCTTTTTAATGCCTGTACAATTTCTGTTCTGAATACAATTTGTGTTTGAAGTTGAACATTCCTGTGCAATTATTTGTTTCAGTTTCCGCCGTGTGTTCGACCATATTGAAGACAGAAAAGTCAAAAAAGGTCCGAAACCCAGAGCAAATAAAAACAGGTTGGTCATCACGATTTGATGCTGTTTGAATCATGAAATCATATTTATTAACTTTCTAGATGTCAGAGTTTGTCTTATCATTCAAATATTTATTTTGTGTGTTTAAGCTGAGAAGGAAAAATTTGCACAGGTCCTCAATGTTATCAGCATTTTAAAACAATATTCTCTCCATAAACAGCTCACCAATTTTCTTCACTCCTTTTTGTCGTATATCTGTTATGTAATGTCTGTGAAGCATCACAGCTGTGGTATGTGAAGATGCTTGGTTCTGTTCTAAAGGGGATCTGTCTGTATTGGTGCATATATGACCTTGTGCATATGCATATACTCATATAGTGTGGGTGTCACTGTGTGTGTGTGTGTGCATGTGTGAATGTGTACATTGAGTATGCATGTGAGGGGGGGGGGGGTGTATGTGTATGTGTGTGTGTGTGTGTGTTTGTGTGTGTGTGACTGTATTTAGTGTATAAGTGTTTGTAGTCTAGGTGTACTGTGTATGCTTGTTGTGTTTATGCGACTGTATATGCCTGTGCATGTGCGTGTGTGTGCGTGGTGTGTGTGTGTGTGTGTGTGTGTGTGTGTGTGTGTGCGCGCGTGTGTGTGCTTGCGTGTATGTGTGCATGTGTGTGTGTGTGTGTGCACGTGCGCATGTGTGCACATTCATTATGGGCTTCGTCGAAACCTGGAAAAGGACTTCATGATATTTAGTTTTGTTCATATTCAATGGTAATCATTCAGTCACAATGTTTATTGGTGTATGGGCAGGCAGGGGGGCCCCAGTTCTGGTGAATTGATTCCCTTTTATGGACTGTTCTCTTTCCATGTTTCAGGCCGATGGAAGTGTCCAGCAAGCAGCCTCACGACCCTCTGAGCCGGCTCCCTAAAACCAAAAAGGTAAATGCTTTGAATGTGACACTCTCCATCTGACCTCTGCTGCAAGACAGTATTTGCTACACAGAGTGGAAATAGTTCCAGTCTTCTTTGTTTCCGGGCTAGATGTCGCAGTTAGATCTAGTTGCTAAGTGATTCAACTCCCATCTTGCGCCAAACTGGATGAAGATAAGTGATCGCTTGTTGATTTTTGTTGTCCTGAGTGTTGTGTATCTTGCTTGATGAAGACTTACGGGGTTAAAACTTGTCGCGTTTTGTCTTGTGATTTGTTTGTCTATGTTTTTTGGCAAAGCCTTAGAAGTACTATTTAAAGCATTGTTTAGATATCAGAGGCTCACCACTGGTGAAGTAAATAGGAATATAGGTTTCTGGATTCTGGATTCGACATTAGAAAAGTATTTAGACTCAGAATCAAAAACTTACTTTGAGAATATTTCGACAGGGTCACCCTGTCTTCTTCAGCTCACTGTTGCTGTTGTGGCAGCGAGGCCTGGTGGGGCGACTGTTGTATGGGGTGAATAGTTGTCAGGATCTGATTGTAGATGGGGGGAAGTTCAAAACCTTGATCTCTGTTCAGGCTGGGGCGTCTAGTCTTGATTTCGATGGCTTCTTTAACTTTTCTTTTTGTGAGGAAGGGCTCTGTAGATAAGATCTTGGTTTCTTCGGGGCTGAAACTGTGGCCAGTGGCTTGTAGGTGTTCGTGTATGGCAGAAGTAGATTGGTTTTGGTGTTCCTGTAGACGGGTGGTGAGTGGTCTTGCTGTCTCGCCAATGTAGGTATTGGCACAGTCTTGACACCCTACCTGGTACACTACACCACACCGCTTGAGGGGGTCCGTTTTGTCTTTGACATGGGTCAGTTGCTGGCGTAGGGAATTGGTGGGTTTGTGGAACACTTTGCATCCATGTTGTTGGAAGGTCCTGGCCAGACACTCTGAAACTCCTTTAATGTAAGGGATCCCCACTTTCACACTGTCCGTATCTGTAGAAGAAGGGTAGGGAACTCGAGGGTTGTCCCACATCCATGCAGGGTATCCATTAGCGGAAAGGGCAGTCTTGATGTGTTCTTCTTCTTTCAGCTCTTCCTCCTTAGTGGAACACAGCTGAAGAAGACAGGACGACCCTGTCGAAATATTCTCAAAGTAAGTTTTTGATTCTGAGTCTAAATACTTTTCTAACTGGTGAAGTGTTTGAGTTCGTAACAGTGTTTTATTCCACCATTAAGGGAGGCTTATTCTGTCTTTGGGGATGGTGTCAAAATTAAAACTAGTGTACACAAATACTCTGTTCCATGTCTTTTTAGGTGTGTGTCCATCCCACAGGCACATGAAGGCCAGCTCTTTTGCAAAGGGTGGAACGGGATTTAATGTATACACACCCCTGTGCCACTCCTCCCTCATAGCCTTTTAAGTGTAACATCTCATAGAAGGGGAGTTTGTGGTTGCTGATATATTAAAAAAAATAAGGAAACCTGACAGGCTGATAAATAAATGTATGAC
Organism: Conus canariensis; assembly: GCA_033310375.1. NCBI lineage: Eukaryota > Metazoa > Mollusca > Gastropoda > Neogastropoda > Conidae > Conus > Conus canariensis. The sequence continues at coordinate 56,957,085 of CM065723.1, forward strand.
ATGCAGCAGATGTTGAATGAACATACACTAAATTTTACATCAACACTTAGAACACATGCTAATTTATAACAACACGTGGAACACATGCTGTATTTACATCAACACACTGAACACATGCTGCATTTGCATCTAGACATCTTGTTTCAGAAACACTCTGAATGAACAAAAGCTGAATATACATCACACTATAAGAACATGCTGAATGAACATGTGCTGAAATTACAGCTAGGGATCTCACAACCTGAGCATGTTGAATGAATATGAATAACATTTTACCTCTGATTTCACCTCCTTGTACTCCAGTGTGAGACTATGCAAGAGCAGCCTCTGAATAAGAGTAATTATCACCTTGGATATCCCTTGTGATTAAGTGGCCATTTAACACATTCATGCTGATGGAAATGCTTGTGCTCTTGCATGATATCTTGTGTTTTCATACAAGCTGGTTAAATTCCACTTAAACCTCACAGGTAAGTTTGTTGTAGGAATATTGCAGGGTAAAATATAAATGTAGAATATTTTCAGACAAGTGCAGTGTAAATGTACAATATTTTCAGACAAGCGCAAGTTTATTTTGGAACTTATTTAAAAGGAAAAGAGAAGAGAAAAGTAATTGCGATTCCTGTTGTCAGCAGTTTTGTTGGTGTACCTAGAACAGGAAGCGCACATGTGTGTGTGTGTGGGTGTGTGTGCATGCGTATCTGTGTGTGTGAGAGAGAGAACTCAGAAAGAAAGAGTGAGAGAGAGAGAGGGGGGGGGGGTGAGAGGGCTGGGAGAAGAGAGAGAGAGAGAGAGAGAGAGAGAGAAGAGAGAGAGAGAGAGAGAGAGAAACATTCTTCTGAGTATGTGTGCCTGTGTTGTTGAATGTCTTTCTAGTTATGCTGTCAGGAATGTTCTTTCATTCTGATTGGTTCTGTTTCCCATTTTCAGAGAATGGTCAGGGACCCCCGTTTTGATGACATATCAGGGACGTTCAGGGAGGACATTTTCAGCAGAGACTATTCTTTCATCCAGGATTTGAAGGGTGAAGAGAAAAAGGTAACAAACAGAATGGATCAAACTGTGAAGATACATGCAAAGTAGATAGAAATAGGCAGATGGATAAAATCTGCATACAATATGTAAGTGATTTTGAAGTGTTGAATATATTTGAAATTTGAAAAAGGCAGATGGATAAAATCTGTATATGATATGTAAGTGATTTTGAAGTGTTGAGTGTATTTGAAATAGGCAGATGGATAAAATCTGCATATAATACAAAGGTGACTGACATGTTGTGGTTATTTGAAATGAATAGAGAAAGAATCCTCTGATACTGCAATTTGAGAATAGGTGTATGTTGTTTGTTCAGAGTAATCTTAACCTTAATTTGAAAAAAAAAAGCATAGTTATTTGATTCATTTTTGGTTTTCACAGCAGTTGTGCTGTGTAATTTATCCAAATTTACACTGAGATGGGAGGTTTAGGAGGCTGAGATGGGTTAGGTAAATGAAGGAGAAGAAGAATTCTGAATATATGATAATAAAAACAAAAACAACATCCCCCCTCCAAAAAAAAAAAAAAAGAAAAAAAAGTCAATCATCCCAGGTAATGTGAATTCCTTGTTAATGAGTAATAATTTTCTCTTCTGATTATGCAAACATAAGCATTGAATTTGTGATTTGTTTTAACATATGTGAAGACAAACACGGTTTAGATAAGACAATATAGCATAAATTCAATGGAAGAACAAACAGATGGGTAATTCGGAGCATATTTTCTCCAAAGCAATGAATGATGTGAAGAAAAAGGGTACAATTGTACCTCAGAGTGCCGTCTGTGTACCTACATGTTTATTACACCCTTTTCAGAAAGTGAAGAAACAGCTGAAGAAGGAGAAAAATGACCAGAAGAAGCAGAAACTGAAGCAACTGCTGAACAAAATGGTGGGCCATTCTGTGACTGTATCATTTGTTTGAATGTGTGTGTGTGTGTATGTGTGTGTGTGTGTGTGTGTGTGTGTGTGTGTGTGTGTGTGTGTTTCTTCCGTTATGCTGTTAGACAGATTTGAAGAAGACAATAACCCCCCCCCCCCCCCAAAAAAAAAAAAAAAAAAAAAGAAAAAGATTGGAAAAGTAGTAGAAAACCTGAACCAAACCAAAAACAAAACAAGAAAAGAAAGTGAAAGAAAAAGGAAAAAAAAACAAACCCAAAACAAACAAAAATCAAAACAGAATCCTGCATGAGGAATATTCTTCATGAGCATGGTCTTGTATTTCAGCATGATGTTTTTGTTTGTGTGTACGTGATTTGCGATTCGTTTGTTTGTTGTTGTTTGAGGCTTTTTTTTTTCTTTCTTTTAAATTTGTTTCCCCTCATTGTTAATTTATTTGTGAATTAACATATTTTTTACCTTTCAAAGCGCAGGTGCAAACTGAAAAAAATTAACGTAGTTCTTTTTTCCTTTCAAAGTCTTGGTGCAAAATGGTCTGTGCTCAGGTTCTGGCATATTTGCCTCACTTAGTTGCTGTTTGGAAGTTTCACACATGATAAGAGAACGTAAATAAGCTACTGGAACATTGTGTGATTTAATAGCTCAGTTGGTAGAGGGCTGGACTCATGGTCTTGGTGATCCTGGGGTTGCGGGTTCGAATCTCCTGGCTGTTTCGGTACAGGGGGATTTTTCCTTCTGAGTTAAGATTGGTTCTGACTCCATTTCCCATACAGTCCTTTGAATGAGACTATAAACCGAGGTTTCGTGTGTGAAAACAAGCATAACATCTTGCACACACCTAAAATCCCATCACCAACTTTCTGAAGAGAAGGCCAGTTTGTTGGTATGGATGACACGTTACACACAGCATGCACCCTGCATGAGAAATTGAAAGAATGAAGGAAGTAAGGAAATGAAGTGAACGATATTGACTGGATGACATACAAAACAACTGAATAAAGTGCCAGCAGGCAACTCTTCAGCCAGCACTACCCAGGTGGGCAGTCCATTTTGCACATGAGAGTATGGATTTTCAGTGCCTAGAATCTTTAGCAAGCCACTTTATAAATGCTATGTTGCTATGTTATTATTAGTATTATTATTATTATTATCATTATTGTTATTATTATTAAAGGTGTGTGACCTTCCTGTTGTCAGTCCCAAGAAGAGCAGACCAAGGAGAGCAAACAGAAGAAAAAGAAACTGCTTCAGGACTGGAAGGAGAAGGAGAGGGAAAGGGTGAAGGAAGGAAAGACCCCCTTCTTCTTGAAGAAATGTAAGAACCAGTCTGCTATGCGTTGTGTCGGCCAGTATCTTTGTGCAAAAGACCCCCCTCCCCACCACCCCTTTTTGTTTGTGATGAAGACTATGCCAGTTGTGTGGTGAATCAATTGCTGGTTATTACCTCTGCCATGGAGGTATGATTTCACCTGCTGTGTAGATTGGTTTGTCTGCCTGTGAGCAAGATTACGCAAAAACTGAAGAATTAGTTTTGATGAAACTTGGTTAAAAGGTGGAATCTGGCTCAGGGGGAACTTAGTAAGTCTCAACAGTGTTTTAATTTTTCGCCTTTTTTTTTGTTTTGTGTGCAATAACCACGCAAACATATAAAGATTTCTCGATTAATTTTGTTCTTGGTAAATATGCTTATTTAGGTTTGTTTTAGTAAACTATTCCGATGATAACAGAAAAATTGTATTTAGAGGTGATAATTTCCACAAAAACCTTAAATCACCAGTTATTGAAAATCAGTGGAAAGAACTGCACCCTGCACCAGAGTCGCCTGCTAGTCTGGCGCCGCTGAACAGTGCCATGAACCTGTGCCTGAGCAGTGCTTGGGCAACAGACCTGATATAGTCAAACTGGTATTAGTCCAAAACTGTGAAAGTTACAGTTTTCAAACTTGACACAGCTAATAATAAAAGCTCTGGTTTTTACATGATACAGACCTGTGGTCTTTGGACCAAACTTGAGTCAACTGTTAACATTCATTGAAAGACAGAGTCATTTAAAAAGTAAAGTGATGTTTGAGTTTGTGGAAGCATCGCAAGTCCAAAGATATAGAAGATACTTTAGAATTTTTATATGCTGCCAAACAATCGGTTTTGCTGAAACAGTATGAAGTAGAATAGTTTACGAGATATTTAAAGTTGTTCAATAATATTTAAACAATGTTTTTGTTTATTAAAGCATCAGAAGTCTGAAAACATGTCACATTACATGAAATTGAAATACGTGGCTGTACAATCATTGACAATAGCCATGTGATCTTTTTACCAGTTGAGAAAATAGTTCTTGAGATAATAGAGTTTAAGTACAATATCTTTTCCATTCCTGCAGATCAGCCAAAACTGGCCACGCAGGAAAGCTTGCTCAGGTGTAAACTCAGAAGGGTTGGAAGGGTTAAATTTTGGTGCAGATCCAGTTTTTTTGTTTTTTTTTCTCTATCTTTAGCATTGTGAGATAGGACATTTTTTCTCTGGCACATCAGGGAAAAAATTATTATTAGTCCTGGTATAGTGAAAGATGCTGCTGTGCTGGTTACGTGCCAGAAAGCTGGTTTTTAAGAATGGCTGGTGCCGGTGATGCAGGTTTTTTAAATTCCAAGGAGCAACAAATTTTCGAAGAACAGTTTAAATCGGGCAGCAGTTCCATTATTTGTTTGCATTCCAATCCAAGTTTTCAATGCGCTCAGTTCATGCTCTTCCGTGCTGAAGATGCAAAGTGCTCCACTTTCTTCAGCTTGACTCAACAACACAGACGTACACACATTTGAAAGTTGATGCTCGACACGGTAGCGTGACAGCGGAACAATTGTTAGAATGCCATTTTTGACAAAAGGCGATGTCTCAAGGCTAGAGGAGGTGGAGAAAGGCGTGAGAAATCAATGGGGATGGGAATGGCTGATGGAAAAGGATGCAAACAGCCAAACAGTTGGCCTGTGGCTACAGAAGATGGGCATGCCAGGGGTGGCAAACAGCCAAACAGTTGGCCTGTGGCTACAGAAGATGGGCATGCCAGGGGTGGCAAACAGCCAAACAGTTGGCCTGTGGCTACAGAAGATGGGCATGCCAGGGGTGGCTTTCTGTTTTGTTTGTGTGAAGACTTCAGATTTCAGAACATTTCAAATAGTGACAGCAAATTTTACAGTGACTTCATTCCCCTTGTGTGGCGATTTCAAATTGAATGCCAAGACCATCTGTAGAGTAGCTGTATTGTGGCTTCTTATATCAAGTATATATGCAGCCATCTGCCAAAAATACATTCATGTAGTTGCTCTAGTTTTCAGTGACTTCAAAGTCAGGAGTATAACTCTTAGTGACTTCAGAAGACAATTTTGAGTCCCTCTTCACTTCAGAATACAATCTACAGTGTGTGGGAGATTAAAGGTATGTGTAGATTAAATTTGAAACAAAAAATTAGAGAAAAAAGTGATATATGATTTTCTTCAGGTAACTGCATTTTGGTTGTGTTTTATGTATTTATTTATGAACTTTTAACTTTAATTTCAGGCCTAATTTTCCACTTTACATTAAATGAGAGCTTTTCATTTGCTTTCTAAAATGCGTTTTTCTCTCAGCTTCAGGGGGATGTTGCACTGTCCTTGTACCCCACCAGGGCCTGGGTGGCCCCTGGACCCCTGCCTTTCAGATTTTTACAAATCTACTGGTAGCACCCATGTTTTAATGCAAGAAATAATTTACACATTTTTTTTTGTTTGGAACTGTCAACTGCTGCATACACTTGTTAATATGAGAGTTTCTTCTGTTTTTGTCTTGACTTTTCAACTTCTCCCCATTAAATTTTTCCCATTGTTGCCATGCAGCTGACATACGCAAGTTGGAGCTTGCTGACAAGTTCCGCACGCTGAAGAAGAAGGGCCAGGTGTCGAAGCAGATTGAGAAGAAGAGGAGGAGGAATGCTGCCAAAGAGAGAAAGAAAGGGATACTCAGCTAACATGGCTATGCCTCTGCCCCAGCTTTTGATGCCCTGTGTCTGTGTGCGTGTGTGCATGTGTAATATTTGAGTGCCGTGCGTGTGAATATTTGCATGCACATGAGAATGCATGTGTGTGTGTGTGTTTGTGTGTGTGTGTGTGTGTGTTTATATCTGCATGATTGTTTTTTGTGTCAAAAGAGTTGTGAGAGATGTGTGATTTAGAGGGGAGTGGAGAGGGGGGTGGGGGTGGGGTGGGGTGGGGTGGGGGTATAATCGGATGGAGAAAGAGAAATTTTATGGAATTATTATTCTGCCAGAGGTGTGTGTGTGTGTAAAATGACCATTCATTGTTATTTCTTAATCCAAATGGATTCATGTGAGTTTGAAAGGAAAGTCTTAACCGTACTTTTGTTTTCAAATGACTTTGGTTGAGAATGATAGTCAAAATAAAGGTTGTTTTTGTTTTTGCTTCACTCTCTGTCTGTTCATAGAGTGCATCTTCATTTTGAGTAATGCTTGTCAAAATGTGATCTTTCAATACTTTTTGTTTTTTAACCTTTCTAACACATCGGGGGGAAAAAACCAGGCCAGAAACCAAACCCACACCCTGTCAAACAAGAAATCCATGTAAAATCCTGACCATTGTCGAAAGGCCAGACAGTTGTTGATACCATACCAGAGTATCAAAAAAACAAAACCATTCATAATGCCAAGTCTCAAATCATATGGTATAGACATTCAAAGAGATCATACATGAAAGACCATATTATGACACCTCAAGATGAACATCACTCAGATCTGATGAATAATTAGATGCTGCAGGCTGCCTGCAGTGTACTCCATCCTCCCCCAGCCACTGAAAAGCAGCTGCTTTCAACACGCTTATTGTTCAACCTCTCCAACATGTACCTTGCGCGCCCAAGGCTTCCAGTGTTATAATCTGCTTAATCAAGACCCTGCTATCACATAATAGATGTTAACCTCTCCGTGACCCTGTAGTCATATAGATATTCAACCTCTCAAACATGGATCTTGCAAGCCCAAAGCTTCCAGGAATTTGATCTACCTGATCAAGATCCAGCAGTCATGTATAGATGTTTGACCTCCCCAACATGGATCTTGCGGGCCCAAGGCTCCCAGGATTAAAATCCACCTAATCAAGACCCTGCAATCAACATTCTTTTCTGTTTTACCAGATGACAGAATCTGGGTAATCCAAAAGGATTGTACGTCCTCGTCATGATAGGGGTTATAGTTTATACCATCAAGATCATGACTGCACCAATGCAGCGTCTCTTTTGGTGTGTGGCTGCATGGCAATATCACTGAAATTTCTTGTGGACTGCTGGTGTTGAAACTGCAAGGGACGAGTCTGGGTGTGAGGGGAGGTGGGGTGGAATGTGGGTTGAGTTCCAAGTCAGAATCAAAGGATTACATCACTGTGAAGATGGGGAAGGAAAAAAAAAAAAGGTAGTTCTATCCCTTCCTGAAATTCAAGACTATCCTTCATCATCCTTTCTGGGTCTCCCTGAACCCAGACATACAAAAAAGTGTGTATTTTGGGATCCATTAGAACTATTCTTACGAAATTTGAGGTATATTCAAAATAACGAAATTTACTCCATGCCACTAAATTTTGGTGTCTGTGCATGTAAACCAAAAGAAATAATCGGTTGTGAGATCTGAGTTATTCACCTCCAGTAAAACACAAGTTCTGGTGGTATCATACTTTAAAGAGTGGTAATCGCATACTGTGCCTATTGAGTATGGGTCCAGAAGGACCATCATCTGTTATGGTATAAACTGTTGAGAACCAACATTAACTGAACAGGGACAAACACAGTAAGCCCCACACAGCAAAGCCTATGTAAAATGGGGACCCTAATGTTCGGATTGTATAGTCAAGAGACACGTCTATTGAGGGTTTATTACAACCAGAGAAAAAGTGGGAATAAGTGGGGGAAAAAAAGAAGAAAAAGGTACAGAAAGCAGGTAAAAAGACTGACTTAACATGATTCACTTTACTCTTAAAGCAGGCATCACACACATACTCCTAGACACTTGCACACGTACTTAACACACTACCTCCATGATTATTTCAAGACACCAGTTATATTCTTTTGAGTGATGGAAACATGACATTTCCATTAAAAAAAAACATGGCATGTAGGTACAAACAGAACAGTCTGTGACAATGAGTCATGTATGACTACATGCATCACTTAAGTAATCAGTGAAAAAAAGTCTTGCCAAACCAACCAATCAAAACCAACCCAATAGCTGGAACAATACGTATGCTCATGAAGGACCAGCAACTTTCCTTTTTCCTGTTCCACACTTAAGCAACCCTGAACAGTCTTTCATAAAAGTGCACACATGAAATTATTTTGATTTTTGGCAATGGAAGTCCTGTGATCTAAGCCAAGCAAAACCTCAACATAATTTGTGGAGACAAAAAAAATACACATGCTGGCAGACGATGAGTACATCATTTTTTTCTTCTGTTTTTTTTCTTCATGTATATGTGTCTGATCATGGCAGAATGGCATGCACTCTTATCAAGCTGTCCACAGGAAAGGGTGGTGGGTGGGAAGGGAGTTAAAGGGGAATGGTGGTGGGGGGGAGGGAGGGTTAGAAGGATGCAGGAACCAGACTAGGCATACATCGTTGTTTTCCAGGTGCAGAGGCTGGGTGCATGACTATTGAAGCTGACCAAGGGACAAACTCCTTAGAACTAATTGATCACCAAGAAAAAGAAATCCTGTGGACCTCTGTGCTCTCTCTCTAGGTGACTATGGCTTGATTTCCCCTCCATGCCAACACCCGTGTCAAATTCTTCAGTGCGGGCAAAATCATGGGGACTGTTGTTGGATGAACCTGATGGCAAGCTCCATCATGACATGGACACGCTCGTTCATGGTGGTGCTGTTACAAAGCCATTAATTTCCTTGGAAAACGGCTTAGGTCTCTGCATGCGTTAGATAAGATCAGTTCCAGTGACCATTTTACTGAGATGTTATTAAGGTGAATAGACTAATCCATATGTGCTACACCACCTCTGCTAAGCCATGAGACCACAGTGCACAGAAAAAACTGGGGAAAAGTGTCCCACAGACAAGATTTCACAGGTGCTTGACCATGACATTCACCCAACATGCTGGCCAGGGCTAAGTTAACATTACCGGCACCACTGCTACAGGTGTGCATGTTTGTATGTGTGTGCATGTGTATGCGCACGTGCGTTTGTGAGAGTGTCTGTGTGAGCGCTTGCATGTGTCTCCATACCTGCGCATGTAAGCATGCGTGCATATGTGTGTGCATGTATATTTGTTTATGTACACTTATCATGTGTACCTATATGCTTGCATGTATATTGACATGTGTGGCACAGCTCTTCACAGGATAGTTATATCAATCATGATTGATTCAATTAGAAGAAAACAGGCACCAGAGAAATGACTGGGTAGCAGTGCAGTGTCTCCTCTGGTAGGTGACTTCATGACAATCTGGTACCGATGGCTCATGCAGTAGAACTGACCTGTACATGGAAGTGTAGTGGGAGCCAAAATGAATGGAATGGGAGCATTACCATGGGGAAGAAGACAAGAAAAAAAAAGCAAACAAACAAACAAACACAATAATTTTTATGAGATCCAGGACAAAGACGTCAACTCCAACTCCATGCAATGGCCTCTTTCTTTGTTGCAGTTAAGTACCAAAGGATACAGTAGGCAGTAACTACGTCTTATATTTTGAGACTGAAACGCTGAGATATCAAACTTGGTGGGTTGAAAAACAGCTGAAATCACCAATAGGAATTTTCTAACTCCATGACAAAAATACTGAAAGTAAAGCTAGAAAATCTGATGAACAGCTGTGGAAAGGGATGGTGTGAACATGTGTATCTATGTCTGTGTGCATGAATGCAAACAGAAGAGAAACTGATGAGGTGAAGAAAGAGTGAGGGCAAGTTACCCACTTCTTTTTCTTTATCCTGCCATTTTCACTTCATACATTCGACTCAAAGTAAAAAATACTATAAACAGGTACTTCTATCTTGATTTGTTTGTTCTAATTCAAAAACAGTTGTATTTTCAAGTATTACTTCATAGTCAATTGTGTCCCTTCTCTGAACAATTGTATTTTCAATTATCCCTTCACTGTCAATCATGTCCCTTTTCTGATTTTTCTTTTTCAATGTAAATGCATTAAGAAGAGCAGAAATACATGAAACTGTGGACTTTTGACATGTCTGCACCAACAGTTCCGCATTCATTATTGATATTGTTTTATAAACGCTAAAAAAGGAAAACTGAAAGAAGGAAAAAAAGAGGAAACGGCATCTGTTTATAGTCCTGCAAACTCCTGACAGTACTTCAGGTTTCTAAACCAATCCAAGAATGAATGTCAAAAGGCTGCCAGTCCTATGGCAGTTGATTTTGCCATGTGAAGAAATTCCATAACATTTCAGCCTGCAAACTATTCTTTAGTTCTTCATCAACAGAATTCATACTTCTCCAGTTCATCAATTTGTAGGTATGTTTGCGTATTTTCTATATTATTTTCGTGGTCAGGTTCATATGTTTGTAGCAACATAGCCACATTTCTTTTACGTGATTTTCTGAAGTATACAAATTATGATGCAGAAGGAACACGGTCTACTAATTTCTAGTTAATAATTTGTTTCATGTATGTTGATGCAAAAAAAAAGTTGTATAACAGTGGTTCATAAAAATAAAGGAAACACATGAGGTCAATGCAGACAGCATAGGTCTGAAATATGAAAAATGATGACTTTCTCTTCATAAATTATCAGGTTTAACACATACAACAAAGCTGCAACTGGCATTCATATTTAAAATGATGTTTCATATTTAAAATGATGTTTAACAGATTTGCCAAAGTAAACTTGGTCAGAAACGTTTTAAATGTGTGTTGTTTTCCAATGCATGTTAAAAAAAAAAGCTCAAAGACATCTTATTCACACACAAATAGTAACAACAACAACAAAAACCCAACTAAACACTTTTGACAGTTGGATGGATGATGAAGAAGGTGTTGTGTAAAACCAAACAATAATATTGCGCCAGTTTTGCTTCCCTCTCTTCTCTAGGCATGATATGACTCTGAAGTGACATATGTACGGTCAAAAGAAAACCACTGTCCCTGATCAGTTTTTTTACTTTGTCAAATGATACCTAACACAGCTGAAGTGATGACTGTGATGAGCGTTTGGCTGTGTAAAGAACCCCTGCAGAGTGTAATTCAATGTAATGACAATAAAAAAGTAATAAAAGCTACAACACTGTGTATTGCTCTAATTCTTAGGACACATGACCTTTTGACTGAAAAATAGATCAATATGTATATTGCATATGAAACAGAAAAAACAAAAACAACATTAAACAAAGATAAACTGAATGCAGAAATGATAACGCACTTCCAGACAATAACTGCAGTCAGTTGAAAATACACTTTGCTGGTTACGCTGGAACAATAAATACACACCAGTATAGATTCTGCCAAATGAAGTTTTAATATCAACTGAAAATATTCATAGAATAATTAAAACTGAGCATTTCAGCTCAAAGACACCAGGACATGACATACATAAAAAAACAAACAAACAAAGAAAAAACACAAGACAAAATTCAAATAACATATCATACTCCTTAACTAATTTAACAGTCTGGAATCACAGATGTACGTAGTGCCAGGGGCAGTGTACTTCCCACTGAAACTACAACAAACATCATGTTGTAATTTTGGCTATCACAGTTGAGTATATTTATATTTCAAACACCTGAGAAAAACAAAACAAAACAAAGAAAAACCACAAGATTAAAACAGTGACGTTTGTCTACTGATAACATGACAGCTGGTCCTCCAGTGAAAAAACAACATACTGCTGAACAAATGATGACTACCTGCATAGTCATTTTCTTACAGACAGGATCTAATCAATCACACGAAGCAGCTATGACCATGTTTAACCCAAACACCTGACAAACAGGGAAATAAACACACCCACACCTCATGCACACACACTGATAAACACACATTCTGTCCACTACATACAAAGGGGAACAAGTATCCTTGCAGCGGGCGCTTGGATTGACCAGTCAAACTGCTTTCCAGCTACTCAAAGGAATGTGTCTGTCCTGTCACTGAAACGTCTGACCATCGACTCGTTTCCATGCAGCATGATGTCAGGTTCAAGCCAGCACATCCTTAGAAGTGACAGGAAGGGTCAATCACATCCCAACATGTTATTTAGTGACCATCATGTATTACACCTACAGAAGTGACCTCGGGGATGATTATCCTTAGACAGGTGATGTCAGGGGTGACTTTACCAAAAAGAAGTGATGTTATGGCCAAGTAACATCAGAAACGACAACCGGTATGTGTAGAGGAGTTGCACTGAGGATAACCACAACTAGAGAAATGACGACAAGAGACATTTCACCCTGGACAAGGGACTATAAGCACGAGCACACAAAGGTTTAAAGGTGTTTTTATGGACATCCACATGACAGGAAGTGGCATTAGGAACAATCCTATGTAAGTAAGTGACATTAAGGACATCATCACAGAAGTTACATGAAGGACACTCTAATTAGTCATGTTGAGAGAACGAAACACTAAAGGACATTATGGAACCAACGTCAAAGAAAAATTAAGACAACTGAAGTCAAGAAGTGAAAAATGGACAACTGTAAGTCAAGAAGTGACATAAAGGACAGCAATAATCAAGAAGTGACATTACGGACAGCAATAAATCAAGAAGTGACATTAGGGACAGCAATAAATCAGAATTGACATTAGGGACAGCATCAGGAGAAATGAAGTCAAGAATTGACATCAGAGACAGAAAAGTCAGAATTGACAACCTGTAAGTCAAGAAGTGACATTAGAGACAGGAATAAGTCAAGAATTGACAGTAGGGACAGCTGTAAGTCAAGAAGTGACATTAGCAGGATAATCAGAATTGACAGGGACAGTAAGTAAGAGTCTCGACAGAATTGAATGACAGTAGGGACAGCTGTAAGTCAAGAAGTGACAGAGACAGGAATAAGTCAAGAATTGACAGTAGGGACAGCTGTAAGTCAAGAATTGACATTGGGGACAGCTTTAAGTCAACAAGTGACATTAGGGACAGCTTTAAGTCAACAAGTGACATTAGGGACAGCTATACGTCAAGAAGTGACATCAGAGACAGTTGTAAGTCAAGAAGTGACATCAGGGACAGTAATAAGTCAAGAAGTGACATTAAGAACAACCACAGCAAGAGAACTGATAGCATGGACAACTTCATGTTGGAAAACTGCATGAGAGAAGACCACAATTAATCTAAGGACTCAAAGGCATGATATAGTTAAAACAGAAAAGGTCAGTCTTTAAAATGAATGGAAGACCAATCAAAACTGATGATTTTCCAATAAAACTGACAACAAAAGTGTTGTTTAGAAACTTTTGATTACTTCAAGATGAGGACAAGAGAAGAGAAATTTGGTTTCCTGCTTGAAGAATCGATAATCTTCTGGTCAACCGCACAAAAGAGTGCACTACATGTAAAACAGCCATACCTGTTCATGCAAATTTAGTATATTACATTTTCCATAACAGTGATTCATGGCTGATATAGAGAAGAACTGACCAAGGAACAGTCATTCAGTAAAATAACATTATGGCAAATATCATGATGTGAACGCTTAACAGCACCAAACAGAAATGACTTAATACTGCAATAAAGCCAAAGAGACAAACTGATAATAATAAAACAATCAAACAAATCTGAAAGCCTGGTTTAAAGAGGATCAGGTTGACACTGAAACCTCAACGACCTCAAGTTCTTGAAGTCAAATTTAACAGTGAACTGTTGACAGTCCTGTGTATGGATAGCTTTTTTTTTCTTTTTGAGTCAGCTGTCTTTTTTTTGCACTCAGGAAGGTTTATGAATAAATCAAAATGTCTGGTATTTATCCGAGGAGGGTATTTTGTGCAGTTTTATCTTTGTTTGTTCCATTTAAATAATCATGGGTTTATCTTTGATTGTTCCAGTTAAGTAATGTGAAAGTTCATTTGTTCAAAACTTATGACCTACGCCCACTAAATTCACTGTCACCCAACGTTTTGGAAATGACAGAGGGGAGGACTTCAGAAACTGGCAAACACACACACACACATAAATAGTTACAACAGAAAAGCAGAAACAAAACAAACAAAAACCCCAACTTCAAATGTATTTCGATCCAGCAAACCTAAATGAATTGTAAACATTGTGAATGTCCCATTTTGTACCCTATTTATGAATTCGTTAGTTGTGAAAAGGGTTTTATGACTTCCCAGATGATTTTCTATCATGAAACAGGAACAAACGGGTAAACACACGTCCCCCATGTTCCAGAATGAAACAAGACTATTACATACTGACTGTCCTATACCCATGTCAAAGCGCTCATACAAATCGTTGTTGTTAAGTGCATAGTGTAATTTAACTCCATCACACATTTACCTGAGCAATATAAGATTCATAAAACTATAACTGAACAGATTCTTAGTCACAGGCACAACAATGCTGGTAACAAAATTCATATTTTAAATGATGACAAATAACAAGATAGTATGGAATGTTTCTTTCAACATTATCACAGAAAACATTTGGACGGCTGCTGACATTAAACAAAACTCACCCGCTCACTTCTCCATTCTTTTCAACATTATTATGACAAAACTTCTGTTCATTTTTACAATGTTCAATGTACTCTCTTTATACATTACCTAATCCAATTTTTACTGCACAAACTTGTGCATTTTCTTGTTTTCAAAACAAGGGTCAGAGCAATTTTCTGCATTTTAAAGATGTGAATACATTCTAATATCTTTAAAGCAATAACAGAATGTAACTTAGGCATTTCATTCAAAGTTATTAGCACAGATTATGTCTGAATACAAGTGCCAACAAAGCTGCCAAAGGAGCTGAGAACAAGCAAACTTAATATCACCTAATAAGCTTTCCATCATTTTTGCTGGCAAAGTCCAAGATTCTAAGCTTCAATGTTCTTCTCAGTTTCCCGGCAGAATTAAACGAAAAATAATCACCATGAAATTTCGTCGAACACTCCACATACAAAAATGATGAAACGATTGAACTTGATTATGATTTAAAAAAAAAAAAAAAACATGGTTCATGATCATCATGAAGATTTGCTGTCCCTACAACCACCTTGCTCTTATTTCATTTATTGGTCACCCACTCAGTTTGTGACAGCAACTGATCAAGGTCCGACAGCTGAACATTTGATTCATCAGATCAATGGCTTTTTCAGGTCACAATGATATGTATGTGGCTCCGTAAGTGAATCACAAGAGGATTCACATGACAAGTGACACCATGACAATGATGATGGCTGATAAATCATGACCAGGTATACTGAAGTGGTGTCGCTAGCACACATTCCAAGCTTGTTGATGGCAGTTCGTTGGTGACAAGCTCTCAGTGCAGAGTCCCTACCTGTGGTTCATCTCCCTGTAAGCAAAATACTGCAAGCTTCAGAATGCACACTGGTCTCAATGAGAGTAGGAAGGAGATCAAGGGAAGGATAGGGAATGAAAGTGGGTGATATGGGGAACAGATGAAGGAGGGGTGGGATGTGAGAGAGATGGTGATGGTGATAATTTTCATTTCCAAGAGTGGGATGTGAGAGACAGAGATGATGATGATGATAATCTTTATTTCCAAAGGTATCTGATTAGCAAGTACATGCTTTTTTTCCCATTTGGCTCTTGCCCTGGAAAGGGTGTTAGCCAGACTAGCAAGCTACAACTGAAAAAAAAAAGAACGAGAGAGAGAGACAGACAGACAGACAGACAGAGAGAGAGAGACACAGAGAGAGAGAGAGAGAGAGAGAGAGAGACACAGACACAGACACAGACACAGACAAAGAGACACACAGAAAGACAGAGACAGAGAGAGAGAAATGGATAATCAGGCCATGAACCCTTACAAGGGGATGTACATTAGCAAGACACACACTATAGACACAGGTTCACATCATGATACATAAGCATTACACCTTTGCATAACATCTGTTAAATGTTTTAAACATGCAAACAGCCACAGACTTTACAAAGCTTTCATTTTTTGGTAACTTGGAACAAAATAAACTCTGAATAAGCATGGATTATAAAAATCCATACATGGTGTGAATTGCTCTCTAATGTCTCTTATTCTTAGATTTAAAAAAGTATAACTAAATCGTTTCCTACTGAATCCTAACATGTGAGACGTTTAAAATCATGAACGTGTATCTCTACACACGTTGGTAAGTAAGGAACTTAAATACATGAGATGCAAAATCCAAATCTTGTCATTAGGCATTTCAGATTTCTGTCAATATGCATATATTTATCAGCATACAAAATTAATTTGTATAATAAATATCAAACTAGCAAACACTGCAAAAGACTGAACAGTTTTTACAAATCTTATCTTACACTGCTGTGACAGTCCAACATCAAGCAGCCATTTTTTCATGCAACATGGGCAGAAAAGCGCTCACAGCTTCTGTACCTTGAGCAAACCACACAGTTCTCAAACCAAATTTAGGGATCCGGAGGAAGAGGAGAGGTGTTTTCAGCACTCATCCCTCTCCCCAGTTCCTCCTGAGATGATGGGCGAGCAGAGCAGACAGACAGAACTCAGAGACACGCAGATACCCAGCAACCCATGCTCATACCTCACTTGCTCTCTGCTTTCCTGCGCAGCTGACCCGTGTGTATATCATACTGGAGACTATTGTAGAAGTTGAAGTTGAGAGAATTTTCTTCTGCAGGCGAAACTCTTGAAAACACAGACACACACACAAAAAAGACATGAATATATGTCACACACACACACGCTTGTACATTCATGTGTACACACATATCCAAATGCAGACACCCAAACACACCAACACACAAGACAACAGAGTCTGAGAAAAGTCTAGGAAATGCAGACCTGTTTACCCCAAATTCGTACACCTATAACATTTCAGACAAAAACCTGTTATTTGAAAAAAAACAAAAACGTAATCTTCATAATCACAATACTTTTGCAACTTTTGAAGATTGGAAGAGCTGTCCGTTGGCGCCTGAGACTGCTTCGTCACCATCTTTGACAAAATTTCGTAAAAGACGCAAGGCACGCTGGGAAATGTCTTCTTACTGCTTTTGACCGAAACGGTAGCAGACAACACTTCGCGTTTAACAATTTTCTGTCTTTGATTTTTTTCCCATAATTTTTTGGGGGTGGCCGTAATTCCCGTAATTTCGATTTTTTTCCCCATAAAACTTACGTCAAAATCGTAGGGTAAACAGGTCTGGAAATGGATGGAAGATCTCACTGAAGTCATTCCTTAAACAAATCAAGCCAAAGTCCTTTCTCCAGAGAAGATTTTCACTTGTCTGCAATGTTTTTTTTCATTTGGTGCTCTGTCAAAACTGTGTCTGGAGACCTGGACTGGAGTCCATTTTTCTTAAAACCTCCAAACACTGCATGCACAGATAGTGATACAGTGAGCGTATTCACTGTCTGCTGATCAATACATGTCAACACTCTAGTTCACCTGCAGCTCAAAATGAATCCTGCCCATGAAAATTTATCAAATAAGACTAACAAAAAAAACAAACCAACCAATAAAACTTTGATTTAGATTTGCCTGTTTTCTAATTAATTTGTAGACGGGACACAAAACTGCAACCCCTTTCCTCTACCCCCCTTCCCTCATCTACTTGCCCTCCATCCCAAATATATACACATACAGACCAGACTGAAAACAAAACACACACACCCCTCCCTGATCTGCTGCATTTTGTCTGCACAATTTACATACATACAGACTGGACTGAAAATAATTACAGCAAAAACCTTGATCTGCTGTATTTTCTGTCTGCACAGTTTACATACATACAGACTGCACTGAAAACAACAACAAAAACCCTGACCTGCTGTATTTTCTGCCTGCACAATTTACATACATACAGACTGGACTGAAAATAACTACAACAAAAACCCTGATCTGCTGTATTTTCTGCCTACACAGTTTACATACACACAGACTGGACTGAAAACAACTGCAACAAAAACCCTGATCTGCTGTATTTACTGCCTGCACAGTTTACATACATACAGACTGGACTGAAAACAACAAAACAACAAACCCCTGATCTGCTGTATTTTCTGCCTGCACAGTTTACATACATACAGACTGGACTGAAAACAACAACAACCGTCATCTGCTGTATTTTCTGTCTGCACAGTTTACATACATACAGACTGCACTGAAAACAACAACAACAACAAAAACCCTGATCTGCTGTATTTTCTGCCTGCACAGTTTACATACATACAGACTGCACTGAAAACAACAACAACAACAAAAACCCTGATCTGCTGTATTTTTCTGCCTGCACAGTTTACATACATACAGACTGCACTGAAAACAACAACAACAACAACAAAAACCTTGATCTGCTGTATTTTCTGTCTGCACAGTTTACATACATACAGACTGCACTGAAAACAACAACAACAACAACAACAACAACAAAAACCCTGATCTGCTGTATTTTCTGCCTGCACTGTTTACATACATACAGACTGGACTGAAAACAACTGCAACAAAAACCCTGATCTGCTCTATTTTCTGTCTGCACAGTTTACATACATACAGACTGCACTGAAAACAACTGCAACAAAAACCCTGATCTGCTGTATTTTCTGCCTGCACAGTTTACATACATACAGACTGCACTGAAAACAACAACAACAACAAAAACCCTGATCTGCTGTATTTTCTGCCTGCACAGTTTACATACATACAGACTGCACTGAAAACAACAACAACAACAACAAAAACCTTGATCTGCTGTATTTTCTGTCTGCACAGTTTACATACATACAGACTGCACTGAAAACAACAACAACAACAACAACAACAAAAACCCTGATCTGCTGTATTTTCTGCCTGCACAGTTTACATACATACAGACTGGACTGAAAACAACTGCAACAAAAACCCTGATCTGCTCTATTTTCTGTCTGCACAGTTTACATACATACAGACTGCACTGAAAACAACTGCAACAAAAACCCTGATCTGCTGTATTTTCTGCCTGCACAGTTTACATACATACAGACTGCACTGAAAACAACAACAACAACAACAAAAACCCTGATCTGCTGTATTTTCTGCCTGCACAGTTTACATACATACAGACTGATCTGAAAACACCAACAACAAAAACCCTGATCTGCTGTATTTTCTGCCTGCACAGTTTACATACATACAGACTGGACTGAAAACAACTGCAACAAAAACCCTGATCTGCTGTATTTACTGCCTGCACAGTTTACATACATACAGACTGGACTGAAAACAACAACAACCGTCATCTGCTGTATTTTCTGTCTGCACAGTTTACATACATACAGACTGCACTGAAAACAACAACAACAACAAAAACCCTGATCTGCTGTATTTTCTGCCTGCACAGTTTACATACATACAGACTGCACTGAAAACAACAACAACAACAAAAACCCTGATCTGCTGTATTTTCTGCCTGCACAGTTTACATACATACAGACTGCACTGAAAACAACAACAACAACAACAAAAACCCTGATCTGCTGTATTTTCTGTCTGCACAGTTTACATACATACAGACTGCACTGAAAACAACAACAACAACAACAACAACAACAAAAACCCTGATCTGCTGTATTTTCTGCCTGCACAGTTTACATACATACAGACTGGACTGAAAACAACTGCAACAAAAACCCTGATCTGCTCTATTTTCTGTCTGCACAGTTTACATACATACAGACTGCACTGAAAACAACTGCAACAAAAACCCTGATCTGCTGTATTTTCTGCCTGCACAGTTTACATACATACAGACTGCACTGAAAACAACAACAACAACAACAAAACCCTGATCTGCTGTATTTTCTGCCTGCACAGTTTACATACATACAGACTGATCTGAAAACACCAACAACAAAAACCCTGATCTGCTGTATTTTCTGCCTGCACAGTTTACATACATACAGACTGCACTGAAAACAACAACAACAACAACAAAAACCCTGATCTGCTGTATTTTCTGCCTGCACAGTTTACATACATACAGACTGATCTGAAAACACCAACAACAAAAACCCTGATCTGCTGTATTTTCTGCCTGCACAGTTTACACACATACAGACTGATCTGAAAACAACAACAATAACAAAAGCCCCTGATCTGCTGTATTTTCTGTCTGCACAGTTTACACACATACAGACTGGACTGAAAACAACAACATTTAAACCCTGATCTGCTGTATTTTCTGTCTGCACAGTTCGAAAAAAAAAAAAAAAAAAGAAAAAAAAAGAAGAAGACAAAACCCATGATTCCTCGTAATCCAGTGTCAATCTTACCGCGTCAATCGGTGCCCAGCAGTCTGTTTGCTGCGGGAGGGGGCGGGTTGGACAGGAGGTTTGGGAGCAAAGCCCGACGACGTGGCCCCTGTCATGG
The DNA here is from genome assembly GCA_033310375.1 of Conus canariensis. Lineage (NCBI taxonomy): Eukaryota > Metazoa > Mollusca > Gastropoda > Neogastropoda > Conidae > Conus > Conus canariensis. The sequence goes on from CM065723.1 coordinate 56,977,563, forward strand.
GGCTCTCCACCTCCACAATGTTCAAAGGGGAGGAATTCTCACCCAGTGACTGACTACTGGCCGTCGTCCGCTGAGCGGCATGGGCCTGGGCCACCATGGCGTGGTGCTTTGCCTGTTGGACAATCACCCCTTGTCAATCATTTTAAAACAAATGCTGAATCAAAGTGACTGTCTGGCATCAGATTTATCAGATGATATGATGACAAGGTCTTCGAGATGGAATGGGAGAAACAAGAACACGCACACACACGCACATGCACATTCACACACACACACAAGAATGCACGCACAAACACACACACACATTCACACACACACATACACAGAAGAAAGAAGCAGATGTCAAACAGACCACAGATTATGATAAACATGAGGAAAAAATCCTACAATAATTCTATTCATCTCAGTATTTCAAAACAATATACTGATACATGATATGAATATAAAAATACAATTAACAAAACAAAAACAAAAAATGAAGATGACCCAGCAGTATGCGATGCCGGAGAACACAGGACTCCACACACCTTGCTGGCCTCCATCATGGCCCGACTTTGCTGTTCCAGCAGTCGCTGCTGCTGCTGTTTCTGCTGATTGTTACCATTCTGTGATGGTTCTGTGTTAACGTCCGTGGAGGTTCGCCGAGCCTGCTGCAGTGCCAGCTGGAACTGGCGACTGTTGATGGATGCTGTGTGATAGTTGTTTGGTGGCACTCCAGTCACCTGCAGGAGAATCAACATCGTTGAGTCATTCCATGACTAAATGATCATAGGGATGTTGCAACTGACACACTGTCCTCTGTGAGGAGCATGATTATTGGTGTCACAATGTCTGCTGGTGGACACTGCGGCAAGAGGTAACAGTGCCCATCTTTCTCCAAGTACTCCAGTTTGTGTGTGTGTGTGTGTGTGTGTGTGTGTGTGTGTGTGTGTGTGTGTATGTGTGTGTGTGTGGTGTATGTGTTTGTGTGTGTGTGTGTGTGTGTGAATGAGTGAGTGAGTGTGCATGTGTGTGTGTGTGTGTGTGTGTGTGCATGCATACGTGCGTGTGTGCCTGCGTGTATGCATGCATGCATGTGTGCGTATATGTATGTGTGTGTGTGTGTGTTTGTGTGTGTGTGTGTATGTGTGTGTGTGTGTGTGTGTATGTGTGTGTGTATGTGTGTAGAAAGGGTGGGAAGAGTGGGGAGAACCTCCTTCACCTGACTGTATGCAGAAGCAATCTCCGTCTGCCACTGCGGCGCGTTCTCGTCAATAAAACTGTTGAATGTGGCGTTGGCATTGGCCATGTGCACGTTGGTCTGCACGTGTTTCCCACCTCCTCCCCCCGCTGGGGGCTTTCCAAGTGGTGGTTTCCCGCTCTGGTTTCGCCGAGCCTGACTGGCCTGGTACTCCTCTTTGGTCAGGTGACGGATGCCGCTACTGCTGCTGGGGCGCTGAAGCAAGCCAGGGTGGCCGGCGTTGTAGCCGTCCCGATCGTCCTGTTTTGACAAGGAGCCGCGGCGGTGGGAGCTGGTGCTGGAAGGGCGGGAGCCACCCTCTGCTTTGAGAGAGCTGGAACTGTTGATGGCGGAATACTGGCGAGCTTGTTGTCGCACGACTAGGCGTTGCAGGGCCTCTCGGATGGCCTGCTCGTTGTAAGTGTCTGGGACAGAGTGAGAGACAAGGTTCGTTTCATCGTCATCCTCGTCATCACATACATAACCAAAGGTTCTGTTCACAACATCCAGTTTGATGGTCTGATGATCTCTTTACATTTCCAGTGAAGACACTTGTATTTACACTGTAACGCTGTCTTCCCCTTCCTTATTCCCCTCCCCATTCTCCATTCCTCCCTTTTACATTTCTCTGAAAATCTTTACTAAGTCATCATCACAATGACAAAGTAATGGTTTTCCTCCACTTGCTTTTCCCTCATCACTAATTTTTTAACAAGTATTTCATAACAGCAGTTAACTTAACAACAGAGATAGTTGTTACAGAAACATCAACAGCAGCAAAGGAACAACAAAAAAGTTGCACGTACTAGTAGCAGCAGCAAAAAGAGGAGGAGGAGGAGCGGGAGGAGAAGGAGGGGAAGAGCAGCAGCAAAAGTGATGGGGGGAGGGGAGTGGGGGGGGGTGGGGGGTGGGGGGGTTGGGGGGGGGGGTAGCATAAATACCAATAGCAGCAGGAGGAGGACGAAGAGGAGATGGAGGAACACCGTCCAAGCACCAGTGGTACTAAGAGCCAGGATAAGCATAAACAGCAATACCACCAGCAGCAGAAACATGAGCAAGAGTTGTAGCAACACTGATAGCGGGAGGGTCAGGGGAATAGAAGTACGAATACAAGCAGCAGCAGCAGAAATAAGGGTGATCATCGTAGGTGTAGTTGTGGTTCTCATTATCATTATTATCACCATCATCATTGTTATTATCATGCTACACATGTGCCTATATTACAACTACTTTATAATGATAACGATACCTTACTGCTGAGATAACAATACGCAAGGACTAGACATAGAACATTAGATATAGTACCAGAAGCGGCAATAATAAATGTAGTAGTAATTGAAGTATTAGCAGCAGTAACAAAAATAGTGACTGAACCATTAGTAGTAACAATCCATGATCATACTAATGAAGAAAAGAAAAAAAAACCAGCAATACCAATAAATACATTTTAAAAAACACGTTTCTACAATTAAAAATAATATGTTTCTATCTTGATCAGCACAATAAAAGAACAACCGCTGCAATGCTCAACAAACTCAAACAAGCTGCTCCTCATTTCATGCACCCCAAAATAGGACAACCTCAACATGAGCGCTTGCATGCCGTTTGTCAGCTTCACCAATTCTATTGAACTGGGTGATAATGTTGGTAATATGCATTCAAAGTCAAGACGTTTAGAAACAACTGATCTAAGCTAGTTACAAAGTGAGATGGCTGCAGGAAAAAATTGAAACAAACTTCAAAGAAAAAATACTATTCCGTCAAATGAAAAGGACAAAGTACATGGAAAAACATGATGCGCTTTGACCACATTGGTCTTCTTCGGGCAAGACAAACAACATTCAAAGCAATGAAAACGAAGAATGTTCAATCACCTATCTTCTCAAACTGGGCACAAAATTTATGGGGAATTATTGTCTGTCTTGCCTTAAAAAGTTCAGAGGTCGAAACACGTCATGTTTTGTCTTGTAATTTATTTGTCTCTTTTGTTCTGTGCAATAGTAAGTTTTCTTTTAAAACTGAACTGAGCAACAATACATCAGTCAAACTCAACATAAAGGTGGAAGTGGTAGTGTGCAAGAGCTAATGCCAGTGTACTGGTCCACATGCACAAGTTGGTCTTGACAAGTTGATTTGTTTTTTCACAAACATGATGTATTTTGCAATTTTTGGCAGCATTCTTTTGTTATGAGTTTCATCATTTTCGGCTGTATTGTTCTTTTGTTATTCAACTCTTGTTTTATAGTTCACAGTGCATTTCATGTGTACTCTGACATAATGAGTTAACATAAATTTGATCTTGATGGCTGTATGTTTAAGACTCATGAACACAGAATTGTGTGTGAATGTGTGTGTGTGTGTGTGTGTGTGTGTGTGTGTGTGTGTGTGTGTGTATGTGTGTGTGTGTGTGTGTGTGTGCCTGTATGCGTGCGTGCGTGTGTGCATGTGTGCTGCATATATTTTACATACTGATCTGTTAAAACTTGTAAAGGGCCCTGTAACCTATGTTGCTAGGATGGGCACAATAGAAACTGTCGTAATTGATATTGTAGAGACGATCCATTTGTAAGGACAGTTTTGTTGACCATACAATCTCAGTTTCAAAGCACGCAATTTTGTGTTCCTGCAGCGACATTCAGAGTTATGTCTAAGCTCAGAGATACCTCAAAAGCCTTTGTAGCTATGCTCACATCTTTGTTGCATGAGCAAAAAATGTTAACACCACATGCATCAAAATGGCCGCTGGTCTGCTTGCATGCTTATACAGTCAAGGCAAGGCAAACAGCATGCCAAGTGTTCTTACCATTCCTTGAAGTAAGGAAAGCGTCTTCTGCAAATTATGGTTTCAGATCCCAATCAGTCTGTTACTGTTTTCAAAACTGGAAACACAACCTTTGATCAGATATGAACATTCTGAACCCTCCCCCCTTCCCTCTCCCCCCCACTCCCCCCTCCAGTAACAACAAACCAAGCCAAACAAACAAAACATCCTAACATCAATATTGGTGTTTAAACTGACTTCAGCATGTATGTAATTATGTTCCTTTGACATAGAAATGGAACAACAATTACAGAGATAGAGATAACAAAATTTTTGTATCCAGAAGATTTGATAATGAAGGTGATCTTAAAGGCAGTCACTCAGTGTAAAGTTTGTACTAACATGTCTGCAAATTTCAGTCTCTGCTGAGGCCCTGGGGCAACACAGAACTCATGATCAAAATTCCTGCCAGATGACATCATTAAGAAAGACCACATGACCAAAACCTCTGCAGAGACCCCAAACCAGCAGTCAAAATATGTCTTAAATTCATCCAGAGTTCCTGGGTGTGAATCACCTTGATTTAAAGCTAGAGAGCTTATATTGTTTTTCTTTGTGTCGTTTTTTTATCTTATCATGATCTTTTAGAAAATACAGCTTTTTCTTGACTCAATTAAAAGAAAAAAAAAGAAGACTGTAGGCCACTGATAAAAAAAAAAAATCCTAAATCATCCTTTCAGTTTTCAGGATTCAAATGAAGTCATTACCAAACAATTTTCATTTCCATCAGTATTCCTTCTTCCTCTTCATTTCATCTGCTTTCAGCATTGTTGCTGTTTCACAAAACGTTCCTCTCACCTCAGTCCGCAGAACAACAGACAACACTTTTGCAAATGTAAAACACTTTAAACGGGGAAGGAATCCAACGAATTGAGAGCAAAAGCCAAATCAGAGTTATGAGTCGCTCCATCCATCAAAGACAGAGTCAAGGTTGTTCTAAGGAGACTAACCAATTCTTCGATACTTTTTTTTTCCTTCGTTGTTCAGATTAATAAAAATGTGCTCACTGGACTTCATTTAACATCCCATCCCACAGGAAAACATTTAAAAAAGTATTCTTTGTTTACACTTTTCAATTTGTGCTGTGTTGGGTGGGATAGCAGGTGCACAGATCTCCAATGGTTATCCTCAGCAACTTACCCACAATGGGTTCCGAGGTGGAGAAGGCTGTGGGCTTAGGTCCGTAAGCCGAGGTAGGACGGGACGCCACCCTCACAACTGAAAAAGGAAAGAAAAAAAAAAGGCTGTTTATATATAGAATCATAAAAAAGTGCACAAACTAACTAAATAAAAAAGGAAAAATAAAATTCATTTGAATAAAAGGTGGGGCGAAAGACGCATACAGTGGCTGAGCAGCTACAGCCCTCAGCTCTCAATCGCAAGGTTTGGATTTATGAACCCACCCTATCCTCCCTCCCCTCCTCTCCACCACTTGGTAGGGGAATGATGGTGAAATTTCTGATGTTCTAGATAAATATGTGTTGACCCGCACTATCTTTTTTTTCTTCCTTTGTCTCACTTCGTCATTTTCCCAGAGAAGCACTGCTCATTCCAGCTCCACTGTACAAGCCATGCGCACAGACTTGTGAAGCGGAGAGGAAATCAGAACTGAGGTCACCACAAGACCAAAGCATGAAAGGCCCCATACTTTGTGCCTTTTTCTTTTTAATGAGAATGAACAGGAAAAGACGACGCCATGGAATACAATTTTACTCCAAGATGACACTGAAGGGTCGTACTCTGTTTTTCCTTTCATAACACATCCCAGTGTCAACCAGTCAGGACAGAAACACCTGCTGGTGACAGGCATGAAGTCTGAGCCACACTCTCAGAGACGCTAGCATTATAGAGGAAGAACCTTAACCCTGCGTTTCCAGACTTTCCACCTGAGTCTATGTGCCCAGCAACCCTGGACAGGAGCTGGCCTGATGGGAAAAATCCCAGGCATACATGCCTCTGATGCCATTTGCTCTCACAAACTCCCAGCCTGCAGCGTGTCATACCAGCCACTGTGCTGTGGAGAATGGTCGCCTGAAATCTCTTCACAGGTAAACATCTGAAGAAGATAAGACTGCATACTCCATACTTGGGTTCCCTGGATTGTGGACACACCAAATCTCCTGAACACTTTGTAAGTATTCACATGAAGAAGATCAAAATGATCTCACAATCTATGTCCCTATTTGATGAATTATAGAAATACAAACATGCTGATTGTGCATCAGTCGTAACAGAATCATGGACAAGCCGATGATGGCCGTGTTACAAGTAGAAGACTTCTTTATAACTGTCTTTTACTATGGCTCTGAAACATGCCTGGCATCATAGTTATGGGTTAGCATGTCTGACTCCCATCTCTATGTACGACAAGTCCATGGTTCAAATCCAGAAGATGTCTTTTGATCAAATTTGGTGATATCTTTATGATCTTCCACAACAGCATTTGTACTGATCTATTAAAAACCTTCAGAACTTTCATTTGTATATGAAGAGCGAATATACAAGTTGCAGTAGAACTGCCAACTCTCAACCACACCCAGTTTCAATCTTCGGCAATATTTGATTCATTTAAACATTACATCCAAAGATTTGCATTTCTTATTCCTACAGGAGTACTATACTGAACACTAATGATCAAACTTTATGTCTTTGTTGAATTTTTTTTGAGAGGACAGAGGGAAGTATTATAATTAATATTCAACTACAAGAAAGTTAAATCAATGATCAAACGATGTGTGTGTGTGTGTGTGCGTGCGTGCGTGCGTGCGTGCGTGCGTGTGCATGTGTGCGTGCGTGCATGTGTGTGTGTGTGCATGCACAGGTGTATGTGCATGCGTGGATGTGGATGAGTGTGTGTGTGTGAGACAGAGAGAGAGAGAGAGAGAGAGGGAGAGAGAAAAAGAGACAAAAAGGGAGAGAGAGAGAGAGAGAGAGAGAGAGAGAGAGAGAGAGAGAGAGAGAGAGAGAGAGAGTGCACAAAGATTAAATAATCATCAGACAACAAATGTTTTTTCTTCCTCTATTCGTTTGTTCTGACACAAAAGCTATCATTTCATTAATGACTATTCCTCTAGCTCTGCACAATTACACCGGACAAACATGCATAGCAAGCAGCTTAAACTGTGATCTGTTTCCATGCCACATGTCCTTCCTTACCACGATAATGCATCAACACAACTGCAAGATTAGCATTTTGCACTGTGGTCCCGTTACAATACCTCTGACATTTCATAAACACAGAACATTTAGGATTTCATGTTAAAAGAACTGAAATCGACATCTCAGTCACACAACTAGAATCAATACAAGAAAGGTATAATGACATGCATATACAAATTGTCAATACTGTGGGATAGTAACAAAGGACGGTTTCTGCTATGAAAACATATGCAAGACATGTGTAGTAAATGGACAAAAACATGACCTTTCATTCAAATAACACACTTCAAAAACAAATTCACTATATACATAAACTACTGACAAACAAGAAAAAAGATAAGATTCTCGTTTCAAATGCCATTCCACAACCATATGCATAATAAAAAAAAACTTAGAGAGAGAGAGAGAGGAGAGAGAGAGAGAGAGAGAGAGAAAGAGAGAGAGAGAGAAATCTAAATAAAAAAACCTTTATCTGGTAACAAATCAAGCATATGTAATTTGTTTATAATTGTTATTTATGCTACTGTTATTATTATTAGTTTATTATGTTTTGGCCAAGTGTCTCAACTACTTCCTCTGAGCGGACCTTGGAAGTACTTTTGCTGGATGGACATTCAATCACTCTCTCTCTCTGTCTCTCTCTCTATCTATATATACAGCCAGTGGCACACATCACAGACATAAGTAGTATTTCAGTTTGTCAGAGCTCTGGCATTCCAAATGCAGTGTCACTATGTCTAGACATGGAGGGCCAGGAGGAGAAAAGATGACAATAATCAAATGAGCACAGTGACTCTTGCTCTAACGTTGGGTCGGCCCACAATGCCCAAGGAGACCACCGGACCCAAGACTGTGAGAGAAGGATTCTGGATGTGGCTGTGATGGTAGAGCGGGAATAAGTGACCTGGGAGTGGTGCAACAGAGGGGGTATGGAAGATGAGAAAGGAAAAAAAGAAGTTAAGTATCTCTGGTTTGCTTTGGTTTATTATAGAAGCTAGCAACAATGGGAAAAAAAAGAAAAAAGTAAAGTGTCTATGTTTGTATAGCAAAAAAAAAAAAAAAAGTGTCTGTGATGCAGCTAAAGTTACTGGACTTGCTAGTTACCACCACCAAGGATGTAATGATTTCACTCATTTCCTTTGGTTTGTTTTTTTTTCATTTGTCTGTTTGCAAGATTATACAAAAAACTACTGAACCCTTTTGAACTAAACTCTGTCGACATATGTGGCCCATGAATGGATCCGTTAAATGTCAGTGTGGATTCAGATCAAGTGCCAAATCCAGAACTGCTCAGAAGAATTGCTACAAAATGACACAAAACAGGATCCCTGGCACGGATCTGGATCCAACAGCAGATCCAGGGTCTGTTGACATTATTGATATGATGATTATTACAAACTTTTCAACGGACAGGGACACCGTGAAGTTTTCCTTATGAATAGCTAACTATCTAGAGTGTAACATGTTTTCACTGGATATCAAAATTGTTCCCTGACAGCAGCACAGACACTTTGTATTTTCCGTGTCTGCTTACAAAAACTTACACGAGTCAAAGTAACTCTTTTGGTCTGTACCTACTATTACTTCCCTTGGACGCAAACTAATTTTGCTTTAGTCATGAACTGACCCATGAAAGGCAAATCCACCTGAAAGGCAAAGGGCGGATCCAGCTGAGGGGTGAAACTGAAAGGCAGAGCCAACTGAAGGACGGATCCAAGATTTGTGTGACACTGACAGTAGTCTGCCCTCTCCTGATTGGTTTTGAACGTGTCCAGAGTTTATCATTTGAACACAGGAGATATTATAACTTGCAGACTATAACAAAATAACTGCTGTGTTATTTTGTTTTGGAAAGAAATGCTCAAAAAAAAAGAAAAAAAAAAAGAAAAAGAAGATCCACAATTCAATTTACTGAAGAAAAAAAAAAGAGACAGATGCAATATGGGCTGGTTTAGAAGAGGAGGTGAGGGGAGGGGGCTGAACAGGTATGGTAATGTTGCTTATAGCCCAGCCGACCGCAAAGGGCTATATCAGGGCTGTCACCACGTTAAAATCAACTCACAAGACATCAACAAAAAAAACAAAACAAACCAAAAAAAAAACCCTAACAACCTTTCACACATCTCTTTAAAACACATCTTCTAAAAGTGTACCAGAAACTTCATCAAAAATCTTTCTTCCATAAAATCTTAGATCAGACAAATTAACACACCACCTTAAAAAAAAAGCAAACAAAACAGCTTTGATTTTTTAGGCCATAATATATGACAAGCAGTTATAATAGATATAAACACGACACTCATCTACATCACGGAAACCAAGTATAATCAAATTATTAGAACGTGTTCATGAAAACTCTTAGACTGCACTCTGATGATCATCACAGTTTAGAAATTCTGAATATCAAATGATTAATAGATATGACACACCACAAATCATACATATTTTTTTTCTTAAGGTTTAGATATATTTCAGGAAAATCCTTTACACAAAAATCATCAATGACTTTTTGGATAAGAAATCAGTTTTTGAAAGAAAACAGCAAACAAGTGAATGGATGCACAAAATTAATTGGTTAAATGCGGGTTTCTTCACACATACCACCAGAATCTTTAAAAGGTTCCACTTGAACCACTGCAGTCTACCACATCCCCCCCCAAAAAAAATAACAAACTTTCAATATAAAGAAAAGTACCTCCACCTCCACAACACACACACACACATACACACGCATACACACACATACAATCGCATGCACACACAGACATACATGCACAGGTGCACAAATACGTACAAACACCTGCGTGGATGATACCATCCACACACACACACACACACACACACACACACACACACACACACACACACACACACACACACACAAGTACATTCATGCCACGCCAGCCCAGTCATACACAGACACAAATGTGTGCAACATATAATTCGTGCATTGTCTCCCCCTTAACACACTTTCCATACTAGTTTCATAAACTATCCTGTTACTGGAATACATGAAAAACAAACAACAGCCCAAAACAAACAAAAATCCCAACCCCAAAAACATTCTTCTGCAGAGTCTTACATATAACCACTGTGAGCTGTCAAATCCACCTGGGACTTCAAAGTTAAACAGAGGGGGGTCTAGCTGGCCGAGTGTGTATGGAGTCAGACTGCTATTCTGAGAGGTCTTAGGATTCCCATTCCCACTCAAGACAATCTAGTTGGAAGTGATTTTATCTTCAGAGTTAACACCTATGCAGACCTCAGTCCCCTCCAAGTTCTTGGGAAGAGACTTTAAACCAAAGTCATGCACGTGAACACATGCATAAAAAAATCTTGCACGCATGGTCAATCCTGTTCCATCTTCTGGAGATGACTAGGCCATCCATGTGTCAATGGGATGGATGACATGAGAATAAGACCTTTGCACACAGATGTCATGGCTAGACACCATCCCTGAACACGTATTGTGGCTGCCTTAAAAGTGGGATTGGTGAGTCTTGGAGTTTTTGAGAAACAACAAAGATAGGAAATTAAGAGAAACAGGGTAGCACAAGGGCCTTAAATAATGCTCAGCACCTTTAGAATTGTTTTCTTTGATTTTTCTTTTTATTTCAAAGAACTTTCTGTTTAAAGTTCAACATCAACTGTTTCCTTTTCTATTCCATTCCTTAACTTGAGCTGGAAGCTGTGATTCTGAAATGCAGGTGATAGCTGACGAGAATTACAGTTTGTACAAACAGAACAAAAAAGGTACAAAACTGAAAAGTTCTTCACAAACGTTTGAAAAAAAACAATTTTGGTCCAAATTTCCAAACACAACATACATAAATGACCTTGTATGTCACACTAAAAAAAAAACACACTTGTATATAGGCTTACATTCATCTGACAGTATGAAGCATTCACTTCAGTCAGTAGGTGCAGAATTTTCTCATCATGACGATACTTTAGGACAGGTCCAATTTCCTAAGTATCTCCAAATAACCAAGAAGTTACAGTTAATCTCTGAATCCATACTGAAAACAGAATTCACTAGGAACAAGTTGAGAATTATTTTTCTTTCTCTCTTTTATTCTTTCCTTTCTTTTTTTTTTTTAAACCAGAGAGCAGCAAATTCACAAACTTTCACAAACCCAAGTCAGTTTGTACAGATTGTAAAGGTCCTGAAAAGGGTTCTTCAGCTTCTCAAAACTTTCCCAAATTTTTAAGGACCACACAAACCCTAAGATCACATACTGGACTCAGCAGAAGAACATTTTCTTAGCACCAGTGCCGAAGCCTGGAAGCACTCTTCTTTTACATGAACAAAACTATGGACTGCAGAAATGACCCATAAATGAAAGTCCACATGCCGTTAGCGTCAAAACTAGTCAAAAATTAGTAGTAGAGATATACATACATACATATATGTTGTGTCTACTGTTAACAGCCAACCTCCATAGTGGGATGTTCTTTAAAGACAAGGTTCAAATTTAAACTTACCAGTTTTACCAACTGAAGACACAAGAAAAAGAAAAGAGAGAGACAGAAAATCATTAATGGCAGAAAACTGACTACTGCAAGCAGTATATCTACTGCAAGATGTAAACAGATACACACAATGAGCATGACAAATTGGTTTGATGGTATAGAGGATCACAGGGCATAAAATGCAGGACATATACCAAAAAGCTAGAGAGAGAGAGAGAGACAGAGAGACAGAGACAGAGATAGACAGAAACAGACTGACAAACAGAGAGAGATATAGAAGAGAGAGAGAGAGAGAGAGAGAGAGAGAGACAGAGACAGAGAGAGAGAGAGACAGAGACAGAGACAGAAAGAGAGAGATGGAGCAGGAGAAGGAGGAGGTAGGATGGGAAGGGGGCAGGATGAGTGGGGTGGGGGGAGACAGAGATAAACTGAAAAATGTCAACAATTCTTTGCAAGAAGAGTGACGGTTGATTAACTTCATTCTCTACTAAGATGGGTACTACATGAACTTTGTTGAGGGAGAGAAGAAGGATGGTAAAGCCGCTCATGTGTACCACACTTCTCTTTTTTGTTAGTGGGATTAAGGAGATATAAAGAATTGACAAACACACAAACACAGAGTTCTTTCTGCCTTTACAGATGTGAATTTCCAAAATGAATTCAGCTAGATGTAAAGTATCCATGTGATTTGCACTGTAAACATATTTGAAGATCAAAACACATTCAGAAAAATGCCCCCCCCCCCCCCCCCCCCCCCCCCACCGCTTTCCTGTCTGTCCTTCACTTATTAATCCTAACAAATATGAACTTAGCGAAGTTATTCTGACTGAGGAATTTGTCTGAGCCAATATGAAGCCTTACGATAATAAAACGTAATCAGCACATGTGCTTTTGCTTTTCTTTTTTGGAATGTACACACACATGTGCAGGCATGTAGGTGTATAAGTGCTTGCTATTGTATTTCAACTTGGAAAAGCTTATCCCCCAAAAAATCATGCACTCACTCGCTTTCTTTTTCACTTTCTTCTGAACACACACACACACACACACATGTGCGCGCACACAAACACACATACACGCACAAGCAGTGGTGCTTTTTTGTTCAATGGGAGCGCTTTTTGTACATAATCAATCTGAGTCCCCCTAAGTATGGTAAACGTGGCGGCCATGCAAGACGACAGGCAAGCAGCAGCTGACTGAGGTTAACGAAAGCTGTGGGTGAAAGCTTCATTAAGCAACATGAAAATCAACTCCAACCTATTGGTTCCTTTATCCTTTCTGCCAACACACACATACACATGCACACACACACACACACACACACACACACACACACACACACACACACACACACACAGAGAAACACACATACACGCAAACTTACGGACATTCATTCTTCTGCTTATACACATCTGAAAGCTTCCTCCAGTACTTTTATGACTTTTTTCTTTCTTTCGCATTTTTTTTTTTTGGGGGGGGGGGGGGGGGGGGGGGGTGGCGTTTGTTTATATTTCAGTCATGATATGACTAGACACTTTACAGCTGCAGGAAAAGAAAGGAAATCTCATAAATCTTGAAAATGGAAATGCATGAACTTGAATGATAAAGAAGGGAAGCTCTGCTGCTAATATTTTATGATAGATGCCTGGTTCTTTGAAATGACACAGAGTGTGAAAGAACAAACTACACAACATTTAAGAGAAGTAAAATACACAGTTTGTACCCCACACCCCCAGAACATACATTTGATTTTCCACCTAAATCATCAAGAAAAAGCGATAGCAAGGGTCAATCATTTGTGTCAGGAATACACAAGACGGAAAACGGAGATCAGCTGCAGTGAAAAGCTACTGCATTGATTTACCTTCGTCTGAATCGAGTACGCTGAACAGAGCTGAAAGATCATGCAATGCACACACAAGGCATAAGGAACACATCATAAAATGTAAACATGCACACATATACATATGCATTCTCATGATTACGCTCTTGAAATACACAGCAGGTGTAGAAGTGCTAAAAGTGTATGAATATATGCAATTTCATATATTTTGTATATTCATCCTGAATACAGTGAATTAATATCAACGTATACATCATTACTGGTTGGAACGTTATGTCTCATTATCAGTCTTGAAATCCACAAGAGATATACAGGTGAAATACAGAATGAACACACACAATGGCAAGCATAAAGCACATTCATGCTGAATAAAAAGAGTTCATACTGGCATAAATATCTCTGTTGTTTGGAACTGATTAATTTGTACAAACACACATGTACGCACCGATCTTCTCAATACATCATAGAACAATTCGCTTTCTTTTCAATATGCTGTAATTGTCAAACACACATGTTTGAAAGTATAGATGTGTGTGTGTGTGTGTGTGTGTGTGTGTGTGTGTGTGTGTTGTGTGTGTGTGTGTGTGTGTGTGTGCGCGTGTGTGCGTGCAAGCGTGAGCGCATGCTGTGTGTGCGCGCGCGCGTGCTCTGTGTGTGTGTGTGTGTGTGTGTGTGTGTGTGTGTGTGTGTGTATGTATGTGTGTGCGTGTGTGTGTGTGTGTGTATGTGTGAGAGAGAGAATGAGTGTGAGTGAATTTGTGTATGTGTGCGTGTCTATGAATGATAACAAAGGTTTATTTCTTATTTGACAAACAGTGATGTGACTGAACCAAACTGTGCCTTAGGAACCTCAACAATCTCCTCCACATCACCCCAAATCGATGTGCAACACAAACATCATCTACTATCATACAGCATACACATGTGTGCACCCCTCAGCACACACACTCTGAACACAGCATTGCCTCTTACCCCCAAAAGCCCTCCTGCACCTCTATGTAGACTCAATTACAGGCTCTCCCTTCCTGCGTCTTATTTGCCACTAAGCCTGAATTTGTGTCCATTCACGAATTGCACACGTGCATGGAATTAGTCTTTCCACCTCCTTTACATTCAAGAGATTTTACATGCATTCCCTAATAAAAGGTAAACATATTTTGTTTGTTATGTGTCATTGTATGCCTTAACCCTCACCCCATTTCTCCCCCCCCCCCCCCCCTCCATTTAAGAACCCTCCACCAGTGATCAACTGTCAAATACATATTGTGGAATAAATCTAGTAACCTTAATAACGAACTGGCACCAAGAGATGAAAGAAAAAAAGAAAAAGAAAAAGAAAATCATCTTCCCCAGCAACTGCTCATTAAGTCAACAGTTTCTCCACAGCTGATACCAGGAGCACCAGTGAGTGACAGCCTTTCTCTCTGTGGCAAGCACATCAAGCTGGCTATCTGGTCCTGTTTCCAACTGAAGAGATCGAGGCACTGGCATATATGTGAAAATGAACTTCCCATCACACGATATGCACATATGTTGAGCGTCAGAAATGTGAAGACACAGCTGAGCATGCAAACTAAAGGGAGGGGAAGGCATGTCGACTGTGACTATGGTACAGCAAAACATTTCTTATTCACAGACAGTTGGAAGCCACCATGACACAGCTCATTGAAGCCTGATACAACAGTTCCAGGAGGGACTTGATAATACTATAAGAAGACACCAACGACAAGCTCACACTGGTCACTAAATGATGGAAAACATGCCAAACCAACAACAGAAACAAAACAATAATAAAACAAAAAGAAACAAAAGAACCCTATGCCTTGGTCTGAATGCCTCCATACTCCACAAGAACATGACACATAAATAAAACTGTGCGAGAGTAAGTCTAATACCTCAAAGGACTCATTTGTACAGAAGTTAAGGTCTGTTTTGAGTCACCATATGCAAATTTCTGTTTCTACAACCTCCTCTCCTACCCCCCAGTGATGACAGTAATAATGAAAATATCAATAAAGCCTGAATGTTTGCCTCTTCAATGACAGCCATGTCTTGATAAATCCTCCTGACACTGAAATCTTTGATATGAACTTGCCAGCAGCACCAATATGGGAGAGGAAAACATAACTGAGATCACCATGAGATTTGGACATAGGGCCCACAGAACTTAAAACCACTGTTCGTTTGTTTGTTTGTTGATTTCCAGAAGTTTAGTGAAACTTAAGGTGATGACAGAACACACACACACACAGACACACACAGAGACACAGATACACACACCACAACACACACACACATGCGTCCATAAAGTACAGGATGTTCGACTGCGTAATCATTTCAGTTTGACAGTATAAGATGTATACCTGCAACAGCCAGTATTTTAAAAGAAAAGCCCTTCTCTCTGTGGGAAACATCTTAACCTTCTGGTGAGGCTCAATGCCACTGTCTGCTGCCACCAGCCACCACCCACTGACAACCCACAACTGTCATCAGTGTTTATCTGTTCATATGATTAACATGAACAGACAACTACCACTTACAATCCACAGCCATAAATGGTATAAATGTG
>CM065723.1:56996146-57023646 GCA_033310375.1 Conus canariensis
TCCCCCCCCCCTCCCCCCCACCAATGTTTCTGGTACGGTTTGACAAGAGAAAAAAAAATGCCAGAAACAAGAAAGAACTGTTGTTCCAGAGTAGACGTCAAACTCTAAGGGTGAAAAAAAAAACAATATTTTGTAAACTTGTAAACTTCTCCCCCACTTCTCACCCCCATCCATCCCCCCAATAGAAAAAAAAAAAATGAAAACAAAAAATTAAAACAAAGAAAAAAATTGAAGGGGGTGGCTAGATACGAAGACACTGGATTTTCAAAACTACATACCTTTTATTTCAACTACTATGCTGAAGCAGAATGATCCAATGACACAGACTGAAGACGTACGTGACATCGTTTTTTAAGTCACAGACATAGACTGAACCAAAGAGAGCTGTTCTGGTGACACTTTCCAACAGAGAAATAAGGAAAACTGGGTCAGACTCAATGGAAGCAAGTTGTACAGAACTACTACGGGGAAGAAAGGGCAACAGGCAGCTTGCTGTACTCAACAAGTTCTCATACGGACCATAGACTAGCTTGCTGGAGACTCCACTCTCAAAATGCGCAAACAAGAAAGGCCAAAAGTGAGAAAGGTCAGACCAGGCAGCACTGAACACCACTGAAATCACTCAGCAGCAGCGCAGTGTCTCCTCTGGCCGGTGAGCTGATACTGACAGCTCCCCATGACCTGTTGGCTTTGGGACTGCAACAGAACAAGAATGGGTAGACCGTGTACAAAGGAGTCGGAAGGAGTGAGGTGGAAATAAGACATCTGTAAGAAAATGTAAGATGGGGAAACACAAGGAAAGGTAAAGACTGAAATGATGTCACCTACCTGGAGACTTGTAAGTACTGGCAGAGCGAGGCCGGGTCAGCTTCTGGGAGTAGATGGACACAGCGTTGATGTAGGAGGAGGAGGATGCGGAAAGGGGTCGGGATGAACTGGCACTGCTTGTCTCACGGATGTCTGTTGAAGAAGCGCTTCGACCTGGATTGGAACAGATGAAGAAGCCACCATTAAATTTGAAAGGAGCCACAGCCTGACAGCCATAGAGGCAGTGAACTGCTAAAGATTCACCGTATCCAGGGCATGACATTATGGAAGGGAAAGCTCACCTCTCTCCTTCTGCTGCCTTAGCCTTCTCTCGAGTGAATCAGGCACTCATTTCTTGCTAGGTGACCAGAGGTTTTCATGTGATAAAAATCTGCTTGATGAGTGGTTCAAACTCACAATTATCAGCTCCACAACCAAACAGTCCAACCATCTGGCAATGGATCCATTCAACAACATGATCTAGGGGCAAAGTGTGTACAAGCTCAAATGCAAATACACACGAGTATATTTACAGGCCCTGACAAGACTTTATTCTCATATACCTGCTTTTAGTTTCAGTTTCATCATGGAGGTGACACTGCGTGCGGACTAGTCCATGTAACCTACACCACATCTGCTTAGTTTCGAGACCACACAGCACATGATTTAAAGCTGTGGGATAAATTAATGACCAAGATGAGAATCCAAGAAGAGGGTCTCACACCTACTTAGCAGATGTTTGACTTACGCATTAGACAGCGTGCTGGTCAAAGTTTGGGTAGCTACCTAACATTAACTGTTCCATTATCATTGTATGTGTGTGTGGTGAGTATACATGTGTGTGTGTGTGTATGTGTCTGCATGGGTGTGTGGACATACCTGCACACAAAAACACATACTTACATACAAACAAACTTAAAAATTGTTCAAAGTATCAATGCACAAAGCCTTATGACATACGGAGTCATGGACTGTCTCCCTCATGAATGCATAAACACACAAAGCCACAGCACACAACACACCTACCTCTATAATGGTCGTCATTGGACAGCCCTTTTCCCTCTCCCTCCGCCATCTCACGCCGTCGCTGGAGCATCTCGGCTCGCTGGACGGAGGGGGCAGGGAGAGGGTTGTGAGGAGGCTTGGTGGGGGTATTGGCAGAGGAAGAGTTGCTGCCAAGGAAGATGCTGGCCGACTTGTTGAGCTTGGTGTAGGTGGTCAAAACTTCTTCCAGGTCCCCCTCACTGTCAACACCCAGGTACCCTCTAACTGGCTTTGCTGTTCTGACTCAAGGTCCATCAATCATTTGTTTGAAGGATATTATTTCACAGGCCCCCTTCAGCTATTCTAGGTGTTGGACTGGGGCGAAGGACAGACAGGGGAACTAGGATCTAAGACGACCGCAGATTTGATGACATTTGACCATACCTGTTCAGTTTTCACAGCTATGTGGCTGGCTGCCATTTTTCTGCAACTACTGTTCTTTTCTTCTGATCTCTAAAGCTGATTGCTCCCTGTCCCCCTCTAACAGTCATCCAGGAGGCATGTTTTTGTGCATTTTCTATATAAAACGTAACTACTTTTTTTCCCCCCTTTGACCTCTAAACCTGATTGCTGCCTTTCTCCCATTCTCCTTCTGAAAGCCATCTGGAAGTATTTTGTGCATTTTCTGTCTGATTTGTACTGACTGCCACTATATTTTTTCCATGAATTGTATATATTTATACTCTCCAACTGGTATACATTCTAGGTGTCCTTCACTCTCTCGCCCCGTAACTTCAACATTAATACAATGAAATGAAAAGGAGGAAAAAAAAAACAAACAAAAAACCCCCGAAGGAAACATAAAGAGTAGTGGAGACAGCCAACAAACCTGGCGGTGGAGACAAACTGTTCAAACTTGTGTTCGTCCAGCCTGTTGTCGGCGTCAGAGTCCTGTCTCACCCGACTATGGCTGCTCAGCCTCTCCGATTTGACCTGCTGCTTCAGCTGGTCCGTTTCCTGCACAGCATTCTGGGACTGAACAGACTGATCACAGGTTTGTGTGTGGTGGAGAAGCGGAGGGGAGCCAAATGAAAGAAGGTTAGAAAAAGGAAGGGAAGTGTGGAGAAGTAAAGGGGAGACGAGAGCTGGAAAGTGGGATGGCGAGATGTGGAAAAGGGAAAGAGATGATGGAAGATGGGAAGGGGAAAGGGTGTGTGGGGAAAATGGCTGTGGTACCGCTCAAATGCTAAAAATTTGTGCATGTAGGTTTGGCGTTGTTAATGAAGATTAGGGAAGTGGCCCACTTCAACTACAGGTGTGCTCGTGACTGACAAGGCCAATGCAGGATAGGCAGGCCCAGCTGCTGTAGCTGCTGGTAACGGTCAGATCAGCGTTTAATGTTGCAGCATCATGATTCTTCCTCTCGTGCCTTTTGTCCTCAAGGGTGGTCCCACAGGCGTTTTTGAAGGAGGAGACAGCTTGGTTAATGGTGTGACGCCCGGTACTGCGATTCGCAGCTAGGGAGAACCACCAGCGACCATTGATATGATGGGCACCAAGGGTTTTTTGTAACAGACTTTGAATCGCTTCTTCAGTGCCTGTCTATTGCAATGGCCAGTGGGCAATTCATCACATAGGGCATTCTTGGACAGGTAATGATCCTCCATCGTAGACATGATGATTCGTTCACAGATGCGTTAGGATAGTGTTCATGCATACTGCTGACAAAGATGGCCACCTTGATCAGACCTGGGGGTTGGGGTGAGGAGGGAGACAGACTGATCCCACGAGATACTGCTATAGCCGACATCCCATATATGACATCAGTTCATCAGCAAAAATGATCAATAGACCTGTGTGTTAACAAAGCTGTCAAACAAGTTTTTTGTTGTTGTGGGGGGTGAGGGGAGGGCACAGGTCTTTTCTCTATTATTATTTAGTATTTATCATATTTTCATTCACCTTACTGTCATTATCATTATTATTTCTATCATGATTGTCACTGTTGTCATTACCAAATCATGATTATTGTACAGTTGCTTTTTTGTCTCTCTTTCATCCATGTAATCTGAGCCCATGTTTAGAGCTTCAGTTCGTTCCTGGGGAATGGAGTTTAACCTCTTTCTGGTGACTCTTCACTGATGCCAAACCATCCTCTCACTAAAGACATTTTTTTGTGTTTTAACTAAAGTCAGTTAAAAATAAACAAGAAAACAAACACACCTTAAAATGCATGTGTCTGCATAATGCTACAGACATTTTCTTGTATTTTGATTAAAACAATGTAAAACAAACATGTCTTAAAGAGCATGTGTCTGCGTGTATGTATGCATTGTATGCGGATTACATGTACGCAGTTGTGTAATGCAGGTATACACACTCATACAAGCACATGCCACAATATCAAGATCCGTACTTTGTTGTAGATGTGAACAAAGTCGCCCAGCTGCTTGGCCAGAATGCGACGGCGGTCTCCCAGTGGCAGCTTCCGACTGGGAACCACCACACGGAACGTCTGCTGTAAGTTGACGGCCGCTCGTTTCAGAAACCGCAGAACCAGATCCTGAACAAACACAAAATGAGCGTCTGTCTGGTGAATTTGTTCTCACTGACCAGCACTACCTGCAACTGTTCTGAGGGGAGGGCAATACACAAACAAAAAATTTATTGTATCATGCTCTGTAAGTCTTCTCCATTGTTCCGAGAACTAATATACTGACTCCTGCAATGTACCCGTTGAGATCCAGGGAAAACAGTGAAAATAATCAGTCAAAGAGGTATTCAGTCCACCTCTCCTGAAACACACTGATGGCAAAGTTTAATAAGCACAGCAAACAATATGGGAGCCTAAGGCAAGGCAAGGCAAGGCAAGGCAAGCTAAGGCAAGGCAAGTGCAAGGCAATGTCATATTCCTGTAACCATTAGGGACAGTGAAAAAGACATTTCAGCAACAAATACAAACATTACAGAGATAAAGACAGGCATGCCTAGAGTGAAAACTCAAGAAAACAATAAACCACAATGCGTTCCTTTCAAAATAAACGAGTGGTAAGAATTCAGACTCGGAATGGTTCATTTTGATAAAGTCAGTCCAATTCTTTTAACTGAAGAGGACCTTATGGAAACGAACAAATATCCAAACAACTACACACCACACACACACACACACACACACATACACACACACACACACACACACACGTACACAAATGCATGCACACACATGCGCATGCGAGCACGCAAACACGCGCACACACACACAGACACACACACAAACATACATACACTCAAATACATAAACACGCACACATTATTACACCATAACCACTTCTACTCACCATCTGCTCATTCAAGGCGTCCACATCGTCCTGCAACAGTGGCCCGCTCTCAGAGATCAGACGTTGCTGAACCCGAATGAGGTACATAGCAAACGCTGACCGCGCCTGCACCTTGTTCAGGGTGCCTCCCTTGACCAGCAAATCCACCACGTCATACTTGGGCTCTGGTGGTGGTGGGGGAGACGGTAGAGGCGGCATAGGATGAGGGGCTTCAACCTTCACCTCCTTCACTTCCACAGACTCTTTGGAGGTGGATGAGGTAACTGGGTTGTTGGCTGAGGTTGCAGAATTGGAAGGCATGGCGGCACTGGCCCTCTTCTCTTCTGTATCGTATTGTTTCCCTCGTCCATCACCCTGTTTGAATTCATTTCACTTTGAACTTATGGATGTCATTATTGTTGATGTCTAAGGGTTGACTTGGATCCCTTCATCCGCTTTGTGACATATCTGACTACTGAATCATTGACACTTCCACCATCAGTACAAAGACTTTCCTTTTTGAATAATCATAGTATACTGTAGAGATTTTCACATTTCTTACCAATTTTTCAGGCCTTCAATTATAAAGGTTGATATAATCTGAAAATCAGGTGAGTTTTGGAAATATGTGAAACGTTCCTAACCATGCATTTCTGAAGAAAGACTCCCTCCTTTCAGTGGCTTGTTTAGATCTCCTCTTCAAAGCTCATGGGCATTTCTAATAGAAAAAGCATACTGTGTGTGTGTGTGTGTGTGTGTGTGTGTGTGTGTGTTGTGTGTGTGTGTGTGTGTGTGTGTGTGTGTGTGTGTGCGTGCGTGCGCGTGTGGGTGCGTGCATGTGTGCGTGCATGTATGCGTGCGTGCGTGTGTCTGTATACACGTGTGCTTTTGTGAGTGTGTGCGCGCATGCATATGTATGTATATAAGTACATATGTATGTGAGTGGGGAGCTGTAGCTTGAATGCTAAAATGAATCTGCACCAGTAATTGCTTGGGACCCCTTAAGATGGTTTTATCTCCACTGGGTGAGTTAAACTTCTGTCCGTGATTAGAGTATTGACCAATGACAGGCAGAAAGAAATGTTCAAGCTCTCAAACTGGTCAACACAGAGCAGTCCTTGGTTTGCTTCACTGACGGGAAACCTGTGCTGTATGGGTGCTGCTTTTATTTTTCAATTACTTTGATACTGTAAACTGGACAGGCCAGTGGATGGAAACGTGTAGATCACAGAAGTATGACTCCTTTTATACGTCAAACATCAAAATCTGTGATGCATAAGAAGAGAGTTGACCACAAATGGGTCTTCACTGAGGAACCAAATAACATGGTTCTAAAGACCAGGTAAAACTTCTCTCAGCAGAGTGAAAAGAAAAAGGAAGAAAAAAAGAATGGCAGCTATACCACTTGGCTGAAAGGTAATCAACTCAAAAGTAGTACAGCTCTAGCTGCCTCTGTGCAATTAGATTATGAACGGTTCAAAGCATATTTGGTGTTTTACCAGTCTACATCTGCTGACAGGTGCTTTGAGGTCTTGACGAATTTTAGGCACGACACTCACACGGCTGCTGTTTTCCTGGACAGTCATCATGTTCTAACTAAACTGAAATCCTACCAGGTATGACAGTTTTAAAGATTAGAACACAGAGCAAAGAGCACAATGCGATAACTGTTTTCAGGTTTCACAGTTCAGTGTTAGGAGAAAGCCGAATTCAGGCTGTAAGGATGAACTGAGTATGAACTCATTAAAGGAGACTACTCCTATTTGCCAGATGGTTAAAGGAAGAGCTAGCTCCCCTTCTCTCCATTTCAATCTTTTTATGGGAATCCTGGTGTATGGCGTGTTCCACACCTCGTGGAGATAAGGCATCTTCTTGGCCAGATAAGTACATCATAAAACTACTTTTAGTAGTAAAAATTTCTTTTTCTCTCAATCTGTCGAAAAAGACCCCCCCCCCCCCCCCCCCCAAGCAAACCCTATTCCTGACCCCTTTAAAAACGATCAAAGTATTTATGTTTTTACCTCCTCCTCTTCTGAATGGTTTTCTGCTTCTTCTTCATCATCAGCCACTCCCTGAACAAGCCGAGGACGTGTGTCTGCAACAATACCAGAGACAGTGTGAACATCTTGTATTAAAGCAAACAAAAAATGCTGAAAAAAAATTATACAAATGATCAGTAACACTCACAAAAATCAATAACACTTACAATCAATCAGGCTTACATGCCGTTTTAAAAGAGACAAAGTTGCAACTTTGTATGAGTGTTTTCACTTTGTCTTTCAGGCTCCTGTTATATGCTTTGTGTGAGTGTTTTCACTTTGTCTTTCAGACTACTGTTGTAGGCTTTGTATGAGTGTTTTCACTTTGTCTTTCAGGCTCCTGTTAAAGACTTTGTATGAGTGTTTTCACTTTGTCTTTCAGGCACCTATTGTAGGCTTTGTATGAGTGTTTTCACTTTGTCTTTCAGACTACTGTTGTAGGCTTTGTATGAGTGTTTTCACTTTGTCTTTCAGGCTCCTGTTAAAGGCTTTGTATGAGTGTTTTCACTTTGCCTTTCAGGCTCCTGTTGTAGGCTTTGTATGAGTGTTTTCACTTTGTCTTTCAGGCTACTGTTGTAGGCTTTGTATGAGTGTTTTCACTTTGTCTTTCAGGCTACTGTTGTAGGCTTTGTATGAGTGTTTTCACTTTGTCTTTCAGGCTACTGTTGTAGGCTTTGTATGAGTGTTTTCACTTTGCCTTTCAGGCTCCTGTTGTAGGCTTTGTACGAGTGTTTTCACTTTGCCTTTCAGGCTCCTGTTGTAGGCTTTGTGTGAGAGTTTTCACTTTGCCTTTCAGGCTCTTACTGTAGGCTTTGTATGAGTGTTTTCACTTTGTCTTTCAGGCTCTTACTGTAGGCTTTGTGTGAGAGTTTTCACTTTGCCTTTCAGGCTCTTACTGTAGGCTTTGTATGAGTGTTTTCACTTTGCCTTTCAGGCTCTTACTGTAGGCTTTGTATGAGAGTTTTCACTTTGCCTTTCAGGCTCTTACTGTAGGGTTTGTATGAGTGTTTTCACTTTGCCTTTCAGGCTCTTACTGTAGGCTTTGTATGAGTGTTTTCACTTTGCCTTTCAGGCTCCTGTTGTAGGCTTTGTATGATCAGTTTCACTTTGCCTTTTAAGCTCCTATTGTAGGCTTTGTATAAGTGTTTTCACTTTGCCTTTCAGGCTCTTACTGTAGGCTTCGTGTGAGTGTTTTCACTTTGCTTTTCAGAAACCTTTGTAGGCTTTGTATGACTGCTTTTATCCTGCGTTTTACCCACCAATCGTAGTCTTCAATTTAGCCACCCATCACAAGTCTTTGTATGATTGCTTTCACCCTGCCTTTTACCTGCCTGTGGCAGTTTGCCTTTAAGCCACCTGTCACAGTCACTGTATGATTGTTTTCATGGGTACCCACTTTCACTGGTACCTGCACAGGTATCCACAAGCGTATATACATACATATCTACATTCACAGATGTTAACTTAAAAAACAAAACCAATCAGTTTCAAAGCATACTGTGTTACCAAAGAAAAGTGTACCTTTCTTTCGAGAACCCTTTCTCCGGCGTCGGGATCTAGCTCCCAGCTTGCGTTCATACTGCCTTGCCCGCACTAAAGCTAATGTGTAGCTTTCGATGGTTTTCTGAAACACACATTACAAATCACAGACCTTCAAACAGAATTGGGTATCTTCCAAACAGAGATCATTCTCAAACATGAGACTAGGCTAAAGCGCCGGTGCCTGATTCAGGCTCATATTGTAGGCTTTGTATGAGTGTTTTCACTTTGCCTTTAAGGCTCTTATTGTAGGCTTTGTATGAGTGTTTTCACTTTGCCTTTCAAGCTCCTATTGTAGGCTTAAGTATGAATTTTCACTCTGCCTGTCATGCTCCTATTGTAGGTGTGGCATTAAACCCAGATTTACTACACTAGCCCCTCTCTAGAAGATATACATTTGAGTACCTGTAAATGCTTGTTAACTGGTTTAAAAATAATGTATTCACTGAATCATACCAAGACACAAAGGGTGGGAGGGCAAGGGATGGGTGAAACAGCACCGACTTGAAAACAAAAGAGAAATGCATAGCAGGTTTATGATCTATTTTTTGAATATTTAGCATAAGATGATTAAAAGTCATCAACTTTCATCACATCCCACGACTGAGGGGTTCGGATGATTCACACATATAAACACACACAGACACACTCACACACACACGCATGCACATAATCTGGTAAATATGAATATAAATATGTGTGTGGTAAATATGAATGTCGATCCTAAATCTGACCTTTGGACCAAACCTTGGTCAACTCGGCCCAGCCTTACCTCAGAATCCAGCTTGCTTTGCCCCACCCCTGTGACTTGCAGTGGCCCGGTCCTGTAGGGAGAAAACAAGATGACATGATTTCTTCTATCATAGTCACAGTCATCTGTTGTTGGAAAGAAGTGGTAATAAATCATCTGAATCAGTACCTGCCACGAAAATTGCTGTGAAATCATCTCTTTATTCCTTCCTGATTCACTGTTTTTTTTCCCCAGTGACTGTGATACTGAAGCTTGCTGCAGCACTGAACAGATGTGTGTTTGTGTGCATGCGTGCGTGAGTGCGTGCGTGCGTGCGTGTGTGTGTGTGTGCATTAATTGATTGGTCAGTGGATGGATCAATTGATGGATTGATGGACTGATTGATGGATTAATACATCTATGTATCTTTCTACCTATGTATTTTAAATGTATATTTTGCACTTTGGGCTTTTTATTATGACAAGCTGTATATATGTCAACGTTCATTATTTCTTGTTTCTTCCAGGTACTGCACTGGGTCAAATTCTTCATATCTCTAGATCAGATTTATACTTTTCATTATGTCACATTCTCAGACATGATATTCAAGTTTGCACTTAGGAGTTAATTGAAAATCCTGCCTGAACATAAGCACTTACACATTCACATAAATGAAAACAGGTCAGAATGTCTGTATAATCTCACATAATCTTTTTAAACATAGGAAGGGGAGAAACTGTGACTTATGTGCTGAGGCTTTGTATAAATACATCTTCTGAGGAAGCAAACCTTGATTTTGAAGCTGAAGACAACATGGCAGCAGGGGGTTTGGCGCCCACCATCTTGTGTCTGAATGAACAGAAAATTGTAGCCAAAAGATTAATACAAGGAAACATGAAAAGAGAAATTATAGCTGATACATCATAACAAACGTATACACAAACTAGCATTGCAGCCGACAGATCCAAACAAATGAGAATCACAACTGAAAGATTCTTAAAAAAAGACACAACTGTAGCTGAAAGATCAAAACAAACAGACAAACAATGAAGAATTAGAGCTGAAAAATCAGAACAAAAATAAAAATATATCTAAAGGTTAAAACAAACACTCAAACATACAAGATCTGCTTTTGAAAGATGAAAACAAACACACAAACAAGAAAAACAGCTGTAATATTGAAACAAGCACAAATACAAATTATTGCTGATAGATTAAAACAAACAAAGAAAACAAATAAAACAAATGACTCAACTTCTGACAAAATGAAGTGCACCATAAATAAGGGAGACAGAAACAGACTTGATCATTACTGAAAAACAAACAAAATAAACAAACAAAACAAGGTGCAGAGTGACCCTGTTTAACATGTATTACGAAACAGGCAAAACAGGTTTCCACAATATATCTTCTTGAGATATCACAAACAACAAGACATAAACATGAGCAAAACAATACTCCCTGGATGGCTGTCAGTATCCGAATAATTAAACCAATCATAACAGGTGTATAACAACTTTTAACCCTTTCCAACCTTCAAAGTTTTACAGCCTGTGTGACCTCCCCTGCCTGGCCAGTAAGGGCTGATCTGTTTGAACGGAAGGGGTACTTTGCTTGAACTCTGTTACCTCAAAAAACTATTTTGCCCAGAGGCATAAAACGAATATCACACAGTTAGAGCTCAAGTGATTGTATTGCAAGATCTTACAATTATGTGAAACATGATGTGCTTTTGCTTTTTGATGCTTTGATAAACCAAAAACATTGTCACATGAACAGACTGGGTACTCCATTGCAACTGTAAAATATCTGGAAAATTTTTCTACCAAGATGTGAAAATCTGCACATTCTTATAACAAAACTGTCTGGCAACATATTAAACTTCCATATTATGCTTCTCTGGACTAATGAAGCTTTCAAAAATTTCAAATATCACCTCATTTTTTCTTCTTTTCCATGTTTGAATGTAAAGGGGAGATTCTATTTCAATTCAAAGACTTCAAAACTTTGACATGTTATTGAAAAAAGCTTTCATTTTTTAGCTGTGTCAAATCTTAAAACTGTAACCTGTATAGATTTGGAGTAATACTGGTTTGAGTACCTCAGGTCCATACCCTGAGTGTTGCTTGGGCGCAGGTTCGTGGCACCATTTAAAAATGCCTCAGCAATGTTTGGGCCCAGGTTGAATGAATTAGAAACCAACAATGAAAAAAGAAATCAATCAGCCAGAGATAAAGTCGAAATATTTTTCATTCTATTAATGAAAACAACCGACCAACCATCCACTTCATTACTTTTTCTTTTTTTTATGCTCTTATCTTTTCATTTCCCCTTGGGGTATTACCCCCCATCAACATTCTCAAGACACAACCGCACTCAGGCTATCCTGTCCCATCCCTAGCATCAAAAGTTCACAGGAGCAATGAACATCAGGTCGTCAAGAGGCAACCCACCAGAGGAGACACTGCACTCTCCTGTGTTATTTCAACTGTGCTCAGTGGTAGCTGTTCTGATCCAACAAAAGCAGGACACCACCTACTATGCTTTCTACTGACAGTTAAGTAGCACAGCCAATGTGCATGAGTATTTCCTTCAGAAAGCACCACCATATCCCTTTAACAACAGACTCCATACACATAACCAGCACAGGGAAGGACGGTTATTCTGGATAATCTGTCAGAGGTGGACAAAACCTGGATCACTGACCTTTCAGGGTACAGGCGCTGGTGAAGCATCAGGTTGTGGGTGGTGTTGAACTGCAGGAACACTCTGCCCAAACACACACACATTGCACATGATTGCTTTATCATTCCATGACCAGCAGGTCCTACCTCGCTTGAATGGATGCAAATTGAATTTTAACAGTAACAGGTGCATCTGCAATTTACCAGTTCAACTGTAGACTTTGTTGTTAGACAAAAATGCCTGGATACTGATGACATCCATCCCCATACAATATGCTGGTTATGCCTGGGGTTCAGGTATGCTTGTTTTCTCTCTGCCTGAGTGGCTTTCTCTCAGTCACACACACACACACACACGCACGCGCGCACACACACACACACACACGCATGCACGCACGTGCGCGCGCGCACACACACACACACACATTCACACACAGAGACAGAGGCTCCCTACCTTTCTTTTCAATACACATTAGTCAACATATTCACACACAACACGATACCATGCAGATACATACACACACAAACACTTGCATACATGCGCGCATGTGCACACAGACACGCACTCTCCCTCTCTACATAAACACATAAATTTACAAACATACACACACATACTCTCCACGCACACAAACATAGTCACACACCAACATATACTCACACACCTACATCCACTGACACCCACCAACACACGCATGCATGACACCCACACACATGCACACACAAACACCCCCCACTCCCCACCCCCATCCCAACCCCCCCCCTCCCCTCCCCCCCACATCCACATTACCCATGCTGATCCCAGGTGTCTGGGCCAGGGAAGATCCGAACCCATCCTCCCTTCCTCTGCTCCTCCTCCCGGACGCGACGCACGATCTTGATTTCCTCGTTGTTGAGCCCCGCCATCCCTCCCGCTTTGGCCGATGCTGTTCCTGACCCTGGCTTGCCTGCAGAACTGGCGGACTGGGGCCGCCCTTTCTGTTACACCACATTCACCACAGTGCTTAGGAAAAAAAACAACAACACACACTGACAGAAATGGGCAACTGAATCAAGATGTAGGAAGTATGAAGTACTTTGATGTGTTGCACTGAGTGAACCTACCATGTTTTAGCTGTGAGTCTGAACCACCACTTATGGGACTGGAATTCTTATGGCATGAAAACGCTGTCTGTCTCTGTCTGGCTAGCTGTATAAGGGTAGGTATCTGATAAACTTCACAGAAGGTTAAGGCAGCGGGAAGAGAGGTTTGGATTCCTTCTTCCACAATGCCATATAGTGTAGACAGTGTGAACCTTAAACAACTCGCTGTCTTAGTGTATACAGTGTGAACCTTAAACAATTCGCTGTCTCCAGGGCCATTAGACTATCTCAACCATAAATCTAACAGAGACAAAGAGGGAAAAATGTACAAGTGAGGCACACCTTTAAAGAAAAGAGTTCTTCATATTAAAAGCCTTTGCAAAGGGTGTTTCATTGTGTCACAATACACGTGCAATGGTAACTCTAATTTACTCTCACAAAGTGTTCGTTCTGATCCAGAGGAGTGAGACAGACAGACACCCCTCTACAAACACTCTTTTTTTCATCTAGGACATTCTTGTCTTTGTCTACCTTCAGAAAAGGACCTTTTTCTCATCTTGTTTGTTTGTCTTTTTAAAACTGGCACATTCTTGTCTTTGTCTGTACCAGGTTTATCTCTCAGAGAAGACTCTTTTGTTTTAAAAGACCCCCTGTTTTCATCAGGATTTCCAGAGGCGTTATACAGATTACTCTGTCTTACTATGTCACATCAATGTAGATGTACTGTACAAAATGTGGTGTAATCACAGTACAGATACATACAAACTGTAGCATAATCACAACATAGATGCACACAAACTGTACTGTTACCATGATACAGATACATACTATCTGTATTGTAATCTTAACACCAATATCTTTGGAAAACATGAATTATATGATGTTTATCAATCTATCTGTCTTTTCATCTATATGCATCTGTCTGTCTAAGTGTTTGTGTGCTAGTGCATATGCCTTCATGTGTGCGTGCATGTGTGTGTGTGTATGTGTGTGTGTGTGTGTATGTGTGTGTGTGAGAGAGAGAGAGAGAGAGGGGAGAGAGAGAGAGAGAGAGAGAGAGGGAGAGAGGGAGAGAGAGTATTCCTAACACAAATATCTGGAAAACATCAATCATATAATGTTTATTGATCTGTCTGCCTTTCCATCTATCTGTATCTGTCTGTCTCTGTGTTTATGTGGTTGCATATATACCTGCATGTATATGTTGAGAGAGAGAGAGAGAGAGAGAGAGAGAGAGAGAGAGTGAGAGAGAGAGAGAGAGAAAGAGAGAGAGAGTGTGTGTGCGCGCATGTGTGTGTGCATGTGCATGTGTATGTCTGTGTCTGCGTCCATGTGTGTGCCTGTGTCTGTGCCCCTGTGTGTGTATAAATATATGTATATATATATATGTGTGTGTGTGTGTGTGTGTGTGTGTGTGTGTGTGTGTGTGTGTGTGTGTGTGTGTGTGTGTGCATGTGTGTGTGAGTGATCCCTAAATACAGAAATTGTAAAAGCCTTTTAATAACAGTCCATATATCACAAACATTCTAAAAACAATTAAGGTCTCCCTCAGTTTCTGAGAGAGTGACATTAAGGCAATTAATATACATATTCTTCCACTAAGAAAAGCAACATCATGCAGAACTGACAATGATCTCTCTGTATAGCAACTTCCCTTGCAACATTTCATTACACATAATGTTTTTCATACTGTTTACTACACAATAATTTTTTCAACATGCTAATGAACAAAGTGGGTCTATGAAGTCAAACATGTGTGTGTGTGTGTGTGTGTGTGTGTGTGTGTGTGTGTGTGTGTGTGTGTGTGTGTGTGTGAGTGTGTGTGTGTGCGTGCGTGCGTGCGTGCGTGCGTGCGTGCGTGCGTGTGTGTGTGTGTGCGTGTGCGCGCACATACGTGCGTGCGTGCATGGGTGCGTGCGTGCATGTGTATGTGTGTCCATGATAAACTTTAAACTGCCATTTTCTTTGTAAGTATGTTATTCACAGAAACTAAAATTTGGCATGGATATAGACATGTGCACTGATAATACTAGGCTAATCATTCCTGTTAGAATGATCATGTGTGGCAGCTCAAGCTGCAAAAATGGAATAAATATTCAAGAAAGGTTTGTTTGTTTTTTCTGCTACATACAAGCACTTTTAAGTAACCAGTATTCATAATGTAGTAGTAGTTTCAATAAAATGTAGTAGTAGTTTTCAATAAAAAGAAAAAAATGTAAATATAACTAGACATACCATGATCATGCTAAATAAAGGGAAGTAAATCCATGAGTGAGGAAAAAAAGTCTCCAAATCTTGGAAATTGGATATTCATTCTATTATTATTTACATACACATATATACATATATCAGCCTCATGCAATATGAACTGTTCTATTATCAAAGAACAGAAATAACAGCCAAAATTTCCTTTCCGCTTAAGGCAAAACTTGCTTCATGATAGCTGACGAGATTAACATTACCATAGGTCGTTAAAAGGGAAAGACAAGACTAAAAAATAACAAGTTTGTTTAATTCTTTCTTCTATTCAAACTATAACAACAACAAAACTTGCGTTCAGCCATGTTTATTACAGGAACTGCGGCCATCTGCCTGGTTAAATACTGCTGTTTGAGGGCGGTACTGTTAAATAGTAAGGTCTACGTTAACCTTCACAGGTCAGGCGTGAATCAACATCTGAACTCACCAGCTCTTCCTCGTCAGTGAGAAGAACCACTGACAAAAATGTTCCGTTGTATCTGTTCAGATGGCAGAGGTTACATGATTTTTCCCTGTTTGCCCATATATTTCCCTGTTCAGTAATATTTATAGCCTAGTCTCGGAAAAGAGCCAGAAGAGGGTGGGAGTTTTAAGGGTGTTAAGGAGGGAGAGGATGAGAGAGAGAGAGAGAGAGAGAGGGGGGGGGGCAGAGAGAGAGAGAGAGAGAGAGAGAGAGAGAGAGAGAGAGAGCGAGAGAGAGAGAGAGAGAGAGAGGTTAATTTTTAGTACAAAAGATGAATATTTTAATGTGAATTTCCCATTCCATGTGTATGTATAGCAACATTTTTCTTTTATAAAGGTAAGACAGTCTGACATAACTTTAAAAAAGGCAGAAAACTGGAAAAGTGACTCTTTTGAAAGACCACGTAATAAAAGATAAAAGAGTTGACACAGAGAAAAGTGTAGTCCTGACATGTTAAAGGTGAGCGTTATTATTGACTGAAAAGACAAAAAAAAGAAAACAACAACCTTACACCATGAACAAAAGGATTGGTACCACAAGTTGGTCTGCTAAAAGTTGTTTGAACCAAAGAAACAGAACAAAAATATAAGGAAACTCAAAACAACAATGGATTCCTGTAAACATGCACACACACACACACACAGCACGCACGCACACACACAGCATGCGCTCACGCACACAGAGCACGCGTGCACGTACACACACACACACACACACTCTAAAATAATACAAACAGTATACAAAAGACCCAAAGAAAAAAATCACCACATTTCTACAAAAACCGTTTATATCCCAAGCCATTTCAGAGTGGAAGTTAACATAAAGCTGTTCATCTACCTTTCCACCAACACTACTGAGAGTCATAAGTTTTAAGACCTGATGAGTATACCTTCAGAAACGCAAAGGGCCACCCTCCTCCAGTCCTACAGACACCCTGAAACCATCAGTTTGGTTGCATGCACTCTGGTTTTGACAGCTCTGGAGTATGTGGGGAGGTGGCTTGGTGGGACAATGTGCTTGTCTACACACCCCGAGAATCGCAGGTCCACGGTTCAGATCTCGTGTGGAACAGCTTTTTCTCCCCCCCCCCCCCCCCACCACACCAAACGAATGCCCTGATCCAGCTTGGCAAATACATGTTCTGACCATGAAGGAGTCTTGTGACAATGGGGAGATAAGTATCTGGGGAGCTGGAATAGCTTAGCGGGTGGAGCAACAGACTCATGATCCTGGTGATTCTGGAATAGCAGGACTTCTGCTGCGTCATTTCATTACAAAGGGGCAGGTGGGTGGGGGGGAGGGGGGCGGATATTCTCCTCAGAGATAACATTGGATGTGACTCCATTTCTTGAAAAGTCCTTTGAATGAGACTATAAACAAAGGTTCCGTCTGTGAAGTCATGCAAAATCCTATAACCAACTTTCGGAGGAAAAGATCAGTTTGGCCACTGATATGGACAATTCATATACACTTAAAAAGCATGAAACAGGAAAGGAATGAAAGCAGCACCAGCATGCAGGTCTTCTGTCAACTCTACCCAGGTAGGCGGCCTGTTGTGTAAACAAAAGCTTGGACTGTAAAGCACTTGGAGCTTGTCTCTAACTGGGGATAGGAGTTACATAAAATGATAATAATCATCTCCCTCAGGACCCTCCCATTGGATTTATCTCTCTTGACAGACCCATCATCTCTCCTCCCTTGGACCTTAAGAAATGGTCGGAGTGCCAGTTCTTCAGAGACAGGACTTTGAACATGTAAAAGAACCCAAGGCCGTAAGACAAAACTTCTCATGAAAAGACATCACTTTACCGGTACCCCCAAACACATCCAAAAAAAACAACAACAAAAAAAATACTGGGTGGTGCCGTTCTAAGACTACATAATCTCAGCGGGGAGAACAGCTCCATTTTAAGATGGAGGAGTCTGTTGTGATGAGAAAGCAATTCAGTAATATTCAAACTTCACTTGGGAAAACTCAGAACCTCTGTAAGTTCGGGGACTGAAAGTGCTTAGTCAAATAATGTGCGCATGCAAACAAGCAAGCCAGCATGGAAATAAAATTGTAAGAGTGGTTCTGTTGAGATTATGTGTAGCCAAATGCACAGAGTGTTGGACTTCCTGTGTGTGTGTGTGAGTGTGTGTGTGTGTGTGTGTGTGTGTGTGTGGTGTGTGTGTGTGTGTGTATAATTGGTGGTATGTGTGTGGTTGGTGTGTGTGTGTGTGTGTGTGTGTGTGTGTGTGTGTGTGGTTTTGCACACACACATGCATACATATCACAGCAAAACTACACATAGTAAGCAACTCTCCAATCTGAAGCTTTTGTTTCTGAAGCATCACCAGCTCAATGAGGCGTCATGCTTGACAGAATGGATCACAGCCAGAGGATGAGGCAAAGACAACAGCATTTCCACAGAAAGAGATGCCAGCGACAACACAACTGAAAGCCTGAACGCTCTGGAATACGAAAACACAAACTTACAGCTAGAAAAAAAAGCATTAGTTCAAACCCCTTGCACCACATCTTATCATGAACTATGGTTATTTTACTAATTAAATAAAATCTAAAAATGTAAAAAAAAAAAAAAAGTGCTAATCCATCTGAAATATTTGTCAAAATCAGGATTCCACACTGAATCATGGGTACACTGCCATCGTTAGCAAAACAGGCACACATATGAATATAGGATAACATGAAAAGGGATAAAAGCTTTATCAGACAGACCACAATCTTTGACACATTCTGATTCTACAGTATGGATGGTATACAAAGGCATTATTGACATCACTGCATTCCATCGTCTCAGAATACAGATAAGTTCGCCGGATGATGTGAAGTACTCTTTGTCTACTCCCTATTCATGCGATCCCAGATGTGTGGTATACCAGAGTGTAATGTAAATCACTCACTGTCCTGTATTTCCCTACAAGCAAACACACACACACACACACACACACACACACGCTGGTATAAGAAGTTTACCAAGACTGGAGGAGACTGGAAAAAAAAAAAGGACAAAAAGATTTTCTTCAGTACAATGCACAATCCCTCTAGAACGTTCTCTCAGACTCTTCTCAGACCAACACAGACACTCACATTCACAAATATTGACACACACAGTCAAGCCTGGCAAGAGTAATGCACCGACTGTGTGCCTGCGTATTTACAGGTTAGCAGAAAGTTAGTTGGGACAAACTCGATTCATCGATTGTGTGAATGCACACAGTGTATAAATGCTCAAGATGGGATAAAAATAATACATCTACTATGTGCATGGACACACACACATTTAACAAATGCTTTCGTCTGGACGAGAGTAAAGACCTATCAATCATCCTGTACTAGTACTGTAACTTTTGACAGCAGAAAGTAACTTCCCATTGTGGCACAGTGATTGGTGTTGTGGATTATGGGGCGGGAGGTTTGAGTTTGAGTACCAATACAACATACATTTGAGGGACACTCTGGCTGTCTGACTTCCACCCAGAGCAGCTGAATGTGCTATGGGGTCAGAAGGAAAGTCTGGAAAAGAAAAAAGACTAGTTGAGTTGCAGCCACCTGTGGACTTGTGTTGCACAAATTTCATGACCCAATGCTGCAGGTGTCCGTATCCCTGGGGCCAGGTTGATATCAGGATAAATTATGAAAAGAAGCAAAGAGTACAACCCTGACATGCAGTTTCAGACCAGAATGAAACTCCACAGCATCATCTTCACAAGCCTCATTGATCATCATGTTAAAAAAAAAAATGTCTGAAATTCTTTGGCCCTTCCTATCTTGCTTTGATGGTGACCTTGTGTTTCAGTTTCCTCTCTGCATCCATGCCTGTGATGAGTTTTGTGTTTTCTAGGTCAGCAAGTTCATGCAATCTGTTGCTGGTTAAATGTGGGGGAACCAGAGAGACACACTCACTCACTGGATGTCACAACTAAACAATTAATACACTGTAATTTTCAGGCTATAAACTGCACCATTACGAAAGCCTCAATTGGAAAAAAAAGACAGAAAAAACACATCACCCACAACCAGCTGATTAGCAGCAAGAAAACACCTGTGAGAACCCATGGCGACATGGTGAAGTCTATGCATTCTGAGGTATAATTATCGTGAACTGGTGAAAAAAATAGGAGAGGGCAATACATGCAATGACGGAAATAAAATCAGTTTCTCATTGCTGTTCTCAGCAGCACAGAAAAACACTCAAGGACATGTCTTCAGTGTCAGATATGGATTGCTTCAAGAACTCTTCATCATAGTCAGCCACGATATTGGCAGACAACTGGTACTTCTGTCTTGTGCTTGCTGAGACTTCTGTGTTATCTGTTGTTAAGGCTATGCCTGCTTCTGTTTTTAACTGTTAATAACTGGTAACTGCTGAGATTTTTGGCTCTAGGAAAGTTTCCCTTGCTGAACACACCAGCGCTGGACATCGACTTGAGCTGCTGCATGGCTGCCCTTTTTCCTGATCCAGATTGATCAACTTCAATATGAAATCTTATGTCATCGAGTTGGCTTCTCAACTTCTTCATGTTTGCTTGATTGTGTGGTGTGATGCCGTTGAGTGACTGCCCGAGCCAAAATAATACTCAGCTATCGTTAATGATGCTCATTTTCCATGTTCTCATGTATGAATCATTGTTCCTGTGAAGAGAGACAAAATCTGATTGCTGCAAACATTTGTTCTCAGTTTTTCTTACAATCAAATGCAGATAAGGAGAAGATAACTTTCTGATGATCTCAGAACATACTCCGAAAAATCTAAAAGTAGGCTCTGCCAATGCAGAAGCTGCAGAGGGAGGGGGGGGGGGGGGGGGGGTCAAGTTTAGGGAAAAAAGGCTGTGGCTTACTTTTCAGCCATTATAGCATTCACTAAGGGCTTAGAAGATGGTCCTGTGTTCATGTCAGATCAGAACAGGCACCACTCAGGTGACTCAGCGGCACCCAGTCACTTTTTTTTTTATTGGATATTTCTGAAGACCTGACATTCCTTGCACCCTACAGACTGCAGACGCCGAGGCTGTGAGAAGACAACTCCGGTTGAGGCACTGTGGGAGAGCGGAATGAGCAGCTTGGGAACACAGCTGCGGAGAGGGGTTGGAGGATAAGACAGTGAACAAAATATATCCACAGCGTCATCACAGTCAATGTTTCTCTTTGTGTTAACGCCAAATCTTGACAGAAAACGAGAACTGCTCTTCATGTAGCGCATCAAATCAGAGACTACACTCCCTTTTGCCCTCTTGAAAAGCGAAGAAAAAGAGAAACCAGGTTTGAAAGCAGTTACAACACTGACAAGCTTGAAGTAAGGAAATAATGAAGTAGAACATATCATGAAGAGGTATAGAACACGAAAAATAACAACAGTCAAAACAAAACAAAACAGAAATAGCAAACATGAAAAACAAAAAAACAGCAACACCTCACCCCCCAACGCCCCCCCCCCCCCCCCACCCACCCACCCTAAGTTTACAGTAAATTATTTTCTTCCTTTTTTTTCATACAGAAACTAAACATCAACCAAAAACACCAAATACAAAAAAAAAAAAAAACTAAAAAAAAAAAATTATACAAGAAACAAATGAAAATAACTACTGTGTCGAGCCAATCATTTCCCTATTTTTTAACTAGAAAACAAACAAAAACAATTATAAGAAAAAATAACAAGAACAACTGAATAAAACCATGAAAAACAATTAAAAAACAAAAACCTTTCATACAACTAACAGCAATATGAACAAAGGTTTCATTCTCAGACAATACGAACATAGGACGAAAGAGTGAAAAACATATGGGGGAAAGGAACTAAAAAAAACAAAAAGAACAAAAAAAAAGGAGAAACGATAAGCATTTTACACAATACAAAGGCATTTTGGTTCAATATACACATTGCAATGTCAGCAGAAAAGGGAGGCAAGCAAAAAAAAAAAAAAAAAAGGGAATCAACTCACCATTCTTGCCGACACTGGCCTAGTAAAAGCAGTCTGATTGGAGAACAGAGAACGCGACAGTGACAGGGAAATCGAGCAATCTAACTGAAGAATACAAAGGTTGATAAAGATCTTTCATTTCAAACGAATGAACAAACAAAAGTCAACAAAAAGGGGGAAAAAAAAAGTAAAGACCAAGAACCACTTGAAACTAAAACGCAAACTTTCTACTGCTGACAAATTAATTCATTCTGACAAAGGAAATTAAACGTTCTGCAGTATGTTTTATGCACTAGAATATTTAGTAACATTGCGTCATATTCTTTACTTCCAACTCCCCCCCCCCCCCCAAACACTTTTTTTTTTCTTTTCTTCTTTCTCTCTTCTTTAACCTAGTTCTAAACCATTCTTTCTTTCTCAGGCCTCTTTTCCCTCTGTTTCATTCCCACTACAGATTTTCACTCAGTTTGTACTGCATGTTCGTGCAGTAAGGGGAAGGGATTGTGAGGGAAGGAGGTGGGGACAGAGGGTGGAGGTAAAGATGAGAAAAGAATAGAGCAGACTCTGGTTGCAGAAATGGAATCTGTTTGCAAGATACAGGCACTTGATTTAGCAAAGCTAAATTCATGATTATACAAGAAGTAATACATAAAAAGAGTAAAAAAAAAAAAAAAAAGATGAAGAGAGAGAAACCTCCCACAACAGGCTTTGTTCCCTCTACCTCAATACATAAAGACTACATGACAGTTCCTCTAACTGGAATGCTCTACTGTGGATTTAAATGGGAACAGAGAGAAAAAAGTTTGATGGAGAGACGATCACCTTGACATGCATCTGCAAATCATGAGTCATAAAAAAAAAAAAGAAAAAAAAATCAAACAGTTCA
Organism: Conus canariensis; assembly: GCA_033310375.1. NCBI lineage: Eukaryota > Metazoa > Mollusca > Gastropoda > Neogastropoda > Conidae > Conus > Conus canariensis. The sequence continues at coordinate 57,018,860 of CM065723.1, forward strand.
GTCGACAGCTAATCACTGAGCACCATTAAAACTATCATTTCAGAAAGACCTCCAAAATGTAATATCAGTACAAGTATAGAAATTAATCAAAACAAATCAAGTTGTTGTATTCATTTAAGCTCAAGCATGTGCTGTGTGTGCATTCTAATCCAACAGTGCCAAAAAAGTCCTAAACCTGAGTGTTTTCTGTCAAACAAAAACAATTAAAGCACAGCAACAATTAATAATCACATGCAACAAATAGTGCAAGTGATAGTGAATGTGTGTGTGTGTGTGTGAGAGAGAGTGTGTGTGTGTGTGTGTGTGTGTGTGTTTGTATGTGTGTGCGCATGTGCATGTGCATGTGCATGTGCATGTGTGTGTGTGTATGTGTGTGTGTGCGCGTGCGTGTGTGTGTGTGCGTGCGCATGCTTGTGTGCATGTGTGTGTGTATGTGAGTGCGAGAATGTTTATGTCTGTAAGTTTCTCTGACTGTGAATGTGAACACACACAACATGACCACACATATGTCCAAGCAAACGCGTGCTCTCTCAGCAAATCTTACGAAACATAGCAATAAACTAGCTGCACACCTGACAATGGCCAAATAAGAGTCCAAACACACACACACTGATCAAACATCCACACACTGAAACCAATCCAAACCCAAAAGGAACATTTCTTTAAAAAAAAAAAAAAAAGTAGAAGAAGAAGAAGAAGAAAATAAAGCAGCTGTGCACTTCTTTTATATTCAACCAGTCGGAAATGTCAAATCAATTATTCTAATAACCCACCTTTGCTCGTCCGGCGATTTTGGCAGCAATGTCTTGGTTCCTACGATTCTGCTGCTGTAGCGAACGCATCATGGGGTCGTGGCACACAATGCCTGTGAGTATGAGTAGGAAAAAAGGAATTTTTGCAATCTGATATCTTCACATGAGAAACTGCATCTGTGACTGGTGCAACAGAGCATTCCAAAGAAAAGAAAAATTAGTTAAAATAATGATTTTTTTAAGAAACTGCACCTGTGAATGATGCAGACAAGCATTCTTATTGAAAACAATCCAACAGTAGAATAATTTTTGAATATCATGCCAACTGGTAACACCCCTTCTTCCCCCCCTCCTCCACCCTGACACACACACAAACTCATCCTCACATAAATTTAAAATAATTATTTATAAGGCTCTGCCAAAAAAAAAAATTGAGAAACAAATCAAAAGACAAAACACGACACATTTCAACCTCTTAGGTCTTCTTCAGGCAAGATACACAACACTCAGGACAACGAAAATGAACGAGCATACACACACTCATACACACACACACACAGGCCAGTGACAAAAAAAGATGACCTCACACATCTTCAGCTCTCATCCTTTTAACCAACCCTGCTACCCTCCTTGTCTCCTCATACACAGACAGGAAACACAATACTGCTGATGGAGGCAATAGACTCACCAGACAGGCGGAAAAGATTACCACACACACACACACACACGAACACATACAAGCACACACACTGAAAGACACAGACACACATGCTCACACAAACACACACACAGACATACAAGCACACACACAGTAAGACACAGACATAAACACACTCACACAAACACATAGTAAGGCACACACACACACACATGCACACACACACACAGTAACACACACATGCACACACACACACACACAAACTGAGTAACACACACACACACACACACTGACACACACACAGAGTAACACACTCACACAAACACACACACTCTCTCTCTCTCTCTGTCTCTCACTCACACACATACACAGAAGAAGCATGCTGATGACAGAAACAACACACACACACTCACCAGCCAAGCTGAAGAGGTCACACAGCATGTTGCCCTTGATCTTCAGGTCCAGCGGACTGTCACTGGAAACAACACCCAACAGAATCACACCACCCACTTGTGAGGGCTGCCACTGTACACAGCCTTCTGAGAGAATGTTACACATTGTCATACAGAACAGAGACGCTCACTGAAGTTTTTAATGATAAAACCTCTCCCATGAAAGACCTCCCTAATCATGATCGCCTCCCACCAGTGGCTCTACTGCAGTGGTTAGAGTTGCAGACTTATGAACAGGGAGAATGTGCTCCAGTTCAACCAGAGGCATTCATTTGTGAGATTTCTCAGACTTGGCCACCTCCCTGTCCGGTGCTGAGAGTGCTCTGGGCTTCAGTGGAAAGGTTGGAACTACAGAGTCCAGTTTCAGACCTGCACTGTGCGTGAACACAGTGCAGGCCTCCAAGGCTGGTGCAGGATTGCTCCCGGCTGTTTTTTATTTATTTATTTTTTAATACCGATCGATGAGAATGAGGATGATTAAGATGATGCTATGGATTTCCATTTTGGTTTGAGACTACATGACAGGGCTGTACTCTACGCTTCCTTTCATAATATATCCCGGTGTCAACCAGGCCCGAAAGATACAGGCACCTGCAGTGTTGGTCAGGAAATTTGAGCAACACTCTCAGAAACGCATCCATTAAGTGGATGAAACTCGACTGTGTGGTCCCAGTCTTCCCACGAGTCCGCAGCAAACTCAACTCTGGGTAGGAGCGGTTGGGGCAGAAAAACCCACATGACTCTGATGGGATTCAAACCCATGACCTCCCAGCTGGGAGTCCGTGACCTAACCACTTCGCCACGGCGGCTGGTTGCACCCAGCTGGTTGTTCTGCAAGTTGAGGACGTATTCTCTGGGTCCCATTGCTCCTTTTTCTTGTTGCCTTTTGGTTACTCTGGAAAGGGCCCACTGAGGCAAGTATAATGTGAATTCATATTGGACGATCTAAGCAAATATCTCTGAAACTATACGAATTCCACATGGTTGCAGAATGTATGTTTGACTATAACACATTCAAGTTTTGCTTGCATTTGATCAAAAATGTGGTTTATAAAACCAGTCTGAGCAAGAAACATTGACAGAGGGATGATGGACCTGCGTAAATCCCATTCTGAGTAAGAAACGTTGACAGAGGGATGCAGGATCTGCGTAGATCCTATTATACAGAAACCACACATCAATGGATAATTCGAGATGTGTATTCCCTGTTTTGATGATGTGAGTTATACTATGTTGAGTCTCTTTGTGGACATGGACCTACCAAGCCAGGGAGGGAGACAAGTTGACTTCCAACACCCAGGGTTTCAGTGAGTCATCCACCAGAATGTCAAACCCGTACAGTTCTGGAAAACAAAACAAAACATTAAGTGAAACATCATCAGCCACATCTCTGCAACTGAGGACAGTGTTTAGTGGACTAGAAGTATAGCTGGAGGAAGACAACAGTTCCTGTTTCTGTCATATAGAAAGAAATCAAATCTTACCAGAATTTTCCTTTAACCATTTCCTGCTTCCACTTGACCGGTCACTTATTTTTGTACCTGTCATCAGAAGACTTTGGGACTACCATTTGAGTTTAATGCTACGCATGGAAATGCTGCCTTTGGCAACAAAGGATTACAGGCATGAAGCAGGTCAACGTTTTCAACAAGTTCTTCTGTCTTCCTGGTGTACATATAAGAGAGGTGTCCACTATGAAATCAATTTAAAATATGTTTAAAAAGATTTGCATTCTCCATGCAATTTTGCAACAGTGCACTGACTGGAACATGGCAAGCTGCTTCTGCCTGAGCTTATCCCCCCCCCCCCCCACACACAAACATACACCACACACACACACACACACACACACACAAATACTCACATACACTCTGACACAAACACATGCATAGATGTTATGTGAGAGCTATTTACTTGTAAGCAGAAAGTGTAGACACACAAACATTACATGACAAAAAATATTTACAGCGAGTACTGTGATTCAAATTGAAACCTGTGTTCTGGATGACCACTTCAGAAACATCCAATTAGGACTGAACAGAAAAAATATCTTGCATCTTACCAGACCAAAACAAATCAACAATGCCCAAGTAAAACAATAAAATGATACCTGCAAATCCATATTGGAAAATATGTCCATGGTCATATGCATATGAAAAGAAAACAATGCCACTGTGTAAGAAGCCATGTAAACTATGGAGGTATAAATCTTGATCTGTTTCAATGTTGTCTCTATCCACCCTGCAAAGTTCTCTTGATGACGAAAAAGTCTGTCTGAGTTGTACAGACATGCATGCACACAGACAAACGTGCTCATTAACACACACACACACACACACATACAAACACACACACACACATACTTACTCACTCACAAATACACACACACTGACACACACACATACACACACATTTGCGCGCGCACATACAAACACACACATACACACACACTCACACATATACACATATCCAGTAAGAAGTAAATAACTCATTTTTGCACTGACCGAAGCAGTTTCCTCTGAAAGGCATGAACATCTTGCAGGCAGTGGCGATCGACAGCTCCACAGACAGCAGCGTTTTGATCACAACGTCCTCGATCCTCATCATCAGAGCTGTCAACATCCACACAACACATTCGGCACTTTTCTTACTCTTTTCCTTTCTGCTGTCTCATCTTCTATGTCATTACAGTGGCACTGCCCCCACGCTGCTCATTCCAGGTCACCATCACAACGCACCTTGTCCTGCTGCAGCACTAGCACCAGCAATCCACAGGGAGAGGCAATAGTACAGTCATCCTGAGGCAACCCACCAGAGGGGACGCTGTGCTGTGGTTGAGTCACTTCGGTGGTGTTCAGGGATACCTGTTCTGACCCAGTGTATGTAGGATGCCACCTACTAAGCTCCTTATCGATGGCAATAATT
>CM065723.1:57026146-57058646 GCA_033310375.1 Conus canariensis
TATCTGCTTTTTTACATCAAGCCATCTATGAAAAAAGAAAGAAAGAGAAAAAAAATCAAATCGTGTACAATGCCTTTCATCAAAAGAAAAGTAAACATACCGTCTTCCCCCTCCCCTCTCCTCCCCTTTACCCACTGACTTCCATTCACGTAAAAGGCATCAATGCTCATTGCCGCCCCTATGGTTACATTCACGAAGTGTATATCTTTACCAATGTATTTCTTTTCTGCACAGGATGGACATTTTTTCAGTATCATATGTGGTTAACGATTCATGAGATAATCTTTCAATTTTTTCTTAAACGTGTTTTTATTTTTTGTATTTTTTAAGGGTTTTGTGAGTTTATTCCACAGATTTCCACCTGAATATACAAAACTGGATTTGTATAAATTGTTGCGTGGTCTAGGAATGGACAATAAATGATTATGTCTATGGCAATTGACTCTAAATGTTTCTGTAATCTTTTGGGGAGCTGTTCCATTAATAACGTTATGCATACAAAGGGCTTTATTGAAAAAGAGTCTGTTTGGGAAGGTTAATATTTTGAGTTGTTTGTAATCTTCATCAGTTAGGGAGCTCGATTTTAACAATATTAATTTCAATGCTCGTTTGTACAGACGATGAATTAATTTTAAATTATGTTCACTACAGTTGTCCCAAAGGGTTGATGCATAATCAATTAATGACAAAATATGTGCGCAGAAAAAAAGTTTTCGAGAGTGGCCATCGAGGAAATTTTTTATCCGAGACAACTGAAATATTTTTTTTGAAAGGCGTTTTGCTAAGAATGTTATATGTTCAGTCCAAGATAAATCTTTGTCAATAATGACACCTAGTGTTTTGTGTGAACTGACTTCCTCAACTTTATTGTTGGATATGAGTAAAGGCTGAAAGTTTGATTTCATTTTTTGTCGTTTTTGTCTTGTAGACACGTACATGCACTTTGTTTTAATAGCATTTAAAGACATATGGTTTAGTTGTGTCCATTCAGTAAGTTTATCGATATCTGCTTGAAGCTTAATTGTTAATTCATAGGCATCAGAGTCGTTTTCGTGAAGAGATGTATCATCTGCAAACATTTCGCATTTACATTTAACAAAACAAGGCAAATCATTTACGTAAATTGTAAACAAAAGAGGTCCTAACACAGAGCCTTGTGGAACACCATATTTGACAGGCATAAATGTTGACAATTTGTCAGCTACAGCTACTGATTGTTTTCGGTCACATAAAAAAGATGAAATAAGACTTATGAATTCTGGAGTCAGTTTGTAAAGTTCAAGTTTACGGCACAACAAAGAATGGTTGATGACATCAAAAGCTTTTTCAAAGTCTACGAAGAGAATACCTGCAAATTTATTCTCGTTTATGCTGCAAAGAAGACTGTCAATAAGCTGTATGAGGGCTGTGTGGCAAGAATGATGTTTTCGAAAGCCCGACTGACTTTCGTGGAGAAGTTTGTTATCAGCGAAATAAGAATACAGAGACTTATGCATGTGTTTTTCAATCGGTTTTGCAATGGCTGATAAAATGGATATCGGTCTGTAATTTGATGGGTTTGAAGAATCCCGGTTTTATACAGAGGAATAACTTTAGCTTCTTTAAATTTTAGAGGAAAAGTTTGTTTATCTATGCATAAATTGTATAAGTATGTCAAAGTATCTGTGATAGCAGGACATGACAACTTAAGTATTTTTGTCTCGATACCATCTAAATCACGAGTATTTGATTGGGTTGAAGTAGACAAAGCTTTACTAACATCTAAAATGGTCATGGGTTTCAGACTAAATGGAACACGAATATCCTTAGAATGGATGTATTGTTCTAAATAATTGAGATCGTTTTCACTAGATCTATCATTTAATATGATTCTATCTGCTATGGTTGCAAAATGATTATTTAGTTGATCTGCAGATATGTCTGAGCTCATTTGTTGACTTTTTGACACATGTTTATTAGTTAATATGTTAATTGCTTTCCAAATTTGCCTGGTATCTTTGGTAGAAGTTAACATTTTTCTAAAGTAAGTACGTTTCGATTTCCGTTTTAATGACGTCACTTTATTTCTTTGTTTTCTGAATTCTTCATTTGTTCCGAAATTACTCAAATGATTTCTTTTATTAATTTCTGTGTCAATTTCTTTAGTTATCCATGGAGGTTTTGGTTCCTGTTTAATCCTTTTCTTTATAAAAGGGGCGTGTTTATTATATACGGAAGTAAACGTATCAATCCAAAATTCAGCTGCTTTATTTGGATCTCTGATTTGATAAATGAGGTCAAATTGTGCTTCAGAAAGGTCAGTAAGGTAATCTTCTTCTTTAAAGTTTCTAAAGCTCCTGTAGTAAATAACTTTATGACCTACTTTTGGAATTTTTACACGGTTTTTGAACCAAGTAAGGCAAATTGGGTTGTGATCACTGCAACCATAGGGAGGGGAACAAAGTTCGATAATGGATTGTTTTGCATTTGTGTAAATATGATCTATTAGAGTAGCGGAGTTTTCAGTTATGCGTGTTGGTCTATCGATTAACTGTTCTAAATTATGTGATATATAGTTTTGATACCACTTTGATTTTGTTTTTAAGAGATCAATGTTGAAATCTCCTAGTATGATTGTCTCATAACTTAGAATGGTTACTTCATCCATTATTGCATTAAATCTGTCCTGCCAATCAATGGTTTCTGATGGGTTTCTATAGACAAAGCCTATTGCAAGCGGTTGACTATTTTTCATACTTATTTCAATCCAGACAGATTCAACACCATAATTTTCAAAATTAACTAGCCTTTTACATTTTAATGAGGAAGCATGATATATAAGTAAGCCAGTGGATTTTGGTTTATAGGGGTCTAGTCGCATTATTTGGTATCCTGGCATGTCCATTTCTGCATCTGATATATGAGAAGATAACCGGGATTCAGAAAAACAAAATACATGAAAACTGTTTCCATCACTGCGAAGTATAGTTGCAATGTCATCTTTTTTGTTTATTGCATTATTGATGTTAAGGTACCCTACACGAAGTCCATGTTTGGATGGCCATATGTCTGAAGTCCTAGGCATGTTGCAGTGTATAGCACTAGGTATGGCTTAAATAGAATGGTGAGAGGGAACACTAAATAAATCACTACTTATTTACAAAACAAATATTCACTTTCTAAACCAGTGGCCTAACTATTGAAATTCTAATAATGATATGGAAAAAAATCATATAAAAAATCAGAAGACAAGGTGAGTAATCAAACAAAGGATCAAATCTAAAAATCGCAAGTATCAAAGAAACCACGAATCAAAAAAAAAAAAAAAAAAAAAAAAAAAAAAAAAAAAAAAATTATGATTTGAAAATAGATTACAAATTAATCTGTGTAATTTTCACACAGCACAAGGTGAAAACCTATAGAGTATTTCAAAGACAAAAAAGGGGAAAACTACGTGAACAATACCAAGAAACGTTTGTACGAACGTAAGCAAAACACTTAAAAAAAACAAAAAACCAACAGGAAAGCACAATCAGTCTGAACCCTCTTATGAGTAGGCAACTGCATCACACATCATGCGCGCTCTCTCTCTCTCTCTCTCTCTCTCTGTCTCTCTCTGTCTCTCTGTGTGTGTGTGTGTGTGTGTGTGTGTGTGTGTGTGTGTATGTGCACATGCTTGTTTTTGTATTCTTACAATACTTAGTCAAATACTTAGTCAAATTTCCCTTCTTTACTTTTTCTTAAAAGCAAGAGGTCATCAAAGCTATTTTTCCCTCTGAAATGGAATCTGCCCCAACTGTCTCATCCACAGGATGTAGTCAACCATTTGCATCCATGGTTCATCATGTCGGCACAATTTACCTTGTCAAGCCTTCTTCATACAGGTAGATCACCAGAGGGTCGTATGACGTCACAGCAACATAGATACGAACATCAAACTTGAAACCTGAAAGAAAACACATTGCAAATTCATTAATGTTTGACAACTAAAAAAATGCTTTAAAAAGCTATTAAAAAGAGAAGAGTCATTGACTGCAACACATCATTTATCCCAACGTTCCCTGCTTCCTCCATCCCTAAAAACAAAAAAGCAAGTCAAGAACAACTGGGGAAATAATGGTCATGGGACGTGTCTTTTAAATTGGTTCTCGCAAGGCTTCATACACAAAATTACCATTTGCATTTTTCAAAGGGAAGGGGTAGGCAGTAAAAAAAAAGGTGGGGAGGAGTTAGGGGAGGGAAGGGAGAGGAAGGGAGAGGGGGAAGGGTGTTCCTTAGAATGTCTATAATCCCATCTTCCCACATCTATCCCCCCCACTTTCATCTAATCTCTTCCTGACATGGAGGTTTAACCGTCTTTGGTACAGTGTCTTGTGGTGTGTGTGTGTGTGTGTGTGTGTGTGTGTGTGTGTGTGTGTGTGTGTGTGTGTGTGTGTGTGAGCATGCGCATGTGCTCATGCATGTTTGCATGTGTGCTTGCGTGCTTGTGTGTGTGTGTGTGTGTGTGTGTGTGTGTGTGTGTGTGTGTGTGTGTGTGTGTGTGTTTGTGTATGTATACATAAGCGTACCAAGCAAACACGCACATGAGTAAAATATATGTAACTGTATGTGTTCTTTGGTTGGTGGGGACATCAGAGCTTGTCTTTTGCACATAAAATACACAAAGCCCTCAGAATATGGTTCTACCTTTCTACTCAACCCTACTCAAAGTGAGTTTAAGCATCCAGTAAAGCTGTGTAAATCAGGAGAAAATCTGAGTCGGTGAGGGTTTTTCAGAGACGATCAGAACACACAAACATAACATTTGCAAAGGAGAGGACAGGGGCAGAGGGCAGTGAATGGAGGGAGAGGAAGAAGTACAGATGTACACAAGGGGTGAAGGCTGACAGTGCCAGACTCACCATCAATCACCAGAGGGTTGTGGATGTAGTGGCACACAATCAGGTTTTCATCTAATGGCACTTGGTCAGGCTGCACACACACGCAGAGCGAAAGCCAGCTATACAGCCACAGGCATGATCACCAAAGACATCAATTCAGGCACATTTGCCCAAAAGACATCAATACAGGCACATCTGCCCCAAAGACATCAATACAGGCACATCTGCCCCAAAGACATCAATACAGGCACATCTGCCCCAAAGACATCAATACAGGCACACCTGCCCCAAAGACATCAATACTGGCACATCTGCCCCAAAGATGTCAATACAGACACATCTGCCCCAAAGACATCAATACAGGCACACCTGCCCCAAAGACAGCAATACAGGCACATCTGCCCCCAAAGACATCAATACAGGCACATCTGCCCCAAAGACAGCAATACAGGCACATCTGCCCCAAAGACAGCAATACAGGCACATCTGCCCCAAAGACAGCAATACAGGCACATCTGCCCCAAAGACATCAATACTGGCACATCTGCCCCAAAGATGTCAATACAGACACATCTGCCCCAAAGACATCAATACAGGCACACCTGCCCCAAAGACATCAATACAGGCACATCTGCCCCCAAAGACATCAATACAGGCACATCTGCCCCAAAGACAGCAATACAGGCACACCTGCCCCAAAGACAGCAATACAGGCACATCTGCCCCAAAGACAGCAATACAGGCACATCTGCCCCAAAGACAGCAATACGGGCACATCTGCCCCAAAGACAGCAATACGGGCACATCTGCCCCAAAGACAGCAATACAGGCACATCTGCCCCAAAGACAGCAATACAGGCACATCTGCCCCAAAGACAGCAATACAGGCACATCTGCCCCAAAGACAGCAATACAGGCACATCTGCCCCAAAGACAGCAATACAGGCACATCTGCCCCAAAGACAGCAATACAAGAACAGGCTCACATGTGAAAAATCATCAATGCAAGCACAGGCACATGTGCAACAGACATCAATACAGGCACATGCACAAAATATCAAACAATACCAATAACAACACAGACACACAGAGAAAGACATCAACGGAGGCACAGGCACACATACAGACAAGCCACCTGGCTGCAAAGATTTATTTAAAGAAAACGAAAAAAAAGGTAGAAAATCTTGATGACTGAGCGAGGGAACAAGTTAACACACTCTCGATTAACCAAATACTGCTGTTGAAAAGTCTGATGGCTGAACATGGGCAATGGAGAAGGGAAGATAACTTACTGTGTTTCTTTTTTTTTCTTCCCCATATCATGTTTGTTTCATGCCCTTGGTTCCTTGATGAAAAAAAGGGCATGAAATTACAGTTATGTTGGGGAATAAGTGACAAACTCTCACTTCACCAAATAAAGCCCACTGAAAGCCCAATAGAAAGACAGTGCAAGAGAGTGACAGTAACTTCTTTCATTTCTTTTCCTCCCCACTACACGCTGACTTCCTGCCCTCAGTCGCTCTTCACATACAAGCATGTCAGCTTAGTGGAGAGGTGAGGTAAGGAAAGGGAAGAAAAAAAAAGAAGAAAATATGATGAATGAGAAGGGTAGCACGTTATGAACCCTCACTCAGTCTTAAACACTGCCGAAATCCTGATGGCTGGAAGGGAAGGACCAATTCATTTTTATTCTTTTGAGAATGTAACAATTTCAAAATGTGCCTTTACAAATTTGCAAATTTTGAGGGGTATTTCTTTCCTCTTGGTTTTTTTTTTTTTTAGCAATGTGTTGTAAAAAAACTATTAAAAAAAAAAACCTCAGAGGGAAAACTGGCTCGCCTAATGTTCTTGGACACTGTCTTAAGAATGAATTCATATAGACAATCAAATATACAAATATCACAACACATCCGTCGATACTCACAGAACTGCACACAATAGAAATGTGTGATATTGATAAATTAAAAAAAAACAAAAACAGATACATATCTTAAACCCAGTGCACAAATACAGGCATGTTTTGAGTTATAAGAGCCTGTACATATGTATTTATTTTCCTAAGTTTGTCATCATAACAATTATTTTGGTTGTGAGTATACCTCATCAAGAAATTATTCTAAGAAAGCACATACAGACACAAAAACAGGCACAGACACCCATGCATGTACACAAGCACATTCACACACTTCAACACATTCTCAAAATGAGTATGTGAAGAAACATCATTCTATATTATGCACATAAAAAGATCATTCTGTCAATTAATAATACTTACAAAAATAGCAACCAAACACACACACACACACACACACAAACACACACAACCATCTGTGCACACACAAACATTCATACATGTTACAGAGTCACTCAAGAGCTACCCAACATTACATAAGCCTGCTTCTAACTTATTTACCAGCACCATGGCAACTTACATGGTTGATGAGAAAAACACCACGCCCCCGGGATGAGGCTACTGGCTTTACAATCCATGGCCCACGGTCCTTCAGGAAATGGGCTGCATCCATCACAGAAGACAGGTGCACATTACGTACATATATATAAACATACTGGCACACACACATGGGCCCGTGCCCATCTATCACTGTGACTGGGTTGACAGCATTGTGCTGTACTGCGCTGACTGGGTTGACAACATGTATTGTGTTGCATTGCCTGGGTTGACAACATTGTGTTGTAGTGCATTGACTGGGTTGACAACATTGTGTTGTACTGCATTGACTGCGATGACAACACTGTATTGTACTGCAGTCACTGGATTGACATTTTATTGTGTTGCTCTGACTGGGTTGACAACATTGTGTTGTACTGCACTGACTGGGTTGACAACATTGTGGTGTACTGCATTGACTGGGTTGACAACATTGTGTTGTACTGCATTGACCGGGTTGACAACATTGTATTGTGTGGCACTGACTGGGTTGACAACATTGTATTGTGCTGCATTGACTGGGTTGACAACATTGTATTGTGCTGCATTGACTGGGTTGACAACATTGTATAGTGCTGCACTGACAGGGTTGACAACATTGTATTGTGCCGCATTGAAGGGGTTGACAACATTGTATTGTGCTGAACTGACAGGGTTGACAACATTGTATTGTGCTGAACTGACAGGGTTGACAACATTGTATTGTGCCGCATTGAAGGGGGTGACAACATTGTATTGTGCTGCACTGACAGGGTTGACAACATTGTATTGTGCCGCATTGAAGGGGGTGATAACATTGTATTGTGCTGAACTGACAGGGTTGACAACATTGTATTGTGCTGCACTGACAGGGTTGACAACATTGTATTGTGCTGCACTGACTGGGTTGACAACATTGTATTGTGCTGCACTGACAGGGTTGACAACATTGTATTGTGCTGCACTGACAGGGTTGACAACATTGTATTGTGCTGCACTGACAGGATTGACAACATTGTATTGTGCTGAACTGACAGGGTTGACAGCATTGTATTGTGCTGCACTGACAGGGTTGACAACATTGTATTGTGCTGCACTGACAGGGTCGACAACATTGTATTGTGCTGGACTGACAGGGTTGACAACATTGTATAGTACTGCACTGACTGGGTTGACAACATGGTATTGTGCTGCACTGACTGGGTTGACAACACTGCATTGACAACATTGTGTTGTACTGCACTGACTGGGTTGACAACATTGTGTTGTGCTGCACTGACTGGGTTGACAAAATTGTATTGTGCTGCACTGACTGGGTTGACAACACTGCACTGACAACATTGTGTTGTACTGCATTGACAACATTGTGTTGTACTGCACTGACTGGGTTGACAACATTGTGTTGCACTGCATTGACAACATTGTATGGTACTGCATTGAGCTGCATCGTATGGTACAGTGTGGTGTGATATGGTATGGAATAGTATAGTATAATATGGTTTGGCATTGTATGGTACGGTATGGTATTGTGCAGTATGGTATAGCATGACATGGCATGGCATGGCTTTATGTAGTGTGGTGTAGAGTGGCATGATATGGTTTGGTTCATTATCTTATGGTAGAATATGGTACAGTATGGTTATGGTATGGCATGGCATGGTATGATATGGTATGTTATGGAATTTTACGGCACTGTTTGGTAGGAGGGTACAGTATAGTATGGTATGATACAGCATGGTATGGTATAGAATAATATGGCATGGCATGGCATGGTATGGTATGGTATGGCATGGTATAGAATGATATGGCATGGCATAGCATGGCATCGCATGGTATGGTACAGAATAGTCTAGAATAGTATTGTCTTGTATCATAGTGCATTGTACAGTATTGCACAACACAACCACAATCCATTTCTACGTGCAAAACCTGGGCTGCACACTGTGAAGCCAGAGCACAGAAGCACCACTTCAAACTGTTTGTATATGTTTCTCTTGACCCGTCAATGTTGGAATTGCAACAGATTTTTGCCATTGACAACTTCCACACTGCCTTGGGTTCTTTAACATGTGCCAGGGGCCTGATGTGCTTGGGACCTTGGACATTTCTTCTCATACCCAGTAATCTTACTGTAAGCTGTACACCAAATACACTCAGGACTCTCCACAAAACATGCAGGTGTATGCAAGATACCGTGTACTTGCATTAAAATGATTTTCCCAAATACTGGGAGACATGGAAAATTATGATGAAAGCTATTAAAAGATTATTCAGACATTCCTCAACAAAAGTTTCAGAAAAATCCCTGAGATCTGCAGGCCAGACACCATTAGCAACATTGACGTATGGCAGAAAGCAAACCAGGTACCATCCTGTGATGAAATAAAGAGAAGAGAGTCAAAGTGGATTGGATACTAGCGCAGTATCTCTGTACAAAAAAGCTTATTGATGTGTTTTGTCCATACTGATGCTTTTCAATGATATATTGTCAGCTGCAAATACCTCTACAGTGCATACACAAACAGAAGACTGCAAATACCTCTACAGTGCATACACAAACAGAAGACTGCAAATACCTCTACAGTGCATACACAAACAGAAGACTGCAAATACCTCTACAGTGCATACACAAACAGAAGACTGCAAATACCTCTACAGTGCATACACAAACAGAAGACTGCAAGTACCTCTACAGTGCATACACAAACAGAAGACTGCAAGTACCTCTACAGTGCATACACAAACAGAAGACTGCACATACCTCTACAGTGCATACACAAACAGAAGACTGCACATACCTCTACAGTGCATACACAAACAGAAGACTGCACATACCTCTACAGTGCATACACAAACAGAAGACTGCAAATACCTCTACAGTGCATACACAAACAGAAGACTGCACATACCTCTACAGTGCATACACAAACAGAAGACTGCACATACCTCTACAGTGCATACACAAACAGAAGACTGCACATACCTCTACAGTGCATACACAAACAGAAGACTGCACATACCTCTACAGTGCATACACAAACAGAAGACTGCAAATACCTCTACAGTGCATACACAAACAGAAGACTGCACATACCTCTACAGTGCATACACAAACAGAAGACTGCAAATACCTCTACAGTGCATACACAAACAGAAGACTGCACATACCTCTACAGTGCATACACAAACAGAAGACTGCAAATACCTCTACAGTGCATACACAAACAGAAGACTGCACATACCTCTACAGTGCATACACAAACAGAAGACTGCAAATACCTCTACAGTGCATACACAAACAGAAGACTGCAAATACCTCTACAGTGCATACACAAACAGAAGACTGCAAATACCTCTACAGTGCATACACAAACAGAAGACTGCAAATACCTCTACAGTGCATACACAAACAGAAGACTGCAAATACCTCTACAGTGCATACACAAACAGAAGACTGCAAATACCTCTACAGTGCATACACAAACAGAAGACTGCAAATACCTCTACAGTGCATACACAAACAGAAGACTGCACATACCTCTACAGTGCATACACAAACAGAAGACTGCAAATACCTCTACAGTGCATACACAAACAGAAGACTGCAAATACCTCTACAGTGCATACACAAACAGAAGACTGCACATACCTCTACAGTGCATACACAAACAGAAGACTGCAAATACCTCTACAGTGCATACACAAACAGAAGACTGCACATACCTCTACAGTGCATACACAAACAGAAGACTGCAAATACCTCTACAGTGCATACACAAACAGAAGACTGCACATACCTCTACAGTGCATACACAAACAGAAGAATGCACATACCTCTACAGTGCATACACAAACAGAAGAATGCAAATACCTCTACAGTGCATACACAAACAGAAGACTGCACATACCTCTACAGTGCATACACAAACAGAAGAATGCACATACCTCTACAGTGCATACACAAACAGAAGAATGCACATGCAATGACAGATACATAAAGAAAACAGAGTGCTAATATTTCAAGTGTACAGAACATTGGTGGTCTCAAATGAAAAAGTATTTTTAACATACATCTGCATATGTAAAAAACCACACACACACACACAACACACACACACACACACACACACACACACACACACACACACCTCTTCAAAACGTCTAACTGCCATGGCCCTCCTCCATTGAAAAATAAACAAACAATAAAACAAGCAAATATGTCGTATCCCACAAAACACATGGAACTTAAATCACACAAAGACTTACAACAGAATTCTTGGTACTCCCCTGGCAGCACAAAGCTTTGTGGAACAAAGTCAAAGTGTTTTATTCCCTGGAATAAAAATACAAGTCATTGGCAATGGAATGCATTTGAACCAGTTTGATTTTTTACAAAAAAATTCATGGACAAGAAACATATGGATAAACTGGTGTGGGGAAATGGGGTGGATAAAGAGAGAGAAGGGGGAGGAAAGGGGAGAGGGAGAGAGAGACAGAGAGAGAAAAGGGGGAAGATTGGGTGGAGAGAGAGTGAGAGAAAGAGAGAGGGGGAGGGGAGGGAGGAAGAGAGACAGAGACACAGACAGAGAAAGTAAAAAAGAAAGAGAGAGAAGAGAGAGACAGAGAGAGAAAGAGACAGATGAGAGGGAGAGAGTGGAGAGTGAGAGAGAGAGGAGAGAGAGAGAGAGAGAGAGAGAGAGAGAGAGAGAGAGAGAGAGAGAGACAGAGAGACAGAGACAGAGACAGACAGAGAAAAAAGACAGACAGATATACAGAGACAGAGAGAAAGAGGGAGAGACGAAGGAGGGAGAAAGACAGAATGACAGAGACAGTGAGAAAGAGAGTGAGAGAGAGAAAGAAACAGAAAAAGTGAGAAAAAGAGAGACAGATCAGACAGATGAGAAAAATACATAAAGACCAACAGACAGACAGACAGACAGAGAGAGAGAGAGAGAGAGAGAGAGAGAGAGAGAGTGGAGAGAAAGGAGGAGGACTGACGGAGAGTAATAGGAATATCAGAGGCCAGTTACCTTGATCTGCTGCATGCGTTGAATGTTTTTGTACATTCTGTCTTTCCTCGTCAGCTCATAAGACCTGAAAATCAACCAACCAAAAATCTTTAAAAAGATACAAGGTTTGTAACCCAGCAATGCACAATGCAACATCTTAGGTTATTCAAAAGGGATACAAAAGGCAAAAACACTGCCCATTGTTCCCCCTCCATCTCTTCCCCCCCCCCCCCAGCCACTGCATTTGACCCCCTCTCCCTTTGTATCCCTTCCCCTTGAAACTAATGCAATAGATAAAAAAGACACTGATCTGTCTGTCTGTCTGTCTGCCTGCCTATCTATCAACTGGTCTATCTGTCTATTTCCTATAAGCCAAAGTACTCTTTTGTTTAGAAAAAAAAGAAGAGGTTTATTTTGAAGAGAGAGAAGGAGAGAGAGAGAGAGAGAGAGAGAGAGAGAGAGAGAGAGAGAGAGAGAAAACAGGGCATTTTTTTCAGCATCACAAGGCAAAATAAACACTAGTCACATAGGAAACTGCTTTAGAGAAAAAAAAAAGAAAAAGAAAAAAAACCACCAGTTATTTCCGTAATCCTGTCCACTTACTTCAAGCAGAAGATAGGCAGTCAAGGTTGAAACGAAGTATTCTTGCACTGCATCACAAAAGTTATGAAGATCTGATCTCCATATGTGAATGTCAGAACAATGCCAGTGTACATGGCTGTTCCAGATATGTAAATGTGAACTTCAGGATCTGGATCTGAATCTCCCACAGCATATGTATTGGTCGGCAAGGTACATCACAGGAGCCAAAGATAAATCAAGCATGACTGAAAGGGTAGTGTATGCTTTTTTTTCTCTCCTGTATTGGATGTTGCAAGCAGGCATCTGCCTTCCCAATGCAGATCAGAAGGAGCTTGACTTTTGAAGCTTCACAATATCATCATCAAGATGGTTCCATTCCATGACAGTTTTTTTTCGAAAGAGGAGTGACACTATAGCTCAGTAGTGTAGCAGCTTTTCTTCTTTCAGATCACTGCAGGTTGTTCTTTCACAGACAGAGGTCGAACACTGCATTGGTAATGTGGAAAGAGTTCAGCTTTTAGCTTAAACAGTAAAACAAAAACAAAAAATGAACAGATCGACATGATCATATTCAACTAGCTCTGAAGAAGGAATGAGCAAATTAATGTCATACAGACGGTATCGCTCTAGCAGCGCCTGGTGTCCGCAAGTACACAGCATGGACAAGGTTCCCTTTGACCAAGACAGTAACTCATTCACTTTTCCCCTGAGATGTTGTGGAGGCACGACAGTGTATCTTGTGCTGTTTGTCGTACACTGTTCAGTCCCCTTTTAGTACTGCTGCATTTTTTCTTTTTGCAGAGACAGAGATAAAGACAGAGAGACAGAGCGAGAAAGACGGAGAGAGAAACAGAGAAACAGACAGAGACAGACAGCAAGAGAGTGAGAGACAGAGACAGACAGACAGAGAGAGAGAGAGAGAGAGAGAGGCAGACAGAGACAGAGAGACAGACAGGGAGAAACAGAGAGACAGACAGAGAGAGAAAAAGAGAGAGAGAGAGATGGATGGACACACAGAGAGAGAGAGAGAGACAGAGAGAGAGAGAGAGACAGAGAGAGAGAGAGAGACAGAGAGAGAGAGAGATAGAGAAAGTCTTGTTACAGAACACAGGAAAGATTCCAAGAACTCAGCAAAAGGCTTCCCCACAAACTTGCTGCAGCACCTTACCTAGGAAAGTGGTTAATTTTCTGGAACTCTGTCATGGTGCGGAGCGTGAAGGGCTTGAGGTGGGAATTGGTCCAGACCAGGTTGTAGTCCGGGCTGTTGGGGTGAACCTCATGGAAACCATGAGCCGCCAGAATGTTCCGGATGATCTTGCACTCGGTCGTCCCGAACTTGAACGCCAGGTGGTAGCGCTCTGGAGGAAAGAAAAGTCAGCATACACAACACCGATCCCAGACAGGAAAACAGCTATGGTAAACTGAAAAATATCATGTGATTTAGGGCTGAAGACATTTTTTTTTTTTCGACTAGCCAGCTGGGATAGTGGATTGAAAATTTCACGAGACTTTTGAATTGTTTACCAGCCTGAGGTTTGTAACAGACTACCATTTTTTTTTTCAAAGGTAGCAAGCATTGAAATGAAAATCAGACAAAGTTCATCAGAAAAGCTGGAAATTCCAACCAAAAAGCCTTGTTATTGCACTGGACATTGCTCTTGTTAGATTGATAATGGAATAATTTTCTTTCAAAATGCAGATGACAATGCTATTCAACACCCCCTTCCCTCACTCATTCTTCTCTTCATTTGTCTACTGTTTTCCAACTTTGATTCTTTTTAGGACTGAAAAAATGTTTAAAATCACATCACTGGAATGAAAATTTCAGTGACAAAGCTACAAATATGACAACAGCATAGGAAACTGAGCTCAGATGAACATGAGATACTGGTAAAAACAATGACCAGGCGACATAAACTGGATGGAGGCTACTGGAGGAATGTAAAGATAACTCTTGTCAGTAGACCCAGCCAGATTACCCTAACTGTATCAGTTATGTGCACAGCGAGTGAGAACTTCAAAGTCAATGGCTGTTTCAGATTAAAATCAAAGTTGTAAGTTTTCAGAAATTCTCAATGAGTGATCAGAGCAGAAGGCTAATTTAGAGTTGCCAGACGGGACAGTCAGTTTTGAACACAGCTCGTCTACCTGCACCTGAAGTCGTCTCAGGCAATCCAAATTTGTTCAGCCTTGTGTTATTTGTTCTTACCATAAGGAGGCTATGTCTTCACGTACCTGTCTCACCAAAAAGAAGGGAAAGATTCAGACACAGTGTGACTGATGAAGGCCCAACCAGTCTTCAAATAGGATCCAATCTATTCCAATGAATGAAAGACATCTCTTAACACAGAAGGTAGAGCGGAAACACACCAGTTTTCAACACATCAATGTAGACATGATACAAAATCTGCATGGACTGAAATTTTCTTTTCCATTTAGCCCAATACAGGGTTAACAAAATTTTGGGTTTGCCTGAAGATTTTATTGGCACCTATTAGCATGCTAATGTTGACCAAAATTTTAGTTATTTGACTGCATGACAGGATTTCCAACCTACCGCCAACTGTTTTGAAGTTCATGCGCTTCTGCAGGACACTGCTGGCGTTGAACAAAATGATGGGTGTCTTCTTGGAGTATCCTGTCCATATGATGTTGAGATTCTTGTCTCTGAAAATATAAAAACAACAGGATTCTGCCAAATATTATCTGTTTTAAGCATGGGCATGATTATCCATATCATTATTTCTAATATACAAGTCTCTTCAACAAAGATTTTTTTTTCATTATTAAAAGATTTGTCATCATCGTCTGTCATCCCTCCCACAGCATATGCCATCAACAATTGTCTGCCAGAGCCCTTTATCCTCGGCCTTCCTCCTCAGCTACCTCCCATATGCACCCCATCTCCCTTGTGACATCTGCATCAGAGTCCTAATGAAGTCTTAGCACCAGGTCTTTCTTGGTCAATCTCATGATCGTGTTCCTGGGTGGTTCCATTGAAGCCATGCATGTTAATATTAGACATTTGTTTCCTGGAAGTACGTCCAATCCACCTCCATCATCTTCT
The DNA here is from genome assembly GCA_033310375.1 of Conus canariensis. Taxonomy (NCBI): domain Eukaryota; kingdom Metazoa; phylum Mollusca; class Gastropoda; order Neogastropoda; family Conidae; genus Conus; species Conus canariensis. The sequence goes on from CM065723.1 coordinate 57,042,092, forward strand.
GATATAATCATTAGTTGGTGGTTGATGTTTCTCTGCCAAAGGTCGATGTTGCCAATAGCTTCTGGCCAGTGGTTCTGAAGGACTTTTCATGAGGCAGCTGCTGATGAATATCTGCTCTCTTTACTGGTTTTCATGGTTGTCGTTTTTCCATATCTCTGCTTTACGTAAGTAAGACTGCCCTCATGCTGAAAATGACCAGTCTTCAGTTTGTGCAGTGGGCTGTGTGTGTCAAGTTCCAGAAGTGCTTGAGCTGCAGGAATGCTGCTCTTGCTTTGCAAAATTCTTGCTCTGTCATCTGCATCTGTGCCACCTTGCCGATCAACAATCCTACTGCCCAGTTAGGTGTTTCATCCAGCCTCCTCAAGCACACTCCCAAATGTCATTGGGTCAGTGCTGATCTTCAGGATCTTGACTCTTCTGTCGTGCGAGTCCAGGCTGACTTGCACTGAGTGGTTGTCAGCTCTGAGGTCAGTTCCAACATCTACTGGTGACTGTGGGACAGTAAAGCCACATCATCTGTAAAGTTCAAGTCATCCGCAATGGTGTAAGGTGTCCACAGGATTTCAGCTTTTCTCTGCGATGTTTGTGGTCCTCATGACTAAGACAGCGAAGAAAGTGTGTTGTGTGTGTGTGTGTGTGTGTGTGTGGTGGTGTGTGTGTGTGTGTGTGTGTGTGTGTGTGTGTGTGTGTGTGCGCGCGCGCGCATATGTATGTGCATGCATGCGTGTGTGTGTGTATGTGTGTGTGCTGGGGTGTGTGTGGTGGGGGGGAGAGGGGATGGGGCGAACAAGGGGCAGCCTTGCCAGACTCCAGTCTTCACCTGGAAACTGAAAGTGAGCTGTCTCCCCATGGATCATTCCACAGGCTGTTCCTTCATAGGATTTCTTCATCAGATTAACCCTGACAGAAAGCCATAGTAACGAAGCAGTTTCCAGGGGGTCTCTCTCTCTCTGTCCATGCTTCAAAAGGACTGCACACCACCTAGAGGTCTTAGGTCATACAGATCTCTACTCACAGGGTTTACAGCCTGGCTGACTTTGTTGACATTCTCATGCAGATATTATGACCAATAAAAGCAAAACGCATGACTCACCGACAGTCGTCCTCTTCTTCCTCTCCGTTGTCAGTCTCATAGTCAGAGTCATGTTCGCTTCTCTCTTCTCCATCACTCTGCTCTGATGGTGTCAGGGAGCCTCCACCGTCCGAATCATTCGACCGGGACGCCATCGTTGCACTTGTGATCAGCAATGTGTACCACAGAGATGTATGTGTGTGTGTGTGTGTGTGTGTGTCTATACGTGTAAGTGCACACCCACTACTGTTTGTGTTTTGTGTGGGTCTCTGTCAGCAAAGTGCCAGACTTGGTGATCTGCAGCAGTCTACTCATGACACTGGGTGATGACGGCACGATCTGACTTGAAACACTGTCAACAACAAAAAAAGCAAGATCATAATGAATGGGCAGGATTTCATATCAATACAGAAATAGGTGTACATCATACGTAATGCCAGCACAAACTGCTCAAAATGGGAAAGGTGGGAATGTGAAGAGAAAAGTAATGAGATGGTTATGTGAAAGATTACTGAACTCACAGCAAGGGAGAATAATAATAGGAATACTACAACTCCTACTCCTACTGCTACTACCACCATCTCTTCTACTTCTACTACTAAGAACAGTAATCATCAGAACACACTGTCCAAAGAAGACCAGCAGAAAAAGGTGTGCATCCATACACAAAGATAATGAAAGGGCTAGGTGAAAGCATACTGCACTTACAGCGGGATATGATAATGATGATAATGATAATAACAATAGTATAAAAAATTACAACAATGACAACAATATCAACAACAGGAGTGAAAAAAACCAACAATAACAATAACAACAATACTAGTGAAACAACAGTGATAGTAATAACAATAAGACTTCAAAGTACTTCACATCCTTGAAAATGACAAAGAACATAAACATTTTATAAACAAATACATAAAAACTAAATCATATAATCAAGAAATGAAACTCTGGTTCAGAAGTAACCAACTGTAAAATGAAAAAGAATGCCGTTTGTAGTAACACATGGAAACTGGAGAGCCAAAATGGTGAACATGAGGATGTTCCAGAGTGTTGGACCCCAAATAAAACAAAGAATGTTGGCCATGGTGAAACTGAAAGGACTATGGTGGTCAGGAGAATGGAAATCATGTAACAGGGAACAGAGATAAAAGACATCAGAGAGGTATTCAGGTTAAGCACCCACTAACAGATGACAAGAAGACAGAGGAAAGTTTGCCGAGAGTTCTGGGCTGAGCAGGTAGACAATGCGAACATTTTAGAAGACAACAGATGTCACAGAGGAAATGAAACAACCCTGATGACATTCTGGGTTGGTCTGGGCCTTGAGTTTGATTAGCATGATTACAGAGAGCTTTTTTAACCTGAAGCGTTCGTTCTTACTTTACTATGAAGTATGATGGCGCTTGCACACACACACACACATATGAGTAATGCCCATACACACAGGCACATAACATATTTACATGTACTTGTACATGCACAGATGCATGCTGCAGCTGGAGCATGCCCACACAAGCCTACAGATCACACTCATGCACACACACACAAACATGCATACTCGCAAATACACACTCACATCCCCCCCCCCCCCCCCCCCCCACAACACACACCCTCAGACGCACACATGCACACACACATACACATCATACACATGCACATGTGCACTGCATACACTGGTGTGCGCACGCACACACACACACACACACACACACACACACATGGCACCCATGCCCACACACCCATGCATACACATATACACACACATGTGTACAATCACCACACACACATAAAATGGTAACAATGGCTCAGCCAATGTTTAGGTTGGTATTCAAGGACTGACCGGTACTTTGGGTTAACGCACAGGTCAAACATCTGATAAGTCATAGCCATGAGACCCTCTTCTTAAATTCTCTAATCTTAGTCATTAATTCATTTATCCATCAGCTTTAAATCATGCGCCGTGTGGTCTTGAAACTTAGCAGATGTGGTGTGGCATATATAGACTAGTCTACACGCAGTGACACCTCCCTGATGAAACTGAAACAGATGGCAGAGACTGATTCACCAGGCTGCTGACTGGGCCCTTGCATGCACAGATCTCTGCCGCTGGAACCAAAATACTGTACATGTGTTTACCAGTACATTTTACTCACTTTTTGGAGGGAATGAAATGTCCGTCATGTAAATGATACAACTGTGTGAGAATAAAATCACCCTCATTCCCCCTCCCTCACTCCCCTCCCTTCTCTTCTAGATCCTCCCCCTCTTTCCTTCTCCCCAGCTGCCCCCTCCAAAATTAAACTGTGGGTGTTAATTTCCCCCTTTTCATGGGGTCCTGCTACACATATCTTAATTCTGTTTTTTTGTTGATAGCCATTTAATCAATCCGTCCAAACATCAGTTTACTCACTCATCAATTGATCTGTTGATTATCAATCGGTGACTTACTTTATCAAACAAATTGAGAGAATGTAAAAAATGGAAGACAAGTCTTAGCAGTGTGAAGTAATCATGTTTAATCAATTCAAATCACACACACACACACACACACACACACACACACAATGTGCATGGCCCGCACACACACACACACACACACACACACAACACACCACACACGCTTACACATGCATGCAAACCCTCAACCCCGATACTGACACACACACTGACACAGACAGACACACACACACACACACACCACACATACACAAACACATACATACGCACAAACACAGTGCAGAAAACACACAAACACACACACACATACACACGTGCATTGCAGAAAACCCCACACACACAACACACACACACACACACACACACACACACAACACACACGCACACAACACACACACACACACACACACAAACACACACACACAAACACACACACAACAGACACGCACACATCTCTCTCTCTCTCCACACACACACCACACACACATACACACACACACACAAAAACACACACCAAACACACACACACACACACACACTACACAACACACACACACACACACACACACACACACTCACACACACACAACCACACACACACAAGCTATCCAATGACACCTTAAGACAAGAGAGAACGTGGGCTTGTTTGGCCACGTTCCCAACACAGCCCAAGGATCAAAAGGAAAGGAGGCTCTTTCATCTACCATTTTACGCCCAAAAAAAATATGACCTGGGCTGGCCCGCCACTCTGGAGAGAGGCATGGAAGAGTCAAACAAAGACCACCTGTTGTCCAGAATAATGCATGCACAGACACTTGATATGTGCTGACTCATACTGCACTGTACTGTGTACTGTTGTATATGTTGAGCTGTGCTGCTGATTACGGCATTGCATTTAGACATGCGTTTGAGATGAATTCCCTGTATTGCATTTGTTGAATTGAGATATTGATACTGTACTGTACTGTGATTGTATGGTACTGATCGTCCTGCATTATGTTCTGTTGTATAGTGTAACATTCTGGTCGCAATATTTTAATATTTCGCTGCATGAAATTCAGGCAGCTCTCCTCTCAGGATAGCGAGTTCCTTCTGTACAGCGCCACCTGTATTTTTTCATTTCATTTTTCTTTCCGAATGTCTGTGTATGCAAGTGTCTATATGTGTTTCGTTAAATCTTTCTCAATGGAATTTTCCGCCAAATTTTGCTACATAGACTGCCCTAATGTCACCATGGATTCTTTTACCTCCTGTTACACATCAGCATGATAACAAAACTACAGAAGTTTTTTTTTTTGACACATGCACACATATGTATGTCGCGCGCGCGTGTGTGCGTGTTTGTGTGAGTGTGTGTGTGTATGTGTGTGTTTGTGTGTGTGTGTGTGTGTGTGTGTGTGTGATTGTGTGTGCATGTGTGTGTGTGTGTGTGTGTGTGTGTGTGTGTGTGTGTGTGTGTGTGTGTGTGTGTGTGTGTGTTGAGCTGAGAGAGACAGAGAGGGTGAAAACGAACAAATGAACGAATCTTTTTTAATGAGGGAAAAGAATAAGCACAATATTGGCTTAAAAATTTTTTTATTTTTTTTTTTACATCTTACCCTCAATGAAGTAGAAGAAAAATAATAATATGTGACTTCAAAAGTAAATGAACTAATAGTGAAAAGAATACTACAGTGAAATACAAAAAGCAATCCAAAAATAAGACAAGCAACTTTTCACACACACACACACACACACACACACACACACACACACACACACACAGTGACACACACACACACACACACAAATGCTAGCATATCTAAGAAAAAAAGAAGAGAGAAGTAAAGGAGGTCAATAAACGGAGGAAAGGTGAAGAGTATGCCAACAGAAGAGACAGAGATGGGGTAAAGAAGGAACACAAAATAACATTCACATACATTTAAAGATTACTTGTACTTGAATCCATACAAATAATTTTGAAAATGTAAAGAAAAGTCATATAATGTTATTATTAGCCAACCCTGTTTAGGAAGTTTAGCATCAGATATGAGAAGCATTGTCTTTTGAAAATGTTTAGACTAGAATTTACATTAAATGAAGACAACAGGTCATTCCACAAACAACCACTGGAATAAATGAGGCTAGATTTAAAAAGATCAGTCCTTGGTAGGGGGTATCTTAATCTTGCTGACATTGCGAATGAGGTTCGTTTCAAATTAATTTTTCAGAGTTGGTGCTGCATGACTGGACATTATCTTAAACAAGAAAACTACTTTTATAAGTGAGTTTCCATTTCAGAGGCAAAATGTCTAAATGCTTATTATCATCAGGAGTTACAGTTGAAGATTTGAGAAGAATGAGTTTAACAGCCTGTCTATGAAGACTGAAGAGCAGTTTTAATATGTTATAAGTGGCCTAATCCCACAATGTAGAAGAATAATTCAAATGAGATTCAATGTACGAAGCAAAAAACAGCTTACGACAATGTTGGTCTATGAAATGTTTTAGTTTTGAAAGCTGGTGAATCTTTTGTGACAGAAGTTTGCAGAGGGAGAGAGAGAGAGAGAGAGAGAGAGAGAGAGAGAGAGAGAGAGAGAGAGAGAGAGAGAGAGAGAGAGAGACAGACAGACAGACAAACAGACTGAGACAGAGAGACAGACAGACAGACAGAGAAGAGAGAGAGAACATGTGAAAGCAGGACAAACTATGCTGGTGTAGTTGTAGGCTTATGAGAGAGAGAGAGAGAGAAGAGAGAGAGAGAGAGAGAGAGAGACAGACAGACAGACAGACAGACAGACAGACAGACAGAGACAGACAGAGTGAGACAGAGACAGACAGAAAAAGAGAGAGAGAGATTCAGATGGCTTATTTGGAAAGGGGCACAGCCCCTTTTAAAGGGATATACATACAAGCAAAAACTGCATTCTAAATTTGGCATAAATCATAAATGCTTCATGTGTTAAACACTTTGTACAGATACTCAACAAATCGTTTCACCATGTTTTTGTTTGTTGATGACAGTATCAAAATAAGCTTCAGTAGGTATGGTTGTTTGTTAAACTTACAGGGAATAATCTGTTCTCTGATATCTCTGTCAAACATGAACAAACAAGCACAAAATGGATTTCAACTTCTCTGGAGTCTTGACATACCGGACAAAACATGTTACAAATTTTGGAATGAGGATTTCTTTTTTTTCTTTTTTCTTTGAATTTGTAGGTGTATGTGTGACAGAGAGAGAGAGAGAGAGAGAGAGAGAGAGAGAGAGAGAGAGAGGCATACTGGTGTTCTGTTGAGCCATATCTTCTCTTTTCATGTTTTATTCTCATCCTTGACAACAACAACAACAACAACAACAACAACAGAAAAAAGAAACAAGCTTTCTTGTACACTGATCAACAACAACAACGAAAAAAAAAAGCCAAACCCAGTGTCAGTATTTTCTATCAAACCGGCAGACTAATCCATAACTCGATCAGTATACAGTTTTTGCTATCATCATTATGTACTACAACGTTCTCAGGCAAGTGCTCATTACTTCCTCTTTAAAGGCTTAGCTAATACCAACACTGGGGGGCTCTGAGCACCACCCAGCTCGTGTACATATGCCTGGACTGGCTTACTAATCAAACGTTGCGGAGCCATGCTGCCCATGACGCCGGCAGACTGCCGCGTTACATACAGTACGCTACACCTTGACGTGGGATTAGCCGCTAGTCTGCAAGTTTCATGCCTGTTACCCATGGCTTAAGTGAAGCACTGAGCTGTGCCAAAGCAGTCAGTCACTCAGTCAGACCCCCCACTCTCCCCTCCCCTGCCCCTCCTTTCCCTCATTCAACTGCCCCTTCTCCCAACCTGTTTGTTGTTCAAGAAGACAGATGAAAAATAAAACAGACAATGACACTCCTTAATGACATCTTCCAGAAATCCTTAAAACAGGGTCTTATATGAAAAGTAGGCATTTTTAGTGGTTAAGACAAAGAGAAAAAAAAAAATTGTAGAAAACTTTTTTTTTTTTTCCGGCTGAGAGGTCTAACAGTATATCTGAAGAGAAACTATTATTTCTATCCTGGGAGAAGAAAAAAGCCCATCAGTTTGACTTTCATTTCAGGAATTATTTGATGTTTAATGTCTTTGTTGTTTAAGTTAATGAATGGAACCAAAATCAGTTAAAACTAAAAATTTGCATTCCATTCATTAACTTAACAACAAAGAGAGTGAGAGAGAGAGAGAGAGAGAGAGAGAGAGAGAGAGAGAGAGAGAGAGAGGAGAGAGAGTGAGAGAGAAGGAAGGAGCAGGAACTGAGCAGGAACTTGGAAAGGAAAGACAGGAAGGGAAGAGGGTGGGGCAATGGGAGGGAGGGGACGCTGGAGAAGGGGGGGAGAGGGGGGGGGGGGGGGGGGAATGACAGAGGAAGTTCAGAAAACATTGTATGACTATGCTATTCATGTCTTGAGTGATAGGTCACATGGGTGCCACATGGCTAAATGATTCAACAGTGTTGCACAATTGTTACCTGTGCATGTCTGAGTATCATATTTCTGTAGTCAAAGAGGAGCTTTTGGTTGTATTTATCTCCTATCCAAGAATGTGTGATTATAATCAGCTTTTCAAATCATTTTGAATTGAACGGTATAGATACTGCCAAATGTATATTTTAGGAGGTTTTCATACTTTCGACAGTAAAATTTTTATGAGTTTCAGACTAAAAGAAGTACACGTATGACATATCAGTACTAAGTAAAAGGTGATGTTTTGTCTGCCATGTGCCAGTATATGAAAATAATACTGTACCTGCCCAATTTGGTATTCCTCACATGCATGCAACTATTTGCAATGCTGCACTCATACATTAACAATAACATACGATCTGTTAGAGCTGAAGCCTGGTGGATGAGGGATATCTTCTTTGACCCTCTGAAGAGTCTCTGACCTACAGCAGCATTCATAGGGGCCACAGAAGCTGCAATCTGAGTGTGTAATGAAGAAGAAATAACAAATGATTGCAAATCAATACTGCTCTTGGGGATAAATAGACCTATGAAAGATCATCGCTGATGATCTGGATGAAGAAATTCCTCATGACAATGTGAAGAAAAGAACTTGAGGGAAAGCATTTGTTACTTGCACCACTGATTTAGTTTATTTTGTCTATAGCCAAGGTGGCCACACAGGCCACATCAGGGCTATAAATCCAGTTAAAATAGGACGGTAAGTGAGAATAAAGTTGCAATACTGATTTTGTTCAGTAAGTCACTTTTTCCTGTGATGGTTTTGTAGTAGTTAGCCTACTTGAATTGACTGAGAAAGTTTGTAAGTAGTAAAATCAAATAGTCAAATATTTTCAAGCTGTTTTCATCCTTTTCCTGTTTTGGTTTTTCAGTTTCATCTTTTTAATAGCCTGTCTAGCTGACAACACTGGACCTTTTCAACAAAGCTGTCACTATGCTAAAACAAAAAGGCATGAGCACTATGAGAGGAAATAAATAATGATAGAAACTAAACAAAATTTACACCAGTTCATGACTTGATATGTAGGCTGATCTGACAGGTCGATAATTTTAGACTGCTCTGATTAATTTATAACCCACAGATTACAAAAGTCAGTTCATAAATTTCAGAACAGATGCTAAGCACTATAAAAAAAAATGTAGAAAATAAAAAGATAGGAAACAGACACTGCTGAATGGGAAGCTAAGGCTAACAGTCTTACTACTTTTTTTCACAAGATCACAACAAAATGGCCGCATGTTATAAATTGAATCAAGTGAGAAATTTAAAACTATACAACTTTCTTGTATAAACTACAGAGACAAAAGGAAGGACCACAAAAGCAGAAAAACTGAGGTCTATATCAAATAAGATCAAGGTTTAAATAAAAAAACAGCCCAGAATGTTTAGAAGATGAAGATCTGAATACAGCAATTTGTCAGTGACACGAAGCCCTGGTCAAAAATTGAATCAAGATTTTTCTGCTAACCACACACACACACGCACACACACACACACACACACACACACACACACATCTCTTTGCATCTTAAAACTTCCTCAATCAGCCTGAAAAGATAAAAACTGAAGAGCCTTTTTGAGTCCAATAATTAAGTATTCTGGTATTTGTGGAAAGATATCTGTAGCGTAAGTATTTAAGGGACGTATAAATATGAATGAAAGACCACATGGATTATATGACGTTTGTTCTACATAATGAAACAAAAATAAACTGAGGACTGGTATCATGACACTATCTACTAAGTGAGCATCCTTGATCACAGCCAGGGATTTTCAGAACCTATAATGTAAAACGAGGCACCTTTGCGTGTGAAAACCGCATATGACGTGACAATACGTTAAGTCCATTTCAAAGTTTTGACTCTAAGGATTCTTTTCTCCTTGTGAGAACTTCAAACGTATTGACAGTTTAGGCGTTGCCATGGCAGCAGTCCGTTTGATGTTCGCACCTGTCCGACCGGAAGTTACACTTAAAATCAAAACAAAAGGGGACAAAAATCCACATTTCTGCATCGGCATTCGAACAATTACATGAAATAACTTTGAGAAAAATGTTCAAGAGTCACGCATAAAACGCTGGGGTGAAAACCTAACTGGCATGATCTACATAGCGATCACATAAGCACCGTCGCAGTCGGTGCTGCCTCGTCGTTCCACAAGCCGACTCAGACCAGACACTTTCTCCCCCCTGTGTTGAATAAGAATTCGGGAATTATCATAGTCATCTTACCTATGATTCCGATGTACTCCGATGACAGTTTAATCCACACATTGCCACATTAGTTTCATTCTGTGCCTTCGTTTTGAAGATCAGTGGGGAAGCAAATTGAAAGGAAGAAATGTCGCCGCCATCATGTCAAGACACGCGCAGGTTTAGCAACCAAGGCTATACAAACAGCAGACGTCACTCGGTACTTTCGGTTTCGACATGATACTCATTTTACTCGCGCATACGGGAACAGATTGTGTGTGTGTGTGTGTGTGTGTGTGTGTGTGTGTGTGTGTGTGTGTGTGTGTGTGTGTGTGTGAGTGCGTGCGTGCGTGCGTGCGGTGTGAGTGTGTGAATGCGCGAGCGTTCGTGCGTGTGTAAGTGTGTCCGTGCGTGAGTGGATGAACCATTTCACCGGAGCCTGTGTATGTTACGTTATGTGTATAGTGTAGTATTTCTATGCAACTTTCAGTTTATTGCATGTCAACTGTTTGAAGATTCATGTGTTGATTTCAAGGTTCGTCGGTGAAGAGAACATCTGCATGTGGTGTATGCGATGTATCAGTGGCATCATTTGATTCTCTTTCACTTTTTACTGATCAGTTGTTAACTGTAAACTGAGCTTGCATCATCGTCATCATCTTCATCATTATTATTATCATTATCATCATCATCTTTATTATCATTATTATTGTTGTTATCATTATTGTTATTGTTGTTGTTGTTGTTGCTGTCGTTGTTGTTACCATCATCATCATCATCATTATTCTTATTGTTATCATTATCATCATCATCATCATTACCACTTTTATAATTACTGACCTCATAACCCTGTCTCTCGTGAATATATCATCATCATCATCATCATCATCATCATCACTGATCTCACAATCCTGTCTCCCGAATCCTCAAGTTTATAGTTAATGACTTTGCTTTTCCTCGGGTGAATTCCTTGATGATGGATTTTATGGAAATTTTCAAGCTGTGCTTGGCGACAGACCGCAACATCAATCAGACCAGGTGGGCCATCGGATTATTTCCCTTTGTTTCTGTTGATTTTGGCCTTCATCGAATCAGCCACTAGAAGCGTGATGACACGATATTTCAGTGGAGGCCAGGGAAGCTGTGGATCAATCTGAGCAGCAGGTTCTGACTTTGTGTTTGTCAGGGAAGCCTTTTTGACCTACTTGCCGTTTGTTTTGTTTGTTCGTTTCCTTTCATCCCACCCCTCCCACTGCCCTTTTTGCATCTTCGAAGGAGTCATTACACCACCATCTAAGGGTCTTGACTGGTTCTTCTGTCAATAGTTTTACACTTCCATAGCCGTTACGATCCGCCGATACTGAGTATATTTATTATTTTTCAGTTCTGTTTAGACGCAGAGGACGAAGTGGAGTTTTCTCCCTTTTATTCTCCTTACAAGCCAGTCGCTCAAAGAATACTGCTCCACACCATCACAAGTGGCGCTGAGCGCAGGATTGAAGACAGAAGGGACCAAGGAAGGAGACACAGCCCAAGAAGAACACGGGACACCATGGCCAGCCAACTGCTCCTACCTCTGCACCCTCTGCATCTACATCAGCTTCCCAAATTCACTGGGAACGAGAGCAGCAGGGAAGTGGACGACTTCATCCGGGAGGCCAGGCTTGCCCTACACCTGCAGCCCCTGGATGAAAGGACAGCCGTCCTCTGGCTGATTGCCGCCCTAGATGGCCGAGCTCGACAGGAGGTGATCAGGCTGCCAACGACAGAGGTGGACTCCCCAGCCAAGATCTTGACCATCTTGGAGGAGAACTGGGGAGAGCAGCGTGATGTCACCCTGGCCACAGCATTCTTCACCAGGCTGCAGGGCCAGGATGAAACCATCTGGGAGTATGCCTCCCATCTCCAGTACCTCTGGAGGAAGGTCAACCAGGCTGGGGATGGACTGTTGCCAGCAACCATACTCCGGGACACCAACCTTCAACCAGCTGGCACTACGCAAGGATGTCCAGCATTTCGTCCGGGACCATCCTACCACCACCTTTGAAGAGGCTAGAAAGGAAGCCCAAAGGTGGATGCAGGACTGCAGTGCCGACAGCAACATCCTCCACACGGTTGGCACTCCTACTGTTGCCTCGCTTCAAACTCGGCTAGAGGCACTCCCAGCCAAAGTCACCGGCTTGAGGCAGAGAGAATGCAGAGTGTTCCCTGGTGTGAGCGACTGGCGTGAGAGGCAGAGAACGTGCAGAGTGCGCCGAGTGCGTGAGAGAGTTCCCAGGGCAGTGTTCCTGTTTGAGCTCCTTGTCATGGAAAGGAAATAAAAGAAGAAAAACTCCACGTCGTCCTCTGTGTATTCTTGACTGGCTGCTGTCCCTTGGTTGTTGCACTTATCACCATCTGCCTGTCTTCACCTGCACACCCCTTACCTCTCCTCACCATCACATTTATTTTCTGAAATTATAACGGGATGGGGATTGGATGCGTGTGTGTGTGTGTGTTGGGGGGGGGGGGGGGGGGGCTGGTGATTGAGAGGGGTGGTGTTTGGTTGGGGTGTGGTGGGAGGTTGGCGGTTAGGCGTGGGGGTGGGGAGTGGTGGTAGTGGTGGTGGCTGGAGAGGAGAGAGGTCTAGACTACTTAACTCTAAGTCCAGTTATTAACTTGATAATGTACATACCTGCATTTGTAAGTGGTTCAGTTAATTTGTTGTTGTTGTTTCTCTCCAAATCTGAAAAAGCAGGTCGGTCACAATATGTGAACCAAATAATTTAATGCAGTACAGTTAATTTGACCAACTGACTGACGGACTGGTTGATTAATTGATTTAACTGACTGAGGAAAAAGAAACAGTACTGGGAGAAAAACAAACAACCCAGACACAGACAGACACATAAACACACGAGCAGGCACATACTGGATTGGAAGGCAGCAGCACAGGATGGTGAAAGGGTAGTGAAGTGAGAGAGTGAGAGAGGAGGGTGAGAGTGGAGTGGTAAGAGGAGAGGAGGGTGGAGGGAGGGTGGGGAGGGGGGGGGGGGGAGAGTAGGAGGGGATGGAGGGGGGGGGGGGGGGGGGGGGGGAGTAAGAGGGATGAAGAGGAGGAGAGGGGGGGAGGGCGCGCTTGCGAGATACACTCCAGGGGAAATGACTGTATCTGGCACAGTGCGAACAACATTAAGAAATTATTGTCTCCCTTATTTTTGGCTTAGAGAGAAATTACTGTCTCCGATTTTTTTTTTTCTTTCTTCTTTTATTTTTTTTTGTTTTTATTAGTGTTATTATTATTATTATTTTTTTTGCTATCTGTGTGCTGTACGGTTTCAGAACACACACACACACACACACACACACACACACACACACACACACCACCGCGCGCGCGCGCGCGCGCGCGCGTATGCGCGTGTTCTCGCATATGTACAACACATATGCATACACACCAAAGCTAAATGATTTACACGTGCTAGATCGAAGATAGAATGAGTCGGGTTTTTTTCCTCTAAAAAGTTTCACTTTTCAAAAATGTGAAAATGTTGTAATCTTATGTATTAGGTCTATCATTAACATTCTGTGCCCCTTATGCCAATTAACACAAGAAATTGATTAACAAGACTAAGTTAGGGTTATATTATATGATATTTCCACCGATTGCTATTTCTATAACACAACACAAAAAGGGAGAAAAAAAAAATTTGGAATACAGACTTTTCAAACAAATCGTTATAAACTCTCATTACCACATGATGACGACGACGATGATGATGACGATGGTAATGACGGCGACGATAGGTAGGTAATGCTCGAAATCCAGACTGACAGACTGTCCTGACTGGATTCCATCACGGAAGTTCCAGTCATTTTGTGAAGCATCAGCTAGGGTCTATTACAAAGAGATCACGCCTGAAACTTGAGTTTAGATCTGTTAGGCTAATAACAAACAGGTAGGGTAACTCTTACATCACAGGCCCATAACTCCAAACGAATGCTGCTTACGACACCAAATCGCCTAGCAGAAGTGACAACACAGAGCACGCAGAATAAACAAGGAGAGATCCCCCCCCCCCCCCCCCCCCCCGGAAAAAGAAAAAAAAAAAGAAAGAAAACAAACAACATAAAAAACAAAAACAAAAACAAAGAAAACAAACAAACAAAAAAAACCCCGATGTTCCAAGCTTACCCATTTACCCTGTACATAAAACATCTACACAGCAACAACTACTGGAGAAATGAGCAAATACAAACTAATATTTATCAAAGACTGGCACAAGTTTTGCATATTGAATATAATGAAGCAAACAAAGGGACGAACAGTAACAAATACAGATAACCTCAGTTTGATTGATAACGATTGACTGGAAATCTGAAATGAGGCAGGGAACAGTAAACAATGATTAACAAACAAGTAGGGTAACTCTTGCTCCCATGATGAGTTTAGAGTTGGTGTGAAGTTCCACAATCACTCTATGCCAACTCCCGCACCCCCCCCCCCCCCCCCCCCCAGAGCGAATGCCCACCACCCTCTCCCCCTCCCCCCCCCCCCCCCCCCCCCCCAACACGCTGGGAAGCAAATCCAAACCACCTCCGCTGTTGTTTCAAAATCCTCCCCCCCCCCCCCCCCCCTCCTTCAAAATTCTCAGAATCCCAAATTACAAAACATATACATTAAAGCACACTGTTCATGAAAGGAAATCTTAAATGAATCAGGGAACAGCAAACAGTAGATAACAAACAAGTTGAATAATACTAGTCCCATGGGCGTGTATTTATTTCATCATGGGAGCAAGAGTAGCCTCACTTGTTTTGTTATTTACATTGCTCATGAATTTGAGGTAAGAGTGATACCGGACTTGAACCAGAACTTATCTCTCCCCCCCTCTCCAACCCCGAACCCCACCCTAGTTCCAGAATTACTCCTCCGTGAGTAATTTGTGGCATGGTCCAGAAACACCCTGTGGAGTGACGTAGGCTCGTGCCCCATTTCCGCCTCCCTATCTCCCTGTGGGTAAGTTTGAGCACATGCCCCATTTCCGCCTCCCTATCTCCCTGTGGGTAAGTTTGAGCACATGCCCCATTTCCGCCTCCCTATCTCCCTGTGGGTAAGTTTGAGCACATGCCCCATTTCCGCCTCCCTATCTCCCTGTGGGTATGTTTGAGCACATGCCCCATTTCCGCCTCCCTATCTCCCTGTGGGTAAGTTTAGGCACGTGCCCATTTCCGCCTCCCTGTCTCTCTGGGAGTAGGTTTGTGCACGTGCTCATTCCCGTCTCCTTGTCTCCCTGGGAGTAGGTTTGGGCACGTGCTCATTCCCGCCTCCCCGTCTCCCTGGGAATAAGTTTGGGCACGTGCCCATTCCCGCCTTCCTGTCTCCCTGGGAGAAGGTTTGGGCACGTGCCCATTTCCGGCTCCTTGTCTCCCTGGGGGTAAGTTTGGGCACGTGCCCATGTTCACTCCAAGGGGTGGTGCTGGACCCTGCCCCAAATCACTTACCCTCTGTAATGGTTTGGATAGGGTGGGGATGGGAGGATAACTCTGGCTCAGGTCCCACATCACTCCACACCCCCCTCCCGCCCCCTACTTCCCCATTCCGTCATACCCACTGAAAATTCAGGTGCATTGTACTGTGATAGATTTGTTCTGTCGTTTGGGACACTTTGTGGGAATTTTAAAAAGTGTGTGTGTGGGGGGTGAGGTGGGGTGGGGTTGCGGGTGGGAGGTGGGGGAATGATAACTGAGCAAAAGGTGAGGGGAGGGGGAGGGGGAGGGGGGAGGCTGGTTCTGGAATTACTCCCCGAGGGGTGAGTTTGAGCACCTGCCCTTTCTCGCCCCGTTGCGGAGTGATTTCCGGTGTGGAGTGATTGCGGAATTACCGGCAGAGGTTGCACTGTCCTAGGTCCGTGCTACTACTGCTACGGTCCCTGACTAGATACTGACCGGTCCAAACTGATTTGACGTGAACGCACCAGCATGTATTTAACATTGCATTGTACTGAACTGTTGCGTTGTATTGTATAGTATTGCATTGTATTGTATCGTATCGTATCGTATTGTATAGTATCGTATCGTATTGTATTGCATTGTATTGTATTGTATTGTATTGTATTGTATTGTATTGTATTGTATTGTATCGCATCGTCTTGTCTCGTGTCGTGTCACGTGGTGTTGCGTTGCGCTGCATCGCGATGTATAGCATGGCGTTGTTAGATATTGCACTGCATTGTACTGTCATTCTGTCATGCTGGTTTTTTTTTTTTTTTTTTTTTTTTTTTTTTACTGTACATTGTTACCGTCATCACTGTGACTGTTTCCTGTGCGTGAAATTAAGACGGCTGGTTTCTACT
>CM065723.1:57081146-57086146 GCA_033310375.1 Conus canariensis
TGTCTGCAAGATAACTTAAAAACTATTCGGCTGACATTCATTTCTGCTAGGCTTGCTTGCAGGATCGATCTCTACAAATGACCATTTTGAGGTGACTGAGTGAGAAAATGGCGAGGGACTTGTGGAAGGGGGGGGGGGGGGGGGGGGGGGGGGGAAGTACCCCTTCCCTTCCCAATATTCGTATGAGGGTTAACACGGTGTCAGGGACACACAACACACACACACACACACACACACACACACACACACACACACACACACACACATACACACGCACACGCACACACACACACACACACACACACACACACACACACACACACACACAGGGGTGGGAGGCTTGGGGGAGGAGGCACACTTTATCTCATGATATTGATAGCAACAAAACTAGACCACCCTCTCCATCTTCTCAAGGTTCCCTGCATGAAACTGAAATCCTTTGGCCAACGTTCTTTCAGTTACCAAGCCCCCCTTGTCTGGAACTCCCTCCCCTCCCAGCTCTGCTCTTCACAGACTCTCTCTGCGTTCAAATCTAGTCTCGAAACGCATCTCTTTCAGAAGTCCTTTTGTCTTTCTTCATAGCTTACGAGTTAATGCGTGTTTCCCATGCATTCTCCATCCCTTCGCCTCTTGTATGTGCACGCGCGCTTCCGTGCCTGAATGCTTATGTGCTTTTGCGTGTGTGCGTTCGTGTGTGTGCGTTTACGCGCGTGGGTTTTTGTTGCTTCGTGTTGAGTTTGCCCTTTGTGTGTGTGTGTGTGTGTGTGTGTGTGTGTGTGTGTGTGTGTGTGTGTGTGTGTGTGTGTGTGTGTGTGTGTGTGTGTGTGTGTGTGAGAGAGAGAGAGAGAGAGAGAGAGAGAGTGTGTGTGTGTGTGTGTGTCTGTGTGTCTGTGTGTCTGTGGGTGTAGGTGCTCCCTTCTGCTTGTTATAAATTGTACCCCATGCAGTGTTCACGAAACTGGAGGTGGGTGGGTGGGTGGGTGGGGGTGGGGGGATGGGGGTTGGTTCTTTTCTTCTATTCCCAAATTCTTGTCGAGCGTTGTTCATAAAATGTCACGTGTGTAGTGTGTGTGGGGTGGCAGTGGGAGGGAGGGGGGAATGGGAAGAGAATGGAGTGGGGGGGGGGGGGGGGGGATGTGGCTTGTGCATCTGTTTTAGTGCTTGCTTTGTGACCTATTGT
The DNA here is from genome assembly GCA_033310375.1 of Conus canariensis. Classification (NCBI taxonomy): domain Eukaryota; kingdom Metazoa; phylum Mollusca; class Gastropoda; order Neogastropoda; family Conidae; genus Conus; species Conus canariensis. Next base: position 57,082,327 of record CM065723.1, read on the forward strand.
TTCGATGACTTTTTCTGAATATTGTGCAATGTTTATGGAAACTTTTATTTTTCCTGTATTGTGAAGCGCTCTGAGGATGAGTCTTTTTCTCTCATCGAAGAGCGCTATATAAGCTCGATTTATTATTATTATTATTATTATCATTGTTATTATCTTGTTGCAGAACAGCAGCACTCCTGTTTCACCAGGCTGAACGCACCTAGGAGGAAAGTTTCACAGGACACCAAGCTGATGAGGAGAGAGCAGTACTGGGGGCCTCTGACCGTGGCCAATGGCTGCTGTAAATGACTTGTAGGCTTCTTTGAGGCGAGGGGAGCGACCTGGCCTTCCTAATACCCCAGTTTGCAAGCCACAGGAGATCAGTAGCGATCACTGCCTGAAGCACTTTTCAGCACGCGACGAGACGGCGGTATCGGAAATGAGATAGCATCCTAAATAGTCCACTAGCCTCCTACTCTCTTCCTTGATGCCCGATGAAAAAGAGAGATGTGACAGGGAGTTAGGGTAGGATGTCTAGGATGGGGCAAATGGTGGTAGAGTGTTGGGAGAACGTGGTTTGGGGATGGGATAGAGGGTCAGGTAGGAGGAAGTAATTGTATAAAGGGATTTTTATTATGTTTTTGAAGTGTGTGTGTGTGTGTGTGTGTGTGTGTGTGTGTGTGTGTGTGTGTGTGTGTGTGTGTGTGTGAGAGAGAGAGAGAGAGAGAGAGAGAGAGAGAGAGAACCACTAACCAGCTAGCCATCAAGTGATGGACCAGTCACCAGACACTGGAGAGAAATCTGGCCACCTCTGCTAGGTACAACGTCAACTCCAGATAAGCCTTTGTGTGCCCACTGGATTACAATTCAAATCATCAATGGCTTCCAGCTTCCCTCCCTTTATGATGAGACAAAGTGAGAAAATTCAGCCCCGGAAAGACAGAGTGATTCTATTGAAGTTACCCTGATTTGTAAATTCCAATCTTGTAAATGCAAGTTAAGTTTTGTGTGTGAAATTGCACCTAACTGGTGTCAGTCTATTTGTTGTTTTTACATCATTTCATGTTTGAACCTATTTCTAATTCTATTTCTCAGAATGCAAGCTGTTTTAAATGCATAAATCTGAGGTTATAGACTCCTGAGACATTGTTGAGTACTTTTAATAGTCCTGAGAAGAAAAAAAATGAAAATCTATTTCGCCAAGTAAGAGAGAGGGTGGGGTAAAGTTTGATATAACAACTACTCGATAATTTTCATGGAGAAAACACTATGAAACCTTCCCCCAGAGGACCACACCTGCCATTCCTACATGTCACAACCACATCAGAGAAATCTATCCAGTTTGTTTTCTTGAATCCCGTCACACTGCTCTTATCCATCTCCTTTCTTAGGACACCACCAACACTGAACCAAATTTGCACTCTCTCACCGTGGTCATTGCAATGCTCTTTTGTCTCGCTCTCACATGTCTCATTACTCATCTTTTTTCAAAGTCTATAACTGTTCTGCCCACTCTATCTTTCACATATCTACATTAGACAATTTCACTCCATCAATGCGTTCTCTTCACTGACTCCTTGTCCAGCTGAAGATCGCTTTCAAAGTTGCTTCCCTCCATTGCAAGTTCATTGAATTCTTCTGTCCTCAATAGCTGACCGATCTGTTGCACCAGCATACCCCATCATGTGGACTTTGCTCTATGTCTGGCACTCGTGTTTTCCTATCGATCTCTGTCCACACTCAAATCTTTGGTCAATGCTCATTTGCCTGTTAAACCTCTTTCATTTGGAATACATTTCCACATCAACATATATACACTGCCTCTCTGCCCTCTTCAAAATCGAACTTCAAAAGTAGTCTCTTCCCTTAGTGACTTAGTAAGTTATGTATTGAATGCTTTTATGTGCTTGCGAATTTAGGGTGTGCTTATTTACTATGTGCTTGGCTACTAGCGCTCGTTTAGCTTAATTTATTTGTAATCCTTCCATTATGAGAGTTGGGCTTTGGTGAAGAGAAAGAGAGTGACAACGTCGGTGGTGGTATGGTTGGATGAATTGCAAACATTTTGTTTTAAGCATATGTTCTGTGTCTTGCCACTTGTTCTTGTTTATTTGTTGGTCGTTTGTGTGTTGGAAATGTATGCATTTTGATTAAGGGTATTGAATGTTCTTCATAATAGTAATGATGATGATGATTATGACAATGATACTTGTTCTTGCATATTTGTTGTCTTGTTTGATGTGAGTATATGTTAATTGTAAATTTCTATGACATGTATTTTGATTAGACGTATTAAGTATTCTTAATGATGATTATGATGATGATGATGGTGGTGGTGGTGATGATGATGATGATGATGATGATGATGATGATGATGATGATGATGATGATGATGATCATGATGATGACGATTTTGATATGAAAATGATAATGATAATGATGATGATGATGATGATAATGATGATGATGATGATGATGATGATAATAATAATAGTTGTACATGTCTATTTTTTGTATTGTTTGATGCAATGCATATGGATTGTAAACGTATAGTAAATGTGTTATAAATAGGCATGTTGAATCTTCTTTAAGACAATAGAAATGACACTGAAAATAACAATAATAATGACTTGATTAACGTCAGTTGAAGTGTGTGAGTGTGCTTATCTCCTGTCATATGTTACGTGCTCTTGTACAATTATTTTGTGTGGATCTAACAACATTTTTTCACACAAAAGAGTTCATGCAGTTGCACACAGGATTTTGTTTTAGAGCCTCGTCTGAAAGACTAGCACACAGGTTTCCACTAAAAGTCTAGTGAAGAGAGAGAGAGAGAGAGAGAGAGAGAGAGAGAGAGAGAGAGGCAGAATTGGGGAGGGGGTAGAGACAGAGAGAGAGAGAGAGCCAGCCAGCCAGACAGACAGAGACAGAGACACATACACGGACACAGACAGACAGAGACAGAGACACATACACGGACACAGACAGACAGAGACAGAGACACATACACGGACACAGACAGACAGAGACAGAGACACATACACGGACACAGACAGACAGAGACAGAGACACATACACGGACACAGACAGACAGAGACAGAGACACATACACGGACACAGACAGACAGAGACAGAGACACATACACGGACACAGACAGACAGAGACAGAGACACATACACGGACACAGACAGACAGAGACAGAGACACATACACGGACACAGACAGACAGAGACAGAGACACATACACGGACACAGACAGACAGAGACAGAGACACATACACGGACACAGACAGACAGAGACAGAGACACATACACGGACACAGACAGACAGAGACAGAGACACATACACGGACACAGACAGACAGAGACAGAGACACATACACGGACACAGACAGACAGAGACAGAGACACATACACGGACACAGACAGACAGAGACAGAGACACATACACGGACACAGACAGACAGAGACAGAGACACATACACGGACACAGACAGACAGAGACAGAGACACATACACGGACACAGACAGACAGAGACAGAGACACATACACGGACACAGACAGACAGAGACAGAGACACATACACGGACACAGACAGAGACAGCCAGATGGGGAAAGTGACTGGGATACATGAAAGCAGAGAAAGTGGAAGAAAGAGGGGGTGGGGAGGTGGTGGAGGAGAATGCAGTTTTCATGAGTTGGGAATAGATACAGGTGTGTCTCCAATTTCTGGGTTCCCCATTTTCCCCTTAATGGGAAACTCTATGCCACTATGCCACTCTTGACTCAAGAGAGAGAGAGAGAGAGAGAAGAGAGAGAGAGAGAGAGAGAGAGAGAGA
>CM065723.1:57091146-57096146 GCA_033310375.1 Conus canariensis
ACAGGGCTGGGAGAGAGTAGGGTAGGCGGTAGCGAAGGGAAGAGGGGCAGGGTGGTGGTGGGGGTGGAGGCGGAAAGGGGGGGGGGGGGAGGGGGAGGTAGTAGTGTGCAGCAAGGTCGACGACCAGGCCAATCAACGTGTCGTGTTTCAGTCATGACTTTGATGGGGATGTGGACGCTGGTCTGTGTCCCGGTGCGTCGGGAACAAATGCCTCTCCCCGCATAGAATGTCTCCCTGGACACTATCATTTACCTTTAGCACTGAAGCGCTTCAAGCGAGATGCATACGGCAGTTGCTTGACGGTGGCGTATAGAGCTGCTACATCCATGGGGATGCTCCCGTGGAGGTTCTGTCGTGTTACGTCCAGTAGCCATTACACAATGGCATCTGCCAGGGAGCAAATATGTCCCTTGACGTCTTAATGGAATGCCCTGTGCGTGCCTACACTATATGTGAACACAGCGCAGGCTTCCAAGGGTGGTACAGTGTTGCTCCCAGCTGGTTTATTCGGCAGTTGAAGTCAGCACTTCTCAGGGTTCCACTCGTACCTTCAGGTGTATCTTTTTCTTTGGCACTGAAGCGTTTTTTGGCTTGATGTGTTTGCATTACACTACAGAGGAAGGGGTTGGGAGTTGAACTAATGGAGGGGGTCTTGTCAAACGGTTAGAGCGTTCGTCTGCTGATTCATTTCAGGAAAGCTTATGGCGGCGGACTATCCATGAGACCAACGATCATCTATATCTGCATTAGGAATTGGGTCAAAGTGCAAGGTAACTTTTCCTTCTCTCTCTTGGAGGCACACAGTTCGGTCACAATTTCCAATTGTCATCTGACGAAGTGAGTTATTATTACTACGATTATTAGTACTCATATAGCGCGGATCCTCGATTAGTAACCAAGCTCAAAGCGGTTTACAAATCTCGCTTTCGTTTACACAATGGGCTGCCTACCTCGGTAAGAGTCGACTGAACGCTGCCTGCTGGCGCTACATTCAGTTGTTTCACATTTCATTCAGCCTAATACCCGTCGCTCAGTTTTTTCAGCTACTCTTTCATATGTTTTTTTTTCTACGCAGGATGCATGCTTCATGAATACATGTCGTCCATACCAACTGCAAACTGGTCTTCTCTGCTAAAAGTGATCACGGGATTTTCTCGTGTGTGCAAGATGTTATGTGTACGTTTACACACAGAACATCGAGTTTGTAGTCTAATTCGAAGGAGTTTTGGGGAAATGGAGTGAAAAACCAAAGTTAACTCCGAGGAAAACACTCCCCAGTACCAGGATAGCCCCCGCCAAGATTCCAACCTTAAACACCTTGAGATCGCCAGCATCACGAGTCCTGCGCTTTATCAACTGACCTATTCTGGCCCCGATTCTGAACTAAGACATTTTTAGCTGAAAGCAAGAAATCCATGAGCACACACACACACACACACACACACACACATCTCTGTCTCTCTCTGTCTCTGTCTTCTCTATATATATCATATATATATAAGTAGGGGAGGGGTTGGTGGGGAGAAACCAGTACAAGCTGATTTCTCCATCATTACAATGACTTCGCAAAAACCAGTACAGGCTAATTCCTCCATGACTTGGCAAAACTATTTGAAAATGAGAGGGGACGGCAAGAAAAAAAAAAAAGAGGTAAAATAAGAACACTGAAAACCACAGGATACGAGGGTGTTAGATTGTGAATGTAAAATCCTTCTCTAGCAGCGTATGGGAACTGTCCTGCAATCCGCGCCATTCACATTGCCTGCTCTGTGGCCTTTCGTTTACTAAATTGAACTTGTCAATGAAACACCGCAAGTGTGACCTTGGCATCAAATGGAAATATACCACAGTCTCCAATTCTGTGGTATTCTCATCATCAAGGGTTCGGAAGTAGAATCCAACGGCAGCTCTAAACAGCCAGTGAAGGGTGGAGAAGTAAAACAAGAAGGAAGCGCTGTAAGGAAATAAGTTGTTGAAAAACCAAAATCATTATGTGAAGAATATTAATTGTAGGGTGATGTCTTCAGGCCTATACTTGAGGATCTCTTTAAGGATACAAGGGAGGTCAAAAGGTGTTAACAGTCAGAGTTGTCAGCCGTACTGTTTAAGAACCCAAAGCATTGTCACACTATATACTGTCATGAGATCTGACTCTTGCGCACTTCCCATGATGGAAAAGCTAATCTGTATGTTTCCAGGGAACCAGTGTCTGTCCTAGCACCCAACCACCGCCGTGGCCGCCGCCGTGACCACCATAAGAAACGGGTGTGATAAATGCCATGTTGACTCAAACAGACACCACCACCACCCACATGCCAAGGCGATAGAGCTCTCCTGGTGAGCGACCTCATCGTGGCCTGTCATTGTCTTCCTGCGAATGATCGATTCGGGCGAATGATCTCCATTCTCCGCTTTGGGGCGAGCGAGCGCCAGTGAATGAAAGTCTTTCTTGTCTGCCTCCCACGCACCGCCAGTCACACTGAGCTACCGTTTTCCACAGCTGAAGCAATGGCCGTGTGGAGTGGGGTCCAAGATGGTGAAGGACTGTAGTGTGCTTGGGCTGATCACTGGGATTACGAAGCGACAGGGGAAACTTCACTTACAGCTTTTTATCAAACCTGTCAGACATCATTTTTGTTTGTTGTCTCAGGCTCTTGTTTGGGATATGGTGGGTAAGGGGCGGGGTGGGGGGGGGGGGGGGGGAGGAGGAAGGAGGAGAAGAGAAGTTATGGCCTCCTTGTACTCGTTTTCCTATAACTGTTTGTTAGAGATGACGTTTAATTGATAATCTTATTAAAAATGCTAACAAAAAGTCAAATGGTTACACACTTGTTTGATTACTGAACCATTCTTCATATTCTATTTAAAACGCTTTTTGACGTTCCACGATTTCCCCCCCCCCCACGAATTCGTTTCCAAGACAGAAAAGAAGGTAAGGTCAATATACCAGAGTTTTTGCTAACAGAATTAGCGTCAATGAGCGGTATGGAAATGGAGCAGAAGATGTCTGTGACGGTAGTTATGCACGCCGCCTGGTCTAACCCCCTACCGGTGTGCAAAACGCTGAGTCGGCGCTATGCAATGCCTGTCAGGGGACGCAATCTGATCTTGATTGTGTGTACGACAGACGAGCCAGCAGACAATAAGAGAGCATGGACAGCGAACAGAGCTGCCAACCAATCAGATGACGTTCCTATAGTGGATGCTTGGAAAAAAACAGAACACGGCGGTACATAATACCAAAGCTTTCGTTAAGGACCTCTAGTCTCAAAAGACGTTGCTCTTGTCAGTGTGGAAGATGAAAAGGTCTATAAACGGCAAGAATCTGAATCAAAGGCACGATTGTTTTAACTTTGTCTTTTTTTCCCCTGTTGTCTCAATGTGTCGGGATACATCATTCGCCACCCAGTTCTCTGTCAACTGCCCTGCGATTGGTCGAAAGAAACAGCTTCTTTCGCCTGCTGAAAGTTGCAGCTAATAAACAGAGATCACTCGAATAGAAATGTGTCTGGCCTGATAATGGAAAATATTAAAGAGCGAGGGTGCAGACTACCTTCACTGAGATTGTTGCATAAGATTGCATCATTTTTGTTTCTTTAGATCGGAAGTATGGAAGCATGTTATGGTACGTTCCACCGCCCACCCAACACCCCTCCCTCTGCCCTTCGTTTTTTTTCTTTGAATAGAAAGTTAGAAGATAAGAGTCCCCCCTCTTCCCCTACCGCCCACCCACCCTACCCACTGATCGTCGTCTTTTTTAAATACAGAAAGTAAGAAGATGGGTGTCTCCCCTCTTCCCTCACCCCATCCCACCCCATCCCACCCCATCCCCTACTCCCCGCTTCCACAAAACGTTTGGAAATGACAGCCGACCCCCATGCCCCCCCCTCCCCTCCCCCTCTCCTCCCCTCCGGCCCTTCCCGCTTTTACACGTGTTCGTAAGATAAGAGCCCAGCCTCATCCCCACCCACCCACCTACCCCAACCCTAACCCCGCCTTGAAATCTATGCCTGTGTAAAGATTGGATGTTTTGTTTTGCTTTGTTTCGTTTTGTTTTGGTCAAAAGACTTTTCCATTTAGGAATGCATTCAGCTCATGTTTATGTAAGAAGCCAGCAACGAGAGTTGTCCCTTGCCCAAATTAGGAAGGCAAGGCCGCTCTGATAGGTCAACAGACACATGAAAGGTTTTAGGTTCAAGCCCCATAGTCCCATGGCGGTAGAGGCATAGAACTTGTTCGTGGTTCACTGTGGCTAGGACTTGGCGTTACGTACGGCGCCCACCTCTCCCCTAGGGACTTGTTATCGAATGGTGGGAGCATTCGGTTGTGGAATTGAGTGCGAATACTTGTGGGCTTTTTTTTTCTTTAAAGTTTTCTCCCCCCAATTTGGAAATCCTCTCTGTCCATCCAGCAGTAAATGGGCAACTTGATTCACTTCAGGGGAGATGAAAGCGGAGGAATAATAACATACACAGCTTAAGAAAAAAATGTGTGGTGGTGCACGATGTCTACGCGCTCTCCTTGGGGAGCACAGGTCGAATTTCACACAAGAGTAATATATTTAGACGATGAAATCCTACAATGCAATGCAAAGACTTGCTTTCTGGTTAAATCAGTGCATACTGGCCTCAAGCCCAGTCCACTACGTTTCTCTTCTTCTTCTTCTTCTTCTTCTTCTTCTTCTTCTTGTCTTTTCTTTTTCTTCTTCTTGTTCTTCTACGGCTCCTCCTCCTCCTTTCTTTTCTTTTACCTACTTCGTCTTCTTCTGCTCGTCCTCCTCCTCCTGTTCCTTCTTCTCCTCCTCCTCTTCGTCTTCCTCCTCCTCCTCCTCCTTCTTCTTCAGCTGAAACTCCAAGGATGTTGACCCTGAAGAAAACATCTCTCTCCTGGCTATCTTAGGAGGGAATCGAACCCAGGGCCTCGGGTTCAGGAAAAACAAACAAACAAACACAACAAAGTAAACAACAAAAACAAAAAACAAAAACAACGCTTTATCTATC
>CM065723.1:57101146-57121146 GCA_033310375.1 Conus canariensis
GAAGTGTTCAATACTCTACAAGTCACTGGAAGTGTCCAATACTCTACAAGTCACTGGAGGTGTTCAATACTCTACAAGTCACTGGAGGTGTTCAATACGCTACAAGTCACTGGAAGTGTCCAATACTCTACAAGTCACCGGAAGTGTGCAATACTCTACAAGTCACTGGAAGTGTGCAATACTATACAAGTCACTGGAGGTGTGTGTCCAATACTCTACAAGTCACTGGAGGCGTGTGCCCAATACTCTACAAGCCACTGGAGGTGTCCAATACTCTACAAGTCACTGGAAGTGTCCAATACTCTAAAAGTCACTGGAGGTGTGTGTCCAATACTCTACAAGCCACTGGAGGTGTCCAATACTCTACAAGTCACTGGAAGTGTGCAATACTCTACAAGTCACTGGAAGTATGCAATACTCTACAAGTCACTGGAAGTATGCAATACTCTACTAGTCACTGGAAGTGTCCAATACTCTACAAGTCACTGGAGGTGTGTGTCCAATACTCAACAAGTCACTGGAGGTGTGCAATACTCTAAAAGTCACTGGAGGTGTCCAATACTCTACAAGTCACTGGAGGTGTCCAATACTCTACAAGTCACTGGGGGTGTGTGTCCAATACTCTACAAGTCACTGGAGGTGTGTGTCCAATTCTCAACAAGTCACTGGAGGTGTCCAATACTCTACAAGTCACTGGAAGTATTCAATACTCTACAAGTCACTGGAGGTGTCCAATACTCTACAAGTCACTGGAAGTGTCCAATACTCTACAAGTCACTGGAAGTATCCAATACTCTACAAGTCACTGGAAGTATCCAATACTCTACAAGTCACCGGAAGTGTGCAATACTCTACAAGTCACTGGAAGTATGCACAATGAAACTATTATTTCGCGAAGAGCGAAGATACTTGTCCTCCTCCCTATATATCTCTGTTTAGACGGATTCTCTGCATTTCACACAGAGGACCATATTTCAAAATGACTATGATAGGCAACCGCCAGTCAACATATGTGCAGTTTGACAAGAACCGATTGTAATGTGATGTGGAAGAATAACTGACAACATAAATTCAATTTTGATGATAACACGATCAGTCATTTTGTCAAGGACTTTCTTTCAAGGTCATTATGTCAAGAATTCGGCATGAACATTTTTTTTTGTTTCAATTCTGAATGAAAAACGGTTTGATATAAGTTCATGGAAGCGTCACCAAAGATTTTAGAAATGCAGAGCGTTGTGGTATGAGCTTGACTGAAGGTCAAGGTCACGAAAGGGATGACTTAGTCTCTACCCGTAGACGGCGATTACTTGCGCAAGTTCTGGACCAATTTTCAACCAGTTTGCCTTCGCATATGTCAACAATGACGACGAATACGAAAACAACGACTACCCCACCACTACTTACAGCATACTGAAAAACAACTGAACAAGCACAGAGAACAAGAACGTGGACGGACGGACGGACGGACAGACAGACAGAGCAGACAGACAGACAGACAGACACAGACACACAGACACAGACACACACACATTCACAAAACCCTACACACACACACACACACACACACACACACACACACACACACACACACACACACACACACACACTGAGGGACTGACTGACCTATGTCGTAAAGCGTGCTGTTGATGCACCCAGCGCAGAAGGTCTCCACCACGGTGAAGATGTTGTAGGGAGTCCAGGTGATGAGGAAGGCCAACAAGATGGCCGTCAGGGTCCGAGCCGCCTTCTGGTCCTGCTTCCGCTCCTGCCGCCGTAACCCGATCTTGGACCTCGCTCGCTGTTTGCGCATGCGCACTGCTATGTTGGCGGCCATCTTGGCTTGCTGGGCTGCCTTTTGGGTGTCGCTGCTTTGAGTTCTGCGAGCCAGCGCCGGCGTGCCGGTGGGCGGTCTGACGGGAACTGCTGAGGAACTGCGGTCCTTGAATGAAGTGTTGAGGACGTGGGGACGGTCTGGTTGGGTTCCTTGCGGGCGGTGGGCGTGTTGGTGGTTGCTGTTCAGTGGTGACTGGGGATGGCTGGGTCTGGTGAGGGGTATGCTGTCCCCGCTCTCCGGGTCTTTTTGGACGAGGTCCGGGTCGAGGTCATCAAAACTGTCGGCATCGATGTCGGAAGTCACTCTGATGGAGGGCTTGCCGGCGATCTCGCTGATCTGATTGGTTAAGCTGCCTGTGCGATTGACTGGTGTCTGGCATGCCTCGGGGCCGTCACAAAGATCGATCATGACCGTGTACATCTCCTGGTTTGTCTTTTCTCTCGTCAACGTTTCCTTCTCTCGTTCCTCTTCGGCTCGTTCGCCGAGTCTCCCCATCTCATAGACTTCACTTCCAGGTTTTTGCTTCCAAACGTCTTCATCCTCCTCGTTGTCTTCAGGCTCTTCGACATCCTTTCTGATTCTCTGATCTGGTTGCAGCAGTGGGGTGCTAACAGTGGCACGATTTGGGTCAGAAATGACCGGGGTCAGATCTGAACCACAGCGCCCTGCAGACTGGACACGAGAGGAATGAGATCTGAGTGCGGAACAAGGAAACAAAATGGAGGAGGAGAAGGAAGAGTCTGTGGGCAGGAGAGGCACCGAGGAGTGGCAGTTGTTCAGGACTGCCTTGTCCACGTTAGCCAGCCGAGTGTTCTCCTGCACACAGAGAGTCCTGAAGGAAGAAATCGACCCGTCCATTCTGTGCACAGAGCTGGTTACTGCCGCGAGCGACTCGGATTTGGGAAAGGCTGGAGAAGCTGAAGGCGGGTCACTGCTGCTGGATTCTTCGATAAAATCAGAGTCCCTGTCGATCTTAAAACAGGACAACAACCGACTTTTACAAGACCTCGACCGCTTCATACTGGCACTGAAAACTTCGAAGTCCTCCAGTTCCAGTGAGGACTGTTTTCGTTTTTCACTGATGCTGGAACAGACAGAGTCACCAACGTCACAGGAAAATGTGTTGGACTTCCTGCTACCTCCCAGACTGTGATTGTCCCCCCGCACCATTCCCTGCAGTTGAGACAAGTCCTTCTGACGTTTGCGGGTCTCTCGATAAATGCGGTAGTAGACCACAAACATGATGGCCACAGGCACGTAGAACGCGGCCATGGCGGTGAAGATGGACATGTAACGGTTGGTCTTGAGGAACTGGATGTAGCACTCCGTCTCCGGCACGTTTCTCCCTCCCTCAATGTGAGGCCAGGCGAAGATCCAGGGGGTCCAGAGGAGCACGGAGATGATCCAGGCCATGCAGATCATCGTGCCGGCACGGCGCGGCGTCCGCTTGGCGCGGTACGTCAGAGGCCGGGTGACGCTGAAGTAACGGTCGAAGCTGATGATGATGAGGTTGGCCACAGATGCGTTGCTCATGGTGTAGTCCAGGGCCAGCCAGATGTCGCACAGCTCCTCTCCGAGAGGCCAGTGTCCCATCAGCAGGTACACCGTGCACAGCGGCATGGACACCACGCCGATCGTCAGGTCAGCCACGGCCAGGCTCAGCAGGAAGTAATTGCTGACCGTCTGCAGCGTCTTGTCCATCCGGAAGGCGATGATGACCAGGAGGTTGCCTCCTGTGGTCAGGATGGACAGGATGACCACCACGATGCAGATCAGCACCATCTGCACCGTGGAGCGGGTGTAAGCCCCAGGACTGCCCTCCGTGGCGTTGGTGTGGGCCAGTCCTGACAGAGAGGCATTGACAACGTCCGTGACACAACCCACCGCACTGTCATTGCAAGGGACTGGGGACAGACCTTTCGTACTCGTCATCAGTGTGTAATAGGCATCTCTGGTGACCGCCGAGAGGACGGCATGCTGGTAAGAGCGATAGGGATGGTCTTTAGCATCGTTAGGTCTGTTATCCTCCCTGCTGATGATCACCTCAGTCTGAGGTCCAGGGACGAAGAACCTCTGGTCAGCAGGGAGGTAGGTTGGTATAGATATTAAGGTCTTGTGAACGTCACTTTTGACGTGGTTCCCGATATCCATGATGCCACGTGTGTTCGTGGTGAACGGAGTCAGGGTGTGAAACATGGACGAGAGCAGGGAGGTGCAGAAGCTGCATGGAACGTAAGATCGTGTGTGTGGAACACGCCATCCATATTCCGGACGCGTCTATTAACAGAAGAGTCACATCTTCAAAGCCCCTGTGGCTCTCTGCCTTTGCTGACGTTCAGCTCCATCCGTCTGATCAGGCAAACCTGAGGAGAAATATAGTGATGGAAGATGTCATCAGTCTGCATTATTAGTTGGGAATCATAGCCATGCAACTTTTTTCAGCGTGGGAGCAAACTATACTGTCATTGTTTGTCATTTATTATTTGTGTCTGCCCACCTCACCTAAGATTTCCGTCCCTTTAAAGCAAGCTATGGTCTCCTGCATTTATTTCTGTTTTAGGGTGTGACAATGTGTAAGGTCTGGACAATATGGGTAATCTTGAATTTTGAATTGTTTTTTTTTTAGTTGTTATTGTTGTGTTTTCCGGATCGGGGTAAGCTTGGAACTTTTTTCTAAGGACAATTCCTTGTTTTTTCTTTTCTTTATCTTGTTTCTGTTTATGTTTCTGTCTCTGTGCTGGGCAAACTGGTGCTGGGCAAACCGCAGCATTCGTTTGTCGTTATGGGCATATAACTGTTTTGCCTTTGGAGCAGAGGCAAACTTCCTTGTTTATTAGAACTGAATGTTTAGTTTCCTTGCAAAGCTGTGATCTAGCTGACATGGTTTTGTTGTCCCCTTCAGAATATTCAAGGGTGTCTCTTAGTTATGAATAGTATGTTCGCCTTCGAGAAAACTAGCTTGAAAATATCTATTGCATTTCTTCTATAGATTCTTTTTCAGTTGTTTTCCATCCGCTGGGTCCATCCACATTTTACCCCTCCCCCTTCGCCCCACCCCCTTCTCGTTACCTCCCCTTCCCCGCCCCCTTCTTCTGTCCCCAAACGTATTATTTAAATTCTCTGACACGTGTTGCACACTGATGGCGCCTTTTGTGACAACTAGTGAAGGACAACAGCTACCTGCTTCTGATGTAATGTTTGCTAAGATTAGAACAAGTACCGCAAAACACCACTGAAGTAACTCAAGAGCAGTGCGGTGTCTCCTCCGGTGGGTTGCCTGATCATGACTCGACACCAGCATTTTCCTGACGGAATCCCTGCACTGAGAATGGAGTAAGATCATTTAGGGTGTAGTTATGTGCGGGGAATTGGAAATGATAGGCATGGAAGTAATGTTATGGGGGAGACACGAAAGATATTAGACCAAAAAAAAGTTGGATGGCTAGTACCTGATTATCAGAATTTCAATATTTCAGTGCCAGCAAAAGTAGAATCACTGGGCTGCTAAACGAATGGAACCAAACGAGTTAGAAAACAAACACAGAGTGTTTCTAGAAAACAGACAACGCGTTTTGACCTATCGGTCTTCATCAGGCATGACAAATAACAATAAACAAGAGTGAAAACACAACAACAACAACAACAACAACAACAACAAAGAACACAGTCTCTTACCTTTTCGATCTCAGTGCAAAATATGGTCATGGGTCAGAGTTCTAGTTTATCATTCAATGGCAATCTGCTGAAAGTTTGGGCGATGAGGTTAACCGTAAGCACAAACACTTAAACATTCGTGTGTATGTTGTGCATGCGTGTGGAGAGAGAGAGAGAGAGAGAGAGAGAGAGAGAGAGAGAGAGAGAGAGAGAGAGAGAGAGAGAGAGAGAGAGGAGAAGGGTTTAGACCATGCGCATGTTTATGCGCTTGTAGATTTTGCGCTTGTAACTGCAGTACTAATAATATATAAACATAACAGTAATTAGAAAATCTAACTACTAAATAATTAAAGATACTTCGCATCATTATATGTGCAGCTCAAGTTAAAAACAACGACAACAACAACAACAACAACAACGAACAGATGACAATAAAGATGACCTTAACGAAATTCTACGATTTCAATGCTCCAGTCCCCGAGAGATGTTTCATTACACAAACGAGAGCGGACATAATGGAAGCATTCATCAGCAGGTTTCTAAAACAACTGGCTAAAGCCATATACTGAATTGAAGTGCCGAAGAAGACGAACTATCCGATTCAGTCACACTCTCTTCACGCCCACCGTTCGTCATACCCATTCCTAATTCCTCTCATTCACACACACACACACACACACACACACACACACACACACACACACACACACACACACACACACACACACACACACATACACACACACACACACACAAATGATTAAGTTTTTAACAAGCCATAGTCAAGTCACAATTTCCGGTTTCCATCTTCTTTTGCCTCTCATCCTTTCTCAACCATTACTCTCTCCGGCTCACCGCCACCATCTCCAGCGCCACCTATCATGTCTCATCCTGTCACCACTCACAACCCTGTCCCTCCTTCTTCTCTGAAACATAACGTCACATCAGGTTGACGGATTACACGACAGATATCCGAGTTCTCAAGATCCTAATCGCCTTTCTTCTTCTTCTTCTTTTTATCTTATTGTTACTCTCTTCCATATTTGCCCTTTCTTTCTTTTGTTCATTTTCTTTCTGTTTTTTTTTCCCTTCTCTTCCTGCTCATCCGCCTTCTCTTCCTGCTGTTCCTCCTCCTTCGCTCTTTTTCTCTTCTTCTTCTTCTTCTTCTTCTTCTTCTTCTTCTTCTTCTTCTTCTTCTTCTTCTTCTTCTCACTCTCGTTCTCCTCCTTCATCTTTTTTTCCTACTTTTCCTTCTGCTCTCCTCCCTCCCTCCCCCCCTCTCTCTTGGTATCTCTCTCTCTCTCTCTCTCTCTCTCTCTCTCTCTCTCTCTCTCTCTCTCTCTTCCTCTGTTCTTCCCTTCCTCTTCCCCTCGTTTAATTGCTTCTTCTGTGGGGAAAAGCCCAGTGGAATCGGATTTTCAGCGCTACTCTTGTGTTTAACAGATGTTGGAAGCTTCGAATGAATCTAATCTCATTGAAAATAACCACCAAAAAATATTCACAAAATGTTCAGAAACTACGCTCACACACCTTCCCTACTGCACAAGAACAATGAGGATATGGCTGCCTCCTAGTGTTCTCATTCCAAGCGTAGAGAGAGAGAGAGAGAGAGAGAGAGAGAGAGAGAGAGAGAGAGAGAGAGAGAGAGAGAGAGAGAGAAGAGAGAGAAGACAGACAGACAGACAGACAGACAGACAGACAGACAGACAGAGTTTGAGAGAAAGAGATTGAGAGAGAGAGAAAGTGAGAGAGACAGACAGACAGACAGATAGACAGAGACACAAACAGAGAGAGAGAGAGAGAGAGAGAGAGAGAGAGAGAGAGGGGGGGGGGGGGGAATTGTGCATCTTCATGCGTTTGTGGCATTAATGTGTGGTATTGCAATATTGATGTGAAAAATAGCAAGAACTCGCAATCATGAGTAAGAACAAATGAAGGTTCTATTTATTATGACATATTCTACTAAGTTAAAACAAAACGAAAGAAACAAGCCTCAAGAGAGATGACGATTAAGAATTTTGAAAAATAAATGTTCCTGTCCCTTTAAAGATGTTTCATTTCACAAACGAGGGAGCACAAAATTAATGCATTAATCAACAGTGTTTCGGAAAGAATGCGGCTAAAAGCCATTTATTGAATCAAATTCCCGAAGCAGACGATCCCCCCCTTTCAGTTACACTATTTGTCACTACCAACATCCCTCTTCCTAGATTCTCTCCCGCCCCACTCATTCTTTTGTTAAAATAAATTAATAGATAAACAAACAAAAATTTATCAAACCATAATCACTATTTCCGTTTCCGTTTTCTTTTGACATTCAACCGTCCTCAACCATTACTCTCTTCATCTCACTTCCACTGCTCCTATATCACCTATACCTCATCCCGTTACCACCTCAACCTTTCTCCAATGATCAGTCAATAACAACAATAACAAGACCAATCGTAGTTACAATAATGCAACAATGATCACAACACCAAAGGGGAAATCTGGCAGAAAAGAGATCTGTTACTACAGCATGGAGAAGAAAACAAAAACAGCAGCAACTGGAAATGTAGACTAAGAACTAATAAAAATATTTTTCGTTATTATAAATTCTGATCAAGTTAAAACACCACCCCCACCCCCACCCCCACCTACAAACAGACAACAAGAGAGATGATCTTAACGAAATTCTGTAGAAATCGATGTTTCCGGCCCTCTTAAAGTATTTCATCAAATAAACGAACCAGAAAGCACGTAACTAACACATTCATCAACGAGGTTTTGGAAAGAATCCGGCTAAAAGCCATTTACTGAATCTAATTCCCGAAACAGTGGTGGTCTTTCCCACCATGTCTCTTCCACTAAACCCTCCCTCCCCCCATAGGGAAAAACATCAGCTTCTATCAAGCCATAGTAAAAGTCACTATTCCCGTTCAGTTTCTTTCGAGTTTGTCCTTCCTCAACCATTACCCACTCCACCTCACCTCCGCCACCCCCAGTACCACCTTCGCCTCATCCTTTTCCCACTCCCATCCCCCTGTCTGTCTGCCCTCTCTGTTGACAGATTACTCGACAGATATCCGCGTTCTCGGCACCCCAGTCGCCCCTTCTTTCTTTCTTCTTTTCTCAATATCTGTTCGCATCTTTTTGTGTCCCCCTTTTCAGGTTTTGTTTCTTTCCTTCTTCTGCTCCCCCTGCCCCTTCTCTCCTTTCTCATCCTCCTCCCTCTTTCTTTCTTTTTCTCTCCTCTCCTCCTCCTTCTCCTCCTCCTACTCCTCTCTTCTTCCTTCTTCTTCTTCTCTCTCTCTCTTTTAATTTCTGCGTCTGTGGAGGAAAGCTAATCGAAAACGGATTTTCAACGCTACTCTAAAACTTCACACATATGTGAAGGTTTGAATAAATCTAATCTCATCGAAAATGACCCCCCCCCCCCTCCCCCTCCAAAAAAAAAAAAAAAAAAAAAATTCACAAAATAATCAGAAATACCCATCTGCTCTCTCTTCCTTCTTCTATCTGTAAAGACATCGTTCCCTGTGAGTGTTTTCACTGAAAAGGTAGAAAGAAAGGCGTGGGGGAGAGAAGAGAAGAGAAGAAAGAGAGAGAGAGAGAGAGAGAGAGAGAGAGAGAGAGAGAGAGAGAGAGAAGGAGAGAGAAGACAGACAGACAGGCAGACAGACAGACTATCAGGAAGAGAGAGACAGACTGAGACATACACAGAGAGACAGAGAGAACGAACAGAGAGAAATAGCAAAATCATCAAACATTATTGTCATGTCTGCCTCTACATCAAAGGAAATATGAAGAGTACAAGAACAGCGTCTTATGCTTGATGTAAGGTATTGGTACGAGAAATCAATTACGCTGCATGCAAGAAGAGAGAGAAGAGAGAGAGAGAGAGAGAGAGAGAGAGAGAGAGAGAGAGAGAGAGAGAGAGAGAGAGAGAGAGAGAGAGAGAGAACATGCATGTTTTTTGGACTGTGGAGTGTGTGTTTGCAGCTGCAGTATTGATCTGAAAGAAAACAATAGTTACCTGAATTATTGACTAAAAATTTATACATTATTAAGACAGTCTTCATCATTACAATATTTGCCAAGTGGATCACTGACAACAAACAGATAACAAAAGAGGTGACCTTAACAAAATTCTGAATAAACCAATATCCCCTCCCTCTAAAATTACATCGTGACACAAGCTGAGAATAGGTAATTAATATTCATGATCGGGCTTTCGGAAAGAATCCCGATAAAAAGCCATTTACTGAATTAAGTTCCCGAAGCAGACGATATCTACCTTTCCGTTCCTCCCACAATCCCCCGTTCCTCCCCCACTATTTCCGTTTTCCTTTGTCTTCCATCCTTCTTCAATCATTACTCCCTCCACCTCATCTCTGTCCAAAGTACCACACACGACCCATCCCGTTCCCATCGCTACCCCTCTTCTCCCTTCTTCTTTAGAACATAACGTCGTATCTGCATGACCTGTTACTCGACAAATATCCGAGTTCTCGACATTCCTATTGCCTTCTTTCTTCTCTTGTTATATGATTACCTTCTTGTTCCTTCCCCTCCTTCTTCTTTTTCTTGTTCTTCTTCTTCATCTAGTTCTTGTTCTCCTTGTACTTTTTTTCTTTGCTCTTGTTCTAATTCTTCTTGTTCTTGTTTTTGTTCTTCTTGTTGTTGTTCTTCTTCTATTCCTATCGCTTTCTTTGTTCTCTTGCTATATGGTTTTACCTTTTTCTTGTTCTTCTTCTTCATCTACTTCTTGTTCTTGTATGTTTTTCTTGTTCTTGTTCTTGTTCTTTTTCTTCTTGTTCTTGTTCTTCTTTTTCTTGTTTTTCTTTTTTCTTCTCTTTCTTCTTCTCTTCTTCTCTTCTTTTCTTCTTGTTCTTCCTTCTTCTTTTCTTCTTTTCTTGCTTTTTCTTCTTTTTCTTCTTCTTCTTCTCGTCCATCTCCTGCTCCCGCTTTTCTCCCACTCTCTGTCTCTCTGTCTGTCTCCTATCTGTCTCTGTCTCTCTCTGTTTCTGTCTGTCTGTCTAACTGCATGTCCGTTTGTCTGTCTGTCTGTCCGTCTCTCTCTCTTTTTCTCTTGTCTCTCTCTGTCCTTCTGTCTCTGTCTTTTGTCTGTCTGTCTGTCTGTCTCTCTCTCTCTCTCTCTCTCTCTCTCTCTCTCCACACCCGTCTTTTAATTGCTACTTTTGTGTGGGGAAAATCCCACTGGAAACGGATTTTCAACACTATTCTGAGGCTTAACAGATGTTTAAAGGTTGGAAGGAATCTGAATATAATCGAATATGACCATAGAAAATAAATCTGACACCCTCCCTCTCCCCCGACCCTCCTTCCCTTGTCCACAAGTAATGTGGGGCATTTCTGCCTCCGAGTGTTCTCATTGAAGAGAGAGAGAGAGAGAGAGAGAGAGAGAGAGAGAGAGAGAGAGAGAGAGAGAGAGAGAGAGATAAGAGAGGGAAAAGAAGCAGACAAAAGCACAGAAAAGCAGAGTGCAACCAACAAAGCAACGCAGAGGAACCAGCCGCCGTGGCGAAGTGGTTAGCGTCGCGGACTCCCGGCTGGGAGGTCGTGGGTTCGATTTTATGTGGGATTTTTTTGCCCCGACCGGCTCCTACCCAGAGTTGAGTTTGCTACGAGCTCAGCTGGGAAGACTGGGACCACACAGTCGATTTTCACCCATTTAAAGGATTCGTCTCTGAGAGTGTTGCTCAAATTTCTTGACGAATACTGCAGGTGTCTGTCTCTGGGGCCTGGTTGACGCCGAGATATATTACGTAAGTGTAGATTACAGCTCTGTCATGCAGTCTCAGACCGGCATGGAAATCCGTAGCATCATCTTCATCATCCTCATTCTCATCGATCAGCATAATGAAAAAAAAAGTCTCAAATTCTGTGTCCCTTCATGCCCTGCTCTCATAGCGACCTGAGTTTTGATGTCCTCTCCACGTCTGTGGTCTTGGTTTGATTCAGTCTGGGTCACCGGTATTGGCGAGTTCATGGGGGCTGTCGTTGGATGGAAGTGGTGGCGCCCTCCGGAGGGAAAGCTCACTCACGCCGGCTCCGCGACTAAGCAATTACTGCCATCAGTAGGGGGCTTAGTAGGTGGTGTCCTGCGTATGTTGGATCAGAACAGGCGTCACTGAACACCACCGAAGTGACTCGGCAGCAGTGCAGTGTCTCCTCCAGTGGGTTGCCTCTTGACGATTTGATTTTGACTGCTCCCTATGGATCGCCGGCGCCGGTGTAACACCCCAGATTGCCCCCCATCCCAGAATGCCCCGGGGGACGTTTCAGTATCCCAGATGCCCCCCCGGGGGACTTTTCAGTATCCCAGAATGCCCCCCGGGGGACGTTTCAGTATACCAGAATGTCCCCCGGGGGACATGTTGGGTATGCTAGAATGTCCCCCGGGGGGCATGTTGGGTATGCTGACACGTCCCCCTGGGGGACAATCTAAAATGTCCCCCCCATATCTATTATGCCCCCCATGAGGACAAATATATTTTCATCCCAGAATGCCCCCCACCCCAATTCTCTCTCTCTCTCTCTGTGTCTCTCTCCCTGTCTCTGTCTGTCTGTCTGTCCTTCTGTCTGTCTGTCTGTCTGTCTGTCTGTCTGTCTGTCTCTTTCTCTCTCTGCGACATCTTAAAACACTGATTCTTGTTTACCTAACCTAGAAACAGACGAAGACAGAGGCAGAGGCAGGGAGAGAGAAATAAACAGAAAGAAAGAAAGAAAGAAAGAAAGACAGAGACAGGAAAGACAGAGACAGAGACAGGAAAGGACAAGTAAGTGGAGAGAGCGAAGGGAATGAGTGGAGGAGAGGAGGGGGAGAGAGGAGGAGAGGAGAGAGAGAGAGAGAGAGATAGATTCAAGATTCAAGATAATTTATTCATTTTAGGCCTTTGCCCCTCATGAAGGGGTGCAAGAAAATACAATCATAGAAGTACCATAAGAACTAGACACAGATAACAAACATGAATTCAGAAACGATCTTAAGATAGCATAAGGGATCGCAGTTTAAACGCTTTAAATAGATAAATCGACAAATTTCGGACTGTTTGTTCATGAGTACATGCCAAAAGCAGTGCTAATCTGAAATGGTTTGGGGCTTTGTAATACTTCAACGGTATATACTGAGTTCTTAAGTTTTGCAGGACAGGACAACAACACAAAATGCAATTCGCTTTCTGTCTGCTCTCTACAAAGCTGGCACATTAAATCTTCATCGCTATGGAATCGATGACGGTAATAATGCACAGCAATTTCAGAAATACCAAGTCTAAATCTAGTAGTTACATACCTTAAATGCGTATCCAGATGAAGCAAAAGATAAGTTTTAACATTAGGCACAATGCAAAACGTCCTGTAAACATTAAATCTTTCACTATTACTAATATGATAATTCCACTCTTGCCATCTGCACGCAATTAGTCTATCTCTAAAGATTCGGAGAAAATCATCAATTGCATCAACCCCTTGGTTCAACCAGACATAACCAAACCCATACATGTATAATTTACAACGAACATTTGAAGCCCAGTTTCTTTTATCACGTTCGTCCAAATCAAACAACATGCGATAAGTCTTATATGGTAATCTATGCTCATCCATTCTTGTTAATTTTAACCAAAACCTAACACATTTTATAACAGAATTTATGTAAATAGGATACCTGTTCGTTTCTCCATACACCAGATCGTTTGATGTTCGAAAATCGACGCCTAGAAAACGTTTGAGAGCGTACAAATGTACTTTTTCGCAATGTACAGCTGCATTATCCAGTCCCCATAATTCCGCACCATACTGAAGCATTGGCTGAATCTGTGAGTCGAATAATTTTAGAAGCGTGTTCAGAGAATTATTTTTCAACTTATATAGTTTTTGCAAAATGCATAACAGAGCATTCTTGGCTCGGCTGGAAAGGCTATTGCACGCGACTACAAAACTAAGCCTTGTAGAGAAGTATATTCCTAGGTATTTGTATACGTTAACAACAGGCATTCTTATTCCATTATAAGTCCATTTCTCATTAGCAGATAAATAACCCCCTTTCCTAAATACAACAACATTACTTTTATTCATATTCACCTTCAAATGTAGTGCTGACGCTGCGCCATACAAACTGTTTATCTGCTACGAGAGAGAGAGAGAGAGAGAGAGAGAGAGAGAGAGAGAGAGAGAGAGAGAAGAGACAGAGAAGACAGCAGACAGACAGACGCGAGAGAGAACGAGAGAAGAGTTTATATCACACCAGTACAAGACTTTTTTCAACCATAGCCTATTTATTTTACACTTTGTGTACAAAATTATAATTGTCTGAACTGCTTAAAAAAACAAAACAACAAAAATGTCTATTTGATCAGTCTTCTTTGATGGTTTTTGCACTATAAAAACAAAAGTCCAAGTGATGAAAGTATATTTTACTTAAAAATTCACAATAAAAGAATCAAGAATAAATTCAAGAAAGAAAGAAAGAAACAGAAGAACAACAACAAAAAAAAAAGAACAGACCAAAATGCGTTAAAATCTAATCAAGATCTTTGAAGAATTTTTCTTCTAAACTAATCCTAATTCTTGTTAGATCGACACTCAGTTGATACCCAACGAATACACAAAAATTATAATAACTAATCATGCTGGAATCATTATTGAGATACAATTGCTTTTTGCACTATGACATACGTTTAGATTGTCACTGCGTTGGATTCTTGTGTGTGTGTGTGTGTGTGTGTGTTTTCCGGAGGTGACTCTTCATGGCAAGTGTCAACTTCCTTTAAATGGAGACATTGTTTCTTTAAAAAGTAGCAACTGGATGACTGCTAATCAACGGAACATGGTAAGCGTGACGCGTGTCAACAAGTGTCAGAACACAGAAATACGTCACACCTGCTTGTTAGTCCAGGCGATATTTAGGGGTACCTTGTTTGTGAAGAAAAAGAAACACCCGAAGGTGCTGGGGAGGACCCAGAGAAGCACTGTCCTCACTGCCTTTAGAGCAGTCCTGTACCACCCTTGAGGCCTGCGCTGTGTTGACGATGGGTACAGGCACGCGTAGGACACTCCATTAAGATATCAAGGGACATAACTGCTCCTGAACAGAGGTAAATCAGACTACAGGATGCAACTCATAACAGCCTTAAAGTAGCATCCCCATGGGTGTACCAGCCCGTGTTTCATGACTGCAGAGCCCACCGGCGAAAAACACCACCTCCAGCTGCCGAGCACACCCCACAGACCCAACCACCCCTACCCACGGACAGACGAAGACAGTGCCACTCCAGACACAGCCAAGCTTTCGCCATACGGTCTTATGTGCCCTCAGAGAGAATCCAAAGTTGTAGTCTTTCCCACTGTCAACAGGACTTTCCCTGTGGTCAATGGGTCTTTCCTCACCGTCACTGGACCTTTCTCCAGGGTCAGCCTAGTTGAGGCAAAGAAGAAAAAGAAACACCCGAAGGTGCTGGGGAGGACCCAGAGAAGCACTGTCCTCATCTGCCTTTAGAGCAGTCCTGTACCACCCTTGGAGGCCTGCGCTGTGTTGACGATGGGTACAGGCACGCGTAGGACACTCCATTAAGATATCAAGGGACATAACTGCTCCTGAACAGAGGTAAATCAGACTACAGGATGCAACTCATAACAGCCTTAAAGTAGCATCCCCATGGTGTACCAGCCCGTATTTCATGACTGCAGAGCCCACCGGCGAAAAACACCACCCTCCAGCTGCCGAGCACACCCCACAGACCCAACCACCCTACCCACGGACAGACGAAGACAGTGCCACTCCAGACACAGCCAAGCTTTCGCCATATGGTCTTATGTGCCCTCAAGAGAGAATCCAAAGTTTTGTGTAATATATTACGGTTTTTTTGTTGATCTAACATGATTTTGGGGAGCTGAATCTAAATCCGTTGGAGGCCACTTCGTAAGTGTTGGGCATTTTGAGTTATTGCGTAAAATCCGAGATGGCCGCCACCAGATTTGTAAACTGCAAATATAGAGGACAAATGATGCCTGATTGTGATTATTTTATACTGAATTTTGGTCTCAGTCAAGAAAATTATTCAGTTAACCGGAATGATTCATAGTATCTAAATTTTTTTTATCCAATTTCAGTATGTTTTATCCAATTTTCGCTTTTCCAAAATGGCTGCCATTGGAAGAAAACAGTGCCTTTCTTTATTATAATCGGCATGCAATATCAAATCAGTGAAGCCGACAATCTAAATGGAAAAGAACTGCTAAAAGGGAATAGCAAGCCTTCTGTCCTTCCAAAATTGTAGCATCAAATAATTAATGGTTGCATGCGTAGAATAATCAAATACATTCATGTACAAAGTTGATCCGTGTCCAACAGGATCTGGCCTCAAAACGTATAGTAATAACAGTCGTAGTGAACTATTTCTTACAAGTACTGTCTTATCAGAGAGAGTGAATGAACAGCAGAAACTTTAGAATCTACAATATCAATGATCAGTCATATTTTCGCTTACACGCATTATTACAGACGCGCACGCATCCACTTACAGAGAATATACTCAGACACATACACGCACGCATACACTCGAGCACGCAGCACAACACACACACACACACACACACACACACACACACACACACACACACACACACGCACGCACGCACGCACGCACGCACACACACACACACACAACCACACCTCTCTCTCTCTCTCTATCTCTTTAATAGATAGAGAGAGAAAGAGGAGAGAGACAGATAGACAGACAGAGACCAAAAGAGAGAGGGGGAGAGAGAGAGAGAGAGAGAGAGAGAGGGGGGAGGAGGGAGAGAGAGGCAGGGAGAGATGGGAGAGAAAGAGAGAGAGACAGAGAGAGAGACTTACACTAAGTTGGGGGGGGGGGGGGGCATTCTGGGATGACAGTGATTGTCAACCATGGGGGGACATAACAGGTATGGGGGGGGGGGGGGGGGGGGGCATTCTGGAATGCCTCCCCAGGGGGACGCATCAGTATACCCAAGACGTCCCCCGGGGGGCATTCTGGGATGGGGGGCAATCTGGGGTGTTACACCGGGAGTGCGGCGGGCCGGGCCGGACAGTGGCTGTTGACGGTGGAGCGGCGTGGGTGCAATGCCACTGAGGTGGCACAAAAGATGGGACTATAAAAAAATAGTTTTAAAAAAGGCAACGCAGATGAAAAAGGGGAAAGGCTGGTGCTACACAAAAAATGCACCAAAATTAAGGATTATGCTGAAAAAAGAGCACTAAGAAAGCCATTGAAGACTGGATAGGTGAGCAGTGCACAGCCATAGAGGACAGCCTAAATAAAATCAGTACCAGGACAGCATACCAGACAGTAAAACAGCTGAGAACCAGAAAACAAAAGACGAGTCGCTACCGTCCAAGACAAGTCAGGGAAATGCTGTAGCGAAGAACAAAGTATTCCTGAGCACTGGACCGAGTGCTCTTCAGAACTGTATAATTAGAATACCGATGGAGACCCAGCTGTCCTGAACTGTCCTCATTTAACCAGTGTGGATGACCATTTAATCCTTGCAGAGGAAGAGGAGACAGCGGTAAAATCGCTCCAAAAATGGAAGTCAGCTGAAATACACCTACAGAACTGATACAAGCTGGGGAAGGGGGGGGGGGGGGGGGGGGGGCTATCAAGGCCCTGAAAGTTATCTGTAGCGAGATCTGGCAGACATAAGAATGGCCAGTACCATGGACTCGCTCGTTTCTCATTCAAACTCCTCAAGAAAAGTAACCTTCAGCCACCCTATCAAAACAATGCTGAAGATTCTGCTGAAACCATTAAAAGACAAGATTATTGCCGAAGAAAATGCTGGCTTCCGAGCTTGAAGAAGCATCACTGAGCGAATCTTCAATCGCTGGATCGTTTGTGAGAAACACCTTCAACACCAGCAAGATCTATACAATGTTTTCATCTACTTTCAGGAAGCATTTGACTAGGTCTGGCATGCTCGGGTATGGGCAACCAAAATAAAGTTTAAAATTGGTAGGGACTTCGACTGGGTCAAAAGCAATTTAATGAAGGAGTTATTAGTTTTTCCCCACAGTAGTAGACAGCGTAAATGGTTCCACAGAACTGTTGGCGTCAGACAGGGCTGTCTACTCTCCCCCACCCTCTTCAATACCTTTTTTTGCTGCAGAGACCCATGACTCATGCACTAAAAGAGCATTTTAAAACAGTGAGCATTGAAAGCAGGACCAGGACCATCACTAGCGTACGCGTTTCCGACGAAATTGATAGCTTGGCTGGACAGGAAGAAGAACTAGTAAAAAGACTGAACGAAACATTAGCACATAGCATAGAAATCAGCGGGGAAAAAGGCCAAACTGGTGACAAGCAACACCAAGGAATCAAAAAAGACATCAAAGCAAATGGTCAGAAACATGAGACAGTAAGCAGCTTCAGGAACCCGGAAACAGTTGTGACAGAGGAAGGATCCAAACGAGAAGTCCTTTCTAGAATGACCTCAAGACCATCTGGAACAAAAACACCTCTCGCTCACTTTTAAAGTGAGAATGATGCGCACAGTAGCAAAACAGATTTTCTTCTATACTTGTAAACGTGGACCCTGACAGCAGATCTACAAAGAGGAATCCAGACGTTTGAAATAAGATACCACCGTAAAATCGTAAGCATCTGCTACAAAAAATGTCAGCGATGACGTGCGCAGAAGAATCGAGGAAACCATTGGACTCTTTAAATACCTGCTGATAACAGTCCAGAAAAAAACCCAACTGAAATGGTAAGTGATCTAGCTGAATCTCTTTATCATCCAGGCTTTCATAATCAATTTTGCAGGACACTGTATTAGAATACATAAGAAGGGGCAGGCAGAAAGAGAATTGGGAGGACAACATTGAAACTGGACATGCCTGACCTTTGGCGATTCCAAGAGAGTGGCAGAGGACAGACGTGGATGGAGGAACATTGTCAGTTCAAGTGGTACCCCAGCAATCCTAGGGCTGAGGGACTGATAATGAGTATGATTCTAGGTACAGGTAGCTTAATAGGGGAAGCATGACAATTCTCATTAAATGCAAATTTTTCGGAGAGCAACGCCTGAGAGAGTTTTAAACATAAAAATGTGTTCAGTTTGGAGTCAATGGAAAAAAGTCGAAGTTTTCGTGGTCTGAATACGATAATTTTTTTTTATGAAGACTAAAAAAAATCGAAGCAAGATATAGTTATCTAGCATCAGAAGCGAGGTCGCATATTACGGAGAAATGTCCAAATGCACTAAAGGTTGCTTCAGATGGATCTGTCAATGAGCATGGGAAAGCAGGTTCTAGTGCCTCACCTGAAGGTGGAAAAGATATTTTATCTCGAGCATTGTTATTTAACATTTACAGTTAAACCAACAGTCTTACTCGTGGCTTTGCGACACGTTCTAAGTTTGCAAACAGTCAATTTCCAGGAATGATAGATTCCAAGTCAGTGCTCTAAACTACCATTTGCGATTGGAACAGAAAACGTTATGATATTATTTTCGAGATTAAACATCTTATACATAACCTGATCCTGAAGGGAATAGATGTAAATTTGATTGAACATCTTATACATAACCTGATCCTGAAGGGAATAGATGTAAATTTGATTAAACATCTTATACATAGCCTGATCCTGAAGGGAATAGATGTAAATTTGATTAAACATCTTATACATAACCTGATCCTGAAGGGAATAGATGTAAATTTGATTAAACATCTTATACATAACCTGATCCTGAAGGGAATAGATGTAAATTTGATTAAACATCTTATACATAACCTGATCCTGAAGGGAATAGAAGTAAATTTGATTAAACATCTTATACATAACCTGATCCTGAAGGAAATAGATGTAAATTTTTGTTGAACCCTTTCTCACCATGGCATAGCAGTAAATGAAGCAGCTGAAACAAATTCTAAATTTGGTGCCAGATATTGACGTCTTTCGACACCGTTGACAAACCCATTGTCATCACATGAAATACGTCGTCTGCTAGAGAGTGAAGCTTATTCAAATAATGAAAATGGCAGTTATGTTCATTCTGAAACATACATTCAAGATCTAAGACACGCTGCCAGTGTAAAACATCAAATGGGACTTGATGCATGAAAAATCAAATATTGAAAAGAAAGTTTCAAGCTTGAGAAGTCAAAATATTCCCATGAGTCATATTCTTTTTCGAGTGCCCATTAGCCAGCATATTTCAAACAGTTACCTTCAAGTTGATGGAGATTGTATTTCACCCTTGGAAGAGATTTTGTTCAGCAAATTAATGATGGATTTATTTGCCGCTAGACGCATTCTTAGTGACAGCCTTGTTGGATATATGATATATTACCCGTCCCCCATCCACCCTCACTAATGCCTCCTCCCTCATCTCCACCTTGGAGTGAGTATTACATGATTGCTAACTGGTGTGTATCATTTTATAGATGTTATCTCATTTTCTGACGTTTTCTCCTTTGCTTTCTTTGATCGTGTAATATTACACCTTTTTTTAAAACACGTTAAGC
>CM065723.1:57126146-57128646 GCA_033310375.1 Conus canariensis
TCGATTACAAAGAGAACGTGACTAGTTTTGTGCGGAGGGAGGGGGAGCGACAGGGAGGATACTGGTTGAATGTAATTAAAATGTATTTCCTATTTGTTCTCTAGTCCTTAAGTTCAAGATTGATCTTGTTTCTATCGAAGTTGAAGTGGGCTTTTAAACGGGGAAAAAAACTGAATTAGAATCTGGATTGTTTGAACTCAGTTTTTGTTTTCTCCATCACAGTCTCATTCAATTTTAAATTATTATAAATCTGTCGGACGACGTGATTCGCTAAATTTGTAAACTTCGAAGCGATTGGTGGAAGGAGTCGAGCGAATTCCCCTGTTGTATGGTCCCTACCGGGGCTATGCTCTACTGAGTGTTCTTCCTCCAAAGACAGAAGAAGATGGACCCAAAGGTGCCAGTGGGACTGAGAGACGTACTGTCCTCAACTGCCGAACAAATCAGCTGGGAGCAATCCTGCACCACCCTTGGAAGCCTGCGCTGTGTTCACAAAGGGTCAAGGCATACACACAGCATTCAGTTACAACTTCAAGGGATATAACTGCACCCTGGCGGATGCCATTGTGTAATGACCACTGGACGCGACACAATAGAATCTCCACAGAGGCAACCATAGAACCCACCGGCAAAAGACGCCATCTCCGAGCAAAAAGCACAGCGTATCCTGCAGCCCCACTCGTTGCTGTTCCGCCGATAAAGTCAGTACAACTCCAGACAGCCAAGCGTCCGATTTTATATACCCTCTGAAGAGGATGCCGGAGACCGGCGTACGAATTTTTTTTCAAGGTCTATGAGGAGCTTATCAGGTTTGATTCTGGCCCCTGGCAACCGGCTGAAATGAAGCATTGTACATTTAACAAAGGAATAATCCCTGAAATCGGGAAAATCCTTTCGCAGAAAGACAGGCACGAGTGCACAGTAAATGGAAAAAGAACGAATTTTGACTTAAATAATAATCTGGCACTAGCCTTAAAATTAACAGGTGGAAGTATAAAAGACATGGGTTATCGGGGAATGTAAGAAGGGATCTATTAAGATAGAAAACAAACAAAACACACACACATTCCACATTCCCCATATCTCCCAACCCCATACCCCCACCCCCTACACACACACACACACACACCGCGCGCGCGCGCGCGCGCACGCACGCACGCACGCACGCACGCACGCACACACACACACACACACACACAAAAAATGAATCTTTATGGCTTATGGAGTGGCATTCGGTCTTAAATCTTGAAAGAAAAAAAATGTAATATCTTAATCTTTATAGATTGTTTTTTTAATCCTCCGTCATTGGTCCTCATTGCTTGTGGCGAAGGAAAAAAACAACAACCTGAAAGCATGTGTAAGTGGTGTATATCGGACTGTTTTTCTTTTAGAAAAGAATCATTATAGAAAGACACAATCGGGGAAAAAAGATCGTAGAGAAAGTGCAGATTATGCATTGCTGCCCCTCTCCTAGCCCCCCCCCCCCTCCCCGCCCCCTCTTACCCCGACCCATCCTCCTCGCCCCATGCTCCCCCTCCTCCACCCCTCCCCCCTTCCAATCAACAACAACGTTTTGGCGTTCTTCTCTCGGAAAAGGGGAATAAATTCTGCTGGTGCTTCTCTCCCTGTTCAACAGGTTTTAGGGAATTCTGGACCTCTTGAAAAGAAATTGGACCCCCCTCCCCCCCCCCGCCCCCCCCCCCCCCCCCCCCCCCCCCGTACTCTTCTAACCAAAGTGATCTTCGCCTGTTCAGTTGTTCGCACATGTGCGTGTCGCTTTTATGAGAGAGCGAGCGAGCGAGCGAGCGAGCGAGAGAGAGAGAGAGAGAGAGAGAGAGAGAGAGAAGAGAGAGAGAGAGAGAGAGTCAGAAACTGAAATGTTTTATTCATAAAGGCCATAGCCCCTTAGAATGAGGCTATACATTATGAATCATGTCGAAAACTGATATTGGTATCCTTTATGTTATATACATATTACGCTTCTTGAACGCTTTATATAGATAAATAGCTAACTGCTTAACCGTATTTTCTTTTGATGAAAGAGAGAGAGAGAGAGAGAGAGAGAGAGAGAGAGAGAGAGAGAGAGAGACAGACAGACAGACAGACAGACAGACAGAGATAGAAATGGAGACAGAGAATGTGTGTGTGTGTGTGTGTGTGTGTGTGTGTGTGTGTGTGTGTGTGCGTGCGTGCGTGCGTGCATGTGTGCGTGCGTGCGTGCGTGCGTGCTTGCATGTGTGTGTGTGTGTGTGTGTGTGTGTGTGTGTGTGTGTGTGTGTGTATTACAATGTGGGCGCGCGCTTGCGCCTTTACACGCTCATACGTACAACGAACTGTCTTTTTTTTCTTTAATACATTATCACGCAAAAGCACACACATGTGCCGCTTTCGTACATTTTTACACCGACTTTCCTACCCATAAAAACGGACGGAAGCAGCTCCACTTACCGGCTATATGTGCAGCAGATGTGAGATCTTCACCCTGTCTCCTACCCTATCC
>CM065723.1:57138646-57141146 GCA_033310375.1 Conus canariensis
CACACACACACACACACACACACACACACACACCTCATCGCGCCAACAATGCGCCGCCAGGGAAATAAGAAAAAACCGCTGAGGCTAGTGTGGAGCTTCCTTTAGGGACCTCTAAATCAGAGAAAGAATGCAGCGAGAGAATAAGGTGTCACGCGCGTTCGAATTCGCTTTTGATTAATGCAAAGCCAGTTCGGGTCAGTCAAGATGGCTGCCGAGGAGGAGGAAGAGGAAGAGGAGGAGGAGGAGGAGGAAAAGGAGGTAAATCTCAGTGACAATGCGTGGGGATGGCTACCTAAGGGAGAGAATCCTGACCTTTTTGTTAAATCTACCAAACATGGGAATTTTATTTCTGGTGCATGGACTTAGGAATAAAAACCCAAACAAACAAACAACAAAGGCTGTCCGACTCCCAGCACTGACAGACAACAATATTGTTATTTGTATTGACGATGTACTGGATTTTAAATGGAAGAAAAAAAAAATGAATCAGAGATGACTTTTTGTAACTTCATTTTTTTCCCCAATTCAGTGTTGTTGTTCTTTTTTTCTTTTTTTTTTCTCACCTTTTCCCCCTTTATAGTTGGCAGTACCTGCATGCCATAGGTAAGAGAAGATAATCTCTTGATACAGAGAAGTTCATCGAATAATTCTGGAGTTCTTTTTCGTCAGTTGGTCATCTATTCTTCCTTTATTTGCTAAAGCTTAGATCTATCCATAACCAAAGTTGTCTTCTCTCACTTGTGGCTATGCAGCCTGGCCTTTCTGTACTGCTGTCTCTCTCTCTCTCTCTCTCTCTCTCTCTCTCTCTCTCTCTCTCTCTCTCTCTCTCTCTCTCTCTCTCTTCTCTCTGTGGGAAATTTATCATAAACATAAAATCCTCCTCTAGCAGCGTATGGGAACCATTGTAATCCATCTTGAAGACAGAATGATTCATATCACATGCTCCGAGGCCGTTCGTCCGTTGCATCGAACTCATAAGGCAGGCACGGCTGATTGTGTCTGTGCTCCTTTGGCATCACATGGAGACATACCACAGTTTATAATTCATCAATGTGTGTATAACGAAAAGAAAATGTGGAAAGGAAGTAACGCTGAAAAACTAAAATAATTAGGTTTATCTATCTATCTATTTATCTATCTATATCCACATACTTAAATTTATCCATACTTAAATCTATCTATTTATCTATCTATCTATCTATCTATCTATCTATCTATCTATCTATCTATCTATCTATCTATGCACGAAAAAGAGGAGCGATGCATAAAGTAATAAATGAATTTACGTGTGTTGCTCATTCTGTTTTTATCTATTACTGTTAGAGAGAGAGAGAGAGAGAGAGAGAGAGAGAGAGAGAGAGAGAGAGAGAGAGAGAGAGAGAGAGAGAGAGAGAGATTGTGTTTGTTTAAAAAAACGACTATAAAGTCGTAAAATACATGAGAGAGAGAGAGAGAGAGAGAGAGAGAGAGAGAGAGAGAGAGAGAGAGAGAGAGAGAGAGATTGTGTTTGTTTAAAAAAACGACTATAAAGTCGTAAAATACATGAATCTATCTCCTTTTTTTAAGCTCTCGCCTCTTTTCTCTCTCTCTCTCTCTCTCTCTCTCTCTCTCTCTCTCTCTCTCTCGTTCTCTTACCACACACACACACACACACACACACACACACACACACACACACACACACACACACACACACCACACACACATAGAGTGGTTGCATTCACATGGTGCGCTCTCGCGCGCGCGTTTATATGTGTGTGTGTGGAGGGGGGGGGGATTGAGAGGAGGGAGTGCGTGTGTACATACGTGTGTGCGTACACGGATGCGCGCACCTATAACACCTTTTTTATTTGAGTGTAAATCGTTTTTTCCCATGACAATCAACATCGATATATCAAGTCTGAACGTTAGTAGGGTGAATGTGTGTTTTTTGATATCGGACCTGGGAACTTGTGCCTGGTGACTAATTTTGGACCCTTGAATTTCGAATTTGGCGGACTGCGATTATTTCTGTTGTACTTTATCTGATTTTCTTAATGCATTTTTTTCTGGTTTGAAGATTGTTGCATTTGTCTGTTATTCTGTTGGTACATTAATATATATATATATATATATATATATATATTTTTTTTTTTTTGGTCCTATCTGAGTGAATGTGTGTATGAATGTTAGAGATTATTTTGTAAAGAATCTTTTTTTTTTTTTCATTTTTGTCATTGAACTCAATTGCTGTTGCAGTATAGAAGATACAGTGTGTGCAGTGTGTATCTAGTAACGCTGAAGGCGGTGTTCACTTACCCGAACTACTTGTCCTTTCTTTTTTACTCTTTGAGCTTTATAACTCAGATATACATTGCATTACTTGTTGTATATACACATTCTAAAACTGAAAAAAACTTTTCTAGACTTATTGAAATTATTCCCAAACGATCTGCAACATGTCTTTAACATTAGATACGTGGCCAATAAAACAAGGACTTCGAATAGGCTACTTGAACAT
>CM065723.1:57156146-57161146 GCA_033310375.1 Conus canariensis
TCTTTCTTTTTTATTCATTTATTTATCTATTAGTCATTGATTTATTCATTTATTTGTTTAGTTATGTATGCATACTCATATAACCTTATTAAATTTATGCAAATAACTTATCTGAGATAACGTATTCGATCATACAACTTGTCTATGATTCTATTCTCTCATATAACTTCCGTCCAGAAAGTGATACATTCGTTTGATACAACTTCCCTAATGAGACATATTTACTCCTATAACTTCCCGAAAATGACGTCTTCATTTCCCGTAACTTCCTTAACATATACATAGTTACTTACATACTTACCTTTAACGTGACATTCTCATACGTGTAAATTATCTAAGATGGCATATTCATTCAAGTAATTTCCCTAATCTTATCATAATCATTCTCATTCTCATCATCATCATCATCATCATTATCATTATTATATTATCATTATCTATTATTATCATTATCATTACTATTATCATAATCATCATTAATGTTATTAAGGGTAGGTGTATAGCGCCTATCGTCGGCTAAAGACCAATGTCTAAGCGCTTTACAGTCCACACTCTCCTTTACACAACGGGGCGCCTACCTGGATAGAGCCGACTGAAGAGTTTCCTGTCAGCACTTCACTCAGTCATTTCCTGTGTCATTCAGTCAGTATCATTCACTCAGTCATTTCCTGTGTCATTCAGTCAGTATCATTCACTCAGTTTTCTTCCTTCATTCTTCCGATTTTTCACGCACGTGCATGCTATGTGAAACATGTCATCCACACCAACGGCCAAACTGGTCTTCTCTTCCGAAAGTTGGTGATGGGGATTTTACATGTGTGCAAGATGTTATGCGTGCGTTCACACACGGAACTTCGGTTTACAGTCTCATTCGAAGGACTTTTGGGGAAATAGAATCAGAACCAAAGATAACTCCCTGGAAAACGGCCCGGCGGAGAATCTAACCCGCAACCCCAGGATCACCAAGGTTGCGAGTCCGGCGTTTTACCAGCTGAACCATTCCGTGACACATTCACTCATGCAAATTCCCGTTAAGATGGCAAAACACTCACAAATACGCTAAAACGGCATACTCATTCGTGCAAGTTCCGCGACATGACATAATCACTCACACTTTACCAAGGGCAACGTACACATGCCAGTTCCCTGTCATATGAAACATTTGTCATTTCATGCCGTGTGATTTCAGTCCATATTTCGCGCCTTTAAATTCGCAAGACGTAGAATGCTGTTGCCGATTCATTTGGAACTCAGGAATGTAAGCTGTTAATGGCTTTTTATTTGGGAACGGGAGGGGGATGGGAAGAGAGACGCTGAGAGATGCCAGGATTAGGTGATTCGGCGATGGGTAGCTTTTTAGCTCGAAAGCAGCCGGCTAATGTACGAACAGTGTTAACGATAAGGAAAGACAAGAACAGAAGAAGAAGAAGAAGAAGAAGAAGAAGAAGAAGAAGAAGAGGAGGAGGAAGAAGAAGAAGAAGAAGAAGAAGAAGAAGAAGAAGAAGAAGAAGAAGAGAATCGCAAAACCGACTTTCAAACCTTTTCTTTTTCGGGAAGAACAAAAAATGACCCAATAAGGAAATGTAATCAACAATGAAGGTCCCTTTTACTCCCGTGATATCACAAATTACATGCACATACAACTCCAAACCAGTGCCGCTTCCGGTGGTACCCACTCATCTGGCATACAGGTATTAAAAAAGGCCACAACTGAAACATGTTCAAATAAACGACAGTGATAAATACCGATTGAGGAGGAAAAGAAAGGAAGAAAACAAACAAACAAACAAACAAACAAACAAAATCACGCACGAAACAAACCTGGAATCCGGCACCACAGAAGAGGAGCAGGACCACAATGAACACTGTACCCAGCTTTCCTCACGTGACGGCAGGAGTCGGGGAACCCAAGGGTCGACTGGAACTTCACCGAAGAAGAAAGAACAGACGGAGGGAACGAAGGAAGAAAGGAAGGAAGAGAGGAAGACAGAAGAGACGTAATGCTGGTGATGCGGCAGAAGACGGGCAGGCAGGTAGGTAGATAGGCAGGGAGCAGATGAGAAAGTGGACAGACGACGACCTCTCTCACCGCCCGTGATGAAAGTGGACAGACGACGACCTCTCTCACCGCCACGGTGGACAGGCGGACAGAAAATGAAGAGAGGGATGGTGGTGGTGGTGGTGGTGGTGGTGGGGGAGGGAGAGTAGGGAGGGAAGGAGAGAAGGAGCGGTGGGATGAAATGGAGGATGGAGGAGATGGCGGGGAGTGGGTGGGGGTAGGGTGGGGGAGCTAGGGATGGGAGGGAGTGGGGTGGGGTGGGGGTGGGGGTGGGGGGCAGGGGAAGAAAGCCGCTCGTCACCAGCCCACGTGCATCGCGAGGTTTTGACATCGTCGGCAGATCGTGGGTGGCGGCGGGCAGCCGTGGTGGTTGCGCTGGTTATGATAGTGGTGGTGCTGGTGTTGGCGGTGGTGGTGGTGGTGGTGGAGGAGGAGGAGGTGAGAGAGGGGGTGGGGGTGACGGTGGCTGGACGGTTACACAGTACAGTACAAAACCACCCGCTCACTATCAGTGAACACGTTGCGAGCGCGGTGCTGGTTGTAAGGAGTGACCCTACCCTCTTTCGTCTGATTTATTCCCCGGATCATTTGTTGTTGTTGTTGTTGTTGATGCTGGTGTCTTCTGAGTGATGATAGCATTGTTCTGATCTATCACACACTGATAGCTGTTATTCTTCCCTGCAGGACTCCTATCAAAAACTTCAATTCGAGTCTCTGCTGTTTAGCTTGTCGAAAGGTATCCAGGCATTTTTTTTAGATACCCAATTTCTCTCTTTACATTAGCTTTTTTCCCCTTTCCATTCCATTCTAATTCTATTTACGTTTATACCTCTTTGCTCCAATGTTTTGCCTCTTGTCGACGGCGTGACTCAAAACACACACACACCCCTCCACTATTTCCGATTACATTTATCACCCCCAACCACAAACTCGTCACAGTCCCTCCTCCCCCATCGCCTTCTCTCCTCCAAACCACTATGTTCCCTCCCTTCCCTTCCTCTCCAGCCCCACGCCTTGTTCCCCAACCCCCGTACAGTCCTCTTTGTATTCTGTTCTTTCAGATCCGCGCGTGCAATCACTTGGCAGGCACGTGTCGTTCAAGCCGCCATTATGCCCCCCACAACATGAGACCCTGCATTGCCTTTGTGCACTACTACTACTGCGGGGTTGTCGGGCAGTGTCGGTTCTGATCCATCCGACTTACTTACTTACTTAATACTCTTCATCTCGCGTCCCGGAACATAAGGCGCCAACTAACTCCCTCCTGCCCTCTCTGTCCTGGGCAAGCCAGCTCAGTTCGTTCCAGGTCTTGCCTGCTCTCTCATCTCCTCCTCCACTGTCCTCCTCCAGGTGCCGAGTGGTCTGCCTCGCTTCCTCTTCCCCGGTGGTGCCCATCTCAGCGCAGTATGAGGGAGTCTGGTCTTGGCCATCTGAAGGATGTGTCCCAGCCACCTCCACCGCCGCTGCTTCACCTCGGCCACAATGTCGTTTATGCTGGTGCGCCTTGCCACTTCCCTGTTGGTGACACGCTGCTGCCAGTGAAGTTTCAGGATTCGGCGAAGACACCTTCCTTCGAAGCCTCTGAGCCTACTCTCAATCTTCTTGTTGGTTCTCCATGTCTCCAAGGCATCCGACTACAGGAATGATATTACTGAGTGGAGGATCAAAGCTGAAAGAGAGCTGACCCTCTTCCCTTACCACCCCTAGAAAAATGGAAACCACGCTCCTGGTTGGTTTGGCGGTTGAAGACAGTATTTCTCTCGATCCTACTCGCACCTTCGGGTGTGTCTTTTTTTCTTGTCTGCCTTTTGGAGAAAGGCCCAGTGACGGTGGGGAAAGACCTACTGGCCGCAGGGACAGTCCTGTTGACAGCAGGAAAGACTGAAACCCGCGATCTCTACAGAGGGCACGTAACACCTGATGGCGAAAGCTTGGCCGTGTCTGAAGTTGTACTGTCTTCACCTATCAGCGGAACAGCAACGAGTGACAGCAACGGGATGCACGGGGCAGTTGCTTGACGGTTTTTTTTCCCGGTGGGCATGAAATACAGGCTGGTGCACACATGGGAACGCTCCCGTGGAGGTTCTGTCGTGCCATATCCAGTAGCCATTACACAATGGCATCTGCCAGGGAGAGATCATGTCCTTTGATGTCTTAATGGAATGCCCTGTGCGTGCGTGCACCCAGTGAACACAGCGCAGGCTTTTAAGGGTTGTGCAAGATTGCTCCCAGCTGGGTAGTTTGACAGTCGAAGACAGTACTCAGCGTTCCACTCACACCTTCGGGTGTATCTTTTTCTTCTTGAAACGGACATTGCATAGTGTGAGATCTTGACACTGAACTCATCACTGGCAAAAAGATGAGAATTGAAGGGGGGAGGGGGGGGGGCTAGTATATGGGGCACAGCTAGGGAGACTACTTTCTTCATTCTACGGTTTCAGTTACGGATTATGATAATGATGATGTTGAAGAAGATAATAGTGATAATAATGATGATGTTGAAGAAGATATTAATGATGATAATGATGACGTTGACGACGATTGAGCATGGATATCCCAAGGAGTTCCCGGAGAGAAGAAGAAGAAGATGACGAAGAAGAAGAAGAAGAGGAGGAGAAGGAGGAGGAGGAGAAGGAGAGGAGGGAGGAGGAGGAGGAGGAGGAGGAGGAGGAGGAGGAGGAGGAGGAGGAGAGAGAGAGAGAGAGAGAGAGAGAGAGAGAGAGAGAGAGAGAGAGTTTTATTATGTATAGAACAAAAGGACTTTTGCCATCCTGGGAACAGTAGTAGAAAACTTTTTCTGTTTTTTTTCCTCCAAAGAACCAAGGGCACGAAAAGGATAACACAGTGTTTAAGGCACGTGAAAGCCTGCTAATTTTGCTTCCTTTCCTCATCTCTTCTCTCTCTCTCTCTCTCTCTCTCTCTCTCTCTCTCTCTCTCTCTC
>CM065723.1:57168646-57176146 GCA_033310375.1 Conus canariensis
TCAAGTAGACTAGTTCATTTCTGTGAAAAACAAAACATTATTCCAAAAAATCAAGCCGCTTTTCGCAAAGGTCGCTCCACTACTGAACATTTAGTCAAACTTACGACACAAATTAAACAGCAGTTTGGCAGACGGAAAAATATTCTAGCAACCTTTTTTGATGTGAAAAAAGCTTACGATCAAGTATGGCATTACCGATTACTCCAAAAACTTCAAAACTACAATATAAATAGTAATATGTATAACTATATACAACATTTTTTATCACAACGTTTCATACAGGTAAGAGTTGGAAGCACATATTCTAAGTCCAGAGAACTTCAGATGGGTCTTCCACAAGGCTCGGTTATTTCACCTATTTTATTCAATATACTTATAGCAGATCTTCCAAATAATCTATCAAAAGATACAGTTTTAGCCCAGTATGCAGATGATATATGCATGTGGATTAAGGTGACAATGAAGCGTAAAACTCCAATTAGAGCACTTAACTATACCAAAAAAGTGTACCAACGCGAACTAAATAAAATTGATATATTTATGAAGGAAAATGGACTTTCTTTATCATTAGAAAAAACACATATGGTACTTTTTAATTCGGGGCATAACCCAGAAAAACTGCCTGATTTCACTATTGGTGGCAGTGTCATTAATTATTCGCAAAGCGTAAGGTTTCTAGGTGTATATTTATCATCCAAACTTACGTGGAATCAACATATAGACTATATATTAAATAAAGCCAGAAAAGCTTTAAATTTTCTCAAAATTATTAGTAAACAGCGATGGGGTCAGGACACAAAACCACTTTTATGTCTTGCTAATTCCTTAGTTCGTTCGCGTTTAACCTACGGCCAGGAATCTTTCTTTAGTGCACCAAAACATTTGTTAAACAAGCTACAAAGTATAGATTGTAAAGCCTTTAAACTGGCACTAGGAGTGCCGACTCATGCTTACAATCTTGGGTCATATAAAGAAGCAGGAGTTCTTCCTCTTGATGAACATAGGAAAATCTCTGCAGCTAAGTTTGTATTAAAATCCTTTGCACATAACTCATTCTGTAATGAAGAAACAAAGATGAATTCTAAGCATGACTTTGTTAACAGGGCTAAGACAATACACTGTTTGCAACCAATTAATTCGTTTGTCTCCAACATGATTAATTCTACAGAATTAAAAAGTAAAAAAATAGCAATTAAGCCATCTTTTTTACCTGTACCATCTTGGGAACAAATTAAACCTACTTTTGATATTGATCATACAGAATTGAGCAAAAGTCAATCTCCAAACGTTCTGAAAAATTTAGTTAATGATCACATGGAAAATTACTATAGTGATTACATTAAAATATTCACAGATGGATCTGTACTTAATGGCAATGCAGGTTCAGCATTTGTAATTCCTACTATGAAAACAGTCAAACAATATCATATAGGTAATCACTATTCAGTTTTTACTGCAGAGTTGTTAGCTATTTTAATGGCTTTACAGCATATTGAGGAGTTACCTATGAATAGTTGTAAAATTTTACTCTGTGTAGATTCTAAATCGGCATTACAAGCAATCAAACATCAAAATGCCAGAAAACGTCTTGAAATGATACTAGAAATCAGACATGTAATTCATCAATTGGCATTTAAAGACATTAGTGTGACTTTTTACTGGGTTCCTTCCCATTGCGGAATATATGCCAATGAACTGGTTGACAGAGCAGCTAAAAATGCAGGACGTAATACTGAAGGGGCAATTCTAATTAACATAAATCTAGATCTGCACGAGTATTATAATCACATTGAAAAACTAGCGAGAGATAAGTTTGATAACATGCTGAAGACATCAGATAGCCAAATTCACACAATGTATAAAAAGCGTCAGCACAATAAATTCCAAATTAATTTTAAATCACATATCTGATACAAGTTCAAGACATATTAGTTCTCTGATGTTCAAAATTCGTTTAAATGCTTTTAAAACAAAATTTTCTAAAGATATTAAATGTGTATGTGGAAATCAAATTTCCATTAGCCATCTGATTTTACACTGTCCTAGTATCAAAGAATTAATGACGAAAACTACAGGGGATTTACTGACTCGTCAAATACCATTAACTGTTCAGGAAGTGTTAAATGACTTCCATCTTCTTAAATGTTTTTCAGAAGTTTTACACCTTAGTCCTATTGGTCTTTTCCTTTGAATAGTTAATTTATTGTTCGATTTAATTGTTGTTATACTAATCTTCTGTTAATTGTTAAGTCGCGTTTGATATAGATGGTAAACCTCACTTCCTTTCTACTAATTCTGTCATTTTCAACAATTCATATCCCATATAAAGCTTGATCATTATATAGAATTGTAGGTGTAGGTATGTAGGAAGAACACATAATCTTTACTACCACACACTCTCTAAACAATATCAACGCATGCATAAACAATCTCTTCTTTCATACCTTTATTTCTCCTATCCCCCCCCCCCCCCTCCTTTCCGTCTAATATCACTTAAGGGTGAACAGACGTAAAACTAAAGAACGAACGAACACACACACACACACACACACACACACACACACACACACACACACACACACACACACACACCAGAGCAGAGAGAGGAGAGAGAGGAGAGAGAGAGAGAGAGAGAGAGAGAGAGAGAGAGACAAAACATAGTCTCCATATACTGCAAGTGAAGGATTCTGTATTTATGAACTAACGCCCTGGTCTCTTATTTTCTCACTCCCCCACCCCAACCGCAACCCCTCCCCCCCCCCCCTTTTTTTTTTTTAAAAATATAAATATTTGCAAGGTCATTATTGTAATGACCCGACGAAGGTATTGTTACCTTGCATTTGTTTTCCCCCACTATTAATCTGTTTAACACACATACACACACGCGCGCGCGCGCGCGCGCGCACACACACACACACACATGCGCACGCACGCACGCATACACACACACACGAACGCACGCACGCAAGCACGCACACACACACACACACACACACACACGCGCGCGCGCGCGCGCGCAAGCACGCACACACACATACACACGCACACACTATAGATAGATAGATAGATAGAGTGTTGAACAATCTAGGAGTAAGGGAAAACAAGCGCAGGTTAACAATTGTTCTGTCGTTCCATTAAAGCCTTGTCAAAGATTGAAAAAGGGAGGGGTGGAGGAACAGGGAAAGAA
Organism: Conus canariensis; assembly: GCA_033310375.1. Lineage (NCBI taxonomy): Eukaryota > Metazoa > Mollusca > Gastropoda > Neogastropoda > Conidae > Conus > Conus canariensis. The sequence continues at coordinate 57,171,834 of CM065723.1, forward strand.
AGAAAATGAGAACGAAAACCCAGGGACATATCTGATAAACATGAAACCCTTCTCTAGTCGCATGCAGGAACGATTGTAATCCATCCTGTGAAACAGAACCATTCATACTGCCTGCCCCGAGGCCTTTCGTCCACTGGATCGACCGTATCAGGGAGGCACGGCTGATTGCATCTGTGCACCTTTGGTATGAAGTCCCCCGCCTCTCGTGTGTGTGTGTGTGTGTGTGTGTGTGTGTGTGTGTGTGTGTGTGTGTGTGTGTGTGGTGCGTGCGTGCGTGCGTGCTGTGCGTGCGTGCGTGCGTGCGTGCGTGTGTGTTTGTGTGCGCGCTTGCTTCAAATCGTCTCCATAACCCTTAACCTCAGCAAACCTTTGAGTGAGTAAACTGGTCCCTGTCCCCAGGAGCAGATTAAACCTAAACCTTCATCTGGCGCTCTGACTGGAACCAGTTTATTATCAGCTTCATCTAAGGTTGCACTCAAAGAAGCGTGCAATCCCTGCACGAGAATGAAATTGAACCCACCATCCCCAGCACCACCACAACCACCACCATCCATCTCCATCAAGCTCCCCTACACATCCCCCCACCCCCCCCCCCCAAAAAAAAAAAAAAAAAAAAAAAAGTCCTGGCTCTGTTAATCTCCTGCTGGGCAGATGCAAGTCTAATTCTGAGGCTGTTTGAATGTTTGTGGGGTTGTTGTTGTTGCTGTCGGTGACGGTTTCTCTTTTCCTTTTTCTTTCTTTCTTCCCTTCTTTCTTTGATTTCTTTCTTCCCTTCTTTCTTTCTTTCTTTCATTCCTGTTTGTCTATTTTTTTCTCACTTAAAACATCATACACTTGCTCCCTCTTTCCGGCTCTTCACTCTAAATCCTTCCGCGCATCCCAGTGGCATAGCAACACATACTTTGAAAAAAATAAAACGGAATTATTGAAGATAGCCAGTCCTCAGAATAATGGAAAAGCCATTGAAGTTGATTCGATCTCAAATGGTTATTAAAATAAAATTCAGCGTTCTAGTTCTAGTAATGTATGATTTGAATCATTCTAGGTTTTTTTTATTTTTGTTGTTTGTTTGTTTTGTTTTTGATGATGTCAATCTCCCAGGGAATACATTAGAGGTTCAAAAACATGAATAAACAAAGGTAAAGAAAATTCACACATTCATGATGACATAGCTGTTAAGCTGTATGAGTAAACGTTTCATTGGTATTATTGACAGTATACTTCAAGCTTGTATATAGAATAACTCATTTTTCTTTATCAGAATACGGAAGTCGTATTTGATTCACATGTTTGTGTTGAAATCACCGATCGACCTTTTCGTGTCTCTGACAAAAAATAAATAATACACTTGATCACAACAACAAAAAAAAACACCAGTTGTTTCTCTGCCAAATTTTCGTCTTTAATGGACTTCTTCAGGACTGTCTAAAATAATAGGACACAAGCCTATATATAAGGTATGAAAAGCAAAAGTAAAAACAATTCAACCTGTAATATTTACATTGACCAGTAGTCACTTATCCCTGAGAACTTTCCCCCACTTGCTGCTAGTAAATAAACAAAGAAAGTAAAAATAGAAGAAAAAAAAAGCAACGTGCTGTGGGGACTGGGAGAGATAGGGAGATGGGAGGGGAATAAAATATTGGAATGAAGACAAAGTCAATATTTGACTTCATAGTGTACCCTGCCACGTAGTTTCAATGCATGATTAACTTTTTCTGAAGTTTATCTTTTATACAGATACAAATTGCAGCTAATCGAAATTTTAAGTCGACTGGTTGGGGTGTGTGTGTGTGTGTGTGTGTGTGTGTGTGTGTGTGTGTGTGTGTGGTGTGTGTGTGTGTTGATAATACCACACCTTTCGACCAGCAATGTAGAAGGTAATGATTGTAATATTTGGGCTAGTCACCCCTTTCTTCAACTGCAAAACGTACATGATGAAGTTAACGCCCACTTAATCTGAGACTCGTAAGGTTAAGATGTCCCACATTGTATGCGGGCAGGTCACAATATATTAATGTGAAGAAGAAAAAAACAAAACAAACGCTTTTCCCATGTCTCATCTTCAGTACCAACTTCAGAGGCATTACCTTCAACAACATTCATTCCTTCCGGCTTCTATTTACAGCCTTGGCCACAGAGGCATTACCTCAACATCATTCCTTCCGGCTTCTCTTTACCTTAACAGCCCCCTGGCCACAGAGGCATTACCTCAACATCATTCCTTCCGGCTTCTCTTTACAGCCATGCCACAGAGGCATTACCTCAACATCATTCCTTCCGGCTTCTCTTTACAGCCTGGCCACAGAGGCATTACCTCAACATCATTCCTTCCGGCTTCTATTTACAGCCTGGCCACAGAGGCATTACCTCAACAATTCATTCCGGCTTCTCTTTACAGCCTGGCCACAGAGGCATTACCTCAACATCATTCTTTCCGGCTTCTCTTTACAGCCTGGCCACAGAGGCATCACCTCAACATCATTCCTTCCGGCTTCTCTTTACAGCCATGCCACAGAGGCATTACCTCAACATCATTCCTTCCGGCTTCTATTTACAGCCTGGCCACAGAGTCATTACCTCAACATCATTCCTTCCGGCTTCTATTTACAGCCATGCCACAGAGGCATTACCTCAACATAATTCCTTCCGGCTTCTATTTACAGCCATGCCACAGAGCCATTACCTCAACATCATTCATCCCGGCTTCTATTTACAGCCATGCCACAGAGGCATTACCTCAACATCATTCCTTCCGGCTTCCATTTACAGCCATGCCACAGAGGCATTACCTCAACATCATTCCTTCCGGCTTCCATTTACAGCCATGCCACAGAGGCATTACCTCAACATCATTCATCCCGGCTTCTATTTACAGCCATGCCACAGAGGCATTACCTCAACATCATTCATCCCGGCTTCTATTTACAGCCATGCCACGCAGGCTTGTTACACCGCAGCTCTGGCACCGGCAATCTAGAAGTAGACGTGAACAAATCGCCACGAGGCAACTCACCCGAGTAAACACTGCACTGCTGCAGAATCATTTCGGTGGTGTTCTGTTTCGCTCTTTTCTGGTCTGACAGATGCAGAACACCTCTGCTATGCCCCCTTGCTGACGACAGTCGTTGTTCAATTGAGGAGCGAACGTGAGCGGATGTTGGAGCTACCGCTTGTCGTCCAGCTACGATGCCCATGATGTTGCAGATACTGTAATGCCCGTCTCAAACGGATGTTTGTTGTTTTAACTGTGATGTGCGAGATGCCGATTACTCTATGACATAGATTCCCCCCTATATTCTATACTGTTTACATGATGATTTTAGTTTTTCAGCAACTTATTTTCTTACCGCAGTTTCTTCTCGTTTTTACTTTTCTACCCTTCGCTGGCTGGTTTGGGGTGCTGTTGGATTCTGTTTTTTGTTTGTTTGTTTTGTTTTAGCCTTTGGTAATGAGAATACCACTGAATTATAGGTGTATCTCCATTTGATACCAAGGGAGCACTGACACAATCAGTCGTGCCTCCCTGACGAGTCCGATCTAGCGGACAAAAGGCCTCGGAGCTGGCCGATATGAATGGTTCTGTCTTCAAGATGGATAACAATGGTCCCCTTCTGGAGCTAGTGAAGGATGTTATATTCATAGTCTATTTCACTGATTTTTCACTTTCATTTTCTTTTTTTTTTCAGCCGTCTCTCTCTCTCTCTCTCTCTCCTCTCTCTCTCTCTCTCTCTCTCTCTCTTTTAAAAAAATAATTACCAAGTCATTAAGATTTTCAACAAATTTTCCCATAGGATATTTAGCATTTTTCTTTCTCTCTTACGTATCAATGTTCATTATGCAATCCGCCGATGTGTTTATTGTTGTTAAATTTTCCGTCACTGAGCACATTATAAGCATTTGCTTGTTGTTGCCTCAGTTCAATAATTTGGTTATGTACACATCTGTTCAGTAAAGAAATACTTTTTTTTTTTTTAAAGCACAAACTAACATAAACACAATGAACGCCCCTGAAGTCACTCTGCAGCAGTGTCTCCTCCGGTGGGTTGCCTCTTGGACGATTTGCTTACCGATCGGCTGCCAAATCTGGGGAGTGCAGCAGAACAAACTTGATGTGGTTGTATACGTGGGAGCTGAACTGACCGGCGCGAAAGCAATAATGCCACAATACGGGGGGAGGGGGGGGGGGGAAGGGTGGGAGAGAGGGAAGGGGGTAGGGGAGGGGGGAGGGAGAGGGAGGAAGGGGTGTAATCACGGAAGATGAGAGAGAGAGAGAGAGAGAGAGAGAGAGAGAGAGAGAGAGAGAGAGAGAG
>CM065723.1:57183646-57186146 GCA_033310375.1 Conus canariensis
CCTTTCATCAAAGTATGTGGAAGACATTTTTTATGTGTATGGCACAATATTATTTATTGTGGGGGGGAAAGGAGAGAGAGAGAGGGAGGGAGACAAAAAGAGAGAGAGAGAGAGGGGGGAGAGAGAAGGGGGCAGAGAGGAGAGAGAGAGAGGGAGGGAGACAGAAGAGAGAGAGAGAGGGAGGAGGAGAGAGAGAGAGAGAGAGGGGAGAAGAGAGAGAGAAGGGGAGCAGAGAGAGAGAGAGGGAGGGAGACAGAGAAGAGGAGAGAGAGAGAGGGAGACGAGAGAGAAGAGAGGGGAGAGAGAGAAGAGGGGAGAGAGAGAGAGAGAGAGAGAGAGAGAGAGAGGAGAGAGAGAGGAGAGAGAGAGAGAGAGGGAGAGCGAAAGAGAGAGAAAGAGATACTATGTGCTCAGTTGTTTTTTTTCTGTAATTCAGTATTGCTTTTAATACAAATGTTTTACACACGCAGAACTGTTACACGCGGTAGTGCTACGCGCGGTAGTGTTGCACACGCGTTAGTGTTACACACGGCGAAGTGTTACACGCGGTTGTGTTACTCGCGGTAGTGTTACACACGCGATAGTGTTGCGCCCGCGGTAGTGCTACACGCGGTAAAGACGCTCGTGGTTGTGTCGCACACCCAGTATGACTAGCAGTGAGAAAATAGCTCACACACACACACACACACACACACACGCGCGCGCGCGCGCGCGCGCGCGCGCGCGCACCACACACACACACACACACACACACACACCTCACCTTCATGACTATCAGTGAGAAACTAGCCGAGTGCCCCCTTTAAAAATGTACACACACACACACACACACACACACACACACACACACACACACACACACACACACACACACACAAACACTTCACCTTCATGTCTGCTAGGATTTCACCTAGTTCTGCAAGGGTGGCTGGTAGGACAGGTAGATTGTTCCGTTGCCTCTCGCGGTGAATCGCCCTCGTCACTGCTTGCTTGCTTGGGAGACTTGGGACAGTAGCTTGGGACAGTCCTTCGTGAATGTCAGCCAGAATTTGACGCGTGGCATCCCGTGTTTCTTTTGCTTGAACTTTCATTCGATGCACTGCCTTGGCAGCTTCTATCTTAGGAATGTTGGGAGCGTGTGAAAGATGCTCTCCTCTCTCCTGAACGACGTCACCTGCCTTCATGTGGATCCTTGCTTTGCAGCCGTCAACATCACATCGCCAAAACGACAAGGCTGGATCTTTGCCACTCAGTTTGTCAAACCGATAAGAGTATCCATCAAAGAAAATCTTATCCTTCTTCCTTATACTCTGGTAAATTTCGGCCATCACTTAAGATCACTCACATCACGATTTGTAACTCACAACCGGATAAATGAATGATCACTCACATCACTTAAACCACGTAAAACAAATGCCCCCCCCCGCGAAATGTACGGCGCTAAAATGTACGACGTTGAAATGTTCCGCGCTGAAATGTACGGCGCTGATAAGACGCCGCGCTGAAATGGTGGCGCTAAATTGGTGGCGCTGAAATGATGGCGCTGAAATGACGTGTTACCGGGGATTGTTCTTTCGATCAATTACCAGTTTCATGTTAAACGCTGGCTCAAATTCATGGTAGACCTCAAAACGCTTACATGGATTATATAGTGTTTAAGTGCAAAATCCTAATTGTGGTGTGTGGCTTGAAGATCTGTACGTTCCAGGTTCCGACACTCTCTGGGACTTCTTTTTTCTTTTTCTTTTCTTTTTTTCTTCTTCTTTTCTTCTTCCTTCAAGGGATTTGAAGCCGATCTAGGGCAAAGGTTAGGGGTTACAGAGGGAAGGGGGTCCTGAGGTGGAGAAGTGGGGGGGGGGGGGGTAGGAGGAAATGGAGATGGGAGGGAAAGGGGAGGACGAGAGGGGAGGGGGGAAGGAGGAAGAGTGTGACAGGGGAGAGGGAGGAGAAAGGGAGGAGGGGGGGGGAGGGAGAGGGAGGGGGAGGGGAGGAGGTGATGGGGAAGGGGGAAAGGGAAGGGGAGGGAATGAGGTGATGATGAAACAAGGAGGAGGGATGGGTGAAACGGGGAATGGGGAAAGGGGGGGGGGGGAGACGATGACGAGGGGTCAGTATATATACCGATATACTTTTACATACCAATGCAAACAAGTAGGCCTACACACACACACACACACACACACACACACACAACACACACACACACACACACACACACACACACACACACACACTTACTATCTTTGTCCGTCTTTTTTGTGTGCTTCTCCCTCCCTCCCTCTGTGTGTGTGTGTGTGTGTGTGTGTGTGTGTGTGTGTGTGTGTGTGTGTGTGTGTGTGTGTGTGTGTGTGTGTGTGTGTGTGTGTGTTGAGTGTGCGTGTGTGTGCGTGCGTGCATATAATGTGTTTGTGTGTGTGCGTGCGTCTGTGTCTCCTGTGTATTGCAAAAGACGGGAATGTAAGTGAAGGTGGGTAAAGTTTTAAGATAAGACTGAAGGTGG
>CM065723.1:57191146-57221146 GCA_033310375.1 Conus canariensis
CACGCACACAAACACACACACACAGCAACACACACACACACCACACACACACACACACACACACACACACACACACACACACACACACGTGCGCGCGCGCGCGTGTGCATTTCACCAAACTTCTCCATCCCTTCCCGCTTTCTCTTTTCCCCTGCTTTCATCCCACCCACACCAGTTACTGCGCATGCGCCAAGTTATCAAGGATGTGACGACACACTTTGTTGCCAACGCTGAGACGGCAGGTCATTATCATATCATCTCTCAAACCACTAAAACTTAACGCGTCAAGCCAGCCACAACACCGATTAACTACTTCCGTGGATGTTAGGGATATGACGTCATAACCACTTTCCTCACCGACTGGGGAAATCAGCATGTCGTGCCAACCACAAAGGTCATTCCAGTCACATCTTAGACCCCCCCCCTCCCCCCCCAAAAAAAAAAAAAAAAAAAAAAAAAAAACCCAACTGCAGGGAAAGCCCTGTTGACAGCAGGAAAGACTCTAACCTGGGATCCTCTTCAGAGGGCACGTATAAGGCCTCAAGTGGCGAATGCCTGGCCGTGTCTGGAGTTGTGCTGTCTTCAACTGTCAGCTGAACAGCAACGAGCGAAGCCGCAGGGTTCCCATGGCAGTTGCTTGACCATGGCGTCTTTCGCTGGCGGGCTCAGCAGTCATGAAATATGGGCTGGTACACCCATGGGGGACGCTCCCGTGGAGGTTCTGTCGCGTCACATCCAGTGGCCATTACACAATGGCATCTGCCAGGGAGCAAGTTATGTCCCCTGACGTCTTAATGGAATGCCCTGTGATTGCCGGCACTCTATATAAAACAGGCTTCCAAGGGTGGCGCAGGATTGCTCCCAGCTGGTTGGTTCAGCCGTTGAGGACAGCACTTCTCTGGGTCCCATTCGCACCTTCGGGTGTTTCTGTTTCTTTCTTCTCGTTGCAAACCAAACGTCGAAGCGTGAGCTTTCCCGCGGGACGCCATCCGGCAAGACGATTTTACCTGAGATAGGATGGATTTGTGACAAGTGCGTTAGTCAAGAAGTTAGTGTGTTTGGCTTTTGTTCGAAAATTTGAGGGGTTAATTTCTGGTAGCGCCATGTAGGTGAGAGGATCATGGAGGCTGTCCGAACTTTCACATCAGTATTTGTACAAGCCATTGTGTGAAAGGCAACCAAAAGGTGAAATGCATGCATAAAAGATGTCTTTCTCCGTGTCGGAGGAAAATGCTTTAGAATAAAATATTTCTGAAAAAAAAGAAAAAGAAGATCAAAAGCAAGAAATATACATACTCGAACCCCGGTACCCCCCCCCCCCCCCCCCACACACACACACACGCACGCACGTGCGCACGCTAAATAATGAAGTGAATAAATTGTTCAACGCTGCAGGTATCTATCTCTCGGGCCTGGCTGAACATAGATATGTTCTGAAAGGGGAAAAAACATAGATATGTTCTGAAAGGGGAAAAAAAACGTGTGGATGACAGCCCCGACATGTAGTTTTACAACATCTTCATCATGCTCATCCACATTGATCATAATATACATACGGAGAAAATGAAGTTCAATGACTTCTCATACTCTGTGTTATCGTGGTGATAATATCACTTCCGATTTTTTGTTCATGACCGTTGCCCTTCTTGAGTTCATGTCAAGGCACTAGCTATTGTGTATGTGCATGGCAACTATCGTGGTGGTGCCATGCAGAGACAAGCAGGAGAGAGAGAGAGAGAGAGAGAGAGAGAGGAGAGAGAGAGAGAGAGAGAGAGAGAGAGAGAGAGAGAGAGAGAGAGAGAGAGAAGGCAGCAGAGAGCTGAGAGAGGGCAGGAGAGGTGGGGGCTACGTGGTGGTGGTAGGTAGGAACGCTGACCCACGCTCAGGCGACTAAGCAGTTATCGTCGTCAGTTTAATTCATATTGTTCACCGCCCAACCGACAGCACGATACGAGGGCGATGGTGGGGATCGATGGGGGAAGGGGGAGTGAGGGAGGGGAAGATCAGGACCGTCGCATCGTCAATATCGGTTCCATGCAATCATTGTCATCTGCAGGGGTTGTAGGGTGGATGGTGGGTGGGAAGGTGGTTGGGTAGGGGGGGGGGGGGGGCGGGGGCTTGGTTTGTTGGTGTCCTGCGCATATCGGATCGGAAGAGGCCGACAGTGAATATCACCAGTGTGACACGGTAGCAGTGCAGTGTCTCTTCTGGTGGGGGTGCCTCAGGACAGTGTAGCGTCACAGTTACGTTCATGTGGTCATGTTTTCGTTACGTTTCAGTATATAGATTTCAGAATGTCTTTTTGCGTGAACCGGAAGTTTTTATTATTAGCAGTTGAGTTGACCCCAGATGGCTGCCAAGGCGTTGTTGCCTTAATCAAAGCGTGTTCCTTCTTTTCGTTGCTTCAGTGGTGACCCCGACGTGAATACAAACTCTTATCAGCGACCACGCTGTAGATCTAGATCTCATTTGCAGCTACGACGCTCATAGAATGGAAATGACGTCAGAAGCAATACGTCAGCTGGCCGATGCCATACGAGAACAAACTCTTGCACAAGCAGCACAAACCCAAGGCCAGTTCCACCCCCCCCCCCCCCCCCCCCCCACCACCAGTGGCTGCAGAGGCCAGAGCAGATTTGGCATCTTGAAAAGCAGTCTGACATTCAGCTGTCCAGGTGAACTTCTGGGACTTGCCTTTTGAGGCTCAACAGAACTCGGGGTGTGGTCATGCATAGGGAACCGGAGTCAAGGGCGTGGGAGTGACGCCACTCAGCAGGCATGACAGATGAGGCGGGGCAAAAGTGAATAAATAAATAAATAAATAAAAAGAATGACAAAGAAAAAAAGGAAATCATCTTAAAAAATGAAAGACAGAAAGAGAAGAACCAGATTAGAAAAGACAGAAAGAACATAGGAACAATATTAAGTCTCTGCTACAACAATGCAATAAACAACGGAGTGTGTGTGTGTGTGTGTGTGTGTGTGTGTGTGTGTGTGTGTGTGTGTGTGTGTGTGTGTGTGTGCGTGAGAAAGAGAGAGAGAAAGAGAGAGAGAAAGGGGATAAGAACTTCTCGATTGAACATGTGTATTAATCACAGAAAGATTAGTATGACTACTACATGTCAAACGAATGAAAACACACAGCATTTTTAGGCTTTGTACTTTGATTTTATCATAACATAACATTTTTGATCGCATAAAACAAATGACAAAGCACAGGAAAAAGGTGGAGCATATAATTGTAATGCAACATTATTTTACGAGTTTCAAAATGACCAGGACACTCCCTTACCATATCGAATTCGTCTCCAATAATTTCCAAATTAATTTCAAATTACATTCTGTTGTCGCTGTTGTTATTAGCAAATGGACTTCTCGCCCGTGATTCCATTAATTTGCCATGTTTGAATAGAAGCGCGCGCGCACGCACACACAGACACACAGACAGACAGACAGACACACACACACACACACACACACACACACACACACACACACACACACACACACTCGCGCGCGCGCGCGCGCGCCCATTGAGAGAAACGGGAAGGGGGAGAGAGAGAGAGAGCGAGCGAGAGAGAGAGAGAGAGAGAGGAGAGAGAGGAGAGAGAGAGAGAGAGAGGAGAGACAGACAGACAGACAGACAGACGGGCAGACAGAGTGGGTGGGTAAAGGAGGATGGGGGAGAACAGCAAGATGCTGCCGACAGGTGAAGCAGAAACGTGATTAGAATACAATAAAGCGGAAAGAAGACTTTGGAAGAAAATATGAACCCCAGCTCACAATTACCGAAGAAACGAGAGCATAGAGGAGGAGGAGGTACGTATGTGTGTGTGTGTGTGTGTGTGTGTGTGTGTGTGTGTGTGTGTGTGTGTGTGTGTGTGTGTGTGTGCGTGCGTGCGTGTGTGTGTGTTCAGGAGAAGAATGAGTTAGGTGGATTTAGAGGGAGTGAGTGGGTGGGTGGGCGGCACATGAGAACGAAAGAAACAAAACTTTCCAGCAAAAGAAACGAACAAACAGACCGGACAGCGCTTTTGTCTTGTTCACTATTAATGAACTCTCGGCCTTGTTTCAAAACAAAGCAAGAATGAAAGAAGGATAAAGAGACAAAAAAAAAAAGTAGACGAAAGAAAAGAAAGATAGAAACAAATAAACAAACAAACAAACGAAATGAAAAAGGAAAGAAAAAGACAGATAGAAAAACGGAACAAAACTGCAGAAAAAAAAAATCATAAAGGGATTAAAAAAAAACAACAACTGAAAAAATGGAATAAAAGAAAACCAGAAAAAAAAGAGAAAAATGAAACAGAAAACAGAAAAAAAGGACGCACAAAGAAACAAAGCAAAACTTTGAAAAGTGGAAAACAAAAGAGCAAAAATTTCTTTTAAGGAACAAAAAAAAAAAAAAAAAAACTCAAAAGAAAAAAAAAAGGAGGAAGGCAAGAAAGAAAGAAAGAAAGACAGACAGACAGAGAGACAGAAAGAAAGAAAGAAAGAAAGGAAAGAAGAAAGAAAAGAAAGAAAGAAAGAGAAGGAAAAAGAAAGAAAGAAGAAGAAAAGGAAAGAAAGAAAGAAAGAAAGAAAAAAGGAAAGAATAAAGAAAGAAAAAAGAAAGAAAGAAAAAAAAGAAAGAAAAAAAAGAAGAAAGAAAGAAAAAGAAAAGAGAAGGAAAAAAAAAAGAAAGAAAAAAAATAAAAAGAAAGAAGATAAGAAAAGAGAAGGGAAAAAAAAAAAGAAAGAAAGAAAGAAAGAAAGAGAAGGGAAAAAAAAGAAAAAGAAAGCCAAGATTTTCATGTTAGGTGGAGCGGAGGTGGACAGCAATCAAATAGGACCGACGATGTGTTTCACCACCGCTGAGTCAGACTTGCCCGTGCAGAGCGTGGGCTGAGAGTCTTTACTTTGGAGCTGGAAGTTCCCCTCGTCAACTTCTGTTCCTGTCTCTCGGCTCATTATTTTGTTTTTGTGGTCTTCTCCTTTTTGCTCTTTTTCACATCTCTCTCTCTCTCTCTCTCTCTCTCTCTCTCTCTCTCTCTCTCTCTCTCTCTCTCTCTCTCTCTTCATCTTCTTTTCTTTCTTCTTCTTTTTTTTTTCTCATTTAAACTCCTCCTTCTTGTTCTTGTTCTTCTTTTTCCTCCTCCTCCTTCTCCTTCTCCTCCTCCTCCTCCTCCTCCTCCTCCTCCTCCTCTTTCTAACTCTTTTCTTCTTCATCATCATCTTCTTCTTCTTCGTCACTCTTTTCTTGTTGTTGTTGTTGTTGTTGTTGTTGTTGTTCTTCTTCTTCTTCTTCTTCTTCTTCTTCTTTCTTCTCTCCCTCTTTCCGTTTTATTTTCTCCTCATCTTATTCCTCCTCCTCCTCCTCCTCCTCCTCCTTCCTCCTCCTCCTCCTCCTCCTCCTCTTACTTTGCTTTTTCGTGGTTGTCATTATTATCTGAATCGCCTTCTTTCTCCTTTTTCTCTTAATTTATGTCCTTTTTCATGTTCTCTCTATTTCTTCTTTTTCTTAATGTTCCCGATCATTTTTTTTTCTTCCGTGTTGATTGCTAAAATGATTCTGATCGTCCCTAGCATGTAATTTCGAAATCCGTTCGATGTGTCTCGGTCAGCTGTGGGCAGTGTGAATCTGGATTAGTCTGTAGTGATTCTGAAATCAGCATGGTCTGTTGTAGACATTCGTACAATTCTGTTATTGAAACTTGTGAACAGTTCTTTTCACGACAACAACACACAGACAACTGTTCCAGACAATTGTACACAGTTCTCCTCCAGACAATTGTACGCATTTCTGTTCCAGACAATTGTGCACAGTTCTGTTCCAGACAATTGTACAGAGTTCTGTTCTAGACAATTGTACACAGTTCTGTTCTAGACTATTGTACACAGTCCTGTTTCAGACAATTGTAAACAGCTCTGTTTCAGACAGGTACACACAGTTCTGTTCCAGACAACTGTACACAGTTCTGTTCCCGACAGTTGTAGACAATTCTGTTTCAGACAGTTGTACACAGTTCTGTTTCAGACGACTGTACACAGTTCTGTTTCAGACAGTTGTACACAGTTCTGTTTCAGACAGTTGTACACAGCTCTGTCTCAGACGGGTGCACACAGTTTTGTTCCAGACAGTTGTAGACAGTTCTGTTCCAGACAATTCTACACAATTCTGTTTCAGACAATTGTACACAGTTCTGTTCTAGACAATTGTACACCGTTCTGTTTCAGACAGTTGTACACAGTTCTGTTTCAGACAGTTGTACACAGTTCTGTTCCAGACAATTGTACACAGTTCTGTTCCAGACAATTCTACACAATTCTGTTTCAGACAATTGTACACAGTTCTGTTCTAGACAGTTGTACACAGTTCTGTTCCAGACAACTGTACACAGTTCTGTTCTAGACAGTTGTACACAGTTCTGTTTCAGACAACTGTTCACAGTTCTGTTCCAGACAGTTGTACACAGTTCTGTTTCAGACAGTTGTACACATTTCTGTTTCAGACAACTGTACACAGTTCTGTTTCAGACAATTGTACACAGTTTTGTTCCAGACAGTTGTAGACAGTTTCTGTTTCAGACAGTTGTACACAGTTCTGTTTCAGACAATTGTACACAGTTCTGTTCTAGACAGTTGTACACAGTTCTGTTTCAGACAATTGCACACAGTTCTGTTTCAGACAGTTGTACACAGTTCTGTTCCAGACAATTGTACACAGTTCTCTTTCATATAATTATACACAGTTCTGTTCCATATAATTGTACACAGTTCTGTTCCATATAATTATACACAGTTCTGTTCCATATAATTGTACACAGTTCTGTTCCAGACAACTGTACCAGTTCAGACAACTGTACACAGTTCTGTTCCAGATAATTGTACACAGTTTTGTTCCAGACAATTGTACACAGTTCAGATAATTGTACACAGTTCAGACAGTTGTACGCAGTTTTGATCAAGACAATTGTACACAGTTCTGTTTCAGACAGTTGTACACAGTTCTGTTTCAGACAATTGTACACAGTTCTGTTCAAGACAATTGTACACAGTTCAGACAGTTGTACACAGTTCTGTTTCAGACAATTGTACACAGTTCTGTTTCAGACAGTTGTACACAGTTCTGTTCCAGACAGTTGTACACGCTTCTGCTCCAGACAGCTGTAGACAGTTCTGTTCCAGACAATTGTACACAGTTCTGTTCAATATAATTGTACACAGTTCTGTTCCATATAATTGTACACAGTTCTGTTCCAGACAACTGTACACAGTTCAGACAAATGTACACAGTTCTGTTCCAGATAATTGTACACAGTTTTGTTCCAGACAATTGTACACAGTTCAGACAATTGTACACAGTTCAGACAGTTGTGCACAGTTTTGATCAAGACAATTGTACAAAGTTCTGTTTCAGACAGTTGTACACAGTTCTGTTTCAGACAATTGTACACAGTTCTGTTCTAGACAATTGTACACAGTTCTGTTTCAGACAATTGTACACAGTTCTGTTCTAGACAGTTGTACACAGTTCTGTTCCAGACAGTTGTACACAGTTCTGTTCCAAACAACTGTACACAGTTCTGTTTCAGATAATTGTACACAGTTCTGTTTCAGATAATTGTACACAGTTCTGTTCCACATAATTGTACACAGTTCAGACAGCTGTACGCAGTTCTGTTCCAGTTAATTGTACACAGTTTTGTTCCAGACAATTGTACACAGTTCAGACAGTTGTACACAGTTTTGATCAAGACAATTGTACACAGTTCTGTTCCAGACAATTGTACACAGTTCACACCTTCGATCCCTAATTTCTGATAGAAACGGAAGTCGCTTATTTGTTTTTCTTTGCATGTTTTTTTCTACACTTACTTCGGAAGGGGGATGGGGAGTATAGAAAATACTCAAATTGCGTATACATCGTCGGTTTGAATAAGTATGCCAGGTGTAGGTATGCACTTTAGGAAGAGGAGAGAGGGAGAGAGGAGAGAGAGAGAGAGAGAGAGGAGAGAGAGAGCGCATATGTGTGTGTGTGTGTGTGTGTGTGTGTGTGTGTGTGTGTGTGTGTGTGTGTGTGTGTGTGTGTGTGTGTGTGTAGTCTAATCGTCTGATGACTACTTTAACATTTCCTGAATTCTATCCTAGATTACAAAGGCACAAAAGTTACGGAGAGAGAGAGAGAGAGAGAGAGAGAGAGAGAGAGAGAGAGAGAGAGAGAGAGAGAGAGAGAGAGAGAGAGAGCCTCTAGAAACAAGTGGCAACATTAAGCCTTGTGAAACAAGTGACAACATGACGACTCGCTGAATCAATAGAAATTTTGGGTAATTCAAGAGTTCAAGGCGTAGGGGAAATGGGGAAAGGGGGGGGGGGGGAGTTGATGGCTGTGGAGGCTTCTTAAGGAACCAGGTCAGATTTAGAGGGTGAGACAGACAGACGGACAGAGAAGGTGCCAGATGAATTGAGAGAGAGAGAGAGAGAGAGAGAGAGAGAGAGAGAGAGGGAGAGAGACAGACAGACAGACAGACAGACAGACAGACAGAGACAGACAGACAGACAGACACACACACACACACATACACACAAACACACACACACACAAACACACACACACAACACACACACACACACACACACACACACACACACACACACGCAAACACGCACGCACTGACACACACACACACACACACACACACACACACACACACACACACACGTACGCACGCACGCACGCACGCACGGACGCACAGAGAGAGAGAGAGAGAGAGAGAGAGAGAGAGAGAGAGAGAGAGAGAGAGTCAAAGCCACGCTCGCGTACAACGTACAAGCGGACAGACGAAAGTTCGGCTTACGACTAAATTATCACACAGTTCACAAAGAAACCTTTTCACTGTTACACTGTTTAGAAAGAAACCCATTTACAATCACTTCGCGCCTTTTTTCCCAACAAATTTTCCATTTAAAAAAAAAGGGAGAAAAAAACAACAACCGACATTAATGGACTTACACTGGCCTTTTCTATAAAATCGGCCTCAAAAAAAGCCTTCAAAATGTATTTATCCTTTCAGAATGACCCCATGCTGAGTCACTGATCTCTCATGGAATTACAGTTTCACCCATCACTATGCTCATCTCAACAAAGAAATTGTTTCTACTTATTCCAAACGGCGAAAGTTCCTGAAAAGAAAAAAAAAAAAAAAAAGAAAAAAAGAAGAAAAAACTAACAGTTCATGTTCAAATCAATTTACAAAACGTCTTATCTTTTGAACCACGTGTCTTATTATCCTTTCGCCTGGAGATTTGATATGCCAATTATGAGCCAGTCGTGATTTTTCCCTTTAAATTTTATTGTTGTTTGTTGTTGATGATTGTGGCATAATGCATGTTTGCGATATTCTGGGAAGATTCCGGTAATAATCACCTGAGCTTGGAATCGGAATGGCGGACTGTGTGTTATGAGAGAGAGAGAAATAACTGCACTGACACAAAATAACAGCTACACTGGCACAATATAACAATGATGATGACACTTCGCGTCTCATTACCGCAACAAAACAAAACGAAACAAGACAAAAACAAAACAAACCTTACTATATTTGACGCTTGTGCCCTCGCAAATGCCTCGACGTAGGACGCGGCTGACCAGCTTGTCCTCCGAGACAACTGACCGTCCTCCAGGTGATAAGCCTGTCACCTTGTGTTCATCGCTCATCATTGTATGAAGTTCTCTATACAAAAGCAGTAGGAGCTTCATGAATTGTGGGCCAGGATATAAGAAGGTGACTTCGATCGTTACGAGACTTAAAAACCGTCCTCTTCGCAGTAGCTTCATATTTCTTTTTCCTTTTTTTTTTTTTTTCGTCAATATGTTAGCATGTACCAAACGACCCGGAAGTTCAGCACAGTTCTTGAGGGGGGGGGGGGGGGGGGGGGGGGGGGGAGAGAGAGAGAGAGAGAGAGAGAGAGAGAGAGAGAGAGAGATGATGATGATGATGATGATGATGATAATCTTTATTTCCAAGGGTAACAGATAAGCAAACACATGCTTTTTTTTCATCCGGCCCTTGCCCCGTTAAGGGACTAAGTATGACTAGCGACTAAGACTTACAAAACTTTTAACAAACACACATATCTTCACAACATTAAAAAGTTCATCCATTAAGGCGTAGATGACTTTAAAAGGAAAAAAGAAACGATTTAAACAACAAACAAGAATAAAGAAATGTATTACAAAGAAGAAAAGATTCGGCACACACAGATATGGAATAAGCGATCCTCCTATCGAAGAGGGGAGAGAGAGAGAGAGAAGAGAGAGAGAGAGAGAGAGAGAGAGGAGAGAGGAGAGAGAGAGAGAGAGAGAGAGAGAGAGAGAGTTACATTCCTTTTGTAAAAAAATAACATACAACAAACTGCTAAGGATGATAATTAGACAATTACAATGCATCAATAATATCAACATTTGTACTTTCTTTTACATTTACATGATGTGGTTATAAGGCAAAACGAGAACGAACAATCAGTTATCAGTAAGCAGCAATATTCCTAGCATCAATAATCATAACACTTATTTTTCATGATGTGTGCGTGTGCGTGTGCATGTGTGTGTGTGTGTGTGTGTGTGTGTGTGTGTGTGTGTGTGTGTGTGTGTGTGTGTGTGTGTGTGTGTGTGTAGTGTGTGTGTGTGTGTGTGTGTGTGTGTGTGTGTGTGTGTGTGTGTGTGTGTGTGTGAGAGAGAGAGAGAGAGAGAGAGAGAGAGAGAGAGAGAGAGAGGATGCCATTATCATTTACCTTCCCCTTCCATCTTTTTTTTTTTTCTTTTCGACCATTCATACACTACCCAAAACTACTAATTATTAATTAAGCGACAATCCATCGAAACGCAGCCGTAATTAACGGGAGAGAGAGAGAGAGAGAGAGGAGAGAGAGAGAGAGAGAGAGAGAGAGAGAGAGAGAGAGAGAGAGAGAGAGAGAGAGAGAATAATTCCATTTTTCTATCCAAAATATCACATGCTAAACATTGCTATAAATTTGAATAAAGAGCAATACATCAATATGATCAACAGTAATCCGGACACACATTTATCACCTTTCAGTTACAGTGCTCGAAGAAATTCAAAGTATTAAGACATCAATCAATTAGTGACAATGCACCAATAAAACCAGCGACCACAACAGTCATTCATCATACTATAATTTCAATCATTAATAAAACCGATAGTAACCATATCTCTCATTTATCATTATCTAGTTTTGAAAACATCAGTGGAAAGGAAACGGCGTATCAGTTTAATATGCAGCAAAACAGAGGGTGTGCCCTGGTATATGTATTTTGTCCCTAATAGCAATGGTCTGCTGTGAAATGTGTAATTAGTTTTTCCCTGAAGGATTCTGTAATTTGAGTACATCGGAAATGTAGTGGAAGTGAATTCCAAACCACGCTACCTGAGTAAGATAAGCTTGATTTAAATAGATCTATTCTAGGTGTGGGAACCTGGAATTTGGTTGAATCCCTAGGGTTTATGCTAAATTTGGACTGAAGAGTTTGTGGTGCTAAACCCGATGCAATTTTTTGCATTAGCAGACATTTGTTGACAGCAAACATTTCTTGTAACGGAAGAGCCCCCGCTTTAGTATAATCCCCTTCACTAAGACTAGATGATTTTAATAGGACTGCTTTAAGTGCTCTTTTGTAGACACACTTAAGAGGTTTCATGGCATTAGCACTAGCAGAATCAAATAGTGTTGAACAATAATTGATTGAAGAGAGAACATGTGCGTGTAGGAACAATTTCCTGGCATGAAGGTTTAAGAAATGCTTAATCTTGCACAGCTGATATGTTTGTCTGGATATTGATTTACATAAACTGCGAAGGTGATAAGACCAAGAAAGATTATTATCAACATATACGCCTAGAACTCGATGGCTATCCACCACTTCAATTTCCTGATTATTGATAAAAACAGATGGGGGCTGTGTGGTTATGTTTTGTCTTCTCTGCCTTGTTGTTATCAGCATTAGTTTTGTTTTGTTAGGATTCAGTGACATGTGATTTACATTGCACCAATTACTTAAGATGTCAGCATTCTTCTGTAATGAAGTGAAAACAGCTTCCAAGCTGGAGCTACTTGTATGGACAGTGGTATCATCACAAAAGAGTTCACATGAATCCTCAATATAAAGAGGGAGATCATTTATATAAACTGAGAACAGCAACGGACCTAACACAGAACCCTGGGGTACGCCATGTTGGATAGGTAGCTTCTCTGATAAATTGTTGTTGACACAAACGATTTGTTGACGATCTTCTAGGAATGATGTTATCAGTTGGAAGGTATTTCCTTTTATACCATATAATAAAAGCTTCCTGCATAACAGTTTGTGGTCAATTACATCAAAAGCCTTTGCAAAATCAACAAACAGTGCGCCACAATATTTATTCTCATTAACACTGGCTAGCCATTGATCTACTAGGTTTGTAAGCGCTGTATGACAAGAATGATTTTTCCTGAATCCTGATTGATTTTTATTTAGTAGGTTGGAGGAGTCAAAATGGTGGCAAAGATATTTATTTATGTGTTTTTCCAAGGGCTTGGACAGAACTGGCAAAATGGATATAGGTCTGTAGTTGGATGGTTCAGATTTGTCTCCAGATTTGAAAATGGGTATTACTTTTGCAACTTTGAACTGAGCGGGAAAGTGACATTTATCAATGCATAAATTGTAAATGTAAGTAAGAGTTTCACATATAACAGGTGCTGATAGTTTCAGTATTTTTCCATCAATCCCGTCAAGTCCGCGGCTTCCTGTCTGCTTCAATTGGCATAAAGCTTGGCAAACATCACTAACTGTCATAGGCGGAACTGGTGTTGCTGGACGAATGTTCATAGCATTGCAAAATTTTTTTTAATTTTTGTAATTCATTTGAGTCAGTATTCTTTTCTTTGACAATGTGTTCTGCAACTGTTGTAAAGTGTTGGTTGAGTTCATTTGTTGTTATGCTGGTAATGGGACTTGTCTTTGACTGTGAAGTTTTATTCGTAAGTTCATTTATTGCTTGCCATATGGACTTCGAATTTTGTTTGTTGGCTACAAGTTCACGAAAAAAATTTATTTTTGCTGTCCGTTTGAGTGAATTGACTTTATTACGTTGCCTTTTAAATCCATCCGACTTCCCTTCTGCTTCAAGCAGATCGTCGCGTAAGAAACAAGCAGCTTGTATTTCATCAGTCATCCACTTTGGTTGTGCACTATGTTTAACTCGACGCGTTTTGAATGGCGCATGCTTGTCATAAACAGAATTAAACGTGTGTAGCCAATACTCAAGCGCTTTCTCTGGATCAGTATAATTATAAACATTTATAAAGGGGGAATTCATGAGGTCAGTGAGAAAGGTATCTTCGTGGAAGTGTCCGAAAGATCTGTAAGTGATGTGTTTGTGGCCAGTTTTAGGAATTTTGATTCCACTTCTTTTCCACGTAATGCATACTGGAAAGTGGTCGCTGCATCCATTCAAAGGCACACATTTCTCAATGACGTTTTGTGGTTCAGAAAGATAGATGTGGTCAATTAATGTTTTGCTAGTGAGTGTTACTCTGGTTGGCATGTCTATAATTTGGGATAAGTTGTATGAGGTGGTCCTATCTGACCATGATGTTTGGCCCTTCAATAGATCAATGTTGAAATCACCTAAAAGCATTAATTCTGTGGCATCAAGCGATGCTGCATCCATCATGGCCGTAAACTTGTCCATCCAACCAGCATTTTCCGCTGGGTTTCGATATACAAATCCTATTTTGATGGGTTTTGTTCTCTTCAACTTGATTACTAACCAAACTGCTTCAATTCCAAAACTTTCAAGATCATACAAACGTTGGGCATTTAATGTTTCATGAACGTAAAGTAATATGCCTGTAGATTTGGATTCGGTGGGATCTCTACGTACAATATTGTAGCCAGAGATTAAGACAGTGGCATCAGGGACAATATCTGAAAGTCTTGATTCAGTGAAGCCAAATATATGAAAGGGTTTGTCTTGATTATACAGTATAGTGGGTACCTCCTGTAACTTGTTTTGTATATGGTTTATATTAAGATGTCCAATACGTAGTCCGTCTTCCTGTGGCCACTTTGAAGATGATTGCACCATTTGTGCAACTAAAACAAATATAGCAAGGATACACTTGAATACAAACTCAATGTGTCCGTATGGTATACACACACAACAACTATCTTCAATTCAAAAGGATAATGAAAATGAGAAACAAGCAAGTCAAAACTACAAATAAGTGTGATACAACACACTTACACACCAAATCCAACAATGCTCAATGAAAAAGGATAATGAATATGAAAAAGCACAAAAGTTAAATTCACAAAGTTACGTAACACGCTTGTGGCAAGTGTCACCGAAGCTTTATCTACACCACAGGAGGTTTCTGAGCGTGCTCACACACCATTCAGGTACAATAAAACTATGATATAAAAGTCTTGCTTTCTTCAGAAATGCTAATAATGTAGTTCGCAACCACTTTTTCTTCTCAGCTTATCAGATGGTCGGCATATTCGGAATTACACAGTCCACATTGGCAGATGCATATAGTTCAAACTCTGCACTTTCCACACTAGTGTATATATACATATAGCACACACGCACACGCACACGCACACGCATACACACACACAACACCACACACACACACACACACACACACACACACACACACACACACACACACATGATTCAAGTCTAGAACTGGCCATAGTTTGGTGGCATTGGCATGAAGTGTGGCCACTGCCAAAAAGCAGGTGGGAAGCTACGAGGAAAAGAAGGGAAGAACATAGAAGGATACATTGGCGGTGGCATCATGGGTGGTGGTTGTGGAGGCGAAGTGTAGGTCTCTCTACTACCATACGAATTAGTTCCCCGCGTGGTAGTGGGCTTACTGTCCGGTCGTCGGAGTGGGTGGGTGGGGTTTAGAGTGGTGGTAGGGAGGGGAGGAAAGACTTCCGAGTAGTGTGGGTCGGCCGGAGAATGGGGAAGAGTAGGAGGGTTCTCGGGTTGAGAGGACTGTGTGATGTGTGATTGTTTGTTGGTAACATGCGTGGAGTAGGTGAATGGACGGGAGGAGGAACGGAGCGGTGATGCAAGAAGGGGGAAGTGGAGAGACGTCCAGTGGGGCGAGGCCTGTGGTCACTGCCCCTCTTTGTGCCGATGCTGTCTGCCTGTTTCCTAGCAAACAGATTTTCAGCAAGGCGTGCTGTCCCTTTCCTCGTAGGCAGAATGGCATTTTGGTACAATGCCATTCTGGGTGCACCACTGCTGGTGGTGAAGACAGCAGTGTGGTCCATGTAGTTGCACACCATGCCGTCACACACTGTGCAGGTTCCTGTTGCTGTTGAGAATGACTGGATTGAAGGGGTGTCGTCCTCTGGCAGGCATGATAGCAGAAGCTAGCAGTGACGCTTTGGGAAAGACCCTCCGGCACTGGGAAAGAAGGTCTTTCCACTTGTCACTGCTGATGGCACTGTCTGCTGAGGCCTGGACTTGTGCACAGTCGTGGATCCCAACATGAACTGCAGCCAGTCTCACGGTAGTTGAGGGTGTCTGGCGACTGAGCCACTCAGTCAGCTGGGTCACTGTCAGGTCACTGACACACACTTTTTGGGGCTTGCTGTTAGGAGGTGAGGATCGGGAGGGATCCACCCCTTTCACTACATCATCCCCCAGCAGAATGGTAGTGGTGTCCTTAGTGACACTGACATGTTGGAGAGGGTTGGGGGTGGTGTCCTTAGTGACACTGACATGTTGGAGAGGGTTGGGGGTGGTGTCCTTAGTGACACTGACATGTTGGAGAGGGTTGGGGGTGGAGGTCTGCTGACTGAGGGACTCAGACACTGCTGTGGAGTCTGCTTTGCCTGCGCTGTGTCCACTGTCAGCATTGCTCTCTGTGGCAGTGGCATTCGGCGGGGTGGGCAATATGGGAGATGATGATTTGGGGGTGGATGATTTGGGGGAGGGTGGTTTGGAGGATGTAGTCTTGGAGGGAAGTTTGTGATTTGAGGAGCGGGGAAGAGGTTTTTGTGTGTTTTGGGCTTGTAAGTGCAGTAACTGAGTGGTGATGGCATCTATGTCAGATCATTGATGGCAGATCATTGATGTAAAATGAAAACAATAGAGGACCTAATACTGACCCTTGTGGGACACCAAATTTGTTGGGAAGAGAGAGAGAGAGAGAGAGAGAGAGAGAGAGAGAGAGAGAGAGAGAGACAGACAGCCCAGACAGACAGACAGACGGACACAGAGACAGACACAGAGACAGAGACAGACACAGAGGCACACAGACGCAGACACATAGACACTCTCTCTCTCTCTCTCTCTCTCTCTCTCTCTCTCTCTCTCTCTCTCTCTCTTCCCAACAAATTTGGTGTCCCACAAGGGTCAGTATTAGGTCCTCTATTGTTTTCATTTTACATCAATGATCTGCCATTGTACTTGAAAATAAACAGCGAAATGTTCGTTGATGATACAACTTTAGACACAAGTAATTCTGAGGCCCAACAGGTTTGCAGTGACATCCAAGAAAATATCAATCTTTTGGTTAAATGGACACGATTTAATCACATGGCTCTCCATCCTCAAAAAAAAAACAAACAAACAAAAAAAAAAACCCAACTAAATTCATGATGATAACTACAAGACAGAAACGTCAAACTCTAAGCCAAAATCTGCCAGTACTTTGCATTTCTAACGAAAACATCGAAGAAGTATCAAATCACAAAGTCTTGGGAATAACAATAGATAATAATCTAGCTTGGTCAAAACACTTAGTCTTTATCTAGAAACGTTGCAAGAAAACTACATCTTCTAAAAAGGATTAAGAACTTCCTAAATTTGCATGCAATAACAGTATTTTTTCACTCTTATATTCAGCCTATTTTTGACTATGCCTCAAGACTTTGGGACTCTGCGAGCAATAATTCACTCAAACCACTTATTAGCCTTCACAAAAGAGCTGTCAAAGTAACGTTAGGTCAACCATCCTCACTGGTAAATTCAGACTATAAGCAATCAGGCATTCTCCCATTTAAAGCCAGACTTCTATACAATAAAGGACTCTTTATGCATAAGGTACTCCATGGAAATGCTCCACTTCTCTAATAAATATGTTCACTTTTAACAACTATCGACATTCACATAAAATAAACCTCCCGTTTGCCATGATTAATCTATACAAGTCTAGTTTGGCGTATTCCGGAGGTTGGCTATGGAACCGTATTCCTCAAGAACTTAAAAATCAATCAAACTTACAAAAATTCAAGTCTAATTTTCAAAAATATCCCATGAATGTCTCAGATTTGACTGCACTATACCCTAAAATGTATTGATAATTCTCAATTCAGATTTAATTTAACAAATATGTGATGTTCGAAGTTGACTCAATTCTACGCAATTTGCATTGATCATCCTGTGCCATTAATGTGTTTTTTCAAAGCTTTTCGCGGGTGTTTCTCCATGTCTGCTTCATTGTCTGTCTCTTCTCCATGTCGCTTCATTGTCTTTCTCTTCTCATGTCTGCTTCATTGTCCTTCTCGTCTCCATGTCTGCTTCATTGTCTTCTCTGTCCATGTCTGCGTCATTGTCTGTCTCTTCTCCATGTCTGCGTCATTGTCTTCTCTTCTCCATGTCGCTTCATTGTCTGTCTCTTCTCCATGTCTGCTTCATGCTTTCTTCTCCATGTCTGCTTCATTGTCTGTCTCTCTCCATGTCTGTTCATTGTCTTTCTCTTCTCCATGTTGCTTCATTGTCTGTCTCTCCAATGTCTGCTTCATTGTCTGTCTCTTCTCCATGTCTGCTTCATTGTCTGTCTCTTCTCCATGTCTGTTCATTGTCTGTCTCTTTCCATGGTCTGCTTCATTGTCTTTCTTCTCATTCTGCTTCATTGTCTGTCTCTTCCTTATCTCTGCCCATCTATCGCCAGTCGTCGTCAGTCGTCGTCGGTCGTCGTCAGTCGTCGTCGTCGTCTCTCTCTCTCTCTCTCTCTCTCTCCTCTCTCTCTCTCTCTCTCCTCTCTCTCTCTCCCAGAATTCTAGATTTCTAGAATAAAAAAGTTCAGTAAAATGTTTGTTTTAGTCTTCCATCAGAGATGGTAACAGGCAGCCATGCAATCTATGCTAAGTGATTCTCACATAACTCTACAACCATAAAACAATCTAAGATATAAACATCAGTTGAAAACGTCATAACAAAATTAGCAAGGTTCAATTGAGCGACCACCGCAGCAATACCAGTAATACATGGCCTATATTCTGATAGTTATTAACGTTTATGGCTTGCTCCATATAAACGGTTGGACTATAACCGATAAAAAAAAAAAACAAAAAAAAAACAAAAAAAAACCGTTACGGGAATCCTCCAAGTTTGAATAAAAGTGGGAAGAGGAGTGGGTGGGTGAGGGGGTTCATCTTCCAAATTTTCACGACGCAGGGGAAAGGGGAGTGGGGGAAGAGGGGAAACATTTGGGGGAAGAGGGGAAACATTTTCCCATATCTTCATGAAAAGCTTGGGAGGGGGTGGGTGAGTGAAGAGGGACTCTTCTTCTAAACTGTCATAAAAGCCGGAGGGGGGGGGGGGGGGGATTAAGAGGGACTCATCTTCTAAATGTTTATAAAAATAAACGGGGGGGGGGGGGGGGGGTGTTGAAGAGTGACTCATCTTTTGCATTTTCATAAAAGCGGGAAAGTAGGGGGAGGGAGAGGAAGGTGGTGTCCAAATTCTTGTGAAGGCGGGTATGGGGGAGTGAGGGACTCTCTTCTACCATACTGATTTTATTTAATATTTTTGGCTACAAATATTGGGGGCGGGTGGGGGGGGGGGGGGGGGGGTATACATTTTTGGTCAGTCATTCGTGTTCTGCCCAGCTGTGCATATATGTTGTCTCCCTTTGTAAAAAAAAAACGGTGAAGCACGCGTGTGTGCGTGTGTAAAAAAAATATTTATCTGTATAGAGAGCACACACACACACACACACACAGAGCAAACTCTATCTCTCTTCTTTACACAACACACACACAACACACACCTCTCTCTCTCTCTCTCTCTCTCTCTCTCTCTCACACACACACACACACACACATCCTTGAGCCTGTGTAGCGACGACAAGGCAGCACATTTCAAACTGGGCTTTGTTAACCACCTCATGAGCGACGTTCAGAATTGGGGTCATTTTTGCCGTGCTGCACGTGCTGATACGTCCGGCCTGCTGTATGAGCAACCAGTCTGCGCACTGCCCGGATGTGGACACAACCGGTCGGAACAACATGGAGGAGAAGAATCACCACCAGCTCGACACCAAAAATGAATAAGTTTATCGTCAGTGGTCTTCGCAGAAGTTTCTTGTTGTGACGACGTTGATGTTGGGCGTTGTCTACATTCACCCACGTGTACTTCTCTGCTTTCGTTTTGGAAAAGTAACTTTCATGGGTAGTTTTACTGGTTGGAGAAAGCGGCTGCTGTGTACTTCAAAGCTTGTAAAGGCCTGGGCCAGTGTGAATATCACTTGTTGTCGGCTGACGCCTGTGTTGACAGTGATTGACAGCTACCCCATGCTGTGATTGACAGTTATCACATTCTGTGATTGACAGTTCTCTCATTCTGTGATCAAGACGCAATGAAGATATCTGTATGGATTCTTGACAGGAGTGGAAGCAATGGGTAGGTTAATATTCGCGCGCGCGTGTGTGTAGTTCAGTTTCGTGTCCTGTCACACATACTTTGTAGACAACTAATTAAGATAATTTTCACAATATCGTCAGAATTTAGTCATTAAGCAAGCACGCACGACACACACACACACACACACACACACACACACACACACACACACACACACACACACAGGCGGGGGAGGAGAGAGTGGCTGGCTATCCACCGAGCACCATCCCATTGGTTTCATTTTAGAAAGGTTAATTTTTGTTTGTGTGTTCAACGGAGAGAAATGGAACCATTTGAAAAACCAAAGGGATGGTGCTCAATCGAAAGATAGCCCCCCCTCCCCCTCCCCCCCCCACACACACACGTACGCGCGCGCGCACATACCGGGAGTGGGAGGTGGAAGTGGGGATTAGGTTGGAGAGGAAAGGGGCTGTGGGATAGAGTGGAGGTGAAAAAGAGAGGGAGGGAGGAATCGGATAGAAACATCTGAAATACCTGTAGTGTGTGTGTGTGTGTGTGTGTGTGTGTGTGTGTGTGTGTGTGTGTGTGTGTTGTTGTTGTTGTTATTGTTGTTGTTTGCAGTTGTTCTTTGTTGACTTTAGCTTCTAACTATATTAGATTAGACAAAGTGTGTGTGTGTGTGTGTTGTGTGTGTGTGCGCGCGCGCGCGCGCATGTGCTGTTGTTTTTGTCGCAGTTTTTTCTTTAATTCAACGTCTGTCCACATTAACTAAGATAAAGATAGACATGGGTGCGCGCTCGCGCATTTTGTGTGTGTGTGTGTGTGTGTGTGTGTGTGTGTGT
The DNA here is from genome assembly GCA_033310375.1 of Conus canariensis. Classification (NCBI taxonomy): domain Eukaryota; kingdom Metazoa; phylum Mollusca; class Gastropoda; order Neogastropoda; family Conidae; genus Conus; species Conus canariensis. The sequence continues at coordinate 57,211,647 of CM065723.1, forward strand.
GTGTGTGTGTGGAGAGAGAGAGAGAGAGAGAGAGAGAGAGAGAGAGAGAGAGATCAGTGATATCGCGCGCTCGTGTGTGTTTGTGTGTGTGTGTGTGTGTGTGTGTGTGTGTGTGTGTTGTGTGTTTGCGTGCTTGCTTATGTTCGTGCTCGTGTGTTTGCAGTGTTTTATTATGTTGTTTTGTATTCTCTTGTGTTTGGTGTGTGTGTCGTGTATTAGTGTGTGTGTGTGTGTGTGTGTGTGTGTGTGTGTGTGTGTGTGTGTGTGTGTGTTATGCACGCACGCACATGTGTACTTGTGGATTGCGATTCCTCGGAACTTGCTTTGCCAATTTGAGTTCCAGATTAGTAATCTATTCTTTCCTTGGTTTAAGGAAAACTATTTATCAATCAAATAAAAAATAGAGTCAAGATTTACACATAACAAATAGGTAAATTGAAAAGATCAATCGATCGGTAAGTCAGTCGAGCAGTTTAATAATCAGTCACTTAGATACTCGTTCATTTACCTTTTAACGTAGTATACTATCTGTCCGTAGTTTTCTCTTGCAGCGACTTCAAACAGTTCATTTTGTCCTCACCGGCGAAAACGTAAAACGATGGCAATTCATTTATGAGCAGCCACTTGTAATGAACAGAAAGGCTCACAAACTGTAAGATCGATTTCGGCAAGATTTCCGCCCCTTCCCCTCTATCTGACTTATATTCTACAAAGGTAGGAAAATGAAATCTTTCCTCCATTGATTATATTCACAGCCATGAGTCTTTTCTCAATATGTCCTCATCCATCTTTGCATGTTCGTAATGTCCTCACCCATCTTTCCTTTCTCATGATGTCCACACTCATCTTCCCTTTCTCTCGGTGTCCATACTCATCTTTCTTGTTTAAGATGTCTACTTCCATCTGTCCTTTCTCACGATTTCATCTTCGCTTGTTATGATGTCCACACCGATCCTCAGTAAGTTAATTACTTTCTCTGTGAGAGGCAGATTCGGGTGTATTTTTCCCCCTTCTCTTTCCTTTCTCATGATGCCATCATCAATCTTTCCATACTCCTGGTAACCACACCCATCTTTCCTTTTGTTATGGTTTCATAATCCATTTTTCCTTGGTTTTGCTTTCCTTATCGGTCTTTCGTTTCTCCCATGGCTTCATCTGCCTTTTTTTTCATGATGTATTTATCCTCCTCATTTCTCCCCACCACATGGACTAACAACAGATGAGTCATTTTCGTTCTTTGTTTGTACTGTCTTAAATGTTAAATGTGATTTATTTTTTCGCCTGAAGAAGACCCAAGTGGTTGAAATGCATCGTGTCTTGTCATGTGCTTTGTTTGTCAATGTCATTGGCGGTAACTAACACCCTCTCTTTCTAAATTTTGCTTCGTTCTCCGCCGTCAGTCACTCCATTTTGAAACTCCTCATTTTGTTTAAAATCTTGATGTTGCAATTTGTCATTGCGTCCCCGTGATGTTGTCATTTATATTTCTTGTGGTTGGCGATATCAGGGCTGTCCGCTGTGTGTGTACTTGTTTGGACAATTGCACTGGCCTATACAGGCCTGTCTACTTTTTAAAAAATAGTTGTTGAAATAGGTACGTTGGCCATATTAGGGCTATCTACTTATTACATTTGTTTGGATAGGTACATTCAGGCGCGATGTTCACATGCACCAAAACTTGCGTGACAGATTAAAAAAAAAACCCATTTCAGACTGCATGCGTGTGGGCAGGGGAGGTGGGGGAACAGCGCATTAAGATGGGCAGTAGAAATGACAGTTTTCATGTCGGTCGGAACTTCAAACTGGGAACGCGATGCGTCTCTCTCTGGTCCACCGGGCACCGTGTTATTTTCGGAGTAGATATCCGTTCATATCTGGCACCATGTTATCTTCGGTGTAGGATGTTCGTTCATATCTCGTACCATGTTATTTTCGGTGTAGGATATCTGTTCATAACTGGCACCATGTTATTTTCAGTGTAGGATATCCGTTTATATCTGGCATAATACTATTTTCGATGTAGGATATCCGTTCATATCTGGCACAATATAATTTTCGGTGTTGGATATCTGTTCACATTTGACACCATGTTGCTTTCTCCGTAAGATGTAGGTTATCCGTGTACACCTAGCACCATGTTTCTTTCGCTGTAAAGCGTGTGCTGGTATCCATGGTACTTTTGCCGTAAGATGAAGGATACCCGTGCACTCCTTGCAACATGTTACTTAATCCGTGATATGTAGAATGTCCGTGCGCACGTGGCACCATGTTACTTTGACCGTCAGATACCCAGTCCTCCCCTGGCATTGTCACTTTCTCCGTAATCTGTAGGATACCCGGTGCACGCCTGGCAGTGTTACTATTTCTGTAAGATGTTGAATACCCGGAAGCACGCCTGATATTATGTTACATTCGCCGTAAAGTGTAGGATACTCGGTGCACGCCTGACATTATATTACTTTCGCCGTATAGTGCGGGATACCCGATGTACGCCTGGCATTATGTTATTTACTCTGTCAGTATCTTTGCACACCTAGCATCAGCAACATGTCCTCTCTGATGTTGTAGGCAACCAAAATGTGACAGCATCTGTTTTCTCCGTCAGCAAAGAAACCTTGGAATACCTTGGGAAATAAACCCCAGACCAGCTGTCTGTGATGTTGATTCAGTCACTGTCATGAACCTTGGAATACCTTGGGAAATAAACCCCAGATCAGCTGTCTGTGATGTTGATTCAGTCACTGGCATTGTGTTGTAGTCCCTTGGAATACCTTGGGAAATAAACCCCAGATCAGCTGTCTGTGACGTTGATTCAGTCTCTGGCATTTTGTTGTAGTCCCTTGGAATACCTTGGGAAATAAACCCCAGATCAGCTGTCTGCAATGTTGATTCAGTCACTGGCATTGTGTTGTAGTCCAGATCAGTCTGTGACGTTGATCAGTCACGATGTTGTGTCAGATTCAGCTCGTGACGTTGATCATCCTGGATGTGTTGTAGTCCAGATCAGCTGTCTGTGACGTTGATTCAGTCACTGGCATTGTGTTGTAGTCCAGATCAGCTGTCTGTGATCGTTGATTCAGTCACTGGCATTGTGTTGTAGTCCAGATCAGCTGTCTGTGACGTTGATTCAGTCCTGGCATTGTGTTGTAGTCCAGATCAGCTGTCTGTGACGTTGATTCAGTCCTGGCATGTGTTGTAGTCCAGATCAGCTGTCTGTGATGTTGATTCAGTCTCTGGCATTGTGTTGTAGTCCAGATCAGCTGTCTGTGACGTTGATTCAGTCACTGGCATTGTGTTGTAGTCCAGATCAGCTGTCTGTGATGTTGATTCAGTCACTGGCATTGTGTTGTAGTCCAGATCAGCTGTCTGTGACGTTGATTCAGTCCTGGCATTGTGTTGTAGTCCAGATCAGCTGTCTGTGATGTTGATTCAGTCTCTGGCATTGTGTTGTAGTCCAGATCAGCTGTCTGTGACGTTGATTCAGTCTCTGGCATTGTGTTGTAGTCCGATCAGCTGTCTGTGACGTTGATTCAGTCACTGGCATTTGTTGTTGATCAGCTGTCTGTGATGTTGATTCAGTCACTGGCATTGTGTTGTAGTCCAGATCAGCTGTCTGTGACGTTGATTCAGTCTCTGGCATTGTGCTGTAGTCCAGATCAGCTGTCTGTGACGTTGATTCAGTCTCTGGCATTGTGTTGTAGTCCAGATCAGCTGTCTGTGACGTTGATTCAGTCCCTGGCATTGTGTTGTAGTCCAGATCAGCTGTCTGTGATGTTGATGCAGTCTCTGGCATTGTGTTGTAGTCCAGATCAGCTGTCTGTGACGTTGATTCAGTCTCTGGCATTGTGCTGTAGTCCAGATCAGCTGTCTGTGACGTTGATTCAGTCTCTGGCATTGTGTTGTAGTCCAGATCAGCTGTCTGTGACGTTGATTCAGTCCCTGGCATTGTGTTGTAGTCCAGATCAGCTGTCTGTGATGTTGATGCAGTCTCTGGCATTGTGTTGTAGTCCAGATCAGCTGTCTGTGACGTTGATTCAGTCCCTGGCATTGTGTTGTAGTCCAGATCAGCTGTCTGTGATGTTGATGCAGTCTCTGGCATTGTGTTGTAGTCCAGATCAGCTGTCTGTGATGTTGATGCAGTCTCTGGCATTGTGTTGTAGTCCAGATCAGCTGTCTGTGACGTTGATTCAGTCACTGGCATTGTGTTGTAGTCCAGATCAGCTGTCTGTGATGTTGATGCAGTCTCTGGCATTGTGTTGTAGTCCAGATCAGCTGTCTGTGATGTTGATTCAGTCACTGTCGTTGTGTTGTAGTCCAGATCAGCTGTCTGTGATGTTGATTCAGTCACTGGCATTGTGTTGTAGTCCAGCTGACCACCTGGACCCATTTCAGAGCTGTCACCACGCAAAGGACAGAAAGTTCTGTCAGCGCACTCACTCACACACACACACACGCACGCACGCACGCACGCACAGAGGGGGTGGGGGAGGGAAAAAGTGGCCTACGTACATATAGTCACGTAAATCAATGCATGTTATACAAGCTGGACGATTGGCATCCAAGGACACATATAAAACTAAGCCATTGCTAAGTACATCAGCCGTTGGATCTTGCCTTATCAGACATGAATTTCAACATTAGACTGACGATTGCTTTCTCTCTCCCTTTGTCTTTTGGGTTTGGGTGGTTTGAACAGCGGTTATTTTTTTCCAGTTTGCTTTCCATATTCTTCGCGTTTATTTTAACGGTTGATGTAATTAATTGAATCATTGCTCATTGAGATCATCAGGATCATAAGTCGTGACAGTGTACACGGTAATAAAGAAAAAAATTCTGCTAAAACTTGGCAGTCAGCTGGGAGCACCGGGGGGGGGGGGGGGGGGGGGGGGGGGGGGGGGGGGGGGGTGGAAAGCAGGGCTGGTTCTCTGTTTCTCAGTGTTGCCGATCTTCGACCATCTCGTGCAGATTCATGCATGCTCACTTTCTTTTCCTTGTAGGCCTACACGTTGTGTCTTATGTGCCTCCCCTCGGAATCGATTTTTTTTTCTCTCTCTTGGTTGCACCCTCACCACTCCCACCCCTACCCCAGCTCCCCTTTTGCACCAAAGTAGGTAACTGTTAAACCATGTAGTTGTTCTTCTCTTCACATTGCACCATACTGGATTTTGTGATAATTTTATAGGACGGGGTGTTGAAGGACGTATAAAATGCACATAATGATAACACTTAGCAATGATCATGGACTTCAGAAGCTCGTGTGAAACAAGCGTCTTGTCAGCTCCTTGTTCCATGACATTGCAGCGCCTTGGGGAGAGTTATGACGACTATAACCTTTTTCTTCCCGTCTCCAGCATCGGTTTTAGAACTGCCCCCCCCCTTCCCCCTCTCTTTCTTTTTTTTTCTTTCTTTCTTTCTTTCATAGATCTGTTCTTTCTTTAGCATGTAAACGAGAATATGGGTGTACTTATTGACGAAACTCGTTTCAACAACTCTCTTCACCTTGCATTAGTCGCATCTTCCACATCGAGCGCAGAAGAATCGGTTCCTCCTGTTTCTATCTTAATTAAGAAGCTGCCTCTACTTGTATGCGCTCTTTTGTCAATTGTACACCAGACAACGGACAATCTTTTCTAGTCTTGGGGATCTAGCCTTAATAAAATCCAGAACAGTGCTGCACGACGTGTTTTCGGACCCTCTCACCATGCGTCTGTTGCCCCTGTCTCTGTTGTTCCCCTTCGCCGGTCCACCTTGAACAAAGAAGATTTTCCAATCTCCTCTGTCGTTTAAGTCGCTTGAAGACCAGGCTCCAGTGTGTCACTCTGAACTCCTCAGTCCTTCCACACATCTTGACTCTCGTTCTGCTGCTGACACCCCAATCTACAGACTCCCTTCTTTTCGGCCAGAACCATACGGCCAACGCTCTTCTTTCTGATATCCACATGCACAGACTTCCTTCTTTTAAGCCTAAATCCTAGGGCCAACGGTTTCCTTTCGTACCAGGGTCCCACCATCTGTAACCAGCTCCCTTTTCTGTTCGCCAAGCAAACCTGAGGACAGGTTTACAGCTTACCTGAAATTGTTTCTTCGAAGAAGCGTTCTGACCCTTACCCATCACCCTTTTATTTAGTTTACGACTTCTCTGACTGTTGCCGTGTTGGGCATGGTGTGCGTGCTTGCGTTCATGCATGCGTTTGAAATGTACGCGCTTAGCGCCATTGTTGACAAAAGTTTGTTAGATCGTGTTGTCATGAATGTCGTGATGCACTGGCCATACAGTGGCAGCAGCAGCAGCAGCGGTAGTAGTAGTACCAGCAGCAGCAGCAGTAGTAGTAGTTGTAGTAGTAGTAGTAGTAGTAGTAATAGTAGTAGTAGTAGTAAGAGTCGTGACGAAGCATCACTAGCAATAGCAGTACTAAAAATAGCAGTAGTCGTTGTAAGCCAAAAATGATACTGATAATGCATAATGTTGCCAGTAATTACTGCCACTGTTGTAATTTTCAGATCTGTCTTTTTTTAATCATGTGTCGCCCAGTGCTGTCACATTGAAATAGCTTTTTCTATTTTTTTAACGGACCCTCTTTCCGCCCCCGCCCCTCATCCTCCCGCTCTCTTCTTCTTCTGTCCACTTTCTCCTTTTTAATAAAACCGCACTAATGTGGAAACTGTTCAGTCTGCTTCTTTTTCTGGTCTTTTTCACACAATGTAAAGCAGGTCTGGGACAGAGAGTGATTATTCATCAAACAAGCACATGTGAAACGCTTTGTATTCAACAAAGCATTAAGGTCGATTTCACAATTAATTGGAACCATTTCTGTTCGTTTGAAGAGCTAAGAGTTTAAAATTCGGTTCTGACAGGGTTGAATACGGTTTACATGAACTAACGTTTGAAGGGAGGTCAGTAAAATTACATTGCAACGAGGCCTCCATTCTGACAGGTATGTACTGCCTTTTCACTGGTTGTTCCCTGCGATCCTGAGGCAATGTTTTAGCTTTGAAAGTTTCAGAACGGTTGATAGAAAAAGCAGTTTCAAATGAGGTCAAGAGTATTAAATAGTGACTACATTATTGACAAGTTTCCTTATGATTAGTATGAAATAACATTTCAAACAAAGTCGGGGGAGGGGGGGGGGGTTGGTTGACCGATATTCTTACAGGCTTCAAGTTAAATTTTAAACGAGTTCGGGGGAAATAAATAGTGACCAAGTTCTGACATTCAAAATGAGGAGTTGAGAAGTATGACAACTGTCAGCGCGTTTAGCTATAAAATAAAATCTAGGTCAGGAGAATTTGGTAAGTGTTAACACTCTGAGTTTTGGTGTAGTCAGTGAGGAATAAACTCAGAAGAGAGGTCAGGAGATTAGTAACAAACAACCAACGAGTGTGACATGCTCCGCAGTATTAAAAGAAAAGGCACAGAACACCTTCCCAGTGCCGCTTACGATATTATTCAGCTCGCACACAAGTGAATAAACAAATACGCACACGACCACACTGAACACTTTCATCAGATCGAAGTGATCAGGGACTGACAAGACCAAACATAACTATGTTCATTATCAGGTTAAGCTTAGAAAGCGAACAAAAAATCACCGTCTTTCGTTTCCTTGTTGCCATTTGCAGGGCATAGCATCGAATGCAGAAAAGCCGCTGTAGTTCTGGAACTCTTGGGTATATTGAAAGAGTTCTCTAAATAGTAATTGTTTTAATCGGATAGGTGGCTTGTGAGCGCTTACACACACACACACACACACACACACACGCACGCACGCACGCACGCACGCACGCACGCACGCACGCACGCACGCGCACACACACACACACACACACACACACACACACACACGCACACACATATCTGAGCTTGTGTATCACACACACCACACACACACACACACACAACACACACACACACACACCTGAGCCTGTGTATCAACACACACACGCACGCACACACGCACACACTCACAGGCGCGCGCGCGCTCGCACGCTCACGCACGCACACACACACACACACACACACACACACACACACACACACACACACACACACACACACAAGAATACACCGACACATAAACGGATGGGACACACACACACACACACACAACACACACTCACACACACACACACACACACACACACACACACTTGCACACACACATGCACACCACACACACACACACACACACACACACACACACACACCACACACACACAGAGCGCGCGCGCGCGCGGCGAGAGAGAGAGAAAGAGAGAGAGAGAGAGACTGACTGACTGACTGACTGACTGACTGACTGACGGACGGACGGACGGACGGACTGACTGACTCGTCCAGCCAAACAGACACTGACAGACGGAGAGAGACAGAGACAGAGAGAGAAGGACAGCGACAGAGACAGACAGACAGATAGGGATGGAGGGACAGATAGACAGACAGACGACGGACGGACGGACGGATGGACGGACGGCGAGAGAGAGAGAGAGAGAGAGAGAGAGAGAGAGAGAGAGAGAGAGATTCTGTTTCAGCTCTGTCATGGCCTTTTCCTCACTTATTCTTACGATCCGTCTTCAAACCCGACTTCCTGCCCTTTGAGACAAGTTTCAACAATCAACCTCACCTTGGTGGACGTTCGCCCGAGCCCTCAGCACCAAGATCAGCCCCAATGCCATCAAACGGTGGTTCCAAGCACCCTCCCTCCTGAATGTCCCCCCTCTTTCCACTTTAAACTGGGGTCAGCAGAGGGTGCACTCTCCTTGGTTCTAGACGAAAGTGATCCTCCGCCCACCAAAGAATGTCCTTGGTCATAGGCGCTAAAAAAAAAGCAAACAAATCCTCTACAACTAACAGGGTCAATAACGTAATCAGATGGCATTAAATACGGCTAAAGACTCGTTAATACCCTGTTACTTGGACTAAGAAAGTCAGTGTTATCGTCGAATAAAGGGCGATGGTGAGGGGGAGAGGGGGAGGGGACTCCACCTTAACGGGGCCAATGGCGCAGTCAGACGGTATTAAATACGCCTAATGACTCGTGAATGCTCAGTTACGTGGACTAAAACAAAAGTTAAAAGTACTTATCGAAACAAGGGGGGGGGGGGGGGGGGGGGGAGAGATCCCCACAGCAAACAAGGCCAATGGCGCAGTCAGATGGTATTAAATACGCCTAATGACTCGTGAATGCCCTGTTGCGTGGACTAAAAAAAAATTAATGCGGTCATCGAATGAAGGGGAGAGGGGGGGGGGGGGGGGGGGGGGGACTCCACAGCTAGCAGGGCCAATGGCGCAGTCAGATGGTATTGAATACGCCTAATGACTCGTGAATGCTCTGTTAGGTGGACTAAAACCAAGTTGATATTATCATCGAAGAAGAAAAAAAAAAAAAAAAAAAGGGGGGGGGGGGGGGGGGGGGGGACTACACAGCTAGGAGGGCCAATGGCGCAGTCAGATGGTATTGAATACGCCTAATGACTCGTGAATGCCCCATTACGTGGATTAAAAA
>CM065723.1:57226146-57276146 GCA_033310375.1 Conus canariensis
TTGAGTTGATCTTTGTATCTGAGTTCTCCAGGCTTTATGCTGTTCACTCTGTCTGAGTGTAGCCGTTATTTCGTTGCCATTCCGCGAAACACTTTGCTTGTGATACCGCTCTTAGTATTCAACAGTTAATCAAGGTCTGACCAGCGCGTTGGGCTAATGCGTAGGTCAGACATCCGCTGAGTCGTAGCCACGAGACCCTCCTCTTCAATTGTCTCATCTTTGTTGTTAATTCATATATCCATCAGCTTCAAATCATGCGTAGTGTGGTCTCAAAACTTAGCGGATGTGGTGTACCGTATATGGACTAGTCCGCACGCAGTGACGCCTCCTTGATGAAACTGAAACTGAAACTTATCATTGCGGCGATTTCTTTTGAGATACCGCCACTAGCATCCAGCAATATTTCATTGCTGAGATCCTCGCCCGTCCGTCAAACTAGTATTTAAAGCTGACTTGGCATAAACATGGTGCAGAGCAACGAGACCGAGCCAGGTTCGGTGTGAGGTCATATTCAGGTTGAACGTCGACACTGACCAAGGAGGTAGGGCAGACGGGATAACCGCAACAGGAAGGCCGGTCAGAGGGGGTGGGGGATGGAGAGGAAGAGAGGATGGTAGAGGGTTTATGCAGCACTACGCCGATACTATCGGAACATCAATACATGAAGCCCCAGGAGTATGTGAACTCGTCTTACAACGGCCTGGGTGCTTTAACCTGAGCTTACTATTTAGTGGGTATTGATGGGAAAGGGTGAAGATGGGGTTCCTGAAGGATATATGTTCAATCACTTTGATTAAGGAAACCTTGGCCTTTTCAAAAATTTTGATCCATGCGTGTTTCGATTCTCAGTCTGGCGACTCGATATTAACTGGTAATGTTTTATAAATGCTTACAGCCCTGATATGGTTTACGTCTGATCCACTCTTATACAGTTCAGATAGACGCTGCTTGAGACTGTTCATGAATATCCCACTTTTGCCCAGTTCTCATTCACGTAGGATTTTCTGATGCTCATCACACTTTTTTTTTTGTACCTCCTTTCCATTGCTTCTCCACTTGTCATCCTTCACATCAGAATGTTATACTTTTCTCTCCACTTGTCATCCTTCACATCAGAATGTTATACTTTTCAGTCCAGCTTTCTCTCCACTTGTCATCCTTCACATCAGAATGTTATACTTTTCAGTCCAGCTTTCTCTCCACTTGTCATCCTTCACATCAGAATGTTACACTTTTCAGTCCAGTTTTCTCTCCACTTGTCATCCTTCACATCAGAATGTTATACTTTTCAGTCCAGCTTTCTCTCCACTTGTCATCCTTCACATCAGAATGTTACACTTTTCAGTCCAGTTTTCTCTCCACTTGTCATCCTTCACATCAGAATGTTACACTTTTCTCTCCACTTGTCATCCTTCACATCAGAATGTTTTACTTTTCAGTCCAGCTTTCTCTCCACTTGTCATCCTTCACATCAGAATGTTACACTTTTCAGTCCAGTTTTCTCTCCACTTGTCATCCTTCACATCAGAATGTTACACTTTTCAGTCCAGTTTTCTCTCCACTTGTCATCCTTCACATCAGAATGTTATACTTTTCAGTCCAGCTTTCTCTCCACTCCCTACTTTTCAAGTTTACTCCGTGATGTTCTGCGAGATCCTTCACTTTATCGTTTCAACATGTTGTGGACATGCTGAAAGGATGGGACACACCACCACCAGTTTCCATCTCCATCCAGTGGCGATTTCTCGCTGTTCCACTGCAGTTGTGTTCTTTTATTTCATGGATTTGAACCTGAGGTCCTTCAGTTTCTCTCCCCCCCCCCCTCCTTTAATCCTTTAGCCCTTCCATCACCGCCCATACCGCTGTTGTACATTATTCATATTTCCATATTCCACATACTCTTATGTCATATTTGGTCCTATCCAACCACACATCCAACCTTTGAAGTCCTGCAGTCTCAACGCCCCCCCCCCCCCTTTCATTTTTCTCAGCTACAAACAGTTCCTTTTGCACACTTCTGACCTACTATTCTGCATTGCTACAAACTTATGACACAGTCATTTCCATCTCTGCCCTTTTACTCCGGTTCTCCCCTTCATATCCCGCTCGTCATTTATCATTCACACGTTCTTCTCGCATCAATCCTCCGTCTTCTCGTCTCATTCTGTGCTGATTGTGCCCACTGTTACTCTGTCGCTGTCCTGTGTTCATGACGGCCATCATTCTGTGCTGATTGTGCCCACTGTTACTCTGTCGCTGTCCTGTGTTCATGACGGCCATCATTCTGTGCTGATTGTGCCCACTGTTACTCTGTCGCTGTCCTGTGTTCATGACGGCCATCATTCTGTGCTGATTGTGCCCACTGTTACTCTGTCGCTGTCCTGTGTTCATGACGGCCATCATGTGCTGATTGTGCCCACTGTTACTCTGTCGCTGTCCTGTGTTCATTACGGCCATCATTGTCACGCTCTTCTCCTTCCTTCGCTTTCCTCATCCGTCCTTCGTTCGTTAGCGTCGCGCCACCCTTCTATCTATTATTCATCTTTCCTGCGTTCTTTTCTTCCCTTCCAGCCCAACATTCATCATTCTCTCAGTTTCCTCCCCTCCAGCATTCACCATTCTCCCGTTTCATCTCCCCCCCCCCCTCCCTCGAGTTCCCCCAGTCTGACATTCGTAATTCTTGCCTTTTTTCCCGGTCCAGCTTTCCTCATTCTCACGTTTCCCTTCAGTTCAACATTTTTTTTCTCTCACCTTTTCTCCCAGTCCAACACTGGGCATTCTCACGTTTTCTCCCCCATCCAATATTCATCATTTTTAATTCCCCTTCCTTTCCTATTCACACACACACACACACGCACATTTTACCCTACTCCATCATTCATCCTTCTCACCTTTTCGTGCAGTCCATTTTCATCATTCTTACGTGTTCCTCAACCCAGCATTACTCATTGTCATGCCCCCACCCCACTCCCACCCCCCACCCCCGCCTACTGGTTCAACATTCATGTGTTCCCTTTTCAAACATTCATCATTCTTACATTCCCCCTACCTCAACATTCATCATTCTTACATTCCCCCTACCTCAACATTCATCGTTCTTACATCCCCCCTACCTCAACATTCATCGTTCTTACATTCCCCTTACCTCAACATTCATCGTTCTTACATTCCCCCTACCTCAACATTCATCGTTCTTACATTCCCCCTACCTCAACATTCATCGTTCTTACATTCCCCCTACCTCAACATTCATCGTTCTTACATTCCCCTACCTCAACATTCATCATTCTTACATTCCCCCTACCTCAACATTCATCATTCTTACATTCCCCTACCTCAACATTCATCATTCTTACATTCCCCCTACCTCAACATTCATCATTCTTACATTCCCCTACCTCAACATTCATCGTTCTTACATTCCCCCTACGTCAACATTCATCATTCTTACATTCCCCCTACCTCAACATTCATCATTCTTACATTCCCCCTACCTCAACATTCATCGTTCTCACAATATTCCAAGCCCGAACTTCATTTTCAAGTTTTTCCCCTGTCCTATATTCATCATTCTTACGTTCCCCCCTACTCCAACATTCATCATTCCCACGCTTTGCCCCGGTCTGAAATGTTTCATTTTCACATTTCCGCCATCCAACTTTAATCATTCTCACGTTTGCCTCGGTCCAGTATTCATTATTTTCACCCTTTCCCCCATCCGACATCAATTATTTTCGCCATTTGCCCAGTCGAACATTCGTTATTCTCACGTTTCTCCTGGCCAAACATTCATTATTCTTACGTTTTCCCCCGTCAGATATTCATCATTCTCACGTTTTCCCTGTCCGATATACATCATTCACAACTTTTCCGCAAGTCTAACATTCATTATTTTCGCGTCATCCTCTTCATGAAGTTCGTCATTCACCATCCCCACTCTCACTTCTCTCATTTCGCCTGTCATTCGTCATTCTCTCGTTTTTTTGTTTTTGTTTTTTTTGATCGCGTCCAGCATTCGTTTTCTCTCGTTCCCTTCTCACTCCACTCATCCATTTATACAAGCAATTATGAACATTGAAGTCTTCTTTGTGTGTAAAGTATTCTGAATTCCTATTTGCTGTTGAAAACAAATGCTAAAAGATAGTTGTAAAAAGCACTGGAAACAAAACAAAACAAGATATAGTCATCGAACGTAAGAAAAGTTGATGCACATAATATAATAAGTCGAAGAAAAGATAGTACAATATTCTTACTTCAAAATCAATCAATTCAAATCATGTGCAAGACTCAAACAAAAAAAGAAAAGAAAAAAGCGGTGATGTGCCAGTGAACTTCTTAACACTCAGTACTGGCTTCCAGTGAGGACACGTGTGTGTGTGTGTGTGTGTGTGTGGGGTGTGCGCGTGCGCTGTGCGCTGTGTGTGTGTGTGTGTGTGCGCGCGCGCGCGCGCGCGCGTGTGTGTGTGTGTGTGTGTTTGCGTGCGCGGCGCATGATTGAACATGCATATGTGTGCGTGCACGCGCGCATACTTGTGTATGTATTATGTGCGGACGAGCGCGCGCGCGTGCATGTGTGTGTGTGTGTGTGTGGTGTGTGTGTGTGTGTGTGTGTGTGTGTGGTGGCGCGCGCGGCGCGCGCGCTTTGTGTTTTGTGTGTTGTGTCTGTGTCTGTGTATGTCTGTGTGTGTGAGATGTATGTTTTGCGTGCGGGTGCGCATGGTTGTATATGTATACATTAGTGCGTGCGCGGTACGGATGATTTAAGTTGTGGCTGCGCCTAGCACGTGCTTTCGCTTTACTGTATGCGCATGCGTGCGTTACGTGTTTTGTGCCCGCGCGCGTGTTGTTTGTGTGTGTGTGTCTGTGTGTGTGCCGCGCTGCTTGCTCGTGCTTGCTTTGTGTGTGTGTGTGTGTGTGTTGTGGTGAGTGTGTTTGTGTGTGTGTGATGTGTGTCATGACACTCAGCATGGTTGGGTTCTTTTTTCAGGTACCATGTCGCATTTCCATAATGAACGCCGTGCCAGCCCGATTGTGTTTCACTGAGATGTTGCTTCATACAGGGTTCATCTGTACAGAACTGATGTCTTTGCTGCTCTTGAGAGCTGTTGATTAATCCCATCGCTGAAATAAATCCCAGGGTATGTTGAACAGTTTTCCTAGCTCTGTCATGTTATATCGGTACTGGGATGTGTGTGGTGGCCATAGTCTGGTCTTCTCGCTGTGATATGTCTATGTCTCGTAGATGTTCATCCAGTGTTTAGCAAGCTTAGTGAGTTCCTGTATAGCGCCGCAGGGCCTTCGGAGTTACCTGCAAAGTGAGGGTTTCGTGACAGTTGTTCTTGCTGGGGTGATGGTGTTGACATGATGTGAGGGTTCGTGACAGTTCTTCTTGCTGGCGCTGATTGTGTTGACATGATGTGAGGGTTCGTGACAGTTGTTCTTGCTGCGCTGATTGTGTTGACATGATGTGAGGGTTCGTGACAGTTCTTCTTGCTGCGCTGATTGTGTGATATGATGTGAGGGTTCGTGACAGTTCTTCTTGCTGCGCTGATTGTGTTGACATGACAGTTCTTCTTGCTGCGCTGATTGTGTTGACACGATGTTCAAATGGATCATTCATGGTGCATTCCAGGACTATGTTGAAAAGTACTGGAGAGAGAGAAGGGGCCCTGACGAATCCTAACATTTCCTCTCTTTGGAAGTTTGACGATTGGTGATCGAGTCTCTTTGGTGTCGGTCTCTCGCTGGTGTGCCAGATGATGTTGCAGATGGCAGTATATATCAGTTACTGCCTTTACCGCCATATTCAAGGTTTTGTGGGATGTTGTCAGTGCTTGCAGCCTTGCCATGTTTCAGCGACTTCACTGCTACTAGCTACGACTTCTTCGACAGTGTTGGAAAGTCATCTCCATTGGATGAATCCTGAACTGTTGGCTACCTGGATCTCTTTCGCTCTGTTTCTTGTAGAGCTCAAAGCAATGAACTGTTGGCCTACCTGGATCTCTTTCGCTCTGTTCATTGTAGAGCTCAAGCAATGAACTGTTGGCCATACCTGGATCTCTTTCGCTTGTTTCTTGTAGAGCTCAAAGCAATGAACTGTTGGCACTACCTGGATCTCTTTCGCTCTGTTTCTTGTAGAGCTCAAAGCAAATGAACTGTTGTGTCTACTGAGTACTCTTTCGCTATGTTCATTGTTAGAGTCAAGCAATGATTTGGCTACTTTGGATCTCTTTCGCTTGTTATGTAGAGCTCAAAGCAATGAACTGTTGGCCTACCTGGATCTCTTTCGCTCTGTTTCTTGTAGAGCTCAAAGCAATGAACTGTTGGCCTACCTGGATCTCTTTCGCTCTGTTTCTTGTAGAGCTCACAGCAATGAACTGTTGGCCTACCTGGATCTCTTTCGCTCTGTTTCTTGTAGAGCTCAAAGCAATGAACTGTTGGCCTACCTGGATCTCTTTCGCTCTGTTCATTGTAGAGCTCACAGCAATGAACTGTTGGCTACCTGGATCTCTTTCGCTCTGTTCATTGTAGAGCTCAAAGCAATGAACTGTTGGCCTACCTAGATCTCTTTCGCTCTGTTTCTTGTAGAGCTCAAAGCAAAGTTTCTCTAATTTCTTGTGATGTTTTCTTTCAGTCAACGTCTTTGTCTTGAGTGGTACTGACCGTAATTTGCCTTGGTCAAGTGTTCACAGATTAATGGCTATTTTTTTGGTGTGTCGTTGTTATGCAGGTCTTTTTCAAAGTGTTCACACTGTTATTTTCATCCTGTCTAACATTCACCATTAGCATGCTCTTCTCTCCTCACTCCGTCCATCGTTCATGTTCATCACATTTCCACTCCTTATTCCTCCTCCTCATTCGTCACACCTGCGTTCTCCTTTCACAATCATCAGTTTCTCCTGTTCTCATTCCGTCCGTCATCTGGCATGCTTAAAGTTCTGCCGTTAACCATTCATCATTCTTGAGTTCTCTCCACCACTCATCAGTCTGCCGTTAATCATTCGTCATTGTTGAGTTCTCTCCATTCACTCATCAGTCTGCCGTGAATCATTCCTCATTCTTGAGTTCTGTCCATCACTCATCAGTCTGCCGTTAACCATTCATCATTGTTGAGTTCTCTCCATCACTCATCAGTCTGCCGTTAATCATTCATCATTGTTGAGTTCTTAACCATTCCTCATTGTTGGTTCTCTCCATCACTCTCAGTCTGCCGTTAACCATTCTCATTGTTGAGTTCTCTCCATCACTCTCAGTCTGCCGTTAACATTCCTCATTGTTGAGTTCTCTCCATCACTCATCAGTCTGCCGTTAACCATTCCTCATTGTTGAGTTCTCTCCATCACTCATCAGTCTGCCGTTAACCATTCCTCATTGTTGAGTTCTCTCCATCATCTCAGTCTGCCGTTAATCATTCCTCATTGTTGAGTTCTCTCCATACACTCATCAGTCTGCCGTGATCATTCCTCATTGTTGAGTTCTCTCCATCATCATCATCAGTCTGCCGTTAATCATTCCTCATTGTTGAGTTCTCTCCATCACCTCATCAGTCTGCCGTTAACCATTCCCTCATTGTTGAGTTCTCTCCATCACTCATCAGTCTCCGTATCATTCTCATTGTTGAGTTCTTCCATTCATTCATCAGTCTCCGTTAACCATTCATCATTTGTTCTCTCACATCTCAGTCTCGGATCCTATCTTTTTGCAGTGTCATTCTTTATCGTTCTGCGTTCCTTCTCCTCTCCCACTACGGTCGTCTCTGTCATTGTTCATTCCAGTCTCGTTTTCTCCAGTCTACGTTCATCGGTTTTACGTTGTGCACATCCGTTCCTGTTTATAATTCATCCTTCTCACGTTCTGCTCATGACATCTCGATATCATTCGTCATTATTGAGGTGTCTTCTCGTTACTTCTTTCAACATACATTCTCTCATCAATCATATCATCGTCATCATCATCATCTCATCATCATCATCGTCATACATCATACTCATCATTCATCGCATGTATCATCTCATCGTCATCATCATGCAATACATCATCGCATCATCATCGATCAATCATCACACATCATCATAACGTCATCATCGAGAGAGAGAGAGAGAGAGAGAGAGAGAGAGAGACAAAGAAAGAAGGAGAGAGAGGGGGGGGGGGGGGGGCGAACGAAGACAAGGAGAAATACACATGGCTAAAACAGAAAAAAAATGGGGGGGGGGGGGGGGGGGTATATAAAAATGATGGGAAAGTGTTTACAACACACATTAAAAAAAAATCATTTTTATACTTATTTCACGTATTATTTTACTTTTTCTTTTATTCATTCGATTCTGTTGTTGTTTTTTCTTTCTATGATTTATGCCTTTTTCCTAGCTTATTTCATTTAAAGTTAATTTTTGTCTTGCAATTAGTTCATGAGTGGTATCATCTATTCAGCCATTTCATTCAAGTAACTACATGGATGCCACACATACATGTACATACACGGCTACGTTCGCACGCAAGGCCACACACACACACACACACACACACACACACACACACACACACACACACACACACAACACACATATCTATCCTAGCTGCCAGCACGGTGCATTTGTGTATATAGGGTTGCATGCACAAACGTGCAGGCAGCTAGGATAGGTGTGCATAGCTAGTTTGTTTGTGGTCTTCAACACCACCCCACCCTTGTTTTTTTGTAAAAAAAAAAAAAAAAAGTTTTTTCAGGTTGAAAAAAATTTGCGGTTGTGCATGTGTATATCATATGTATGCCTAGACACCCTAAGGTATGCATATCATTATGAATTGTAAACGTGCTTTGCCCCCTTCCCCCCCCCCCCTCTCTCTCTCTGCCCCTCTCTATAATGGTATGTGTGTGGGGGTGGGTGGTGCCGGGAGGGTGGTGAGCGTGTGTGTGTGTGTGTGTGTGTGTGGTGTGTGTGCTGTGTGTGCCTGCATTTGTGCATTCAAGGTTACCTGTGGGGTGTGGTGGTTTTTTTTTTTTGGGGGGGGGGGGGGGGGGGGGGGCGGAGGGAGAGTTTTGTGTGTTGCAAGGGTTTTTTTTTCCCCACTCTCCCTTTTCCTCTCCCCCCTCCCTCTTTGCCCCCCTCCCTCCCAGCCACAGCCATCTATTTTCAAACCCAGATTTCCTCTGATTTCTATTCACTCACATTTCTTGGCCTGTGTCTACCCAGCCTCCTCCCTTTGTGTGTGTGTGTGTGTGTGTGTGTGTGTGTGTGTGTGTGTGTGTGTGTTTGTTTGAGTTCTTGTCACTTCAGAATTTTTTTTAAACAACTCATGTGTCCTCAGTTTCATGTCACTTGAAAAAGCCTGTAAGAGTCGAAACGTTGTGCATTGTTTTTGTTTCCTTTTGACTCCACCCCCCCCCCCCCCCCCTTTTGTTTTGGTCTTTACCACCTTATCTTCAAATTATATAGTTTTTCTGAAGAAGACCCAGTCAAGTGTTATCAATATTCACCAATGGAACATTTTAGGTTTTTTGCTTTTACATCAACAGTTTTAATGTTTTACATTCAAATGAATGGCACGTAGAGATGCAACAAGTTGTTTTTTTTTGTTTTTTTTAAAAATACTTTTCTCTCCCCCCAATCGTTTATGTTCTTTTCATCGTTTGTTCGGTCGCTCGGTCGCTCGTTCATTTGTTCATTCGTTCGGCCGGTCAGCTGGTCGTTCAGTCATTCCTTCGTAAAATTTGATTTGTTCGCTCGGTCGCTCGTTCAGTCATTCATTCGGTCAGTCGGTCGTTCAGACATTCGTTGGTATATTTGTTCGATGATTGTTCGGTCAGTCGGTCGGTTAGTCATTCATTCGGTCAATCGGTCGGTCATTCAGTTATTCATTCCTTCAGTCGGTCGTTCAGTCATTCATTCGTTCACGGTCGCTCAGTCGTTCATTCGTTCAGTCGGTCAGTCGGTTGTTCAGTCGTTCATTCGTTCAGTCGGTCAGTCGGTTGTTCAGTCATTCATTCGTTCAGTCGGTCAGTCGGTTGTTCAGTCATTCATTCGTTCAGTCGGTTTAGTCGGTTTGTTCAGTCATTCATTCGTTCAGTCGATCGTTAAGTTATTCATTCGTTCAGTCGGTTAGTCGGTCGTTCAGTCATTCATTCGTTCAGTCGATCGTTAAGTTATTCATTCGTTCAGTCGGTTGTCGGTCGTTCAGTCATTCATTCGTTCAGTCGATCGTTAAGTTATTCATTCGTTCAGTCGGTTGGTCGGTCGTTCAGTCATTCATTCGTTCAGTCGATCGTTAAGTTATTCATTCGTTCAGTCGGTTAGTCGGTCGTTCAGTCATTCATTCGTTCAGTCGATCGTTAAGTTATTCATTCGTTCAGTCGGTTAGTCGGTCGTTCAGTCATTCATTCGTTCAGTCGATCGTTAAGTTATTCATTCGTTCAGTCGGTTAGTCGGTCGTTCAGTCATTCATTCGTTCATGATCGGTTCATTGTTCAGTCGGTTGTCGCGTAGTCATTCATTCGTTCAGTCGGTCGTGGCGTTTCAATCATCGGTGTTGTTCAGTCATTCATTCATTCGTTCAGTCGGCGGGCGTACGGTGAGACACAGATGTAGGGCGTGACAAGGGTTATGGGTACAAGGGACGTGGATGCTGGCCATGGCAAGCATGGGGGGGGGGGGGGGGGGGGGGGGGGGGGGGAGGGGGGGGGAGGAGAAGCGGATACATGGCATGACGTGTAGGGATACGTGGGAGGTGGATGCAAGCTACGCTGTGGGTATGGGGTCGCGGATGCAGTGTACAACATGGTGGTTTGTACAAAGAACGGGAATACAGCGTATGACATGGGTGGAGATGCGGCAGTCGCGGTTGCTGGGCGTGACGTGGGTGGGGTGACGAGGAGGAGGTGCAGATGCAGGGCGTAACATGAGTGGGGGGGGGGGGGGGGGGGTACAGGCAGCGCGGAATTCAGGGCTTGACATCGGTTGGGGCACGGGTGGGAGGAGGGAGGGCCAATGAAGATGCGAGGCTTAACATGGGTGCTCTTCCTGTCTTCCTAGCCACCATGGAAATACAGGGAGTGCAGATCTCGGAGCTGGGTGGTGGTAGTGGGGGGAGCGCGGATTTCAGATCATGACATGGGCTGGGGAGGGGGATGGGCGCGTAGAATTCAGGGCGTGACAAGATTGGGAATGTGAGGGGGGAGGGGGGATTTGTAAAGGAGGGAAATTGAGGAGTGGGGGGAGGGGGGAGGGCGAGGATTTCAGGACGTGACATGGGTCTGGGTACGGGAAGCGCGAATTTCAGAGCATGATGCAGGTGTGGGTAGGGTAGGCTAGGGAAGGCGCGACATGGGTGGGCGTATACAGGGTACACAGGGTTTAAGATCTGACGTGTTGAGGTGCAGGGGCGCGGATTTCAGGGCGTGACACGAGTGGGGGATCAGGGAGTGAAGACTTCAGGGCAGGCCGGACAGGGTGGGTGTGCAGGGGGGCATCGATGCAGGATGTGAGGCGGGTAGGCATATTGGGGCAGATGTACGAGGTAGGTGGGCATATTGGGCAGATGTGTGAGGTGGGTGGGCATATTGGGCAGATGTACGAGGTAGGTGGGCATATTGGGGCAGATGTGTGAGGTAGGTGGGCATATTGGGGCAGATGTACGAGGTAGGTGGGCATATTGGGGCAGATGTGTGAGGTGGGTGGGCATATTGGGGCAGATGTGTGAGGTGGGTGGTCATATTGGGGCAGATGTGTGAGGTGTAGGTGGGCATACTGGGGCAGATGTGTGAGGCGGGTGGGCATTTGAGGCAGATGTGTGAGGCGAATGGGCATATTGGGGCAGATGTGTGAGGCGGGTGGGCATATTGGGGCAGATGTGTGAGGCGGGTGGGCATTTTGGGGCAGATGTGTGAAGTGGATGGGCATGTTGGGACAGATGTGTAAGGTGGGTGGGCATTTTGGGGCAGATGTGTGAGGTGGGTGGGCATATTGGGGCAGATGTGTGAGGCGGGTGGGCATATTGGGGCAGATGTGTAATGTAATGTAAAAGGATATTCATAGAGCGCTTTACCTCGCAAGAGCCCAAAGCGCATATTACAGAAAAACATGATAAAATTATAATTCTCATTCGAAGCGCGCGCGCACACGCACGCACGCACGCACGCACGCACGCACGCACGCACACACACACACACACACACACACACACACACACACACACACACACACACACACACACACACACCGCCGGAAAAAACAAAACAAAAAAACTCCCCTCACACTCGCAGACGGACACACGAGCGCGTTCAACACCAGCAAACACGCGCACAGTGGTAAGTGGATATTGTTAATCAGTCCGAGGGAAAAGATGTGTCTTTAGGGAGGTTCTACAAGTCTCTAAAGAGTCCGTGTTACGCAAAGAAGAAGGGAGACTATTCCACAGAGCAGATGCCAGGTAAGAGAAAGATCGTTGGCCTGAAGTTTTTAGGCGAGCGGACGGAAGCCGAAGCAGACGAGAATCGGTGGATGAGCGTAAGTTGCGAGACGGAACATGGAGATGGAGTAGGTCAGAGAGGTAGGAGGGAGCCAGATTATTCAGTGATTTGAAAACCAGGAGGAGAACTTTAAAGTCAGTGCAAGACTGAATTGGAAGCCAGTGTAAGGATGACAGAATTGGTGATATGTGATCAGATCTAGAGGAGCGGGAGATCAGACGGGTGGCGTTGTTCTGAACTTTTTGAAGTTTAGAGATGAGCGTTAAGGGACAACCGGCAAGGAGGGAGTTACAATAGTCGAGCCGAGACAGGACAAAAGCACAGATTAGAGTCTTCAGGGCATTTTGTGTGAGAAAGCGGCGAACTGAGCTGATTCTACGAAAGTCCTGGTAGCAGGACTTGCACACATTAGAGATATGTTGTTTGAAAGAGAGAGTTTGGTCGAGTGTAACGCCGAGGTTACAAACAGACACTAATAGATTTATCTCGTTTCCATCAACATTTATAGAGTTCTGATAGTGTGTTTCGAAGCAATGAGGATTATTTCAGTTTTGTCTGCGTTAAGTTGTAGTTTGTTATTGTGCATTCATGATTTAACATCGGTAATGCATGCTTGAGAAGAGGAGATTATTTCATGAAGCTGACTGAGATGGGCAGAGATGTGTGAGGTGGGTGGGCATATTGGGGCAGATGTGGCGCGGATACAGGATGTGATACGCGTGGGTGTATTGGGGCAAAGAGGGGTGACGATGCAGGGCGTGTCATGGGTGGGCGTATTGTAGTAGAGGGGGCACAAGTACAGGGCGTGACACGGGTGGGCATATTGTAGCAGAGGAGGCACAAGTACAGGGCGTGACAAGGGTGGGCGTACTGGGGCAGAGGGGGCGTGGGTGAAGGGTGAGACACGGTGGTTGTGTTGGGGCAGAGGGGGCGTGGGTGAAGAGTGAGACACGGCGGTTGTGTTGGGGCAGAGGGGGCGTGGGTGAAGGGTGAGACACGGTGGTTGTGTTGGGGCAAAGGGGGCGTGGGTAAAGGATGAGACACGGCGGTTGTGTTGGGGCAGAGGTGTGGGGGTGGGTGAAGGGTGAGACGCGGTGGTTGTGTTGGGGCAGAGGGAGCGTGTGTGAAGGGTGAGACACGGCGGTTGTGTTGGGGCAGAGGGAGCGTGGGTGAAGGGTGAGACACGGTGGTTGTGTTGGGGCAGAGGTGGGGGGGGGGGGGGTGGTGAAGGGTGAGACACGGTGGTTGTGTTGGGGCAGAGGGGGCGTGGCTGAAAGGTGAGACACGGTGGTTGTGTTGGGGCAGAGGGGGCGTGGCTGAAAGGTGAGACACGGTGGTTGTGTTGGGGCAGAGGGGGCGTGGCTGAAAGGTGAGACACGGTGGTTGTGTTAGGGCAGAGTGTGTTTTGGGTGTCTTATTGGGGCAGAGGGGGAGCGGATGAAGGACGTGACATGGGTATTATTGGGGCAGAGGGGGCGCGGATGAAGGACGTGACATGGGTCTTATTGGGGCAGAGGGGGCGCGGATGAAGGACGTGACATGAATGTCTTATTGGGACAGAGGGGGCGTGGATGCAAGGCGTCATATGGATGGGAGTATTGGGGCAGATGGGGTACAGATGCTGTGCTTAACATGGGTGTAATGGGGCAGATGGGGCGCGGATGCTGTGTTTGACATGGGTGTCTTATTGGGGCAGATGGGGCACAGATACTGTGCTTAACATGGGTGTGATGGGGCACAGATGGTGTGCTTGACATGGATGTCTTATTGGGGCATATGGGGCACAGATGATGTGCTTGACATGGGTGTCTTATTGGGACAGAGGGGGCACAGATGGTGTGCTTGACATGGGTGTACTGGGGCAGAGGGAGCACAGATGGTGTGCTTGACATGGGTGTCTTATTGGGGCAGAGGGGGCACAGATGGTGTGCTTGACATGGGTGTACTGGGGCATAGATGGTGTGCTTGACATGGGTGTACTGGGGCAGATGGGGCACAGATGGTGTGCTTGACATGGGTGTACTGGGGTAGAGGGGGCACAGATGGTGTGCTTGACATGGGTGTATTGGGGCAGAGGAGGCACAGATGGTGTGCTTGACATGGGTGCACATGGACTCGCGCAGGTACAGTTTAAAGCCGATAGAAGACGGGGCGGGGGAGAGAATGAGAGAGGAGGGGGGTGGTGAGTGAGAGAGAGAGAGAGAGAGAGCGAGACGGACGGACAGAGACAGGCAGTCGGAGAGGAAAGAGAGAGGGAGAGAGAGGGGCAGGCATACAAAGGCATGTAGACACCATACGGAGGGAGGGATTAAAAGGGGAAAGAGACAGGGACACGGTGATGTACACAGAAAAAAACGCACACACACACGCACACACACACACACACGCAACACACACACCCCACACACACGCACAGAGAGAGAGAGAGAGAGAGAGAGAGACACTCGCACTTCTTATCTAAACTACCACAAAGATTGTGGGAGGCGCCAGTGCTCAAGCACTCAGCAGGTATGCAACAGAGTTGCATCTCAGCTTCTGACTTGTTTTCTTGTGCTCCTACAGAATGCATCTTTTTCTAAAAGTCCACATCGGGTAGACGCCAAGTGGACATAGTGTTGGCAAAATTTCAAGCAGAATGTCAACATCGAGTAGCATGTCACATTTCGAGTAGCCATTGACAAAAAGGGTGCAGTAGCCGGTCACCTTGTTGGTAGTCAGTCGCAAAGTACGTAGCCAGTCATTGAGGGATGGCTACCTAAAACCCCGTTAGGTAGCCAAAACGATGGTGAAAAAGGTAACATCACCACCACCACCACCACTACCACCACCACCACCACACCAACAACACCACAGACATTCTCTCTCTCTCTCTCTCTCTCTCTCTCTCTCTCTCATACACACACACACACACACACACACACACACACGCACGCACGCACATACAACACACACACACACACACACACACACACACACACACACACACACACACACACACACACACGCAAGCAAGCAAGCGCGCCTCCTTGCCCCAGGACGTGCAACGGTAATGTGATGATTTTATTTCACACTTGCTAGAACGAAGGGCTTTTACTCAGTTTGACGGGGGGCAAATTTAACCGCAGAAGATGGTGGGGGGTAGGGAAGGGGCGGGGGCGGGGGCAGGGAGGTAGAAGCAGAGTGAAGTATGTAGGGGGAGAATGAAAGGGATCTGGGAAGAGGGATGGGTGGGTGGAAGGGGGCAGTGGTGGAGGACGGCAGAAGGAGAGTGGGGAGAGGGAGGGGAAGAGGGAGGAAGGGTATGTCGTGGGGGCGGGAGGGGTTGGGGCGAGTTAGGAGGGGATAGGGGCGGAGGGGGCAATGTCACAGCGGGAGTCACTCGATGCTGAAACCATCAGTCCATTTCTGAAGACAAACTGGACAGCATGATGAGAGAAAATCTTCCATTTGTTGCCATGTATGGGGCCGGAACAGCTCACTCGGTAGAGCGCCAGACTCGTCGTGATCCTGGGATTCCCGGTTCGAATCTCCGCTGGGGCGTTTCGGTATAGGATTTTTTTTTTTTTTTTTTTTTTTTTTGCCTCATAGGAAACATTGGTTCCGACTTCACATCCCCAAAAGTCCTTCGAATGAAACTATAAACCGAGGGTCAGTGTGTGCACGCATGCATAACATCTTGCACACACGTACCATCATCAACTTTCGGAAGAGAGAGCCAGTTTGGCCTTTACTATGGATGGCATGTTCACACGAGCATGCACCGCAAGAATGAAATATGAATGATGAGCTGATTGACTGGCAGACTGAATGAAGGGAGAAACGGCTGAATGTAGCTGCCAGCAGGCAGCTCTTAGTCTTCTCTAACCAGGTAGGCAGCCTTTTGTGTAAAAGAGAGTGTAAAATGTAAAGCGCTCAGCCCCCCCCCCCCCCCCCCCCCCATTCACATACAAACACACGCGCGCGCACATACACACACACGTGCGCGCGCGCACGCAAATACACACACATGCATACACACACGTACGTGCGAGTGTATGTCTGTGTGTGTTGTGTTTTTGTGTGCGTGCGTGTGTGTGTGTCTGTGTGTGTATGTGTGCGTGTTGTCTGTGTTAAGTGATTGTGTGTGCACAGTTTTCTTAGCGTTTGTAGTATTTTGCACTTTGCCTGCTAGCTTTTTAGGGTCCCTGGGCAGTGGAGAGGTACGTCTCATTCCCCATACTTTCCAGAGTTTTGTGGCAAAGTGCTGGAGCTCTAGCTTCCCTATTTCCCATCATGAAGTTGATATCATCGATCACTTTTTGCAAAATGTCTTCCAGATGGATGTTGAACAGAATAAAAGAATGGAGCAGTTTCAGTTCTCGCAAAATGTCTGCCACATAGATGTTGAATAGAATAAGAGAGTGGGGACAGCTTCTTACAATTTTCCACAACGATATGAAAAGAACCCCTACAGTTCTTTGGAAGAAGTCCTTGCGAGTGCTGACTGCGGAAGCGGTTGCATCTTTATAGAGTGCAGTGTTATAGCTTTGAAGATTTTGTAAAGTTAAGATTAGTTTTAACCTGCCGTGCCGCACGTCTTTTTCCCAGCCATAGACGGAGCCTTTTTTTTTTTTTTTTTTTTTAAGTCGGTGAAGTTGCTGTAGACATCACGGTGGTGCGAAAGGTACCTCTCTACAGATCAGCAGCCTGACATTGAAGATCTGGTCACACTGAACCCGTCTATAAACAGGGAGAAGAGGAACCTTTTTTCGCAACCGTTTCCAGCCGGCCACTATTCTGTGCCTTCTTCGATATCCCTTTTAAATGTATGGAGAAGCCAGAACTATTAGGATTACTTTGTTTGGGTGGTTAGTTAAACTGAAGGTCATGTTGTTCTGACAGTCGTGGGTTTCCTTTCTTGTAGAGGTATATCATTAAGGGGTCTTTTGATCATCTTTGTTTCCCATACTCTCTAACAGCAGAGTCCCAGTGCCTTGATGACTTCTTTCCGTCCATGCTTCAGCAATTCCATTGGCACATTGTCTCCTTTTGGTGACTTTTCTTCATTTTATGTGCGGACAACTTCAGTATCTACCTTGGCAGGGGGCCCCCAAGTCCGCAGGTGCTGCTTTTAGCCTAGTTTCGGATGTAGGGTGGTGTTGCGTCCACCTTACAGTTTCTTCTGTTGTTGCCATTAGGAGAAAACACGTCCGTAGCCTCTGTGGTTGTTAATCCAGCCTTTGACACGTTGAAAGAAGTGAAAGAAACAAATGAATAAATAAAAAAGCTATTTCCCTCCCACCTTCTCTCTCTCTCTCTCTCTCTCTCTCATGAACGCGCCCACTCCACACACGCAGGCACGCAGGCGCGCGCGCGCGCACACACACACACACACACACACACACACACGCACACGCACACCAGCACTGACACACAACTTGAGGACAATGGCGTATTTATTCCGGAGCCTCGTCGGGCATCCAAAGGGCGATGACACAAATGGCTCTAGGTGGTGTGTGTTAAACGCCGATCTACCAGACGATAATGGCCATCCCTCTAGACGATTTATACTTTGATCAAAGGCACCCGTGTTAACGCCACAGAGGACATTTTGATGTGGGATTAAGGTCTACCCGGCCACCACATTTTCGCACCGGAAGTCTAAGAAGTGAAGATAACTATCTGAAGAGCAGAGGTGCAGCAACATTTTGTTTCGTGGACGAAAAGGTCACAATCATTTTGGGGGGCTTCGATAGTACTGTTGATGTGGGTATCTCGCCCCCACACATTCGGTCTCCCCCCCCCCCCCTCTCTCTCTCTCTCTCACCCAAACATGCTTTATCAAAGAAAAGAGAGACGGAGGGTGAGGGTGAAGGGTCAGGCAGACATAGAGAGAACGGATGCGCGCGTGTACACACACACGCACGCACGCACACACATACACACATGTACGCGCACGCACTCTTTTGCTGATGTTTGATCTAGCAACAACATGCCTTTAAGAGCCAACGGCCAGCAGGACAGCAATCTCGTCCTTTTACAGTCTGTCGGGAATACGTCTGGGGTCAGGTCCCACAACTTTCAAAACCTACCGCTGTGGTGGCTGCACACCAAAAATTAATACGCCAAGGCCGTGCTTAAGGAGTCGAGTATTTAGAGATAGGCACAATTAGATGGTTTTGAGAATTAATGTTTTATTGTGTCTGAAAGCTGATTTACCTTTTCTTTCATTTGCCAGTCAAACTCATGCTAGGTGGTTTAAAGCAGACAGATTAAACACAATGAGACTATTTTGGGGAAACCATCCGGCGAAAAGATAGGGTCACCGGTGAGTGCGAAGGCCTGACATGTGACTTCAGGAAAGGGGTAGCTCATGTATATCTAGGTTGTGAATGATCTCATCCCTAAAACAAATGAAATGAGAGGGGAGGGGGGTCATTCAGTCTGTCATCAGTTTGATATAAATTTTTGGCTCAAATTCGTGCTACACCTCAAAACGCTTACATGGATCATACTGTGATTTAGTGCAAAATCCTAAGTACGGCGTGTGGCCAATAACAAGCCAAGTGAGAATCTGGCACTGCCTTATGCTGTTGATTGGGGTATGGCTGCACACCAAAAAAATAATGCGCCAAAGCCTTGCCTTTTGAGTTGAGTGTTTATAGACTGGCGCAATTGGATTGTTTTGAGAATTTTTATTGCGTCTGAAAGTTGATTCTCCAAATTCTCTTTCATATGGCCATCAAGGTACAAGCTAGATGGTTCCAAGCAGACTAAAATCAAAGGAATGGGATTAATTTTGTTTTTCGGAGCTGGCGCAAAGATAGCGTCACGGTTGAGTGGAAAGGCCTGAAATGTGGGTCAACTAAGAAGAAGGTCATGTATTTGAAGATTGTTTGTGATTTCATCGGTGAAGATCCCCAAAACAAGCGTAGTAATTGGTGGGGAGTTGTTCTTTTAGTTATCAGTTTAACATTAAATGCTGGCTCAAATTTATGGTAGGCCTCAGAACGCTTTCATGGATTGAGCACCACGTCAGCACTGAGCTGGTTTCAAAATATTTTTGAAGCCATCAGCACCTTATTTTATGTATGATATGCATGTTCTGGTTAGAATTAAAAGGGGAAAAAAAAAAGAAAATGAGCCATAATTTCACATTCAAAATAGTCAGGCGCAGGCTTCATTTGCTCAGAAGGTGACAGATCCCATCTTCATCCAGCTTCTCAGTTTCCTTCTGCTGAGCATTGAAAACATGGTGAAGTTTCAGTTTGCATTCGTATACAGGCTGAATGGCCACAACCAGGTGAGGCAAGGTCAAGGTCTTCAGGGAGTAGATATTATTTTGATTTCTTCCTCTCCACTTTAGTGCCAGAGCCCCAAGTAAAGCCACGGCAGTGAGGTCAGTCAAACCTGCTAGGCCACCAGCGGCCGTTTGTTGCCTGCTGTCAGTTCTGCTGCCTGGTGTGGCCTGCTGCACTTCAGTTGTCGCCAGGCATTGTTTTTGCCGTCGCTGATGATTTTCTTTTACTGTTTTATATTCTGTTTATACATAATGAGCACTGGGTTTCAATTGATTTGAAAGAATAGTGTGCATATGCATGTGTGTGTGTGTGTGCGTGTGTGTGTGAAGGGGAGTGCACGCGAGTTCCCCCTTCAACGAAATTTGATTTTGCATTCAATACTTCTTGTTTTGTTTTGGGAGAATGAAGGAGATAGAATGACAATGACATTCTCCAGCTTAAACAAAGCCATGAAGACGAGGGAGGAACACACACTAATGTTTCTCATTACATGAAAGAGAGAGAGAGAGAGCCTGCCTAAAGAAAAATCGATGTAAACAACAAATTCAAGTCAGCATCTCAAGGAGATGGAGAACCACGAGAGAGTACATAGAATACAACACTTTCCATGCAATATTCATTACAAGGTTGCACAGCGACTCTGGCTGTTTGTCATCCAGGACACACCACAATGATGATGAACCACACCATCTGGGCAAGAGAAGTCATTGATAGTTTGTTGTTGGTCAACTTGTGTAATCCAACAGTTTGTCTGATGAAAACCATCCTGAAAGCAGACTATCAGAAAGTTACCTCATCATTACCACAATATGGTCTAATAATTCCGACATTATTGTGACAGTTTACTTATTAATGATCATTAACTTTCCATTGCGTTTTTCGAAGTTGTTTTAATGAGTTGTGTGGATGTTTTTTTTGTTTTTTTTTGCTTTTAATATGACTTGAAAGTTGACATCAACATGGTGACAGCCCTGATATGGCCTTTACAGTCGGCTGGGCTAAAAGCAACATTATCTCTCTCCAGCTCTTTCTGATCAGCGACTGTGTTCGTTGGCTATGGATGTTCATTGGCCATGTGTTGTCCACATGATTTAAGTTATCAACATTTTGTGAATGTAGTGGTAATTTATTGGATTACTGCCGTTTCCTGTGTAACTCCACTTGTTGAAGATCAGTTGTTCACACACACACACACACACACACACACACACACGCGTGCAAACACAAGCATATGCGCGCACACACACATGTGCACGTGTACACACACACAAACATATATACACACACACACACACACACACACACACACACACTACACACACACACACACACTCAACCATAGAATCATTCACAAAAACTTCTTTCACAGAATCCAAAGCCTCACGAACATTCTTTAATGGATTATTCAAAATGTATATTGGGATTGAATACTTGCTTCAAACTAATTACATTCTGTAAAGCATATGTATGACAATCTGATGCGCTTAGACCAATTCAATCTCTTTTGCTTGATCATCAGAAATCAATATATTTGTCACCTCATCAACTAATGCAATCACTTGCTTTTAACATTGACTGTGTTCCCTGGGTACCCTCAAACCCAGACATACAGAAAGTCTTCCTATTTCTGAACCATTACAATTACTCTAGTGCAAGGAAAACCTAGATGTGGCAGGGAGTAGTAAACAGTAAATAACATAAGTAGGGGAACTCTTGCTTCATGATGAGACGATTACTCATCCATAACTCCAAACAACTGCTGTTTACAACACCTAATTGCCTAACAGAAAGGTAAACACAGAGCACATAGGGATGTCTCCTTGTTTGCTCTGTGTTGACATTTCTGCTGGATGATTTGATGTCGTAAGCAGCAATTGTTTGGAGCTATGGGCATGTAATCATCTTATCACAGGAGTAAGAGTTACCATACTTGCTCAATACTTACTATTCTAGCGGAATTTTAAGCACCTTTCAAAAACGTACTTTAATATTTGTCCGCAAAGTTTGGTGTCTATGAATCTACAGGGAAAGAAACAATGGGTTGCCTCATGTCAACTGTGTGCTTCTAATGAAGCGTGGTACCTGGTGGACCAATACTTTGGTCAAGGATGATGTTTAGTAAAGGTTAACAATGACTGCAATGAAAGAAAAGTACAAATGAAATATGATACCTTAAAGCAGCCGATCATAACTTTTACTCACAATAGGGAACTAGAGTACTTGACAAATCTTAAATAAATGTTAGCGAACCGCCCAGAGAACGTGGACAAACGAGTCACAAGACGAAACACAACGCGTTTCGACCTCTTAGGTCTTCATCAGGTGAGACATTCTTCCTTGCGCTGAACCCTGCGAAGTGATCTGAAGCGATCAAAGCTAAGTGAATTTTCATTGTTTTATTCGTTAATGTCTCACCTGATGAAGACCTAAGAGGTCGAAACGCATTGTGTTTCGTCTTGTGACTCGTTTGTCCACGTTCTCTGGGCGGTTCGCTAACATTTATTTAAGATTTGTTTAGATTTCCGCCTGCAGTCCTCTCGCTTTGCAACTAGAGTACTTGACTCCGAGCCGGTTCTGCCTGTACTACCCACTCACGGAGTGTCTGCCCTTCTTTAAATCACAGGCCCACAGAACAAGGACATTTCAGACAATCTGTTGTGTGCACATGCCAAATGAAGAAGGAGGCAAACGGGCACATTTGGAATGGCCTGTCATTTGGGCTGTTTATCTTTTCAGTCTGTTACGTGAATGGATAGTACAATCAGCTCTGGTCAAGAGCAATGCGCCTTGGTTTAGCCACATTAGCAAAAGATACTCTGCTCGTCTATTCCTTTACTGTTGAAAGATCTTGAAGAAGGTAACTCTTAAAAAGAATCTATGAAGTTCTAATCGCAGCAAAGGTGAAGAACATCATGCTCCTGCTGTGTTCTGTGCCATCTTCAGGCACCCAACTGCATTTCTAGATTGACTGCATTCCTTCAAAAACTACTGTGTTTAAAAGCCTGTGGGTAACCATAAAATGGTGGAACAAAAGACGAGACCAAAAAAAAGAAGAAAAAGAAAATTGGAGTGCCAAGAGCTATCAAGGTCCTCATTCTCATAGTTATGTGGATGTGTGGAAGAATCAGAGCCTGATAAAGTTGGAAAAAAGAAAGAAAACAAAAAAACCCTCACAACCAAACAAATAAATCAGCAATATTGATATGGCAAAGTATTCTTGGTAAACTGTTTCAAGATTATGTTTCACCATAAGAAACATACTTTCAGAATTGAGTAATGAAAACCAAAGATCTTGTTTAATCATGTGTATACTCCTCACATTATAGCACACTTCAAGAGCTGAGTATTAAAAACAGGGACTTCCAAGGACCTCTTAAGAACTTAATAAGCAATTGTAATGACAAACTGCTACTTCTCCAGGACAAGTGATCAAATAATGACAAACCACAACCATGTGTTCACATGACATATGCCAGTCTTATAACTTTTTGAGTGCAAGCAGTTTTTCTTTTCCACTTTCGATTCAAACTCTCCGGTTTAACAGACCTCTCCTACTGAGCTATCCTGTACAGGTCTTTTCCTATCAAGGTAATACAATTCAACGTTTTTTGTTCATCTTATCATCCCCCTCCTCCCTCCCCTCTCCACTTCCATTTCTCTCTCTCTCACACAAACACACCACAACCACCAATATAAACATTGCAATGCTGCGCAAGGTCAGTTTTGAAGACACAAGGACTTCCCATGATATCCAAGGACCTAAACTTCATTAGCACCTGCAAGAATTCAAGAATCTTTACCTATGCACCGCATTCTTTCCTTCTATCACAGACTGGTGAGTTCCTTGACATCAGCAGACTATGTACAGCTCAAATTACTGGGATCAACAATCTAATAGGACAGAAATGTATGCTATGCAGTTTCTGATGTCACATCAAACACAACTGGCCATCCATATCCTTGGTTTTAGAATCACTAACGTTAAAAGGGAAAAAAATACTTGAGGAAAGCAAACGAACATAAAAAAAAAAAAGAAGTATGTTCAAACTACACATCTTGACAGATATCTCGGTTCAAATTTCATTAGCTCATCTTCTTACACAACCAGAAATCAAACAAACAATAAAAGGCCACAATATAAGCATCAATGCATATCATCAAAGCACATAACTTCATCCTCAAATTTGCAAATACAGTTCTCGAAACTTGACAATGAGCATTACATCACCATACACAGAGATAAATTGCACACACATACATACTACACCCACACATAAATACAAAACGCACATATTGAACACACTCGTATATACACATTACATGCACGCACGCACACACATGCACGCACACACACACGCGTCACACAGTCATCAGTCGCAAGTAACATCTCTAAATCTGACTACTTACATCTCGGGAAGCGCACATACGTCCTCCTCATAATCACAGAATGATTACCCCAACAACAGATCACTACCATCACCACCCCTGGTATCTATAATCACACTTGCTGTATTACCGTCACTTTTGACCATGAACAGTTGAACTGATAGATTCAGCATATTGAGGATGACCTTCATTTATCAGTCATCTTGAGACTGATCACGGTCATTTTCATCAGAAATGTCTTATGATTTCTATTATTATGATTGCCACCATTTTTTCGAGTCAAAGTTTGGGAGCTTGGGGAGGCATAGGGGAAGGGTGGAAATGTAAGCATTAAAATTAATGCTTTCATTGTTGTTGTGTCCCCCCCCCCCCCACATCCCCCCACCCTCTTCCAAAATTTGGGAGACGGAGAAATTCATTAAAATTTCAGGAAGGTTGTCAATTAAGAGAAATGATGTCAACTTTTCATCATGGAAACTGTCATCATATCTCTTGATTTCACCACAGTGGTAGGATACTAGAGAGGTACAGAACTCTGATGCTTGCATAATCATAGCGCTACTGCTGATCCTGCGTAGCTGGCTTGGACTGGGGCTGCAGTTTCCACAAACGTGGTGGGCACTTCTGAAACAAAATATAAAATCTACTACAGGAAAGATGAGCCTTGAAGAAAAAAAAGAACATGTGAAACATCAAATGAAGAAAAACATCGGTGACAGCAGAAGGTGGACAACTGACATACATATCTGACAAAGAAACGTAGATGTTCAGAATGATTACCTGACAAAGTTGTAACTCTTTCCTTCCACAGGACAGCAGTCTGGAAGGTTACACATGCACAAGGATGGTTTTATGATGATGTGACATAATGGTTTCTGTAGGCTGAAACAGCCTTCAAAACAAGAAAAGCAAAAGGTCAACTATTTGTATATGACTGGGAAGGCAGATCCCAAAAGTCTAAGAAATAATTCTAAAATACATGCGTGCATGCTCATCCGCATATTTGTGGGGAAGAGTGAAAGATAGTTGGGGGTGAGGGGATGGTGGGAAGTGCTGTACTTTATTTTCTTCCCCTTCTCACCAAAACTGCTTTAGCTGGTAATAATGAAAACTAAGGAATAAATATCAAAAACCTGCGAGCTCTGATTAAATACAGACCTGTTTCCCAATTTCACCATATTTTGTACACATAATTGGGGAAAATATAACAAATACAATAGAAAGAAAAAAAAAAGAGGGGGGGGCGGGTGGGCGGGGGAGAAAAACCTAGACACAAAGTTTCGCTCGCAGTGACACTTGCTGAGTGTAACTATGGAGTTGTCTTGGTGTGCCAATTTGGGTGCTTTGACCAGAAAGCCAGAACTTGTGCTAACTTTCATATGCAGCATCACATCTGGCTGAATTTGTCTGCTTGTTCAACATTATTTTGATACCTAGAACAACAGAGAGGACTGCAAGCCCTGAAATACCTGGGGAGAAAAAGAAAGAAAACAGCAAGAGACTGAATTTAGGCCAAAGTATGCCGATGATCCAGATGTGAAATGATGTTGAACGAACACAGTTTTTTACTGTGGTTACTGCAAGATCAGCAAGGTAAACCTGTTCAGTGTCAGCTGTGTGATGGCAGGGGAATACGAATGTTGCCCCCCCCCCCATGTTCCCCTCTTCCGCACTGCAGAGCTGTAGACACTCTTTGCAGAAAATACATTCATTTATCTAAAGAAGTACACCAGTAGCAGTTCTGTGGTAAACAGAAGCGATAAAACCCCAGAGTATTTATGATCAATCAGTCCATACCTGAAATCCAAGATTTAAATTTTCTTTTCATGTTGACTAAATCTCAGGTTAGTCAGGCTGATGGAACCAGTGAATCCATACATATCAACCAAAAATTTGGTTAATCTATTTTCTGTCAAACTAATAACCGACTACTTAAAAAACAAAACGAAAGAAAGGAAACAAAGTGGAGAGGATGCTGACCACATCAGGAGCAGCCTGTCTGAGCTGGGACAGACTGAGGAGAGGGGCGATGGAGGGTCGGCCATGGGCACACTGGAAGGGGAGGTCACAAGACGATAGGGATGACAGCAGCTCACGGCACGTCGACAATGACAGTCTGTCACCAAACTTGATGGCACCTGCACACAGAGCATACCACATCCACAGAACCAGGAGAAAGCTATTCAATCACTAAAAATAGTTTTATGATATACTTGAAACAATGTCATACATCAGGATTCCCAGAAAAATATTCAAAATGGAGAGCAAGGAGCCTCTTCATCCCCAACTATAAATGTTTCATAAGAAAAAAAAAGCCTTGTCTTTAACTGATCTTTACAGATTCATCTTTCTAAGGAAGGCAGCTGAATCTGACGAACCTTTGCAGGCATGCGTGGCCAGAAGACGATGGACCTGCTGCGGCAGTTGCTGCTTGGCTCCCGCCGTGGACAGCAACAACTATCAAACAGAAAAAAAATGATCTGAAAACAACTTGCACAAAAGATTTTCACATGATTATGAAGAGTGACAAGCACGCTATTTAATCTTTTCTTTACTCCACGCTCGTTCCCATAGGTCCATGGACCAAATCTTGGCATTGCTTGGTGAGTGAAAGTCAAGAGTTTTCTGATCTTCCACATCAACATGAAAAGAAAGATGTTGTCTTTGTGTCCATCCACAGGTGGAAGGTAAAAGAAAGCAAGCAAGAAATTAAGGTATGGAAATACATGTAGAACCATTTCATGAACTATCCCCAGAAAACACAGTATGACTGCCCAGACAGACAAGTAAAATCAGTCACAGATGCTCAAATCTCGCAGAAACAAGTGGACTTGAAACTTGGAACATGTAAGGGAAGAAGAAAAAGAAGAGGACACCTGATGACACAGCAGGCAACAAACATTTACTGATATGGACAACTCCTTCAGGTCAAGATGTCTAGAATTAACAGTCAACAAATACTGCATCATCAGCACGTTAAATACATATGTGATGTACGGGTACACCACAAAGGGGAGTCCAAGGTTCAAATCTTCTTTCTTTCACATTTCTTAATGACAAATCTAAAGTTCACCACTGGTGAGATTTTTGCTCTGTGACCATTTTCAATCCCACTCTTAGGGCAGCTATATATAGTCTTCAGGGACAATGTCAATATATATCACCAAATCTTCCTCTCTGTTTTTTTTTTTTTGCTTTTCTTTTCCTTCTTTTTTCTTTTGTGACGTTCATTCCACCTGATGGAACAGGATTTAGCCAACTTGCAAATCTTGTTTCGATGTATGACTCATTTACACAAAAGCCCTTGGTTTAATCGCATTCAAAAGACTTGGATACAACTGGGATCTGTACAGATGCTGACTCTGAAGAAATGATCTCCTGTGACCTATCTGTCTCATGGGGAATTGAACCTCGGGCTCTTGGACCAAGACAACAAGGCTTCATCCATTTGGCCAAACAGGCCCCATTTCAAATCTTC
This sequence comes from Conus canariensis, assembly GCA_033310375.1. NCBI lineage: Eukaryota > Metazoa > Mollusca > Gastropoda > Neogastropoda > Conidae > Conus > Conus canariensis. Next base: position 57,253,754 of record CM065723.1, read on the forward strand.
TTCAATCACATCTTTCTTTGGAGCTTAATGCACTAGTCATTGAAATGAGACTGTAAACTAACACCCAACTGCAAAATGTCCCAGCAAGCGAATTACTGGCATACTGCAGCAGAAACTGTTTGACAGTTTAATACAATTGCACTTAAACAGATCTGAAAATCTAGTTCAATACATTTTCACCTGAACAGAACTATCCAGGAAAGGGTACTGAAAAGCAGAAGGGGTACACACATGAATTTTACGACTCAAAAACCTTTTGAAAGATCACTGAAAACAATTTAGAAATGCACATATGCACAAGCGTGGCACAAACGAGTTAATAAACTGACATACACGATGCTTCCCTGAACAGAATTAAAAAAATTGACACTGGTCTGCAAACAAGGATACACAGCCATAAAATGATCGTTGGAAGATTACTGACAAATTTGGGAAGACTGAGAGAGAGGCCCAGAATGCTCTGCATAATCCTTAATCCTGGTGTCTTATTAACTGCTCAGTTTATGCGAGTGATGACTGATCATTCCTTGAAGATGATATACTGCAGTTACTTTTGAAAAACAAAACAAAGGGGTACACAAACGTACACATATTTCCGCAATAACAAAACACATATGCAAAGAAAAGAATACAAGAAATCAATCTACTATGTTCCTAATTATATATACCAAAGTGCAACACATATGCAAAACCCAGAATTCTCATTCTGCGGAAACCTGTACTTGTGGCGATTGATATCAAAAGAGCTCTAATTATTTCATCACCATGTCCTAAATGAAATGATCATAGTTCATTTTAATTAAAATCATGCAGAAACTGAACAAATGATTTTTGTTAATGGAATATGCCCTGGTCTGGGCCTTTCTCTTGCATGTCAGTATGTAACAATGGAGGATGAAAGTCATCAATGCTTCAAAAAAAAATTACACATACCTGGTTGTGTTCTTTAATCATTATCTGCAAACAAAGGAATATATAAGCATCAGTAAGTTAAAAAAAAAGAAAAAAAGTTCCCTCCTTTCTCTCTCTCGCATACACACACGCACATGTATACACTTACACACACACACACACACGCATGCACGCACACAGACATACTAGGCATATATACACATATATCCGCCAATGCACATATGCACATACACAAACACACCTACACAAACATGTTCAATTAAAAATGATGTGCCCATATTCCCATAGTATTCACATTAAAAAGAAAGTTAGTCACCATGGATAAAACTCTGTTGCATCCTTACACCTATCTGCAAACAGTGAAAGGTTTATCCCTCACATCTAAAATCCACAACAAATCATGAACAGTCATAGATAACAGCATGACTCCCTGTAAGGTCAATGCTGATCATTCTCTCAATCCACCTACACAGACAGACAAAAGATGATGTGCAACCTGTAAATATTCATAGCTCAGGGGATCTTTGCCTCGCTTCCGGTCGTTGGCTTCTCTCTGAGCCATGCAGGCTGGTATTGTGTGGGCATACACCCTGTTTCTCCGCTGGTCATCCACCTCAAACACCACCCCTAGGTGCAGAGAACACATGGGATCACTTGGCGAAGCGACACAGCCAGGAAATGATTATCAAAAGAACAGTTTACATCTCCCTAACAACAACATGGACATGCTACCTACAGTAACCAAAAAAAAAAAAATTAAGATAAAAGAGATAACAATACATTCGAATGACATCTTGACATAATTTTTTTTATAAAGAATTAAAAAAAAATTTTGCTAGTTGAATGGTAATTTCATATTTGGTAATAAAAATTAAATAGACCAAACAAGAGAAGTATAAAAAGAGCACACACAGACACACACACACACACAGAAGAATGAGAAAAAGAGCTACTGACACTGGTTATACTTGTGTACAAGAGAGACACATATGCAGACACACAGAAACAAAACAGAGAAAAAAAAAGAGGCATTACCAATTCTGTCAAACTCTTCACGAAAGGTCTGCATGAGGCGTACATCTTCCTCAGACAGGTCCACAATCCGTGGGGGCTCCACATTACAACGCTTGATTCTTCTCTCTGTGTCACTGTCGCCGTCACCCTTTTCATACACACCTGAAACAATCCACAGTAAGTATGTCACCTCTAGCTTCGCCTCAGTGATGATACACTGTACTTTCTTTAGTGATGGACCCAATGAGGCAAAACACCCCTAGGAGTTATTCCCCTGTTTATGCCTGATTCAATTAAAAAATATTTTCAGCTCTCTGTCCCTTTGGGGAAATGGCTGGCTCAGTCGTACTGCACTAAGATTATTGTCAGACATTGGGAATTCCAATCCTGCTGACGCCAAACTATTAAGACAAGAGCCATTGGTTTGTGGCAAGACAAAACAGCCTGTGCATGAGAAAAGTTTGATGATTTTGTTTGCGTCATGTCAGTTGAGGTAACACCACACTGGATGTTTTTTTTGAATAAATGAAAAGCTTCAGATCTATTCACAGACTAGAATGCTACAAAAAAGCAGTCTGTCAGTCAGCAAAGACTGTAAGACCTCACTGTTTAAAGACTACAATGGACATGTCTTTGAAAAACCAAGAAGCAAACTGAAACTTTAAGGGGACTAAACCATTCTCCTTCTGCACTTGCTTCTTAATCCAACTAATCTCCCTTGATAGTTACACCTACCCCCCCAACCCCTCGTTCTCCCCCTAAGTGGTCAACTCTACAACTCTAACCAGGTATCCTTCTTTTCCTCCTTGAGAAAATTTATGTTAGTTTCGCAAGTAAAACAGCTATTTTTTGTCACTTCAGTATGTTAAAAATTTAATACTGGATGGAACATGCCTGAACTTCCAGATGACATATAGAAAATTAGCATCTGTCATTCCAGTGAACTTGCTTTTTCTCTAGCTTAAGATCCTGTCATGTGACAAGACACTCGCTATTAACTCCTGGCCGACCTGTCACAATAAATACCTTCATACAGGCTTCAAAAACCTGTAAAAGAACAATCAGACATTACTCTGGAAGATAACTTCTCCCACTTTCTTCTCAGATGTTCAGAAAGTCGCAGAACCATTTCATGGAATTCTTCAGCACTTTGTTCTCACTACTTTTCGACATGGATCTCATGATCAAAGTTACAAATCAGAGGCTCCCTGACTTCTGTTTGAACTCATTACGGCTGGAAGTTGCCAATAATCAGTGCAACAAACAAGAGCAGAGGAAACTGCCGCATGAACCTCCTGTAGAATTTGCAGCCCTTTGCCTCACTAGAAATCACTGCCAACTGGCAGTTTCCACTGTTCAGCGAATGTGCCAGGAAAATTTCATAAATGAAGATAACACTGCAGGTGATGAAGATTTCAGCAATGCTTCTGACAATGATTTTGGCAACAATTCCAATGAAAATACTGTTGAAAGTAACCACAGTCAGTGTAGCAATTAGAAATGCTTGTGCGTGCGGTTTTGTGCGATTGTGTGTAGTGCATGGTAATTTTCTTTCTTTAAAATTTCAAACAATCATGAAAAAAAAAAATTGCACAATAGATAAAGCAATCACTTTTACACAATTTCACTAAGTGTATGTTCAAATATTCATAAACATGAGTGCAAAAGGATTTTTTTATGTAATGCAACTGGCAGCACAGATTGCAACACTCAACACATCCATTTTGCCAATTTGAGGAGGATGACTGTTCATTTCATTTCATGTTTGAGTGGTTTGTCTTGCCTGAGAACCGAAGAGGTCAAAATGTCATGTTTCTGCAGTTTGTATTGTTTCTTTATTTGTGGCTTGTAATTTTTCTTGTACACTTTTGACAACACTCAAAATTACATGGCCCAGGGGCAACAGCTAAGCTATAAGCAACAAGTAACTTATAAGAACTGGTCAGAGATGTGTTCAGACTGACTCCTATTTAAGAACATCCCCTGGATGATAGTTTTTTGTTGTTGTTGTTTTTCTTTTTCCCCTTGCACTGAAGGTTCCATTTTTCTTAAATACATGTTACATCAATATTTTCACAACTGAAACAAGGGAAAAACATTCATTTTGACAAGTTCATCCCTTGGATGATGTTGAGAAGCACTGCTGTTGTACCTGCCAGAAGCTGCTCCAGACGAACTCTCTCATGAGCAGCATGCTGATCGAACAGCACCACCAGGCCTCCTTCCTGGCCACCTGAATGACCGGCAACACATTTTTAACAGAATGCCACATCTTCTGGTTTGGTTTGGTATTCCAATATGGAATATAAACAACTTATGAAATTTGTGCATGTTCCTATGACATTTACTGATCTGCATGTGCACAAATAATCACACACACACACACACACACACACACACACACACACACACACACACACACACCTAACGCTCTTCAATGTACACACACACACACACACCACTTTCTCTAACACACAAAACATATTTTCTTTCTCTCTCTCTTCCACTCACCGATTCATTCTCATATGTTTGCACGCTCACACAAACACACGTGCATACATACTCATACAGGTCCATCTGTTCTATTGCTGTCTCCAGTCTCTTCTTCTCTCTTCTCTATGTCCCTACTGTAAATCTTCTGCCATCATCAACCGAAATCTCTTAAATACACTATACAAAAATGACAAACCAAGATTTTCAGACATAAACAACCCTCACTGAAATTCACGAACGTGAACCATGCATTACTATTATATGAAATTTAACTCTTTAGTCACTTGTATTTTTTCCATCTATGTATACTACTGCTGACTTGTAGTTTTGACTTCAGATGGCTGAGAGGGATATAAATACTTTTTTCTCTTCTATGATGACTCTGTACTGATTTTATGTCAAACTCTGTTTATTCATTCTCTACTGTTCTCTTTGCTTTACTGGTGTATGCAGTCATTCTGATGTGTAATTTTGCTTTGTTTTGTTGTTGTTTTCTCTTTTCCCTTTTTAAAGAGGGCGTTGGGAAGGGAGGAGGGTGTCCATATCCCTATTTGTGTATGTCCGTTTTATCAGTTTGCACAATATTGCAAAATTGTGGTATACATGTGAAAAATGGTTTTGCTTTATTTTCTAATTTCTATAATACTACATTACTAATTGTGTTTGTTTCTACTTGCTGTATACATTAATCAGATGCTTTTTCACAGGAATACCAACACGACTAAAAGAAACTATATTAAACAGCTATTACCCTTTGAGTTAGAACTGGTGGATGGCAGCAGCCTGTTATCTTCCTGGATCAGGCATGCCACAAATTTGTTGTCCAGTTGTCCAATGACCTGAAAGCGCATAAATCTCCATTGCAATTTCAGTGGCACACCTAGAAATAAAGCATACAGGGTTCAAGTGTGGAATAATGGGCTGGACAAAATGGATTCAGCTCATCAGTTTATGAAGGCTAGTATGACTATGAGTAAGATCAACAGAAGAGAAGGAGGGGGGAGAGGACAAAGGACCATCTGTTGATGTCTTACGATTTCCTTTTTGTGTGTGTGTGTGTTTATGTGCATTAACCACATCTACCCAATTTGAGCATTTAATCTTATCTTTTTCATTGTCAAGCAGTGTAAATTTGCTTGTTCACACAATTACGACCCTTTCCAAACATGGCTGCCACTTGGTTACAATGGCAACATACGTTTTGATTATCTAAAAGTTTGATCTATACGCTATCATCATGCCGAGTTAAAAGCCAATGTACCCTGGAACAAAATGGCACTGGTGGTTTTTGTCCCACTACCTACTTTCTGCCACTTTTTCTACTAGGCAGCCTCAGGCCAGGAAAGCTGTTGGCCTGAGGCAGCAGTGTGATGCATTCTGAACTACAGAATTTGCAAACAGACCTGAAATTATGCGTCAATAAACTGGAATCAAACAATGAACACACAAACACACGTACATGTGCATGCATGCACACACACATATACACACGCACACACATGCATACACACACACATTATACACACATGCACGCGCACACACGCGCGCTCCAAACTAGGGTAACCATCTCCATGCCTTGGACTAACTGTGAACCCTGTTCCTAGACATGCAGATTGGGACTCTGTGGTTTCAGTTGTTCACTTGAGCCCCCGCATACTCAGCTCAGGATAGGTGCTGATCGAGGCAAAAAAAAAAAATCCCTCCAAAAATTGCTTGTGAGGCAACCCCAACCCATGACCTTCCAGCCAGTTACCCATGATGCACTGCAGCAGCTAGTATTTAACTAAATAAATTGCCCTTAGAATTTCACACCCAGCTGTGCTTTATTCATTTCTGTCCCTACTGTTGCACTTTGCATTCAGAATTATTTTACATCACAAGGATGGCTCCGCCATCTCGTGTCCCGTGTATACCTTGGCGCCTGCCAGCATGGACTTGGTGAAGGCGGTGGGTGGGAAGAAACAGCGCGCCACTCGGCCCGCCTGGCTCCGTGAGGCGGTCTGCAGTATCTGAAACAGGCGGCTGTCACAGTCAGTCATTACTGTCCTGCGCTGTACTGTATTATTCCCTGGTGTTTAGCACTGTCTCGTATTGTATTGTTTTGTATAATTGTCTTGTTTAAAGGTTCAAAATCTTCTAGCCTTATGACCAATAGTGCAGTGAACTATTTAAGATTCACAGAGTCCCGAGTACAGCATATAGGAGCAGGCCACTCCTGTCACCATAAACAATAGTCCGCATTTTTCATCTGATTTGGCATCATGAAACAAGTTGTGATCAAAGCATCTTCTCTTTTCTAGACTTACTTTTGTATGTGGTTTTAAACCTTTCTTTTTAACTGCAATGTTAAAAACAGCAAACATTGATTTGAGTCTGTTGGGGTCACCAGTATCGGCAAATTCATGGGGGCTGTCATTGGACGGATGGGGTGGCACCCTACGGAGGGAGGGCTCACTCACATCATCTATGTGACTAAGCAATTAGTAGGTGAAGTCCTGCATATGTTGGATCAGAACAGGCATCACTGAACACCACTGAAGTGACTCGGCAGCAGTGCAGTGTCTCCTCTAGTGGGTTGCCTCTGGACAACTTGACACTGACTGCTCCCTGTGGATTGCCAGTGCCGGGGCTGCAGCAGGATGGGCTGTGCTATGGCTGTGAATGGGGGAGGGGGAGGGGGTCGGAATGAGTGTATGGGTGCAATGTCATTGAGGTGGCACAGAAGATGGGACAGCAAAAAAAAAACAACAAAAAAAAACCAAAAAAAAAACCCCAAACAAACAAACAAAAACAAAAAAGGAAACATGCAGACAGCAGTGTTCACCATGACTTAGAGCTGCATGTCTATTCCCCACAGAACATGAAAAGAACGCAGATTTACAATCAGATGGACCACATTTTCTTCCATACACCTTCAACCTCATTCTGAAAAAGTTTAGTTGAAAAAAAGGGTAGAAACAAAAATCCTGTGACTGTTGGTCAAGGGAATATTTATGACGTAGGTGGAGTGATGGACAACTGTTTTGCTTAGTCTGTACAGCAGCCATCAGGACAGCCCAGACTCGGCAACAGGCTAAAAAGTCACATTGTCTCTGGAACTTTATATCTGGTTAAAGGACTCTTAAATTTTCTGAGAATGGCTCTGCAGAAATACATGCATATTATGCTAACAGAAAACTATGTAAAGTGAGCCACAGCAAACCATACAAAATAGCTGTGAGAGCAAAACAGATGTCACAAGCCAAGAATTCTGGCTTTCAAAGAAAAACTGGATTATTTGCTTCAAACCAGAATGCGTCTAGAGCACCATCGGAGAAGTTTTGGGCGCTCACAATTGTTTCTGAGTGCATTGGCACTGATCAACTGCTTAATTTGCGCCCTGCTCAAACTCACAAATAGCATTCAAGGTCAAGCTCTTTCACACGCCTGGAAACAAGCATATCTAGTGCTGGCACAACAACTCTTAAAACAAAACCTTCTTCTAATACTTTTATAGTATATATATGCACACTACGTGTACACATACACATACATTCATGCAGCCTTATTTGTCTTAAATCCAAAAGACAACATCTCCTGAACATCACAATAATTTCAACAATCCCCTTTATTCTCTTAGCATTTTTAAGAAACACTGTGGAGGAAAAAGAAATAAAAACAACAAAAAAGTAAACAAAACTTCTTAAACTAGACAAATAAATGAACAAATGGATGATAGTTTCAAAGTGAAAGGACTGCAGGCAAAAAATGAAACAAGCTTAAAAGAAAAAAAATTACTGTGTTGCTGAACAAAAGAAACAAACAAGTTACAAGACAAACACAATGTTTTTTGACCTCTTTGGTCTTCTTCAAGGCAAGATAAACAACATTCAAGACGATGAAAACGAGGAACGAACAATAACTTGTCTCCTCAAATTGGGTGCAAAATGGACAATACCTGTTCTGGTCTCTTGAACACTGGATTCTCCCAGCTGGCCAGAATGTCCGACGCGGTGTCCCCACTCATCTCTGCTGACAGCGCCACCTTGCTTCCCTCCCTCCACTTGGACTGGGTCTCTGCTTCCTCTTCCTCAAAATGACTGCTTAGCAGCGCCTCCAAGGTGCCATGACTGAGAGGAGATAACTCGTCAATCCTTGTTGTTTGTGGGCCAGAGTTCTTCATGGAAGTTGTGTGGCTTTTGTTTCCTTGCACCTCTGCGGGGAGGAAGAGGGAGAGGGGAAGGAGAAGGATTAGTGTGTTTTCATTTCATAGAACTTGGAGAAAAAATGGCATGGCAAGGCGTAGTGTTTCAAATTAATTCTAAACAATGACAGTAAATATATGTCAACACCTAAGATGAGTTTAAAACAGGATGAGGGTAGGTGGAACACATTAACCCGTTCGCTGCTTGAAGCTGCTTGAAAATGTTACAAACAAAGGCTTTCCCAGTGCCAGGGAAATCTAATGATTTGGGGGTAATAATTAACAAAAAATTCTAGCTCAGAAACTACAAAAGATATAACAATGAAATATATATGATTTTTGAAGGAAATTGAATGAAGATTTTGAATCTGGGCTTCTTTTGTTTTAATTTTGATAATAAAAAAGTATTTAGACAATTAGATTTGGATAGATTTTTTTGCACGATCAAAAGCATATGTATTTACCACTACATCTTCACATCCAAACAAGAACACAAAGCAAAAAAGTTGAAAATAAAGTTTGTATTGTCACACTACACCTGTAAATGAAAGTAAAACAGTTTAGAAGTCTATCAAGACGCTCACACTCTATGCAGACAGGTCAGTCCACGACCACGCCCCCCTCCCCCCACCACGCCCCCTTGCTGGACTTCAACCCTCTCTTTCACTGCTCCTCTTCCCCTACCTTTCCCTCTGCCCTGTGCCGCGCCGCGAGCAGGCCGCGCTCCCCTCTCACGCTGACTACCACGTCACTGACCACTGGCACGCAGTGCAGAGTACACACTAGGCGAGCTCGTTCGACGCTGGCAAACCAGTCAGCTGAACACACATTGAGGTCACACAGCCCGACACAATAACTGACGAATACGGTTGGCAATTCCATCACTATCATCATCTCACCTTCATGCTCGAGTGAGTCGTTGAATAAAAGATTATTGTCTTTGTCAAAAATCATTAGCAGAGCCTGCTCAGCTGTGTAAATACGTTGATTTGGTCGCTGCGCTTGTCGAAGGTTGCGCCGCCATCTTTGCAAGCGAGACGAAGTGCTGGCTGGTCATCCAGTCAGTGATGAGAATAAATGGGCTTTCCCCTCACGTGTGGTCATTTACATATCATTTTAATACTACAGACATATAAGGCTTACTACACACACTCTATTTAAGTCCGTTGATAGAAATAGTAACGAATGAAAATTCAAGAAAAATGCATGACGTCAGTGGACGGTCCATAGGCACTGGGAAAGCATTTTTAATGCGGCGTCAGCTGACGGCTTAAAGGCACTCTACGGGTTAAACAAAGGTTCATAATTACACTCATTATTTGAGACAAACTCATCAAATGAAAATAGGGAAAATCAAATGGTAACTTAACGCTATTGATAAACATGTTAAGGAAAATTCACAGCTCTTCTTAGTACCTGTTCAGTTCTAAGACCAGTCAGATTTCCAACCAGTCTCACTCTCAGGACTCTGATTTTCTATGGGCAAACTTGAGAATTCTGATTTATCCCTGAACAAAACAGAATTTCCATCTAACCTACAACAAAACAAAATTTAAAAATATGTCGTCCTACTATGAACCATTTTTCTTTTTGCCTGGGGCAGATCAGAATTCTGACATGTTGTACAGGGTCCTTTGCTTCCATGGGCTCTGTCGCAGAACTCATGACAGATAAAGAATGTGACACAATGTTGAACTGGGTTTACAAACCCATCCAAAGTGGTTGCCAGCTCTGAGCTCTTGAAACAAATGCTGAACTTTCCAGACCAAGTCAACACAGTGATTTCTTTCAGAACAATGTAAACAAAGATCACTAGAGGATAAATTTGTTCACTTTCTTTAACTCATAAATTTCTGTTTTAATCACATACTTCATGTACTGCCACAATGTTTACAAGTACAGACCAAGCTCAGTTAACGAGGAAAACCAGATCTGCTGACCAAACACACATCAGTACTCAAGGTCCAGCGGAAGGGGAATAAAATATACTTTACCAGCCAGAATTCTATTTTATGTTCACTCCCTATCTGGGCTAACTCGAGGCCACATTTCTACTGAGGCATCTCTATACCAGCGTCAACAGACCTTGTCTGGTGTCTTCGTTCAGAATCTGATCCATCTCCCTCTCGTTCCACTGCGCCACCATCAGGGTGTGACCAGAACTGCTGTTCATGTACACCATGGCACCTGAAATCAAAAGTAGTGAACTTGACAGAAGCCACCAAGCACTTAACATTTTGTCCCTGATTACTGCACATTTGTTTACGTCCGAAAGAAAACTTCCACGCCAGTGCAAAAAATATTGCTAAAATAGATGGAAAAAAAGGAAACTTTTTTTTTTTTATCAACTGAATTAAAATGCAAACACAATGCACCCTTGTTGATTCATCCTGTGTGGTTTCAAATTTGTGAATCTGATAACTGTCTCTTGAAATTTTCCTGTCTACTGTACACATGAATTTTGTACAAGGTGAAACTAAAACACTGCTGGCTGAACACAGCTATGACAATGATCAACTGTAGTGATCAAAGTGAAGTGTACTACAAAATAGACCTTCAATAACAACACATCCTAATGGTCTAAGGACAAAAAGAATTCCCCTTTCCCAGCACCATTTGTAAACCATCATAACCATAACTATGATGAGCAATAATAAACAAAGGGAAACAGACACAGAAAAAAAAAAACAGATTTATTGACACATCAAGTCCTTTCATGAACAGGTCAAATTCTTTGTATTACAATTATTAGATCTTTTATTGCTCAATGCATCACATGTGCTTAACAATGTTAAGAAAAAATGGTGTTCCATGCTAGAACAGACAGTGTAATTAATGAATTCACATGAGTAGCTTTTGTTGACACATGTTTAATCATAACATATTATTATCTTGTTTCAGTCTGTGGTGTTTAAGGTGAGCTTTTTAAAAACTTTAGATGGGGCACGATCCAAAACATATCCATTTTTAGATTTCTTACATATTCATTGATTGTTTTTAATTTCTGCTGGCTTCAATCACTCAGGTTCTTAAAACAACTATACAAGCCATCTGGCAGCTCAAATCCATTCCACAGGGTGAGGTCACAATCTGATGACAAACTGAAAACAAAGCATGAACAAGAACAGACAGATTCACCTACCTGTGGCTGGATTCATCACGGGCACCCACGTTTCTTTTTTCAGTCTGTCACCTCCATCGCTACTTCTTGCTTGCCTCTGTTCATTCACCTCCCCGTTTCCCTCCAAAGCTGCACAGCTGTTGTGGGCGCTGTTCTCATCCTCATTGCACTCCCCTTCACCGTCCCTGTTGGCCCGGGTATCTTTGACAGCTGTAACTGATCCATGAGACACAGGCTGGTCTTTGTCTGTGTGGATTCTGTTCTCCTCAGTGGAGTTGTCATTACCAGAGGTGTCTATCTGTCCAGATGCTGGATTGACAAAGCTGGTGCCTTCTTTCCTCTGTTCAGCACTGCATGCTGACGATGAGGCAGAGCCAAGGTTGTAGGCATTCTGTGTGACGAAGACGCTGCTTTTGCTTTGTGTCGGGAAATCAGCATCAGCTTGAGACATGAAACTGTTCATAGTCACATCAGCCCCCCTGACTCCAGAGGCAGCTTGAGGACAGGTTGAAATGAAAGAATCGTTTTCTGTTTTCTGCTGATTTTGCACGTCTTGCGTATTTACATTAGCTAATGCAGCATCAGTCACCGAGTCAGTTGTAAAAGGAGAAACACAAGTCAGGCTTGAACTTGAAGGGTCCGTTGACTGTTTCTGTGAAAGTGTGATGTTGGCAAGAACACTGTCTGGCAAAGAGTCTGTGCTGCTCACATTCCTGACAGATGTTGACGTGTTAAGGCTCTGGCTTTCTGGCATTGCTACACTGGCCAAAGCACTGTCTGGTAGGGAATCACTGAAACTGTCCGTCAACTGGGAACAACATCTACCTTCTGTTCTTCTGTAAGGTGGAACTGTTGCATTTGCTGATTTGTTTGCATCTGAAGGTCTCTCACTGCATGAGGGAACGTTGGCAGGTAAATCTCCCTCCTGTCGTAGTGAACTGCTTTCAGACTCCGAGTTGTCTGACGTTCTTGTCTTCTTTCCAGCTAAGACTGAGAGCTTGTATGCTGGATCAACATCTATCTTCCGTTTCATTTCTCTTCTGCCTCTGTGTGGCAGTCCTGCATGCATTGTTTCTGGGGCCACAACAGTCATTTTTACTGAGGAAGGCACAAATGATTGATGACAACTACCTGACTTCCCATTATCATCTGTATGGTCACACACACTGTTTGGGTCTTCCTGGCCACATTCTTTGACACAACTCAACTCTTTTTCTTCACTGTTTGATTCCTTTGGTGCCTCATCTCCCTGGCATTTGCCTGGTTTTCTGTATGCACCATGCCAATCTTTTGTTATGATCTCAACAGGTTTTGTCAGTGTGCACAGAGAAGAATAACCACCTTTACACTCTGAATCGCTATTCACAACCAGTGAGGATGTGACTCCTGATGACGATACTGTCTCCAAAGAACTGACTTTGCAAGTACCAACAGCAGATTCAGGGACTGAAGAAGTCATCCCTGAAGGTGCAACACTCAGTGATGAAACTGTCCCTGTAAGACTATGTCTGTTCAATGGAATAACATGGCTGTCTTTGCCCTTTGCTACTACAGCAGAAGACTGAAAGTGTTTTGACTTTACCTGATGTATATTTGACAAGGGCGAATTTTGACTGCAACCGGAAAACTGAACATCTGAGGACAGTTGACAGGCATTTGATGTAAAGGAGCTTTGACCTGTGCAGGAAAATGCCTTCGACGTCTGACAGGGCATGGCTTGTGAATCTGTGTCCATATAAGCCAGCTTGTGTTGCTGAGGGCAATGCTCAATCTGCCTGCATCTGCAAACATTATTGTGCAAGTCAGAAACTGTTCTCGACGCGCATACTTCCTGATCCTGTACATCTCTCCACAATGAGAAACATGTCCCAGCTGAAACATTACTGGTCTGATGCTGCCCACTTTGGCTCAGACAGATGTCTGCAGCAGCATCTCTCTCTGTCATTGTTTGTGTTTGGCTGAGCCTGCGAGGTCCGGAGGAAGTAGGACATACACCAGATGATGGCACATGAGTTACATCTGGCTCGAAACTGCTTCTTGTGACATGGCAGCGCAGGTCAACCAACAAAGGATCAACAGGAACAGGACTAAACCCAGTCGAATGAGCCGACACGGGAGAGTCTGGCTGCCGTTCATTCCGAGACAAACAACTTTGAGTGGTGTTCATTTCAAAGGGCAAGGTGTCCCTCTCTGTGGTCCGTGGAAGAAAGCCTTGGGAAGAGACAGCAGAGAAGCCCTGTGTATTTTGGTGGTGGGGATCCCATCTTTCACTGCTCCTTCCAGCTTCTTCAATCACATCAGCAGTTAGAGAGGAAACATCACAAACTGGAGGAACTGCCGCACCATTGTGACAGCCCAAGGTGTATGCTTCAAGATCGCTCCAAGCATGAGAAGCATCGCCTGACGGGTTGACCTGGTCTTTTCTCCGCTTCCACCGATCAGCTAGGGCGCTTGCAGACGTTTGAGAGGATGGAACAATGCAGTCTCCAATCTTTCTTGAAAGCCAGTCATCTCCTGTGTGGATTCTCCTTTCAGTTTCACTGCACACGTCGGTCTGATAGTCAGTTAACCTAGGTGTAGTCAAATTCCTTGCATGATCAATGAGAGAGTCACTGGTAGGTAACTCAATGTGACAAGTCTCCTGCCTATATCTATGTTCTGTTGAATTTTGGGTGGTCATGTCCTGTGTGTCACTGTCATTTGAAGACCTTTTCAAAACAGTCTGTGGTGTTTCAAACAGGTGAAGCTCAGGATATTTTCTTGTTAACGATGACCTGATTTCCGAGCGCAAGCATTGCCCCTCTCTTGGCTGTGCGATGTTTTGAGAAGGTTGGCAGCTCTTTAACATTTGTAGTGCAGTCAGATCACAACATGTTCTCTCTGTCTGAGAGTGTGCTGCCTGACAACAATGATCCTTCTGTACATTCTGACTATTTCTTGGCTGGGAGGTATTCTGAGGTACTTGGCAGCTCTCTAACATTTCTAACGCAGTCACTTCGACGTATGGATGACATGCCTTTTCTCTTTGCTCATGTGAGGCCGGGCGATGGACTTCTTGTGTCTTGGGAATGGGAGCAAGATTGTCTCTGGGCTTCAAGGTACTCTGGGATGACTGGCAGCTCTTTAACATTTCTAATGCAGTCAAGTCAAGACACACGCTTCTGGCCTGAGTATGTGTAGTCTGAGACTGGGCATTTTGTACCTTGTGATGGGCGTTTACAGTAGAAGTACTGGTCACTAAGCTGTGGATAGCTTCCTCATATGCATTAGAATGTGAACAATGAGCTCTTTGAACAGTACAATTCTGCTCATTGCCTGTCTGCTGGGATCCTCTTGTGTCACTGTCACAGTTTGATGAATGCTCTTTTCTCATCAGCTGCGCTAGTTTTGATGCTTGACTGAATCTTCCTGGTTTAGATGTGCAATACTTTGGGTCAAATCCCACTGATGAATGACTGACTGCTGAGGATTTTGCAGAGGAAGAGAGAGCATGTTGTGGCCTTGGCCTAATATGAGAGCCATGGGAGAGTCTGAAAGTTGACCTGTGGGGTTCCAGAGTCCTTGATGCTACCTGGTCACCACCTGAAGCTTCCTGCGGTGGTTTGGTGTGTGAAACTACATTCTCTGACTGTGCACCATAAGCTCTTTTCTTTTCACTCAGAGCATGTCCATAAAAAGGATCTTTGTGGCCTTGCACCTGCTCATCCACAGATGATGAAATATTTCTATGTTTATGAAATGATGACAAAGATGCATTCCTTAGCTTTTTTGTCATCTCTGCATAATCATTAAGGGATGAGTTTCCAGTATTCCCAACTCCGTTCTCTTTTCTGTGATCATTTTGCCTAAGGTGCAAAATCTTTGAGTGCTGAAACCTTGAAGGGACACTGCTTTCTTCAAGGTCTGCTGTGTGCAGACCTGGTTTTCTGACCAAGTCATCCTGTTTTACTGCGGTCAACCTAGGTTTTCCTGATTTCTGTTTCATAACCCCTGAAATTCGATGGCATTTTCCATAGCTTAAGTCCATATCATCCCAGGAGTGAACTGTGTCGACATCTGAGACTGAGGTGCCAGACTGCCTGTGGTGGGAGGAACTGTCCTCGACAAAACAACAAGAGCACTTAGCATCCAGAGACCTGCTTCTGAACAATGATGGCCTTACAGCTGATGGAAGTTCTCCTTGTGTCGGGGTTGCCTCCATCTCCTCATCACAGCTTACTTTCTGTTCCACTTCTCTGCTTTTCCTTCTGTTACGCTTTGTAGTCCTGTGAAATTTTTGTAGAACAGCAGCAGTAGTATTTGAGGAGACAGCACGAGCCTTTGGTGTTGTCTGGGAAGAATCACATGAAGGGGACTCACGTTGCAATGCCAGTCTGGCTCTCAGACGGTTTAAAGATGATGACTGGGCAAACTTCTGTGGCAAACAGATCTTTTTTCTTGTGGATTGAGAAAAAGAATTGGAGGTCTCAGCCTCAAGCTTTTCTATCTGGTTCTGATTGTGTTTGGACCGATGCATCTGTCTCTTTAATGGATAATGAGCTTTCGGGAGAATAATTTCATCCATCAGTTCATCTTCAACATTTTCCAAATGTGTATTACTGCATTTTAGAACAATGTCTTTTTGAACTCTGTCTTTTGCCTGTTTCGTGAAGCTGCCTTTGTGTCAAAACTTCTGTGTTTTCAACATCAATATCACCCTGAGATCCTGGATGAGGGTCACCAGACGCTGGTTTCAAAACTGTTGTGTTGTCCCTTTCGTTACCATTAGAAAAGTCATGTTTTGGATGCCTTTCATAACCGGGCGTTCTTTCATCTACATTTCTTTTGCTGTTGTTCAGTCTGCTCTTTTTGGAGCTGCTGCCACACACATCATTGGATCCTTCCAGCTCTTGAGGTGCTGCTGGTCTTCTGACTGTGCGTGACAATAAGCTGTTGATATTACTCTGAGTGGAAATTCCTTGTGCGTACCTTTTTCTTTGCAGAGTGCAGTGGAACTCTTCATCAATGAGCTCATCATTGCCGTCAAAAGGATCATCTGTTTCAGAAATTTCTGATGTTTGAATAACACTGACATCAGGTTCACCAGGATGATTACTCGGTCCTGTTTCAGGGCTTTCTTCCGTTGGCAGCAATAAATTTTCTTCTTTCAGGAACTTCATCAGCATTGCTTCTACAATACTGGTCAGCTCCGGCCAGTCATGAAACTCAACCAGGGTTTTGGAAGGATCAAAAGTAATGTCATAGACATTCACTGAGCATTCAACGTTGATCACATAGACAGCATATCGTTCGAACAGTTTTGTGGGACTTCCATATTCAGCAGAGCCCGGCCCCTGACCTGCTTGCCTGCTCTTTTCCACACCATTTCCACGGCGTCTGACCAGCACAGATTTGCTGAGCACCGAGTTCACCATCTTGTGCACCTTGCTTTTCAAAACCAACCTCTTGTTGACAAAGACAAACTGCAGGTCCTTCCGACTGTAGTTTTCTCGGCTGACATATCCGGACACCTTAAACACTTCGTTGCTGCATTCCACTGCCCTCATGTGTTTAGTGCGTGCAGCTCCAAACAGAGAGGAGAACGTTCCCAGAACACTGCTGCATTTGTGGGTCTGAAGGATCACATTTCCTGTGACTTCATCCCTCAAACTGAAACTGATCAATGGCCACATCAGAGCTAACCCAGCGACACGGAAGCGAGTCTTCTCCAATTCCAGACCTTCGTTCAACGCCTTCTTGCGCACAGGGAGGTTGTAGAACAGGCTACGCGCTGTGACAGTTGTACCGATCCCAGGTCGGGGCCTGCTGGGTTCAGTCACAGGGAGTGGCTTCCCTTTGTGAAAGCATTTGCTGTAGGTGGCAGCCAAGCCCGCAGGTCTTGTGATGATCTCCACGAAGGACGAGGCTGAGCAGAGGCTGGCGAGGGCTTCTCCACGGTAACCAAAGTACCGCAGGTTATCCAGGTCTTCCACTGAATGACACTTGCTTGTGGCATACCTGCAGCAAAAGCACAAGACATAAAGGCATTGTAATGACAATCCAAGACAGGTGAGAGCAGTGATTTCACAAATCAGTCCTCTCCCACTCTGTCATATGTACACACACACATATACATAAATACATATATATATATATATATATATATGCACACACACATAGATAGATAGATAGATATGTAGACTGATAGACATATTAATGCATGAATGGTGACATGTGCACACAAACACAAACATGCATGCACTTTTTCTCTCTTTTTGATTTTGCGCCTGTATAATGTTTTTATATTACAGAAAAACATTATACAGGCACAAAATCAAAAAGATGACACAAACACAGACTGGAAGGTTAACTTCAGCAGATGGAGATGCATTAAACTCTGCATCATATTGAAATCGTTACAGACCATACAAAGTAGAAAAAAAGTCTGTTAAAACTGATAAATATAATTTGTTGTTCGTGCTGTTCTTATTGTTGGAAACGTTGTTAGTGCTGTTCTTATTGTTGCAAAGGTTGTTGTTGCTTTTGAAATTTGATGCTACTATTATCATTTCTGATGTTGTTGTCCTTGTTTTTCCTGGTCCTTTTTGAACAGTTCTTCAACAAGACAGACAATCATGCACACAAAAAGATGCATCTTCTGCCAGCTAATTCTATGACCAAATGCAGGAGTAAACCTAAAGACTGGAGACAGGAGGTGGGGATGGGTCAGGAGTGGGGATGGGAAAGGAGGGTCATCAAATCCTGATCCTAGCACAAACATAGAACTGAAGCAGACAAAACTGATGACCAAGGAAGCAGGGAGGGTTGAGAAGACACTGGATGACATAAAGCATGAAAGAGGAGGGAAGGGAGAGAGAGAGAAAGAGGGTCATCACTTAGAATTTCATTCCCCTGCAAATAAAAAGTTCGAAAGAACTACATTCACATGTCTTCATCTGATTCAGTTAAGGATGAATAATGAATATGAACTCTAAGTTGCTAAATCGTGTGTGTGTGTGTGTGTGTGTGTGTGTGTGTGTGTGTGTGTGTGTGTGTGCGTGCAAGCGAGTGTGTGTGTGTTGTTATTGTTATGTTTTTCAATATATATGTGTTTGTTTGTTTGGTTGTTTACCATTTTTTGTTGGTGTTGTCATCATTTGTTTTGCTCTTTTATTTCAGCATTTTTTTCTGTGGAAATAATCTTTTTACAAGCAGAAATCAGCCCAAACCCTGAAAACTGACATAATTAATCTGTATTTCAAAAACATCCATGATAGCAATTTCTAATCCAATTTAGAACACTCTGGTTCTTCTGAAGATATCTGAGTAGATCTAAAACATTGGCTTAAATGAAGAGAGAAGCTGGCTCCTATCCTTCACTAATTTGCAAAAACATCATAATGCATGGAATTTTCTTCTGCAGGCAATTTCAGGCAGTCTCTGGACACTTTTGAATCATTTACATGCTTCTGTACATACATTATACGTAACAAAATGTCACGTAAAGCAATGTTATAAAACTTCTAAAGCAAAACTTTAAAAAAATGGCTCTTTAAAATAGAAACAAGCAAAACTTCAGTAAAACTCAACATTTCCACTTGTAACAAAAGCCATTCACTCAAACTTACACAGATTACTGCCCTTATTATGCCAGCCCTTCACACAGCCTGATTCTGTCCTAAACATCAGGACACAACGTTTATCCAAACTTAAAAAGTAATCAAAGGATAGCGTCTTCAAATCAATTAGATCACTTTTTCAAAGAGTATTTCAGCCTGCAAATCAAAAAACAAACAAACAAAGACTAAAGAGCTTTTTATCTAATTCATTCATTTCTTTATTGAAAGGTTCTGCACACAGACCAACACGCAAACAAATAAATGAAATAAAAAATATCAGCTCCACTTGGTTGGCCAGCCATCTGTTTTCTACCAGCATTCATAAGACTTACAATTATACACTGGCTGGTTGCTGTAAAAAAAAAAAAAAAAAAAAAAAAAAAAAAAAAAAAATGGCTCTATGCTACATACATTCTACTTAGCTGTCTACATGACATACAGACTTGTTATATTATGCTAATAATTTCCTTTATACCGATACAAAAAAGAAAAGAATAAATGAAATGAAGAAAAAGTCTGAAAGAAAAAAAATCCAGAAAAGAAATAAACAAATATATATGCATAAAATAAACATGAAAAAAAATTAACAAACAAAAACCATCACCTTTCGCCAACTAGAGTCAGCTGATCCTTGCCAATACCCTGCCCATTGTCAACAACCTGCACTGTTAGACCCTGCAGGTCTAGTCGCACGGCCACACAAGTGGCGCCTGCATCCACAGAGTTCAGCACTAGCTCCTCCACACATTGTGCCACGCTCGTCAAGGCCACACCTGTTCGGAGTCGCCCACGAACATCTTCTGACAATTGCCTGATCATTGCTGGAAAGTCCTGGTAGTAGAGAAAGACACATCTGATGAATAGAGTGTGTTGGTATTTACAGTTTAGTGATGTAAAGTTTGATTTGGCCTTGGTATGCTTGGTGTTTGTTTGTTTTTTTTTAATTCAAAAGTATCAATAACATCATATATTGTGTGCGGTTCATTCTTCTACTCTGTGCATAGGATATTTCACCTCTCAGTCTCATCCTTTCATCTTTTTCTTTGTATTTCCCAGTCTCTCTCTTTCTTTTCATTTTTCACAAGACACTGCATCTTTATTATCTGTGCATGATCTATTTTCAATAGGTATCAGTTAACATGATTTTTTTTTGTTTTGTTTTAACTCTCTCCTATCATATCCACCCCTCCCTCCCTCTCTCTCTTCTTTCAGTCTATTCTCTCATTACCTGCATACTTAGAGTATCTTTCTCAAACAAACTTGATACATTACTGATTTGTTGATAATATCATCCAATCGCCACTCCTATCCATCCCCATCCCCCACCTCTTCCCATTTTACTTTGAAGTGCATTCATCTTCTTCATATCACTTCGTTGTATCTTTTACGTTCATGCTTCTGACAGTACTTAACATGCTTACTGTTTACTTCCCATTGCATTTTTCTTGGTGCCACCATCTCCGCATCTCTCTTCATCGATATTAGTCATTGCACATTCTTTGCATAACATATCATTTTTCATTCTAGACCCTACTCAAGACTTAGGACTGAAGGCAAAGAACTCACACAGCACTATTATCATCCTAAGAAAGAAATCTGTTCCACTGTATCTCTAACTGTATCCTGGCATTATAGTGGCAATCTTTCATTCTGGTTTCTGCTATGTGCTATCAACTACTGCCAACCATATTCTTTACCATATATGTAATCCTTGGACTAACTGGATTTTAAAAAGCTCTCTGATATGTCAGAAGTCAATCTGAATGATTAACAACCATGCACACTAAGAAATGATTCAAAATCAAGAAGTGCATGCATCTCAATGAACTATACATAAACTACCTACAGTTTGTATGAGCCACAGTGAATCCAACAAAATTAATCTAGTAAATGTATGTACAGTTTGTTTCTAGATTGTGTTCTCTCTCTCTCTCTCTCTCTCTCTCTCTCACAGGTCTCTGGGGATGGGGGTGGGTGCATAGAGGAAGGAGTGAGGGCCTGTATTTGAGAGAGAGAGAGAGAGAGAGAGAGAGAGAGAGAGAGAGAGAGAAGGAGGGAGAGAGAGAGAATAAAAGTGAAAAAATTACTGATTTAATTAGAATGGGGAAGGATTCACAGTGACGGAGGTAAGGCATGTAAGTAGGACGATATGTACCTGATGTACTGT
The DNA here is from genome assembly GCA_033310375.1 of Conus canariensis. Taxonomy (NCBI): domain Eukaryota; kingdom Metazoa; phylum Mollusca; class Gastropoda; order Neogastropoda; family Conidae; genus Conus; species Conus canariensis. Next base: position 57,275,242 of record CM065723.1, read on the forward strand.
CATGGGTGTTGAGGAACAATTGAGGGATGATTCTAATGAATGATTGCATGGAAAACATCTACATTAACACTGCTTAGGGAATTAAAAACAAAGGAAATTAAAGTTTTAACATACAAAAAAAATATTGTTAACAATGTAGTTTCACCACTAGTTTGCAATAGTACAACGGCCAGAGAACTAAAGATAAGATTAAGTTCTGTACCTGCAGTGATCTCTTTCTGCTCGTAACATTACTTACTTGAACTGCATCGTGAAAAACTGACAACACCGTGTTCAAAACCTGCGAGTGTTTTGTGATTTTTCAAATAAATTCTTATCTTCACACGTTTCGCGCATTGTGGTTTCGTTTCACCGAGCCAACGATGGCCTGGTTACACTCCACAATCATGGAAGGCCAAGGCTGCCGCTTTATAAATAGAATTAGAGACAGCTGCGGCTTCTTACCCAGAGGAAAATCGATATCTGTGTATGTGTGTATGAGGAGGGGTAGGGGGGAGTAGGGGGAAGGGGAAGGGAGGTGCGTGCGTGCGTGCATGCGTGCGTGCGTGCGTGCGTGCATGCGCGCGCTGTGTGTGTGTGTGTGTGTGTGGTGTGTGTGTGTGTGCGCGCGCGCGCGCGCGCACGCATGTGTGTGTGTGTGTGTGTGTGTGTGTGTGTGTGTGTTGTGTGTGTGTGGTACTCTGTCCCATGTTTTTAATACTCAAAGAAAACCTTCGAGCGAATACTCACCACGCACTACACATGCACCACAGTATCGACAATTAACAAGAAAAAATTATGAACACTGAGTACAAAAGTACTTTCTGTCTCTGTCTGTCTGTCTGTCTGTCTGTCTGTCTCTCTCTCTCTCTCTCTCTGTCTCTCTCTCTCTGTCTCTCTCTCTCTCTCTGTCTCTCTCTCTCTCT
>CM065723.1:57286146-57291146 GCA_033310375.1 Conus canariensis
TGTGTGTGTGTGTGTGTGTGTGTGTGTGTGTGTGTGTGTTTAGTCAAATAACAGTCTAGATTGAAAAACGCAGTTTTGTTTGGTTGTCTGTTAAACCTCACAAGTGTTTCGCCTTCACTGTTGGCCAGTTTTTTGTTTGTTTGTTTGTTTCAACGAAATGATTTTGTTCTTTTCTTTTATTGCGTTTTTATTGATCGTTTACCGCTGTTTCCCATATTTTAAAATGTTACCAATTTTAATGTCTGCACGGTTATTTGAGCAAATTCAACAGTTCTGACATTTCAACTATGGGTGGCTTGGGACACACACACACACACACACACACACACACACACACACACACACACACACACACACAACACACACGCATACACACGCACGCATGCACACGCGCGGACACGCACACACACACACACACACACACACACACACACACACACACACACACACAACACTGAATGAGTGCATGACTAAATGAATGACTAGTTTCTTCGCTTATTTGCACTGTGACTGTAACCGAACTGAATCTTCTTCCCCCCCCCCTCCCCATCCCACCCCCACCCACATCGCCCCTCTACTCTCCGGCAGACCAAGAAGAAGGCGGACTGGCGGCAGCAGCACCAGGAGTTCATCACCAACATCCGCTACGCCAAGCAGCTGCAGCAGCTGGAGGAGAAGGGCGTGGCAGCCAAGGACCTGCCCGCTCCCCCGCCCTCCAAAGCCGACCCGGACCTGGTGCCTTGCCCTCACTGCGGCCGGACCTTCAACGAGCAGTCCGCGGAGAGACACATCCCCCGCTGCCAGGAGCTGAAGACTCGCCCCGTGGCCAACAACCGGAGACGCCGTTAAATGACAACAAATAAAAACATTAATTTATTTAGAAGAAAAAAAAAGGAAGAAAAGAAAAGAAAAAGGAAATGACGTAGAACCCAGGACAAAAGACTGTGGGTGACCTTTTCCTGACTCGAAGCCTCGTGGATTTTCGGAATGGGGGTCTGAATACAGAGGCACGATGAGATGGTGGTGGTTTTTATTTTTATTTTTATGGAGTGTGAATTATGTGGAGGGGAGGGGCATTAGGGGTGGGGTGGGGGCCCTCGGAGTCTGGATAAAGAGGCGAGATAAACCATGGTTGATGTCTCTCTTCTTTTGCCTGGTGTGTGGCGAATTTGGAGGACTGAGGTCTGGGTGAAAAAAGTGGAGTGGATTTTTTGGGGGTCGGGGTCTGTGTAAGCAAACGAACTGAGATAACGGTTGATCTCTTGACTTTTCATAGAGTGTGGTGGGTTTGGGACAAACGTGGCGTAAGACTAAATGCATTGTTTTGTTTTATTTGTTTGTTTGTTTGTTCTTTTGCTTAGACCCGAGTTACGAGGCAAGATTAGATAGTTGTTCCTCTCTTACTTTTCCAGGAGTGTGACGAACTGGGAGTAGGGCATGAAGGGGTGGGATAGGATGTGGTAGGCTGTGGGGGTGGGGGTGGGGGTAAGTCTGAGGAAAAGGTAAAGCTAAACACAGTGGATTTTTGGTCGCCTCGGTCTGGGTGAAGAGGGAACATGTGACAGGACTAGTCTGGCACTTTTTTGTAATGTGAAGGATTTAGGAGCCAGGATTTTTTTAAAGTTCAGGCTAAATACAGTGAATTTTTAGCCTGGGTCGAGGTAAAGGGGAAAAAGTTGACACGGTGTGTTAGTTACTCTCTTATGTTTCCCTGAGTGTGATTAATTTCAAGGCGAGACTACATCTTAAGGGCTAGGAAGCGAGAGGAAGTGTGCTGGCGTGTGTGCATGAGCGTACGAAGGGGGAGGGTAGCAGAAATATGGTGTTTCTGCTCTTTTACTGTTGCTGGTGAGCGGCGGACGTTTGTGCCTGGGCCTGGTCAGAGTGACGAGAAGATGAGGCCCAACTGCTGACCGGACTGGAGAAATGTTGAGATCTTCCACACAAGAGACAGTTGGGGGTGGATTAAGTGAAAGGTTGTGCTGCTGAGATACTTACACGTACCTTCCTCACCACACCAGTAATGAGCCAGATCAGCTGGGTCGGGATACGAGTCATGATGTCGCAAAATGATAGATTTGAGGGGAGGGGGGGGGGGGGGGGGGTTATAACGCATGGTGATCTTTCAACGATGTGAACGTCTCGACGGTGTTGAGCATGCTGTAAAGATCCCCACCCGTACCCCCACCCTCAACACAAAGTCTTCGTCAGCAGAAGGGAAGATTTGAGTCTGACTCTGAGCCACAGTCATAGCTAGGTGTGGCTGTATAGCGGAAGCAAGCGGCGCATGAGTAACGCCAATGGGTGGGGGGGGGGGGGGGGGGGGGGGGGGGGGGGGGGGGGGGGCTAGATGAGAAGACAACAGCACAAGACTTTCCATTATAGTATCGAGGAAAGGGAGGGGTTGGTGGTCAGGAACACGCTTCAGAATAATCTCCTTTGCCTTGCATACAAAACACATCACGTGATTGGAGCCCCTCTCGTGCGTCAGATGTCCACAACCTCGTAGGCAGCGAACAGAGGAGCTGGGTGGAGGTGCGTAAGACTGGGGATGGGATAAAGCGTAAGATACCCCCTTTCCCTTCCCAGCCTTATTTTCCACTGGGGAAAAAAGTCTGTGAAGAAATTGGTTGGAGAAAAGGATGAACGCTGGTGTTCTGCTTTGTGCAGAATGGCTACGAGGTCCGTTACTATCGCCACGAAGCAATAGTGGAACAGGCCTGCTGCTTGGTGACTTTCTGTCTTGTAGTCACAAGAAGAAGCCAGGTCTGGGTCTGTGGCATCCACACGATGCTAACTATGGCGGTGGGGGGGGGGGGGGGGGGGAGGAGAGAGAATTCTTTATTTAGGAGGATAAGACGAAAGCGCTGATGTGCTTTTTTTTTTTAAATTTTTTTTTTTACATTCAATCCTTGCCCCGATTTGGGGTTGCAATACGAAAGCGTGCAAGAAATAGTTAAAGGATAGGTGAGAGAGAGAGAGAGAGAGAGAGAGAGAGAGAGAGAGAGAGAGAGAGAGAGAGAGAGAGAGAGAGAGAGAGATCTCGCACATTGAGACAGATCTGGTGACAAATCTGTCTGTTTACCTCGTTCGTGATCAAAGGCAAGATAAAGAAAAAGTAGTCCCAATCATTGTGTTGGTCTTCCAATACAACTGTAGATTTTTGAAGTGGTTTTCAATTTACAAACTGCAGACCTGTTATAGAAGCATGATACTGCGCGCGGGTGTGCTCCAACGTAATACCTATCACGATACAAAAAGAAAGGAATATAAGAGACACCTGCTTGGAACTAAAGGTTTCGACTTTCCTTGAACGTCTTATACGGTGGTGAGTCTATACCTGTATACCTACTGAGCCATACATCACATCACTTTATCATTAGGCCCCCAGCTTATCGTGATATCACACACACACACACACACACACACACACACACACACACACACACACACACACACACACACACACATGCACACGTTTCTGTTCAACAAAGATTTCCTTCAAACCGTCATTTGAGCTTTTTACGAAAAAAAAAAAAAAAAAAAAAAGAACGAGCAGAAATAAATAGTGCGGTGTAAATGGGAATTTGTTTGTTTGAGTAAATACAACAATTGCGTCGCTAGAAACAGTTTCTCATGCAAAGAGAGAGAGAGAGAGAGAGAGAGAGAGAGAGAGAGAGAGAGAGAGAGACTCATTCTTTCGTTTTAACAAATCATGATTTCCTTGGAGACTATTAATGGCTGCATGGTGTACAAAGGCAGCATGCCACACATATCATGCATGGTCTGCGTATTTGATGTGATTATAGAGTGCCTTAATTCTTGAATCCTGGCAGCACTTGAATGCCTTAAGTCTAATCCTAATGTCGCACAAGGGGTGTCAGGATGAGGGGGATCCGGTGGGAAGCCAGCCAAATGTCAGTGTCGAAAATCGAATACATTAAAACCTCTCAGCAAAACCCCTCGAAATAAAGATTCCCTCCCTTTGACGAGTCAGTTTTGGGGAACATTTTTGTCTTTGTCTACATGCTCTATTTATCCTCCCAGTGAACTGTCTGTCTATCTGTCTTTCTGTCTGTTGGTCTGTCTGTCTGTGTCTCTTTCTCTCTGTCTGCCTCTCTTGTCTTTGTCTCTGTCACTGTCTGTCTCTCCCCCTCCACCATACTTTAGGGCTGTGTCTTTCATTTTCATGTATTCAAACTATCTAGAGGTCGTTATTGAAAAGATCCTACCACTAGCTATTCTAGACATCCAAATAAAGACCCCCCCCCCCACCTCCACCCCCACCCACCCAACCAAGATTCTCACCATTTGAAGACTTGTTTTTTTTCTAAAACATCTTTACATGTGTTCTGTACCAGATTGTTACTGACCTCCTCTCTGTTAGGAAGGAGTTTTTCAAAGTCGTTATTGAGAAGCTACACTTTGTGATTATTGCTTGACCAATGATACTGTTTACCTTGGCCCGGTGGATGTCCTTCTCTTGGTCTGGATAGGAGCATTCTTTCTGCTGATCAGGATGCGTGTTTGTTGAAAAGGGTTAAGAATAATATACAATTGTGTCTTTAGACTTCTTTCTTCTTCTTTTGTCTTCTTTTTTTTCTTTTTCTTTTCTTCTTCTTCTTCTTCTTCTTCTTCTTCTTTTCTCCTTCTTCTTCTCCTTCTTCTTCTTCTTCATCATCATCATCATCATCATCATCATCATCTTCTTCTTCTTCTTCTTCTTCTTCTTCTTCTTTTTCTTCTTCTTCTTCTGCTCTTTTGCTTCTTCGTGTGCCTGTGTCACTGTCTTTGTGCCATTCTGTCTTCCTCCCTTCCCTATCTGTCTGTCTGTCTGTCTGTCTTCTGTCTTCCTGTCTGTCTCTCTTCTGTCTCTCTCTGTCTCTGTCTCTCTGTCTCTTCTCTCTTCTCTCTCTCTCTCTCTCTCTCTCTCCCCTCTCTTGTGTTCGCAGTTCTTTTTAGACACACTGACAAAAAAAGCATATCTATCCTTGTTCACT
>CM065723.1:57303646-57331146 GCA_033310375.1 Conus canariensis
TCATTTCATCTAAAAAAGCTTGATTTCATGTCATTGAAATCCATGTATTATTTTTCGAGAAATTTTAGTTAAACGTTAAAAAAAAAAAAAAAAAAAAGCCCTGTCTCACCATGTTTGTTGGAGGTTGAAAAAAAATCTCTGGATCGGCCTTGGATCTGGATTTGCACCAAAATTTTATGCACTCATCCTTCGGCTACATCCGTCTTTCCACTGATTTTCTTCCAAACTGGTGATAGGTTTTGCATAATTTTTCTTCAACAAACATGGGTGAAAACATTACCTGGTAGGTGTAGGTAACACTGAGAACAGTCAACTCATAACCAGTATTAGTGCACACTCGTGTGCATGCACGCGCACACACACACACACACACACACGCACGCACATATGCACGCATGCATGCACGCACGCACGCATGCACGCACGCACACATGCGCACACACACACACAAAAACACACACACACACACACCACACACACACCACACACACACACACACACACACACACACACACACACACACACACACACGCATACACGTTCACACACACACACAAAATACACAAAACACACACACACACACATACACGTTCACACACACACACACACACACACACACACACAGACACACACACACACACACACACACACACACACACACACACACACACACACACACTCACTCACTCACTCACACACACACAGAGACTTTTAAGCATATTCAACAAATGATTCTATTTCTATGCATTTTCTTTTTTGTTTATTAGTGTGTTTGTATGTTTTTTTTTTTTTCAGGCTGATAATCATTTCAGGCAACGTCGTGCTGTCTCTGAACGAAGATTACCTGGAGATAGGCGATCAGCAAGTGACACTGAGAGCAGGGGACGAGCTGGCTATCATCCCCCCAATCAGTGGAGGATAGTCCCTGCAGCTTGTCTGAGCAACAGCTCTGGAACACCTCCACTTGGGATGACTGACCAGTATAGTGAAGATACATTGACTGTAGTTTGGTGAAGATATCTTGACTACAGGACAACACACCACCTGTTTAGTGAGGATACCTTGACTACAGGGCAACTGACCCGTTGGTTGTTGAAGACATCTGGACTACAGGACATCTCGTAGACACCTTGACACGAACAGCAAACCACCGGTATAGTGAGGATAGCCTGACTACAGGACAACTGACATCTAGTTTGGTGAAGACCTCTTGACTACAGGACAACTCACTGACACCTCGACCACAGGACAACACACGACCACTTTAGCGAAGATTCCTTGATGACAGGGCAACAGACCACCACTTAAATGGAAATACCTTGATGCCAGGAAACTGATCACCAGTTTAGTGAAGACACCTTGACAACAGGACAATCAGCCACCTGCTTAGCGACGACACCTTGACTAGAGGACAATTTGAAGACACCTTGACTGCAAGACAGTTCAGAGACCTTGATTGCAGGACGCTGTCACTATAGGACAACTCCACAGCATTTGAATCACCTGCTGGTGACAACCCCTCGAGTACAGGTCAGCTGGTCAACCTTGTACATACTACGCACCCTTCAACCATGTCTGGGCAGTGTCAGGTGGTGAGTGATTTGTGTTGCATTTTGTTTTCTGCACCTGGTGTGTGAAAGGGCCATGAATTTTTGGTTCTTTTTTAAAAAGTAATATTATTCAGATCACCTCTTTGTGAAGGTGTGTTTGACTGTTTTCTAGTTTTGGCTTAATTCTGTTTTGCTATCTTGATGAGGTTGGATGGCAGCATTTGTAATGTTTGACATTTGAAAAGGGTCCGGTTTGAAGAATTGCTATAGATCTGTCCTTTATGGGGTAGCTGCTGCGATTTCACTTCAGTAGAACTTTTGAACAATTGAAAATGGCCTTAGGTTACATTCTCTCAAAGTCAGATGTGCACACATGCGCATGCATGTGCATGCATGCACACTCACACACCACACACACACACACACACACACACACACACACACACACACACACACACACACACACACACATATACATGCATGCACACACACACATACACATACATACACACATGCATGCACACACTTCTCTCTGTCTGTCTCTATCTCTGACTCTCTTTCTCTCTCTCTTTCTCTCTCTCTCTTTTACTCTCTCTGTCTCAGTGTCTTGTGAAATTTTGCTAAAATGTTATTTAGTAAAAATACATAATATAGGTTTACTCACTGGCTCAAAAGTATGCGTCCTTAAGCGGATGAAGGAAGGTAAATAAGAAAGAACCCAGTGCTACTGTTGATGCATGCTGTCGCATTTTCAGGTAACTTATCAAAGATGTTTCCCCACGTCTGTTCTAAGTCTGAGTCCTGGTATGCCGAGACATCTTTTGGACAAGATAGCAGTATTTACTTTGGCAGCAGTTACCAGAGACAGTCTGAACTTCTTCTAACAAATAACATGAGCGGGAGAGAAGAGTTTGACAGAGTTGTATCAAAAAGGACCATGGTATCCAAATTATCAGTGTTATCAGCAGGTGTATATGCATCCCAAGAAGAAGAACAAGTCATCAGGTTCTTCATATTTTCGGTCGTAGTATTTTCAGACATGCTTGCTAGTCACTCTTTACATGCTTATGATATGTTTTTATTAGTTTTGAGCTAATCTTTTTAACCTTTTTTTCTTGATTATACCTTGCTGAGTATTTTCAGTTTCTTGACCCTAGCTTCATGTGGTATTTCATTGTTCTCTTTCTCTCTTTAGTGGTGGATGAGTAATTATGCAATGATAAGAGGCATGATGAAAGAAGGATAACCCACTAACAATTATTTTCAACATTTTGCTTTTTTTTTTTTTTCAGAAAGAAGATTTAAAAAGGAATTGTTAGTGATTCCACAAGACAGTATAGACAAACAGATTACAAGACAAAACATGACGCTTTTCGACCTCTTAGGTCTTCTTCAGGTACAACAAACAACATTCAGGACAATGAAAACGAAGAATGAGCAATCACTTATCTTCTCATATTGGTTACAATATGGGCGTTGAATAATCGCTGACACAAGTTCACTACAAGCACGGAGGTGGAGGCCAAACCCATAAACACCTGCCCTGCATCGTGAGACAGTGACCACTGCCGACTGATTAACTTAAATTGTTTATGTTCCTTTGACTGACTTACAGGCTTTGCAGATGAATGTGTTTATGTTTAAAAAAAAAAGTTAAATGCTGATTAGTGAGAATGAAGATGATGCTATGGATTTCCATTCAGGTCTCGGGACTGCATGACAGGGGTGTATTCTATGTTTACTTTCATAATATATCCTGGCGTCAACCAGGCCCAAGAGATACAGACACCTGCAGTGTCAGGAAATTTGAGTAATACTCTCAGAGACACATCCATTTAGTGGATGAAACTTGACTGTGTGGTCCCAGTCTTCCCAACTGAGCCCTTAGCAAACTCAACTCTGGGTAGGAGCCAGTCTGGGCGGAAAAATTTCACATGGCTCTGATGGGATTCAAACCCTTGACCTCCCAGCCGGAAATCCGTGACGCTAACCACTTTGCCACAGCGGCTGGTGAGTATGTTTATGTTAATGTGCAAAAAAAAACCACAAAACAAAACAAACAAGATGCAAAGCATATAAATGTACTTCCAGTTTATCTTGAATACACGTGAGATATTCCATAAAGAGGAAAAAATGTTTTGGTAGACATCAGCCATCATCTGTGACCCATAATGAACATACTGACAAATTTTCAGAAGGATCGGCCATATACTTTCTGAGATTTTCCATAAAGAAGAAAATTGTTATGGGCGGTTATAGCCGTTAGTAATGACTCCCTGTTCTATGAGAACTGGGAGTACAAAAACATGTTCACAAAACGTGTATCAATATGTGCTCAGGAAGAGAGGGAGGTGAAGGAGGAGAGAGGTCCTGGGGGCAAGGATCATGTGGATGTTGTGGAGGACAAACTGAGTGTGGAGGACATCACAGCTCTTGCCACCTCCCCAACCTCAGGGGCTGTTGCTCTGTTTGTGGGTAGGTCCTCTGTGTGTGTGTGTGTGTGTGTGTGTGTGTGTGTGTGTGTGTGTGTGTGTGTGATTGTGTGTGTGTTTGTGTGATTGTGTGTATGTATGTGTGTGAGTGTGTGTGTGTGTGTGTGTGTGTGTGTGTGTGTGTGTGTTGGTGTGGTGTGTGTGTGTTGTATGGGTGGAGTGTGTGTGTGTGTGATGTGCGTGCATGCATGTGTGTGTGTGTGTGTGTGTGTGTGTGTGTGTGTGTGTGTGTGGTGTGTGTGTGAGAGAGAGAGTGTGAGTGTGTGCACATGTGCCTGTTATGGGCTTGTGTATGTGATGTGTGTGTGTGTGCGATTTGATGTGGTCTCTGAGTTTTTCAATGATTTCTGTTGTCTGATGAAATTTTAATGATTCCACTTTGTTGTTTCCTGAATTTTGTCGTCTGAAGTTTTCACTCTACTTCAGTCTTCACTGTCATCTATTACGTTTTGCTGTCACTTGAGTTTGCTGTTGACTGAAATCTGTCATCTGATAATGTCAGTCCTCATTGTTGATGGTCATTGACATCTGTCATCTGATGATGTCACACCCCATTGTTGCTCACATCTGTCATCTGATGATATTAATTCATATTGCTGTTCACCGATATCATGAGTGATGTTCACTGACATCTGTCATCTGATGATATACTCTACTCTGTTGCTCACTGGTTACTGCCATCTGACGATGTCACTCCACTTTGTTATCTTTTGATTATTGTCATCTGATAATGTCATTCTCCTTTGTTTGTCATTGATTACTGTCATCTGATGATGTCACTCAACTTTGTGGATCACCGATTACTGTCATCTGAAGATATGACCTCATTTTTTTGTTCACTGATTACAGTCCACTTTGTTATTTATTGATTACTGTCATCTGATGATGTCACTCTACTTAATTGTTCACTGATTACTGTCATCTGACAATGTCACTCTGCTTACTTGTTCACTGATCACTGTCATCTGATTTTTGTCATTTGATGATGTCTTTTCCCTTTGATGACTGTCATCTGATGATGTCACTCCACTTTGTTGTTCACCGATTACTGTGATCTGATGATGTCACTCCACTTTGTTGTTCACCGATTACTGTCATCTGATGATGTCACTCCACTTTGTTGTTCACCGATTACTGTCATCTGATGATGTCACTCCACTTTGTTGTTCACCGATTACTGTCATCTGATGATGTCACTCCACTTTGTTGTTCACTGATTACTGTCATCTGATGATGTCACTCCACTTTGTTGTTCACCGATTACTGTCATCTGATGATGTCACTCCACTTTGTTGTTCACCGATTACTGTCATCTGATGATGTCACTCCACTTTGTTGTTCACCGATTACTGTCATCTGATGATGTCACTCCACTTTGTTGTTCACCGATTACTGTCATCTGATGATGTCACTCCACTTTGTTGTTCACCGATTACTGTCATCTGATGATGTCACTCCACTTTGTTGTTCACCGATTACTGTCATCTGATGATGTCACTCCACATTGTTTTTGACAATTGATTACTGTCTTCTCACAGCGCCAAGCTGCTTTGTTGTTCATGGACCTCTGTCCTCTAATGATGCCATTCCACTTTGTGGGTCAAGTGACTTTGCCATTCCACTTTGTGGGTCAAGTGACTTTGCCATTCCACTTTGTGGGTTAAGTGACTTTGCCATTCCACTTTGTGGGTTAAGTGACTTTGTCATTCCACTTTGTGGGTTAAGTGACTTTGCCATTCCACTTTGTGTGTTAAGTGACTTTGCCATTCCACTTTGTGGGTTAAGTGACTTTGCCATTCCACTTTGTGGGTTAAGTGACTTTGCCATTCCACTTTGTGGGTTAAGTGACTTTGCCATTCCACTTTGTGGGTTAAGTGACTTTGCCATTCCACTTTGTGGGTTAAGTGACTTTGCCATTCCACTTTGTGTGTTAAGTGACTTTGCCATTCCACTTTGTGGGTTAAGTGACTTTGCCATTCCACTTTGTGGGTTAAGTGACTTTTGTTACAGAATCAATGATGCCATTCCACTTTGTGGGTTAAGTGACTTTTGTCACAGAATCAATGATGCCATTCCACTTTGTGGGTTAAGTGACTTTTGTCACAGAATCAATGATGCCATTCCACTTTGCGGGTTAAGTGACTTTTGTCACAGAATCAATGATGCCATTCCACTTTGTGGGTTGAGTGACTTTTGTCACAGAATCAAGATGTCTCACATTTGTGTTCACTGATTTACATCATCTGTCGATGTCACTCTGCAATGTTGTTCATCTGCTTCACTCGTCTGGGCATGTCCAGGAGATGCTGTGTTGCAAGCGATCCCATTCAGTGTGAGTTGTTTGTGTTGAATTAAGCCAGCTGATCGTGCAGAGCATGCTAGGGCTACAGGTGATGGTAGAAAAACAGGGGTGTAGACCCAGTGTCTGTCCAGACTGATGGAGCCATGCTGCGCTGCAAATCAACAAAGCCAGTCACGTCCTGTGACTGTCTCACATCTTTGAGACATAGTAGTTGTAGTAATAAAGATAATGATGATAATGAAATTGATAATGAGTCAAGGTAATGAAGACTATTCATAAAATGATGATAATAATAGGATTGAATCTGATTTATTAAACGCAGTATCTTCTGTTAGCCATGCAGTGTGCTAAGCACACACAGTTCACTGAAGTCAAGCTAAATGGCTTCTTCTCTCTTCTCTCCATCCCTTACCCCCTGACCTCCACACCAGCATACAAAATTCCTCACTTCCCTTCCACTCACCTCTCAACACACAAACTTTATGACATCGCTCAGAGGAACCCTTATCGAAATAGGTAGGATAGACTATTTTCAAAACTACGGCAGAGGTGAGAAGTTGGGCAAAGGGAGAGCAGCTTTAGTTTTACTGTGCGCAAGGGACTGTCAGTGGCAAGGATCATCTCGTAGCCGTGAAGAAAAAGAGAGAATGAAGTCAAGAGGTTTTAGTGCCACAAAAGCTGGAATTCAGAGACCACATTCTCCAGTCCTGTCCAGAGCAACTGTGGGAGATGCTGTGGGACAGGCGACATCGCTGAGACAGATGGCATCTTCACTCCACAATTCGTACTAGCCATTTAGCATGGCAAGAAAGGCTGCAATAAAAAAGAAGAAGATAAAGAAAAAGAAACAGAAGTCTTATTTGAGAATAACCGAACCTCCTCTCCTGCATGTTCCCGTCTCACCTTCCCTGACCATTATCTGACCCGTGTGCACCGTCGGACCCATCCTGTTCCAGAAATCTGGCAGAGAAGAAGAAACTTAGTGAACTCTTGAAAGGAGAGGAGATTGACCGTTACACAACCCGCAGAGCTGTGCAGACCTGTTAAGTGGACAGGTTCTGTGTAGACCTTGAGCTTGATGGGGTTATGGCATGGCCAGGGTTGGTGTGTGTTGGCAGTTTATGAGTTGATTACAGAGCTTATGTGTATGTATGCGTGTATGTGTGTGTGTGTGTGTGTGTGTGTGTGTGAGTGTGTGTGTGTGTGTGTGTGTGTGTGTGTGTGAGTGTGTGTGTGTGTGTGTGTGTGTGTGTGTGTGTGTGTGTGTGTGTGTGTGTGCGTGCGCGTGTGTGTGTATGTGTGAGCATGTGTGTGTGTGTGTGTGTGTGTGTGTGTGTGTGTGTGTGTGTGTGTGTGTGTGTGTGTGTGCGTGCGTGCATGCGTGCGTGCGTGCATGTGTGTGTGTGTGTATGTGGGTGTATGGGTTAGTGAGTATGATTGCTAGCAAATTGTCAGTTGCTAACCTGTATTTATTTTACTGTTAGGTTTTGCAAATTGTATGTGTTCATGTGAGCATGTGTGTGTGTGTGTGTGTGTGTTGTTTGGTGCTTCTGAAAGTCCTCATCAGTTTTGCAGTCCTTCATCAAGTCTTGACTTGTGAGTTGACTTTGTTGCGGTGACATCCCTGATGTGTCCTTTTGCGGTCAGCTGGGCTATAAGCAGCATTACCTTACCTCACCATCAAGTCCTGAAAATTTTGGTTTCAAGACAAGAACAGTTATGTCCCTTGTCACTGTTTCGGCATGCTTTTTCTGCCGTGTATATCCTCTTTATTCTGACTTTGATTTTTTCTATCTTTATTAGACAGGAGAGATGTTTGTCCATGAGACACTGCAACAGCTTCTGATAGCATTGTGAGCATACAGCTTTCAAATGCAGTGTCTAACTGGATTATATGAGATAGTAAAGTCAGCTTACCTCCCTTTAAAACATATTTTTGCATCTGGTCTTCAGTACCATATCAGTAGCATTCATCTTTTGCTACTTATTCCGATTTCCCTTGTTCCCAGACTTGTTCTGTCCCAAGTCCCAGCACTAATAGTTAACAGGACTCTATGTGGATTCTGTGTGGATGCTACTATGGATATCAGGTTCTTACAAGGGGACAGTTATGTGGATGTTACTATGCTGCCGCGTCACAGTCATGGCTTTTGGTAATGCACATATGTGTGTCCTAGACGCTCTGAAAGCTGAAAGGAGGCACTGACAGTTTGGTGCAGAATTCTGCGGGATACTCTGACCTACATGACTGAGATTCGTTGAAACTGGAACATGTTCGGTTGACTAGTTTTGGTATTACTTTTGAGCAGTTTCTGAAAAGTTCAGTTTCCACTTGCAGCATTATCTCCAGTTAAGTAAATGCAGGATATAACAAAGCCTGCAATTTCTGGTCACCTCAGCTGACTTCGGTGACCCTCTAATCTCATGGGGACTCGCTAAAATCCTGAAGTTCCAGTGACTTATAATTATAAGCAAACAAGTGACAAGGAGCCTTGCACATTGGCAGTGTTCAATGGTGCTTGTTTAGGCCCATACAAGTCCAGCCCCCCACTTCTAAAAGTGTCCTGCTAAAGGAAATAACAACTTAGTTGCAGAATCAGTATCGGGAATTGTGCCCAAGTTCCTTGTGGTTTCATGTGTTTATTTGTTGGGGGAGTGTGTCGACAAAAAACATGGATCACTTGTGCAGGCTATCGAAAAAAAGAAGGATTTTAGACTCTTATGGCTGTGCTCACCTGTTCAGGAAAACCGTGCTAGTGCCCCTTTTCTGCTGCTGTGGACGGAGACTGCGACCCTAATTCTTCAATGGCAGCCCCCAGCAAGTTGAAACTGTGGAGTTTTGTGCAGGCACGACTCGCAACAACTTTGAGGGTAAGCCAGTGCTGCGTCTGGAGTATGAAGCCTACATGCCGATGGCCAAGCGAAAGATGCTGGAGACCTGCCAGCTGGTACGCAGCAAATGGAGCGTTGAAAATATCATCATCGTTCACCGGATAGGGTGAGTGGTCTGCACTTCTTTAGAGTATGTGGTTGTGTGTGTGTGTGTGTGTGTGTGTGTGTGTGTGTGTGTGTGTGTGTGTGTGTGTGTGTGTGCGTGCATGCATGCCTGTTTGCATGCATGTGTCAGTGTGCATGTGGTTGTGTGTGTGTGTGTGTGTGTGTGTGTGTGTGTGTGTGTGTGTGTGTGTGTGTGTGTGTGTGTGCATATACACACTATCTTGATTTGTTTAGTATGTTTACCCAATTTTTCATTTTTGTTTGGCTTTGTTTATTCCCATTCCTTTACACATAGCCACAACAGGATGTCATGTTAAGTCCAAGTGCCAGCAGTCCACAGGAACTATCCTTACGAGACTGCCGTGAGGCCACTCACCTGCGGAGATACTGCTCTGCTGCTGAGTCACCTTTATAGTGTTCAGTGGTGCATGTCCTGCTTACTGGTTATGGAACTCCTTACCTGTGACAACAATGCCCCGATTGGGGAGCAAGACTGGTTTACATATGGACACTTTTTATGTGCATAAGTTTGAAGATTCCAACACTCTTGCAGCCAACTGGGTTGAATCAATGCAAAATCTCAACTAAAGACTCCAACTGCCTGCGTAATTGTTTAGAACCTGCCGTTCAGAGCACTGTCTTGCAGGAGAATAATCCACAACCTGACGATGGAATCACTTTGTTTCTCTGTCATGAGATGAAATGATAAATGGCTTGCCCTTCGTCAGATCGTTGGACACATTACGTCTGTGTCCACAGCCGCTTCTGGCCTGTGTGAGAACTGTTGTTTGAGAGGTTAATAGTGTCATATGCAGAATCCACAGATATCCAACAAACACTGAATGTACCCAGTCCAGTCTGACCTGTTGACCATAGTCAAATTGTAGAACAAGTTTGACTAGGAGACAAATTCACCCACAGCTATGACTTGTCCTGTGCATTGAGAAAAATGACCCGACTAGTCTAGCAAAGGAAGGAAAATTGTGAGACACGGTTGTAAATGCATCATGCTACACCAGTTCTCCACAACAGATTTGTCTGTGTGACATTCAGGCAGTTATTCCTTGGGAGCGTGTGTCGCCCTAGTAGAATGCTAGAAACGAGGTGGTTGATTAACTTACTGAGAACACTACAAATAAAGAGCTGAAGAGACTCTCTATCCCTCACTCTCATCTGAAACCATAACTTCAGACTTAAGTCAAAGACCTCTGGCAAGAGGAAGGGAGCGTGCTCAATGACTTTTTTCAGTGTACTGGTGGCCTAAATAAGAAACACTTTTATGCCAATTGCATGCAGGCTACTCCTTTTACACCCACACTTATTTTTTTTTAAAGCGAAGAAGCTTCATGATGCACTCAAAATGATGTACCACTTACTTATAAAACATGCCTCTATAAAGTGTTGAGACTTGCATGATGTCGACATAAACACTTTACAACAGACATCATGAAAATCTTGTTAAAAAAATTTCCCACCTGGAGTGCATTTTGAGTTCCTGAAAAGATTTTTCTTTACCTGATCTAAGATTTTACAAAAGAAAGATTTTAAAAGCAGCTTCAGAATGCTTTTTGAAAAATCTTTGAACGGCTTTTGTGTGTGTGTATGTATATGTGTATGTGAACATGTGTGTGTGTGATTAACATCTGTGTAGAGAGTGACTGTGATGAGGTGGCAACCCTGACGTGGCCCTTTGCTGTTGGTTAGGCTGAAAACAAGGAGAACTGAACCCATTTATTATTTCTTTCTTTTCTGCATACATATGGATGTTTCTGTTTACCAACAAGACCCCAGTAGATCTTGTTAAGCACTTTGCCTGGGACTACATCCTTGGTGCTGTCAGTACTTTTGTCTATGCCAAGTACCTGGTGTATGCAGGATCTCAGTGTATTGTCTCCTGCTGAAGACTTGGACTTGCAGAGCTCCTCTGCTGTGGTTTTCTCGTCTAGCTTCTCCCTTGACTGGCAGCCACTCCACAGGACTGACAGTAGCCGTGACATATCAGCCATCAGTGTGTGCCTTAGCAGCCGGTTGTCTTTTGTGATTTTTTTTTTTTAATGAGGCATGTTTGTACTCTTGTGGATGGCTGGGAAAAGCAAGATAGACAAACAGAAACAGACAGAAAGACAGAAGGGGAGGGGTGGTGGTGGAGAAAAAGATTGACAGAGAGAGAGAGAAGAGAGAGAGAGAGAGAGAGAGAGAGAGAGAGAGGGACAGACAGACAGACAAACAGACAGACAGAAGTGGATGACAGGAAACTCTTCAGCTTACTCAACCGTTGCCCGTGTCCTCATTTCAGGGTGGTTCCAGTGGAGGAGGCCAGTATTGTGATCGCAGTGTCTTCACCACACCGCAAAGAAGCGCTGGAGGCTGTCCATTTTGCCATCGACCATGTCAAAGCCACCGTGCCTGTCTGGAAAAAGGTGTGTCATATTGGCGGCAGTTCCATTATCATGGCATTTTGTTCACGCCTGTGCCTGTAAAAGCCTGCGCGCAAATATTAGGAGAAAGTCTTGTTGTTGGTCAGCTTGAAGACTGATCTGAATCTTGCACTTGGTCAGGTTTCTTTTAATATTAACACACGGTTGAATACAGGATCACCACAAAGATAATGTCGTTTTTGTATTCATATCTTGTATTATTTTGATCAGTGTTTTTAAAGACAAGAATGTGAGATGTATATGAGGAGAGAGAGAGAGAGAGAGAGAGAGAGAGAGAGAGAGAGAGAGAGAGAGAGAGAGAGATTCATGTCTTGTATTGTTTTGATCAGTGTTTTTAAAGACAAGAATGTGAGATGTATATGAGAAGAGAGAGAGAGAGAGAGAGTGAGTGAGTGAGTGAGTGAGTGAGTGAGAGAGAGAGAGAGTGAGTGAGTGAGTGAGTGAGTGAGAGAGAGAGAGAGAGAGAGAGAGAGAGAGAGAGAGAGAGAGAGAGAGAGAGAGAGAGAGACAGTGCCTGTTCTCCAAGTTTGTCAACCAAAAAGTGAAGACACAAAATGATCTGTGTTGCGATGTGTACATATGTAAACTGAGTTGTGTCATGTTGCAAGCAGAAGCTGTGTAATGTTATTGCAGAAACAAGCAAACATATATGCCGTGATTAATGCTGTAGTGTCTATAAATAGAAGCAGTGTTATGTTGTTGCAGGAACAGGCAATGGCTTACAGTGGTTTGTGTTACAGTGTGTGCAACCAGGAACTTTGTTGTGTTGTTGCAGGGACAAGTCATAGTATACAGTGGTCTGTGTGGCTGTATTTACAAACAGCAAGCGTGTTATACCATTGTAGGAACCAGTGATTGTATGCAGTGGTTTTTATGTGTACAAAGTTTGCAAACCACTGTGTTGCATAGTTGCAGGTACAAACAATGGTCTGTAGTGGTTTTGTACTGTAACGAGTACAGATAGGAACTATTTTTTTTCAATTCCACTTTTCAAATTTTCGGCCACGTGCCCATTTGTCAAGAGAAAAAAAAACAAAAACAATACAACTACGTAATGTCCGTCTTTGGCAACTGGTCAGAGCAAAGAGATCAATTCTTTGCTCTGACCAGTTGCCAAAGATGGATGTTACATAGTTGTATTGTTTTTGTTTTTTTCTCTTGAAAAAGGCCACGTGGCCGAAAATGTGAAAAGTGGAATTGTGATCTGTGTACTGTTTTCTTCCCTTTGGAGGACTATTGCTTTTGTTTCTGATATTTTCTTTTTTTTTTTTTTTTTTTTTTTCAGGAACAAGCCATGGTTTACAGTGTTTATGTTGTACTGTTTGTAAGTAAGAGCTGGGTTGCATAGTTGCACAAACAACAAACAACAAACGATGAGATATAGTGATTTGTATTGTGGTGTGTACAAACAGGAGCTAGCTGGGTGTTTTTTTTTCGCAGGAACAAAGTATACTTGATAGTGTTTATGTTTTGCAGTATTTACAAACTGAAACTGTATTATGTTGTGTGAGTCACAAAGGATGGTATATAATGGTTGTGTTGTGGGGTTTACGGCGTTTATGTAGCAGAATTTACAAACCGGAATTGTATTATGTTGTAGCAGCTACAAGGAATACTATATAGTGGTTTGTGTTGTAGGGTTTAGTTTACAGTGTTTATATTGCAGAATTTACAAACTGGAACTATATTATGTTGTAGCAGGTATAAGGGATGGTATATAGTTTGTGTTGTGGCATCCATGTACAGGAACTGTTTGGTGTTGTTGCAGAAACAAGTGATGGTATATGGTTGTTTATGTGCAGTGATTACAAATAGGAACAGTATGGTGTTATTGCAGGAACAAGTGATGGTATGCAGTGGCTGGTGTTTACAAACAGGAACTGTGTTTTGTTGTTGCAGAAACAAGTGATGGTGTATGGCGGTTTATGTGCAGTGTTGACAAACAGGAACTGTGTTTTGTTGTTGCAGAAACAAGTGATGGTATTTGGTTGTTTATGTGCAGTGATTACAAACAGAAACTGTGTTTTGTTATTGCAGAAACAATTGATGGTATACGGTTGTTTATGTGCAGTGTTGACAAACAGGAACTGTGTTTTGTTATTGCAGAAACAATTGATGGTATACGGTTGTTTATGTATAGTGATTACAAACAGGAATTGTGTTTTGTTATTGCAGAAACAAGTGATGGTATTTGGTTGTTTATGTGCAGTGTTGACAAAGAGGAACTGTGTTTTGTTATTGCAGAAACAAGTGATGGTATACGGTTGTTTATGTACAGTGATTACAAACAGGAACTGTGTTTTGTTATTGCAGAAACAATTGATGGTATACGGTGGTTTATGTGCAGTGTTGACAAACAGGAACTGTGTTTTGTTATTGCAGAAACAAGTGATGGTGTATGGTGGTTTATGTGCAGTGTTGACAAACAGGAACTGTGTTTTGTGCAGTTGCTAGAAAAGGTGATGGTATACAGTGATGTTTGTGTTGTAATGTTGACAAACAGGAACTGTGCTGTTGCAAAGAAAACAGTGATGGTTTACAGCGCTCAGCTTTGCAGTATATACAAACAGGAACTGTGTAAAGATGTTGGAGCAACAAGCAATGGTTTACAGCGCTCAGCTTTGCAGTATATACAAACAGGAACAGTGTAAAGATGTTGCAGGAACAATCAGTGGTTTACAGCGCTCAGCTTTGCAGTATATACAAACAGGAACTGTGTAGTGTTGTTGCAGGAACAAACAATAATTTACACAGCTCTGTGTTGTGGTGTTGGCAAACAGGAACTGTGTCATGTTGCTGCAGGAACTAGTAGTGTCATTCAATGTTTCCAAATAAGCTCTGTGTTACATTGTTTCAGGAACAAAGCGATGGTATATGGTAGTTTGTGTCGAAGTCTTTGCAAACAGAAACAACAATGTTGTGTTGTTGCAGGAGATTTATGGAGACAGCAGTTCCTCTTGGAAGCAGAACCAGGAATGTCAATGGTCCAGCAGCAAGCCCCCCAGCCTTTGACATGTCCCTCCTTGTGGCAGACAGTGGTGTACTTCCATATGTGTACATGTGCGTCTGATTGTGGCCAACACAGCCGTTGTGTGTTCTGATGGCAGGGGGAGTTGTAGTTTTCAAGTTAGAGCCAGATTTGTTTTCTCATTTGACTGTACTGAATCCTCTAACCTGGTTTGAGTGTGATTGACTGTAAAGAAGGAGTAAACATTTTAATAACTAGTCAGTTATTCTCCTCAGCTTTGAAAGAGTGAATTCTCATGATGATGTTCATGCAAATTTTCTTCCAATTCTTTTTTTCCCCCAAGTCCATTCTTATGTATAGCTTGGTTAGTTCCAAGTTCAAAGTGAAAACGGTGTCTAAAAGCCTATTTTCTGCCTGCTCTGTTTTTCGCTCCTCTGTAAAAGGAATGACCAGAGAGATTTTGTTCATATATATGTCAGTGATGTTTGAAATGAGTTTGCAACTTTTTCATAGTACAAAAACGAAAGCAAGCAAACAAACAAGCAAAAAGAAAGAAAGAGCAAGACATTAATCAACATTTTTTTTTCAAAATCAAAACAGAAAGGGAATGAAATATGGTTTACTGCGTTGTAAATGTGAGTGGTTTCATCAAATTGTTCATCTCAGTGCCACCCATGATTAATGTCTGAGAGTGGGTTAAACACTGGGTAACAGTGTTAGATAGGTGCTGCAAGGAATTTGCCACATTTAGGAGCAAGTGATTTTTTCAAACAAAAGTGATTTTCACAGTGAGCAACACACACACACACACACACACACACACACACACACACACACACACCTGCACAGAAATACTAGAGTTAATCAAATAACAGATGAGAAGAACTGATTGACTGTGAATCCTTTATTGATTTTTTTTTTTTTATGTGGTCTCCTGTGACTGGCCACATTCAAAACAAGACCTAAGGTGAAAGGTCTTTTTCTTTATGAGCTCTGGCTATGGGGAAGAAACTACCTCTGTCTTTCATATGCTCTTGTTTGGCGTCATATACTTTACCATGTCAGACCATAGCATTCAACGGCAGTTAGCCAGCTCTGTCAGGCCGAATTTTTTCCGTGGCCAATGCAGTCATAAGACAGTCACGTGATGTCACCCCACTTCCGGCCCCGGAAGAAGCCAGTGTCAACTTCCTATAAGTCATTTCATCTTCGGCCTGCCGTCAAAGCAAGATAAGTCTTGTGCTCTGTCTCGCCTATACTTGCCTTTGTGTTAACTTTGCTGTGTTTTGTTCTATACTTGATTCAGTTGTGGCTTGCAAATGTGAGGCTCTTGGTGGGAGCGTATTTATCAAAAGATTTGTCTCTTTTACCGGCACTCTCGGGAGCGTATTTATTAAAAGATTTGTCTCTTTTACCGGCACTCCCGCGACTTTGTTACTCGCGATCGTCGGCACCGCTCGCCGGTCGTGTTCCCCCACCATATTGCCGAGCCTCGGGTTCAGCACGCATTTTGTGCTGGTTCCGGCTTGCACTAGACCCTGAGTATTTTTGCCGTGTGAGGCTCTTGGTGGGAGCGTATTTATTAAAAGATTTGTCTCTTTTACCGGCACTCTCGGGAGCGTATTTATTAAAGATTTGTCTCTTTTACCGGCACTCTCGCGACTTTGTTACTCGCGATCGTCGGCACCGCTCGCCGGTCGTGTTCCCCCACCATATTGCCGAGCCTCGGGTTCAGCACGCATTTTGTGCTGGTTCCGCTTATTAAGGTTTAGGGCTCAATAACTATCACACCTGTACTCTTTACCCTTCACAGGTAGAACGTGTTCGAGTAAGGGTGTGTGACACTGATCTGCTTATTAAGATTTAGTGCCCAAGAACTATCACACCTATACACAGTGATACTCCACGTGTAGAGATTGCTATTAATAGCCATACCAGTCACACGACCGGTGGCGTGTACGGGTAGTTCGAGTTTTCAGTCGATCTCTCGAGCACTTTGCACGACACCACACGGACGATCGAGATTAATTGATTTTCTCGATCGGCCACCTTGTCTCCTCTTTGCGGTCGTGTGTTCCGGGTTTGCTCTATCCACCTGTGCCCAACATGGTGAAGGACACCGCCGGGTCGAGCCACTCCACTGCTCGGAGTTCGCTCAATTTCCCGGAGAACCCGCGGGTCGATTCCATCTCGGAGCAATCCGTTCGCACTGATGAACGTACGGTTCGGGTAGACAGAGACGACTTCTCCGCGGAAGGGACGCGTGATCTTCCTCGTCTACCAAACCGACGGACGCACGACCGCGGCGTCCCAAGGCTGATAGGCAAGCGGCCACCATTTCAAAATGCCTTTCATTTGATCTGCCTGCTAGTCTAAGGGCAAAGCTCCCCTCAAGGTGCTGCCCAGAAAGTCTAATGGCAAGGCTCCCCTCAAGGGGCCGGGCCGAGCAAAGACTAGCCAACGGAATTCGCCCTCCCCCACCCCTTCTCCATCGGCCAGCTTGCCCTCTAGCCTACGGACTCGCTCGGAGACTTCTAACTATCATGCTGAGTCACGCGAATCTCGGCCCCCGGGGCACCTTGCCGAGCCGCGGACCAGCACGGGTGACGGATCTGGGATGGAATCACCATCCGTCACTCGCCTTGATGAGTCACGTATCTCTTTTTCCCCCAAATTGATACGTGCACTCATAGCGCTCGGCCCCACCGGGCACAGGTGCAGCCAACACCTGAGCTCGAGGAGCGCTTCGACTCCGGAAGCAGCCTTATGGTCACCCCGACGCACGACCTCGGTGGTGTCCATAATCCTGGGCGTGCGGGCACGCCGCGCCATGGGCCCGGCCGTGCCCATGCACAAGGACGGTCGACCTACCCCGATCGAACGTCACCTTCTTCCCTAGGGGTATTGGACGTTGGGGAACCGACCTTTCGGATCCCCATTTGGGCAACGTCCGCGGTCCCGCTCCTCCGGGGGGAGGATCTACCAGCGGGACCAAGGGTAACCTGACATATTCCTCCAGGGGGAGGAACACGGGACCGCATCCTGACCAATCCGCACTTTCGCGGGTTGGGGGCTCGACTTCCGCATCCTCCTCCATACCATTATGGCCCTCCCAGGCCCATTCCAAGGACGTGTATGGTGCAGTGCACGGACCTGGACGGGGACGACAGGCCACGGCCTCTCAAGCCCCCCCCCCAACAGTGATTCAGGTTACCCGGGTCCCCGGGGACTTTCTGCCTACAAGAAGAAGAGGGTCTCGTGGCTACGACTCGGCGGATGTCTGACCTACGCATTCGCCCAACGCGCTGGTCAGACCTTGAGTGCGGCCTACCTACCATGGTTTTTCCCCAGGGCCGCCACAGCCCGTTTACCTCCCCGGGGACCGGTGGCTCTATGCCCCCGAGAGAGACCAGTGGCTTAACGCCAACACCCAGCACGACCAGCTACATGGTCGAATGTGGCACCCGGCCTCACTTACCTGGGTCGACCTTGGTCTCCCTCCTCGGGCGCTGTCCTATCGGCAGGACGATGTCCCGGCCGCCGATTATAGGGCCACCGGGGACACACTACAGGCACCCCTCGACTTACCTCCTGAAGACGGGTGCTATGAACCCTCTCAGGACCAGTACCTCCCTGAGGCGGACGATGACGAGGAGCTAGCCCCCACCTCATTGTACGATGTCCGCACGATAGAACGGTGGCGACCAGACCTCGTTAGGAGGGAGGCCGCACCCGCTGACGAATTTCTCTCCCTCTCCCCCGGCCCAGAGATCTAGACCAATCTACCCAAGAACCCCTCAGTCGCCTCCTTGTTTACGGACAATCCCGTGACCAGGGAGATGGGCATTTCCCAGTCGGACCGTCGGTTGATCCCCCACCTGCCCCCCCCTACTTCCGGCGCCATCTCCTTTAAGAACCTAAAGGAATGGGTCCGAGTAGCCAGGATGGGCATCCTCCACACCACGGCGGGACACACCTACTTGGACATGCCCCTTCAGCGAGCGGAGGCTCTATGGCCGGAGGACGATGGTGCCATCCCAGTACCGGGGGACCCGGGCTCTGAGGCGCACCAAGAGCCTGACCCTCGCTTGTTCAGCGATCCTTTCATGCGACACCTAGTTAACAGGATTTCGCATCACCTTTCGGCTGCGGCGGACAGCGCAGCCAGAAGCCACTTCAACTGCTTGTTGGTCGCGAGAGAGGCCGTGCTGGCGCGGACCTCTCTCTCCCCGACGCTTAAGGCAGCCCTGCGATGCATCCCGGGCCAGGTCCAGTCGCTCTTTGGCGACTACTCGGCTGACGTCATAGCACAAGCAGTTGAGGAACGCAAGCAGGCTGTGTCCTTTGCGCCCAGGCCACCGCCACGCCCTGCTAGACCCCCACTTCGTTCCTTCCCCAGGCACAGACCCTATCCCAGACAATCGCCTTCCCGCACCGCACGGCCCGCCAAGCGACCTAATCTTCTCCCAAGGCCTAAGCCAAAACCCCATCAGCAAAATTTTCGGTTAGGCCAACAGTCACGCTCCCGGAGCTGACTAGGGAGACAGCCCGAGGGGGACTTAGATCAGGTAGCACCCCCCCTCGCCCTATCCCCCACCCACCAGCCCAGACCCTCGCCCCCCCTGGCGGGCAGCCTCTCCCGGCATGCCCACCAGTGGAGACGCATACGCCTCACCCCTGGATAGTGGCGGTGCTACAGGAAGGGTTTCGCCTTCCTTGGGCCCACGAGCGTCCCCCCCCTCATGCTATCTCCCCCTCCCTCCCCCAACGAACCCTCCCCCGCCAAAGCAGAAGCTCTTCGCACGGAAGTCCAAGACCTCCTCAAAAGAGGGGCCATCTCGGAGATTTCCCACCCAAACCCCGGCTTCTACTCTTTGTGATCCCAAAAGCCTCGGGAGGATGGAGGCCCATTCTAGATCTTTCGCCCCTCAACAAGTTCCTCAGGCCCACCAAGTTCAAGATGGAGACCCCACCCAGATCCGAGACTCCATCCATCATCGCGACTGGGCCACATCCGTAGACCTGAAGGACGCCTATTTTTCAGATCCTGATTCACCCGGCCCACAGACGATTCCTACGGTTCGTCTGGCAGACCCCGGAGAGGCCTGCACGCATAGTGGACCTCATCTCCTGCCTGTCACAGGCACCCCACACCTCGGCCAGAACCCTGTCCTCCCTCCTAGGAATGATGGAGTCCCTGTCTCCCCTCATTCCCCTGCGGCGGGTCCCCAAACGCCAACTTCAGAGGGAGTTCCGCCGACGTTTGTCACAGACCTCCGACCGCTGGGACCAGGTCATTCCCCTCGGACACTGGTTCATTTCGGCGACGGAGGAGCGGCTCACTCCAGCCACTCTCTCCACCGGGGTCCCCATCTCCCTCCCAACCCAACCCAACCACTGGAACTTTATACAGACGCCTCCAACTTGGGCTGGGGGGCCCACGTGGAGGACAGTCACGCCTCGGGGAGTGGGAGCTGGAAGCGGTCAGGCTAGCCCTTCTCCAACTCCAGCACAAGGTCGCGCACCGACTTGTTCTCCTCCTCACGGACAATACGTCGGTAGCTTGCTATGTCAACAAAGGGGGAGAGGCCCGCTCCATAGGCCTCTCCCTCAGAACAGAGGCCCTCCTTCGCTGGTGTCGCGCAACCATTGGTTTGTGCCCATGATCGACCTGTTTGCCACCAGCTTCAACCATCACCTGCCCCTGTACGTCTCTCCCGTTCCAGATCCCCAGGCGGATGCAGTCGACGCACTATCCCTCCCCGGGACGGGCCTACTGGCGTATGCCTTTCCCCCCTTCCCCATCCTACACAAGGTGATCAGGAAGGCAAGGCTGGAAAGACCCAGGCTGATCCTCGTAACGCCATGGTGGCCGACCCAGTCTTGGTTCCCGGACCCCAAGTCCCTCACCCACGTTCCCCCCCTCCGGCTCAGCCCTCGCTGGGACATGCTGAGACAACCCCGGTCAGGTCTTCCTCACTCCAATCCCAAGATGCTTCGCCTACACGCGTGGCTTCTATGCCAGCCCAACTGCGAACATCTGCATCTACCCCCCACTCGGAGAGACCCCAGTCCGTCCTAGACACACTAGCCGGGGCAGGGGCCTCTCAGGGATTACGGGACTTCGCCTCGGCATCTCGCAGAGCCAGCACCGAATCCCTCTACAACTACCGTTGGGAGAGATGGATAACCTGGTGCTCAGATAACTCTGTTCCCCATTACTGCCCCTCCAACATCCAAATAGGAAATTTCCTCTCCCACCTATCCTCTTCCCTTAAGCTGTCGGCTGGCTCCATTCGGGGCTACAGATCAGCTATCTGCACTACCATTCGTCAACTGGGGGGCCCTTCTTTTGACAATGACTTTCTCCTCAGAGAGGTGTCTAGAGGAGTTGCTCTACGGGAAGCTCAGTCCCCTAGGCGCATTCCCCTCTGGGACCTTTTTACGGTCCTCGATGCCCTCAGAAAAACCCCTTTTGAACCCATTGCTTCTATTCCTTTTGACCTCCTCTCCTTTAAGACCACCTTTCTCCTCGCCCTGGCCTCGGCCAGAAGACGAAGTGAGATTCACGCCCTCAGCGGTGACCCCACAGATATCGCCTTCCACAGGGACGGCTCAGTCTCTCTCAAGTTCCTTCCGGAGTTCTGACATCTTGGGAAAGGGAGAAAAAGATGGAGACATGGACCTTGGCCCCTCCAGGTGTCTCAGGTACTACTGGGAACGCACACGCCCCAGGCGCTCCTCCCAGAGACGACTCCTTATCTCCCTCAACCCCAACAATACTAGAGATATCTCGGCGGGAACTGTCTCCAGGTGGCTCTCCAAGACGGTGAGATCTACCTACGCTCAGGCGTACAAGGATCTCCCTGTCCTATCACCCAGGGCCCACGAGGTCAGAGCACTGGCCACTTCCACAGCGTTCCAGTACTCTGTCCCCGTGCGCCACCTGCTGGAGGCAGCCTACTGGCGTTCGGAAAATCCCTTCATTAATTTTTACCTGAGGGATATCCGCATGACCAGAGCTGATGGGTCTAAGGGGATTTCCTTTGTGGCGGCCAATGCAGCCATATCGGTCAACCCCAAGAACCACTAGGGCGCTCGCCCTCCTCCGATTCCTTTAAATTCTGCTATGGTCTGACATGGTAAAGTATATGACGCCAAAATGGGGAGTTTGTGTTATACTCCCTGTTTGGCTAGTATACTTACCATGTCAGACTCTAATTCCCTCCCTACCTTCCCCTCTGGCGCCAAGGTTCTCGGGGTCACCATACACCAGGCCTCGCTGAATGACTTATAGGAAGTTGACACTGGCTTCTTCCGGGGCCGGAAGTGGGGTGACATCACGTGACTGTCTTATGACTGCATTGGCCACGGAAAAAATTCGGCCTGACAGAGCTGGCTAACTGCCGTTGAATGCTATGGTCTGACATGGTAAGTATACTAGCCAAACAGGGAGTATAACACAAACTCCCCATTTCTCTATCAAAATTTATGACAGGTGTGAAAATTCATCTGCTTTAGAAACAGAATATATACTGCTGGAATGATTATACACAGAGTATGTACGGATAGGTGTTGGTACTGTTTGTGTAAATACAGTTAATCTCTCTGACCTTCCAGCTTGGCGTCTGTTCTCAACTGATTCTTGAAAAACGGGAGCAAACAAAGAGATGTGTAGAATAAGGGGTTATTAAGAAAGCTTATTCCCTGTAGTTGATTCTGGAGATAACTTTAATTGGTCAATTAAAAGATATTCTTGCCAGTCAATCATACCCAAAGGGTTAGGCATCTGGTGCAGTACAAGTTTTAGAGGGTGTAGGGGAGGGAGTGGGGGTGGGGTGGGGGAACAAAAGACAAAAGAAAAACTCCCTTAATCTGGGAAGGGGAGGGAATTGGGGTGAACCTCTCAGGAAGCCTGAATGTCGGGCAAACTGAAAAAAATTATTTCAGACTTGGCTTTGAAGAAAAAAAAAGTCAGTTGAACTGATGTAGTTTCAAAGTGAGATAACTGCAGGCAGAAACTGAAACAAACTTGAAAGAAGATTTACACTTCCACTGAATGAAAGAGACAAATTACAAAACAAAACATGACGTGTTTCGACCTCTTTGGTCTTCTTCAGGCAGGACAAACAACATTCAAGACAATGAAAATGAAGAATGAACAATCACCTATCTCCTTAAATTGGACGCAAAATGGGATGATGAAGTATGAGTGTTGCGAAACTTTGCGATTTGGTAGTTTTTGACATGACGAAAGTAAAGCGTTGCAGACTGTATTAGATAGGCATGTTCAGTGTTACACAAAATGACTGATGAATCTCTGTTTTAAATCTCTGTACATCAGAGGAAGACTACAGGAATGTCAGGTTGTTGTCAAGAGAAGAGAAATAAGGAGAAAGCCTGCAGAAATGAAGGACATGGAGGAGTTGATTTTGTTTTCTTTTTTTCTTTTGTTTTTGCTGTGTTGTGGAGATGTCTATACTTCTTTCATTCATCTTACTCAGATATTGTTTTGCCTTTTTTTTTTTACAGTTTGAATGCAGTTTGATGATTGAATCATGATTGTATGTGATTTACACTTATTTTTATTCGTGATTGCGTTTGATGGAATATGACAGCAAATTTTGCAGTTTAACTCAGGTGACAGCAAAAGGCACACACACACACACACACACACACACACACACACACACACACACATACAGAGCTCTTTATACAAAATCTCAGAGTAAGTAGGCCATCTTCAAGTATACCTGTTTGCAGATTTCCATAACATTTCTCAATATATTTCAAATAAAATGCATTCTCATATTTATTCACATTCCTGGTTTGAACTGCTGTGCTTAATGCATTGTGTTTCAAATCCATTATTCAGTGAATTTTTTTTCAAACGAAGAATCTTAAGATACATATAGCGTGACAAGAAAAATATCTTGCAGATTCCATTGCTCCATATTTTTTTCTGCATGAATTGTTCCCCTAGCACTACTTTTTCTTCTGTTGTTCATCCACCACTTTTTCGACATACATCAGATAGCATTACTTTTCTGTTCTCTTTATTTTTTTTCCCCTACATACATTGTTCATGTAGCATTACTTTTCTATACTTTCTGTTTTTTGTTGTTGTTTTTTTCTTTACACGCACATTGTTCAGATAGCATTACTTTTCTTTTTTTTTGGGGTTTTTTTGTACTATGCACATTGTTAAGATTGCATTACTTTTCTGTACTTTTTTTTTTCTTTTTACTATGTATATTGTTCAGTCAGCATTACTTTTCCATATCTTAGTAGATGTTCCATTCAATCATCACCACCTGTTCTTACCTTTAATGCATGTTCTGTTCAGACAGTTCTACCTTTTCCTGCGGGTAAACACCTGTGCTGTGCAGTCAGGTGTGCTATTATTTTTCCTAATTGTAATAGATGTATCACTGGGCCAGCACTATTTTTTGTCAACTTTTAATAGATGTGATCAGTTAGTGCAACTGTTTTTTGTTGTTGTACTTTTAATAAATGCATCATTCAGCCAGGACAACTCTTACCTGCATGTATCATTTGACCTGCTGCTGAACCAGCTTCAAATGGAAGGGTTTTTTTTCTTCTTTTAATTTGTTTATTTGTTTATTGACTGTCATTCAGCAATGAAGAAAGACAATCACAATATAAATCAGTGGAACATTTAACCAGGTACAGTGATGATCACCAACTTTGTTTGGATTCTTGATTTTTTTTTTTTTTTTTTTGTAATATGTAAACACTGATAGTTAGAGGTCTAACTACGTCAAATCCAGCATTTGATATAAGTCATGTGCAAAAGTATGATTACAGCCATGTACAATGTACCCCAAAATGGTGAAGCCAGTGTTGCCAACAGAAGTGGATTGATCTTTCTGACAGCATTATTTGGCTAATCCAAAGTTTGGCTGACTCGGAAAGGAAAAGTCAGTTCCTTCTGTTTGGGTAAAGCACACAGAGCTGTTCAGTAGCCTTTGATGTAGTCATAGTAACAGCTGGCAGCCAGACAGCGATTGCTCAGCTCCGGTCAATTCTACCAGTTAGAGTTCTTTATGTTAATAAGAAGGGTAAGAAAAAAAGGTAAGAAATAACTATAATAAACAGCAGTGCTGACTTTTCTTTTTTTCATTTTCTGTTTTACGAATAAGTGTACCTTTGGTTCATTGTTGTGAATGAATCATGATGATTTGTATGTCATCAGAGGATTATAATAAAGAGCAATATTGACACCGAAGAGGAAGAGTCATGAAAATGGTTTGTTGTAAGACAGCAGTGGATTGACCAGCAGTGAAATTCAGCAACACAGTGATGAGCAGACCAGTGGGTGGCTAAACACCTCCCTGAAGTGTACACACACAGTGGATCAGAGAGGCTCATCGAAGACCCTGTCCTTCATGTCAGTGTTTGATAGGTTATGCAAACGTGACAATACCCAGCATGCATTAGGACACTCGGGGAGTGAGACACAGGCCCAGTGATCACACACACACATGCACACACATGCACGCACACGTACACACACATATTTGCACTACATACACTGGCGTACACACATGGGCCCATACCCACACACCCATGTACACAAATATACACATATGTGTACACTCACCACACACACATACAGTGATAACAATGGCACAATCAGTGTTGGGTAGGTTACTCAAGGTCTGACCAACGTGTTGGGCTAATGTGGAGATCAGACATCTGCTAAGTCATAGCCATAAGACCCTCTTCTTAAAGACTCTCATAGTAGTCATTCATTCATTCCATCAGCTTTAAATCATGCGCAATGTGATCTTAAAAACTTAGCAGATGTGGTTTAGTTTATATCGACTACTCTGTAGGCGGTGACACCTCCTTGATGAAACTGAAACTGAACAACGTGGAGAGGAGAACAGCACTGCCGGCTATGATTCTATTGGCCACTGAACTCTGTGACTTGCTGTTGGCAGCTAGGTGCCCTGTGTCTCAAAACTGTATGGCCCTTTATGCTCTGCTCTCAGGGTGATGTCTGTTTCAATTTCCTTTCCACCCCCCATGCCTGTGGTGCTCTAAGAGTCCAAGTCATCAGCATCGGCAAGTTCATGGGTGCCGTTGTTGGATGGACATGACTTGGATGGACATGGCGCTGTCCTTTAGAGGGGATGCACATTCGTACTGGGTGCACAATTGAGCAGGTTTAATTGTCAGTTCGATACTTAGTAAGGTGGTTGTCCTGTGTAGAATCGGAACAGGCTCTTTCTGAACACTGCTGAGGTGACTCAGCAGCACTGCAGAGTCTCCTCTGGTGAGTTGCTACATGACAACATACAGAGGCAAAGGGTAAATGGGGAACTTCTCTCTCACTATGTTTCTCCTTGTCAGGATGTAGATCCGCCAGGACTTTTCGAACTCGAGTTTGAACAAGTCTGTGATTGATTTTTCTGGAGGAGTATGAAGAGAGGACACAATGTAACACAAGCTTGAGGAGGAAATGAGACAAGGCCACACACATCTTTATACAAGTTGTCATGTATTGTGCCCTCTCGTTAACATCGTGACAAAATGGTACATGGTTGAATCACAAAGTAAAACAAATCACACAGAAATTAGAAATTCGACCAAGTGTACACATTATGAGCACATACATAAACACACAGGCAATATTACATGGACATTATTACTCTGATGAATTCACCCAGACTTTATGTAAACATTATGACAAAGATGATGCCAATCTGATTTTGAAAGACCATGTATAATGGCCATACAATCACATTATTAGTAAGAGTTACCACTTTTGTTTTTGAATCTTTCAAGCTTCCATGCTTTGGTGTGCAACCTTTGTGTGTGTGTGTGTGTGTGTGGGGTGTGTGTGTGTGCGTGTGTGTGTGTGTGTGTGTGTGTGTGTGTGCATGTTTGTATGTGTGTGTTTGTGTGTGTTCAAGCTTTACTTTTAAAAATTTCAGCATCTATACCCACTCTGTGTTGTGTGTGTGTGTGTGTGTGTGTGTGTGCACAAGCACATGTTTATATTTCTAATAGCATAGAATTTTTATCTGTTTCGATATGCATAGGCCATCATCTTGCACATGACTTGGCTAGCATGTCTGAAAGAACACTTATCTTGTGCACAGGTGATAAACTATCCTGACTTTTTTACAACTTGCGTTCAACTGAGAATGACTGGATTTATAGAAAAACACTGAAATATATGTCACATTGGTGGGGCTTCCACTCCTCAGTTCCCGCCCTGCCTCCCTCCCCTCCCTTCCCCCCCCTCCCCCCCCCCCCCTCCGAACAAACAGAGCATTCATATATCACCTTTCTCTCTTTCCTTACGCACACATACACAGTACATAGAACACATTTCGATTTTCATACCACTGCCTATACAACTCTACATTGAAATTAAATGATAGTTCAACTACTAGAAATTCATGGTACAAAAACAAATTCCTGTTTCCTTTCTGACTGTTTGTCTTCTGATGCACAATATATTATGCATAAGTGGTTTGGTTTGGCCAGCAGTTTAAAAAAAAACAAAAACAAAAAAAACCTCCAATCTGCAGATGAAAGGCCTTGGAGCAGACAAAATGCATGGTTCTGTCTTCAAGACAGATGACAATGGTCCCCATATGCTGCTCGTGAAGGAGTTTGAATGACAGTCTATTTGACCGATTTCTCATTCCATGACGGAGGAATGATTAACCTGCACTTGTATATGTATATGTACACACACACACACACACACACACA
>CM065723.1:57333646-57346146 GCA_033310375.1 Conus canariensis
CAGACTGATGATATGAATAGAGAGGAATGACATCATGACTGAGTAGACATAGTGAAGGACCACAATCACTAATGACTGACGAAGATGATACAATGAGAAAGAGTGACAAGAGACGTTATGATGAGAATGAGGAGAGGAGAGAGACAATATGCGACTGACTGATAATGAATCAGAGATTGAGGGACAGAATTCTGACTGATGATAATAAGAGAGTGATTGAGGCAGAATTCTGTGACTGACTGATAGAATGAAGTGACGAGGAAGTTGACTGAGAATGAGGAGAATTACAGTGCTGATGATAGATGGAGTGATGAGACAATTGACGCTGATAATGAATGGAGAGTTGATTGAGGACAGAATTGTGACTGACTGATAATGAATGAGAGTTGATGAGGGACAGAATTCTGACTGACTGATAATGAATGGAGAGTTGATTGAGGGACAGAATTCTGTGACTGACTGATAATGAATGGAGAGTTGATGAGACGAATTCTGTAGTTGAATGATGAGGACAGATTTGAAATGATGAGTGATGAGACAGAATTCTGACTGACTGATGTAATGAATGGAGAGTGACTGAGGGACAGAATTCTGACTGACTGAATGATGACTGATGAATGTGACTGATGATTGATATTGATGAGGACAGAATTCTGACTGACTGACTGATAATGAATGGAGAGTTGATTGAGGGACAGAATTCTGACTGACTGATAATGAATGGAGAGTTGATGAGGGACAGAATTCTGACTGAGAAATGAATGAGAGTTGACTAGGACAGAATCTGGATGACGATATGAGAGATGTGAGGGACAGAATCTGATGACTGACTGATAATGAATGGAGAGTGATGAGGACAGATTGACGACTGACTGATAATGAATGAGAGTGATTGAGGACAGAATTCTGACTGACTGATGTAATGAATGGAGAGTTGATGAGGGACAGAATTCTGACTGACTGATAATGAATGGAGAGTTGACTGAGGACAGAATTCTGTGACTGACTGATAATGAATGGAGAGTTGATTGAGGGACAGAATTCTGACTGACTGACTGATAATGAATGGATGGAGGGTTGACTGAGTATGAAGAATTTGACTGGGAACTGACTGACTGATAATGAATGGAGAGTTGATTGAGGGACAGAATTCTGACTGACTGACTGATAATGAATGGAGAGTTGATTGAGGGACAGAATTCTGACTGACTGATAATGAATGGAGAGTTGATTGAGGGACAGAATTCTGGACTGACTGATAATGAATGGAGAGTTGATTGAGGGACAGAATTCGACTGACTGACTGATAATGAATGGAGAGTTGATTGAGGGACAGAATTCTGACTGACTGATAATGAATGGAGAGTTGATTGAGGGACAGAATTCTGACTGACTGATAATTGAATGTGGGGAAGTTTGATATGTGAGGGGATGAGGCAGATTTGACTGACTGATAATGAATGGAGAGTTGATTGAGGGACAGAATTCTGACTGACTGATAATGAATGGAGAGTTGATTGAGGGACAGAATTCTGTGACTGACTGATAATGAATGGAGAAGAGGTTTGATACTGTAGAAGGAGAGTAGGCAGAATTCTGACTGACTGATAATGAATGGAGAGTTGATTGAGGGGCAGAATTCTGACTGACTGATAATGAAGGAGAGTTGATTGAGGGACAGAATTCTGACTGACTGATAATGAATGGAGAGTTGATTGAGGGACAGAATTCTGACTGACTGATAATGAATGAGAGTTGATTGAAGGGCAGAATTCTGACTGACTGATAATGAATGGAGAGTTGATTGAGGGGCAGAATTCTGACTGACTGACTGATAATGAATGGAGAGTTGATTGAGGGACAGAATTCTGTGACTGACTGACTGACTGATGATAATGAATGGAGAGTTGATTGGGGACAGAATTCTGACTGACTGATAATGAATGGAGAGTTGACTGAGGGGCAGAATGCTGACTGACTGATAATGAATGGAGAGTTGATTGAGGGACAGAATTCGTGACTGACTGATAATGAATGGAGAGTTGATTGAGGGACAGAATTCTGACTGACGACTGATAATGAATGGAGAGTTGATTGAGGGACAGAATTCTGACTGACTGATAATGAATGGAGAGTTGATGAGGGACAGAATCTGTGACTGACTGATAATGAATGGAGAGTTGATGAGGGACAGAATTCTGACTGACTGATAATGAATGGAGAGTTGATTGAGGTACAGAATTCTGACTGATGACTGATAATGAATGGAGAGTTGATTGAGGGACAGAATTCTGCTGACTGACTGATAATGAATGGAGAGTTGACTGAGGGACAGAATTCTGACTGACTGATAATGAATGGAGAGTTGACTGAGGGGCAGAATTCTGACTGACTGATAATGAATGGAGAGTTGATTGAGGGGCAGAATGCTGTGACTGACTGATAATGAATGGAGAGTTGATTGAGGGACAGAATTCTGACTGACTGATAATGAATGGAGAGTTGATTGAGGGCAGAATTCTGTGACTGACTGATAATGAATGGAGAGTTGATTGAGGGACAGAATTCTGACTGACTGATAATGAATGGAGAGTTGATTGAGGGCAAATTCTGACTGACTGATAATGAATGGAGAGTTGATTGAGGGCAGAATTCTGACTGACTGATAATGAATGGAGAGTTGATTGAGGGACAGAATTCTGACTGACTGATAATGAATGGAGAGTTGATTGAGGGCAGAATGCTGTGACTGACTGATAATGAATGGAGAGTTGATTGAGGGGCAGAATCTGTGACTGACTGATAATGAATGGAGAGTTGACTGAGGGCAGAATGCTTGACTGACTGATAATGAATGGAGAGTTGATTGAGGGACAGAATTATCGACTGACTGATAATGACTGGATGACACGGGAAACGACTGAATGAAGCGCCAGCTGGCAGCTCTTCGTCGGCACTACCCAGGTAGGCAGCCCGTTGTGTAAACGAGTGTTGATTGTAAAGCGCTTAGAGCTTGGTCTCTAGCCGAGAATAGGCGCTATATAAGTATTCATTTTATATTATTATAATGAATGGAGAGTGAAGCGAAGGACAGAATTACAAAACTGATAATAATGAATGGGGAGTGGATTGAGGGACGGAATTTCTGACTAAATGATAATGAATAGATAGCCTACTGGAAGAAGAACAGAATTGTGTGACTAAATGATAAGGAAAGGAGAGGAGTGGAGGACAACCTAACTGAATGATAATGAATGGAGACTGAGTGAAAGGCAGAATCATGTGACTGTGTGATAATGAATGGAGACTGAGTGAAGGGCAGAATCATGTGACTGTGTGATAATGAATGGAGACTGAGTGAAGGGCAGAATCATGTGTCTGTGTGATAATGAATGGAGACTGAGTGAAGGGCAGAATCATGTGACTGTGTGATAATGAATGGAGACTGAGTGAAGGGCAGAATCATGTGACTGTGTGATAATGAATGGAGACTGAGTGAAGGGCAGAATCATGTGACTGTGTGATAATGAATGGAGACTGAGTGAAGGGCAGAATCATGTGTCTGTGTGATAATGAATGGAGACTGAGTGAAGGGCAGAATCATGTGACTGTGTGATAATGAATGGAGACTGAGTGAAGGGCAGAATCATGTGACTGTGTGATAATGAATGGAGAATAGAGCGAAGGACAGAATCATGTGGCGGATGATAAATGGAAGAAGATGGGACAGAATCAGTTTATCACCCATGAGCAAGCAACAGACTGCCAATAAGTTCGCATTCATAGTAGTAGCAGTCACACCAGTAACACAAAAAGGTTGACTGCTCACAATCCAGTTTCACGGCCATGTTGGTGTTTCCTGTTTTCTAATCCAGAGACACCCAAATGTGGTAATGAATAGCTGAAAGACGCGAGTTGCACAATCGCGCGAATTTAAATATGTACTGAAAAGCCAGCGTGAATGATCGATGTCTTAAAGTACGAACGAGCACTGCTGTTTTGTACACGGTTCACTCACGTTTCACGTGAATCACCGTTCGCGAGCCAAAACAGACAGCACGTGAATGACTCGTGTGTCTCTTGAAGCCGCCCAGAAGGTTCCGTTCCATCCTCTGCATGTCTGCTTATCGGAGAGAAAGGGTCTCTCTCTCTCTCCCTCTCTCTCTCTCTCTCACAGACACACAGACACACACACACACACACAGACACAACACACACACACACACACACACACACACACACACACACACACACAGGCGCGCGCGCGCTCAATAACATCTACCAGGGAGCAATTATGTGTGACCACAAAGCAGGCTTCCAAGGGTGGTGCAGGATTGCTCCCAGCTGGTTTGTTCGGCAGTTGAGGACAGTACTTCTCCTGGTCCTACCCGCATCTTCGGATGTATCTTTTTTCTTCACAAAGACGAGGGCGAAACGGAAAGGAACCTTTGAAGCAAATGTTTATTCATTTCAAGAACATCTAGTGCAATCATGGGCTCGATCTCGGGATCCCTTACAGCCATTTGCAATTTTAAGAACGCCGCGCATCCTGCGGTAAGAACTGTCCTGCCCGGTCTTGCTGTGAAAGGCTGTCAGTTCCGACATGTTACCTTCTTCTTCAGCGTTCCAGTATCTGGTAGCGTGTGAACTCGTTTTACCCTGTTGGGACACTCACACTATACTCGAGAGTATAGTCAGTTCACTCCGACTTCGTTGAGTGCAGAAATTTGTGGGAAGAGGTTGTGGAAAAAGATAGATAAAAGATATGGTAGACAGAAAGGACAGTAGACGACAGTACAACAAAGGGGGAGACAGAGTTACTGAGAGCGAAAGGAAAGGGGGACGTTACTAGCACAGAATGTCCAGAAGGACGGGGGAAATATTTGTACAAAAGAACCCCCCCCCCCCCCCCCCCCCCCCCCCCCCCCGGTATCCCCACGGGGGACGACATATTACCATATAACACACCGTAACATTCGCTGAATTTGCTATTCACTGAATTCGCTCTTTTTGAACCGGAACCTTTTGACATGCGCTCTCTTTGGCAATCACGGAAGTCCGTTTTTTTTGTTTTTTCTGTTTTTTGGCAGCGCTTTTTCATCTCACTTCAATGACATGACAAACCTGACATACGATTCTTTCTTTCACCTTTCTTCTTCTTCTTCTTTTTTTTCTCCAGCCATCAAAATCGACGTTTGACGAGCATTAATAGCGTTTGCTATTCGGCACGATTATCACACATTTCCACTGGACTTAGTCCAGTGAAATGCCTGGATCCAACTGACTGCAGTCTACACGGTTACATGTCTTCTTCGTTTCGCATGTCCTACAAAACATGGGAGTAGAACATGCGAACTAACTCCTACAGTCCGTAGAAACAATTACTTCCCTTGAATGGAAAAAATTCGTATAATTATGATCTAGCTGAAAAGTCGGATCCAGCATTCGTTCAGTCCGGTTGGCGACGATTCGCGCTCTCCCGAATGCGCTCTCGCTTTTTAAACCACAGGTTGTTCCACACTGGGAGCACGCTTGGAAGTTTATTTTTCTTTTGATAAACTGCGGTCAGATATTAATGTACTTCAGAATCCGATGTTTTCTTTCTGGACCATAATATATACCATCTAAACCAGGTACGCGAATGGGTGTAGATTGTCACAATACACGTGAGCCTGATGAGAGAGAGAGAGAGAGAGAGAGAGAGAGAGAGAGAGAGAGAGAGAGAGAGAGAGAGAATAGTTGAGTGCATCTCTCTCTCTCTCTCTCTCTCTCTCTCTCTCTCTCTCTCTCTCTCTCTCTCTCTCTCTCTCTGATGTAAATATGAAATGTTAAATATATGAAACGTGACCCTTTTGAGTTCGATGGCGAATACGCTGCGCACGCGCGCGCGCGCGCTCACACAGACACACACACAGACACAGACAGACAGACAGACAGACACACACACACACACACACACACACACACACACACACACACACACACACACACACACACTCCGCCACCTTCCTCCATTTCGGCTTGCAGATGAGCCAAGATCTAATCGAGCGCACTCAGGTTAACCCCCCCCCCCCTTCCCCCTTCCCCCACCTCTTCCAGGCACCCAACCCTACCGCACCCCCACCCCCAACGACCCCAGTAACCCTTCCGTTTTCACCCCTCCCCTCCTCTCCCCCCCCCACCCCCAACATCATTCTATCAGCGACAGACGAGAGAAGTGGGGGGGGGGGGGGGGGGGGAGTGGGGGAGGAATAAAGAAAAAAACGTTCTGTAACAGAAGTTCGGCCGTACCGCCAATTTTCTTTGGCTACTCTCCAAACTGAGCAGACTGACCGACCGACCGACAGACAGACAGACAGACAAGGGTGGCCAGACCTAGACTGACGTGTTTTCCGCGTCAAACAGACGAAGTGCGCGTTGTGCGCACTTGCCACGTGCTCCAGATGCTGATGCAATCCTTGTTTTGGATGCTGGCAGCGCTGTAGAATCTCTCGTTCGTCACGGTTCTCGCCCTTGGAACATGTGCGCAGCTCTCGGCCAAAGGGGAGGGGAGCTTGCATCACCGGCGCTCCTCAGTCGGTCTGAGTTTATTTTGAATCTGGCTTCACAGCTTTTTTTTTTTTTTTTTTTTGGGGGGGGGGGGGGGGGTGTAATCTCCCCGTTACCGAGTTTGACGATTAGGGGAGGAAAAAAAATTATCAACCAACCAAAACAAAAACATCTTTATCCTGGGGTTGGTGGTGGTGGTGGTGGTGGTGGTACAGGTGGTGGTGCTGGAATTTTATACACCTTCCCCGAGGTCTGAGAGGGCTGTTAAGGGCGATAACCGCGCTATAAAATTTCCTCCCCTCATCACGCCTCACCTGACGTCTTGTCAACGCAGGAATGTCTCGGAAGACAGGGGACATAAATCTAGTGGAGTTTTTTTTTTCCTCCTTCCCCACTCTCTAAGCGAAGCGTTCTCGAGTTATGAATGAATTTCTGGAAAGACTGGGACGCACGTATATCTATCTATCTATCTATCTATCTATCTATCTATCTATCTATCTATCTATTTGTTAAAAAGTAAGGTTTAAAAATTTATCTACAACGTTGTAAACCTTACTTTTTAACAAATGTTGTTCCCTGTACGGTTGAGCATTTAAAAAAAAAATATCTGTTGGTAATTACTACCATTATCTCTCTCTCTCTCTCTCTCTCTCTCTATATATATATATATATATATATCTATCTCCACACACACACACACACACACACACACACACACATACAGGTGGAAGTAAGGGAGAGGTTGAGAGAGGAGGGAGAGAGACAAGAGTAGAGTGAGACAAAGACTGATATTGATAATTTGCAGAGAGCGGGAAGAAGATAAGGGCGGATGGTGAACTTTCAAAAACAGAGCGTCGTGTTGACTATTGCCAATGTCTTGACCGATTTGTGTGGGCTTCAGTGAATGAACTTAGAGAGAGAGAGAGAGAGAGAGAGAGAGAGAGAGAGAGAGAGAGAGAGAGAGAGAGAGAGAGAGAGAGAGTCGTCCAAACAAAAACATCGTTATCCTGGGGTTGGTGGAGGTGGTGACAGTTGGTAATGGCGATGCTGGAAACTTATCAATCTTCCCGAAGTCTGTGCGGACTGTGAAGGAGAGAGAGAGAGAGAGAGAGAGAGAGAGAGAGAGAGAGAGAGAGAGAGAGAGAAAGAGAGAGAGAGAGAGACAGACAGACAGACAGACAGACAGCCAGCCAGCCACACACACACACACACACACACACACACACACACAAAACACACACACACACACACACACACACACACACACACACACACACACACACACAGCCAGACAGACAATGACAAAGGCAGAGACAGAGGCAGAGAGTAGAGGGTACCTTGAGGTCAGGCATTCCAAGCAGGAAAAAAAAAATACTCACCTTCCAAAACAGGCCGGATGTTGACTGGTGTTGGTAATTGACGTTGGTTTTGTTTACGCCAAGAACTACGAAGCACTAAGGAAAGCACCTGTGAGATGATGAATGAGTGTTGTGTGCACGTGAAAAACAACTACGCGTTTACTGAGACTCGAGGGTGGCGGTCAGGAATGAATAGATAGAGGCAGAAGATACGGAGAGACTGCAACTCGGACAGAGAGAGAGAGAACAGAACAGAACAGAACAGAAATTTATTCAAAAAGGCCAAAGCCCCATTTGAAGGGGTGTGAACAATAACAATGAATATATGATACAAATATGAATGACACTGTCATCCCATTATAAGCATGAGAACTAGGTCAAATGCAAGACTGAAAACCAGTTTCCAACTTACAAAGGAAAATAATGGAAATTCAATAAAGAAAATCATTACATTCGCACATTTATAGACTCAATCAACAAATTCACATTCATACAACAACAAATTTGATAAATCAAGATATAGCTATTTCCCTTCTCTTAAAGGCTTTGTAAAGATATACAGCAAGATTTTTAACGACTTCTGTCTTTCGTGATGCTAGAAGTAATGTTAATCTGAAATCACTAGGATTATTATGATATTTTGGATGTATTAAACTGTGTCTTAAATCATCGAAAGCAGGGCAACAAAAAACAAAGTGAATTTCATCATCTGTGGCAGATCTACACAATGGGCATTTCATGACACGTTCGCTATCCCTGTTATATCTTGAGCTGTGCACTGATAAATTAGAAATCCCAAATCTAAATCTTGTTAGTGTATATCGTATAAATCTGTTCAAATCCAAAAGTAAGTATGTCTCCAGATCATGAGACATCTTGAATTTTCTATAGTTTATAAATCTGTTACTGTCATCCATATGACAATTCCAGCTTTGCCACCTGCAATCGATTAATCTTTGTTTGAACTCTCGTATAAAAGAATTTATACATCCTACACCTTGATTTTCCCATACATAACAGAAGCCATTACTATTCAAAACATCCCGAACTTTCGAAGCCCAATTGACTTTTCCTCTATTTGACAAATTTAATAACATTTTATATGCTTTGAATGGCAGTCTATGCTCCTCCATTCGGGTTAATTTCAACCAGTATCTAATGCAAGAGACAGTAGAATTAATAAACAGGGGAATCGATTTAATTCACCATATACAAGATCATTCGGTGTTTTGATACCTACCCCTAAATACTTCTTTAACACAAACAAATGAACACTTTCTGTCACTGATGAAGTATCTTCTAAACCCCAAATCTCAGCACCATATAGAAGCATAGATTGAATCTGTGAATCGAAAAGCTTCAAGAATAATTTCACAGAGTTATTATTCAACTGATTCAACTTACAAATAATACGAATAGCAGCTCGTTTCCCTTTGTTCGCTAAATCTTGGCATGCAGGCTTAAAACTCAATCTTGTTGAAAACAAGATACCTAGGTATCGATATGAATTCACTACATTCATCTTAACATTGCCGTAAAACCATCTCTCTGTGCTTGCTAGGTATCCCCCTTTTCTAAAAACCATAATGCTAGATTTTTCTAAATTAACTTTAAGTTGTAACTGGCATGCAGCTTTATGAAGATTATTTAGTTGCGTCTGCAACCCAACCACAGTTTCTGACAATAGTATAATGTCATCAGCAAACAAAAGAATAAACAATTCAATCATATCCACATTGAGACTAACACCATGTCTACCATTATTCATAATTTCAAGCGCAAGTTCGTTAATAAATAAACAAAACAGAAGAGGACTACAAATATCGCCTTGTTTCACACCATTCGTACAATTGATATAACCTGTGTACTGTGTACCACAACGAACTCGAGCTTTAACAACCTCATACATACTTTTAATACATCTGTAAATTTTACCTTTAATTCCATTCTTTAACAAAATAGGCCACAGTAATTTTCTTGAAATTGTGTCGAACGCTTTCTCAAAATCAATGAAAGCTACATACAGTTTTCTATTACATGAGAATTGCTTTTGAATGACTGCTAAAAGTGTAAATATGTGATCGATTGTAGAATAATTTTGTTTAAACCCAGCTTGGAATTCACCGGTAATATTGTTCTGCTCAACCCATTCCTGTAATC
This sequence comes from Conus canariensis, assembly GCA_033310375.1. Taxonomy (NCBI): domain Eukaryota; kingdom Metazoa; phylum Mollusca; class Gastropoda; order Neogastropoda; family Conidae; genus Conus; species Conus canariensis. Next base: position 57,343,714 of record CM065723.1, read on the forward strand.
TTGAATTGACTATAGAGCTGTATATTTTGCTACTTATGTCTGAAAGGGAAATTCCTCTGTAATTATTTGGATCGTTAATGTTGCCTTTTTTAAACAATGGAACAATAATAGATTCTTTCCATAAATCAGGATATTGACCCGTGTCAAATAGAACATTGAAATATTTTACAAAGAAACCAATTACATCATCTCCTGATTTTTTTAATAGCTCTCCAATTATACCATCCGGTCCAGCTGCTTTCTTACTTTTCAATTTTCTCACTGAGAGTATGATTTCTTCTTTAGAAATAGGCCGATTCAGAAAGTTGACATCATCATAATCATCATTCTCATGTGCATCATTTCCATTTCCTTGATCATCGTTATCATTATCTGAAAAATTATCTGAAACATCAGAAGCACCTGTACAGATATATTTGTTGCCGTCAGTCTCATGTTTTTCAAGAACCCTTTTAAAATGTTGAAACCATTCCTGTACTGTGATCTTGTTTGGCTGAAACTTATTCTTACTAGAAACTCTACCCATATTTTGCCAAAATTCTTTCTGGTCATTTACAGACATAATCAATTGTTCAAGTACAATTCTATTATATTCTTTTCTCTTTCTCTGTAACAGCTTTTTGTATTCCCTTCTTTCTTTGCAAAAAGCTGTCCTAGCCTCTTTTTCGGGTGAATTCTCCTTTGGTGGCAACTTTGTATCCGGCAACTTTGTATTTTTTCTGGATGATTTCCTACATGTTCTTAAAAGTTTTCTAACATTGCGCTTAGAAGTTTTACATTCATCATCATACCACTTTTCTGACCTTTTCTGACATGTATACATTTTCTTTTCCATACATACTGCTTGCTCTCTTATGCATTCATTAAATAAATGTAATGCCTGATTAATGTCAGTACCCATCAATATGCTGGCTTGATTAAGTTTTTCTTTTGTATTTCTTGAATGCATGCTATTATGAAACTGTTCAGCAAAGTCATCATTCCAAACTATCTTTTTAATAAATAAAGGTATATCACGCCAATCATTGTCATTGCGTAACACATCATTCTTCGCATAAAAATAAAATTCCAATGGTTGATGATCAGAATTAATCATATCAGAAACATGCAAACGGCAAGAATTTCTAATAGTATCGAACAGATCTTCAGAAACTAAGAAATAATCATTCACGCTACTCCCTGTTTCCGTTATGTATGTGTAATGACCTTCAAGGTCACCATTACATACTCCATTCATGATAAACAATCTAAAAGCAATACATAAATTCAAAATCATTCTTCCATATGTATTCAATTCCGAGTCTTTAGAATATCTTATGAGATCTGTTTTGTCATTCTTATCCATGAAACTGAACCTATCAAACTGATCATTGCTGAAAGGGAAAATGTTGGCTGTTCTGCCGTTCAAATCCCCACACAAAAGGATATCAACGTTGTCATACAATAATATCTTATCTGTTATAACCTCTTCAAGGCAAACAATGCCGTTTTCAATTTCAATTGTTGTATAATATGGGGAATTTATTGGAGGCACGTAAGTACACACATAAAGAATGTTATTTTCAAAACCAAATAAAGTTTTATTTAATAAGAAACACATAATATTGTCATGTTCACATGTAAGTTCAGATACATAAGCCATCAACTCGGTTTTAATTAAGCACACCACTCCACCTGATCTCCTCCCGTGTCTTGTCAGCTTAATCGCAGGTTTACAAAAGACAGAATGGTAGGGGAACAAATGGGAATCTATTTTCTCCATGAACGTTTCAACAAGACAAATGAAATCAAAATTATAAACATACGATAAAAACTTTTGATCACTCAGTTTAGATGGAAGGCCATCTACGTTCCAATGAAGGAAAGAGAACAAGTGTACTTTATTTTTAACCTGTGTTTCACTAACATTTTGTTCACTTTCATACTCGCTATCGTTCGTACTCTCATTTAGACTTTCGTCCATCGGGATGTCTCCACTGGTTATATTTTCTCTTCTCTCTTCCCCATTGTGTTGTTCCCTGACATTTTCACGAGCTTCGTCACGGCTGGTGAGAGAGAGAGAGAGAGAGAGAGAGAGAGAGAGAGAGAGAGAGAGAGAGAGAGAGAGAGTCCGAGTGTGTGTGTGTGTGTGTGTGTGTGTGTGTGTGTGTGTGTGTGTGAGAGAGAGAGAGAGAGAGAGAGAGACAGAGAGAGAGAGAGAGAGAGGTCCGAGTATGTGTGTGTGTGTGTGTGTGTGTGCGTGTGTGTGTGTGTGTGTGTGTGTGTGTGTGTGTGTGTGTGTGTGTGTGTGTGTGTGTGTGTGAGAGAGAGAGAGAGAGAGAGAGAGAGAGAGAGAGAGACAGAGACAGAGACAGAGAGGTCCGAGTATGTGTGTGTGCGTGCGTGTGTGTGTGTGCGTGCGTGTGTGTGTGTGTGTGTGTGTGTGTGTGTGTG
>CM065723.1:57351146-57363646 GCA_033310375.1 Conus canariensis
TTCTGTAGCTGTTCGATTAGCTTATTTCAGTTTGACTGCACCCCAGGACTTGTCGGACCTGGAATGCGACGAATACGATTTTGAACATGGTGCGCACAGGGCGAAAGGTGACGTGGGAGTGCTAGTGAAGCCTTATTGCTCATCATGAACTGCTGGGACTGCTACGAACGATCCTGAATGGGGGTGTGCGAAGGGGGATAAGAGGTGTGTGTGTGTGTGTGTGTGTGTGTGTGTGTGTGTGTGTGTGTGTGTGTGTGTGTGTGTGTGTGTGTGTCTGTGTGCCTGACTGCCCTCTATGACACGTTAACCCTTGGGACGGCTACGAACGCAGTTTGGTGTGGATGTATAGAGGGGTAATAAGAGGTGTGTGGGAGTGTTTGCATCTGTGGCTGTCAGTATGAGCCCTACCCATACAAAACCGAAGAATCGTCAATCAGTGGGACCGACTTTGCACGTTCTTCCGCCAACCCTGTGGATGCTTTGTAGGAGAGCTATTTCTTTCATCATCGGCACTGAAGAGACCACCAAGCTATGCCATGCATCCATCCAACCTTCCCAAGCCCCTCACCTGCCCACTCATGTTTTTCCTCGACAAAGTGGGAAGGAGAAGGGTTCAGTCTGTTTTAACTGTTGGTGCTTGTCACTCACTGCCTGTTGGTTAGGGATGGTCTGACGCTAGGGATGTCCGAGTAGTTATTGATGTTGGCTGGTTGTTGGCGGCGCATACATACAGCCATTTTTTTTTCTTCTCTCAAGCGGCCAGGTAGTGCAGTGGTTGGTGATGTAAATCGCGGACTTGGGAGATCGTGCGCTCGAATCTCAGTACAGGCATGTATTTGTGTGTGTGTGTGTGTGTGTGTGTGTGTGTGTGTGTGTGTGTGTGTGTGTGTGTGTGTGTGTGTGTTTTTCCCTGGCCGGCTCATACAAAAAATTACCGAATATGCCATCGGTTTAAATGGAAAACGGGAACCATACATTCAAGTTCTGAAATTCCGTTGTCTTTAAATCAATGCCCTGGTCTCTTGATGACCACAGTGTCGATTTCCTCTCCTCATCCGTGCTCACTTCTAAGACACTCACTCCCAACGGCTTCGCGACTGAGCGACTTTTGTGTGTGTGTGTGTGTGTGTGTGTGTGTGTGTGTGTGTGTGTGTGTGTGTGTGTGTGTGTGTGTGTCTGTGTGTGTCGTCAGGCAGTGGGTGGTGTCTATCGTAATTTGGATCAGAACTGGTATCTCTGAATGCCAACAAGTTTTGCTGTTGTTGTTGCTACTACTACTACTACTTCTACTATACTACTACTACTACAACTACTGCTACCACCACCACCACCACTACTACTACTACTACTATACTACTATACTGTTGCTGTTGCTGCTGTTCTGCTGCTTCTGCAGCTACTACTACTACTACTACTGCTGCTGCTGCTGCTGCTGCTTCTACTGCTATCTCTACTTCTTTAAGTTATCAAATCATCAAACACTGAAGTGAACTCACCTGATCTACTAGGCTTTAATGTCTGACCTAGTTACAGACGAGCTACGCTTAAACTAGCACCACCATCGACATCATCAGCATTGTCTTTTCCATCATCATCATCATCATCATCATCATCATCATCATTAACACCAAACATTGACCGGAGTCGCCCGATCCACTTGGATCCCCTTGTCCAACAATAGAAGGGGCGGGTCCATCTCCTCTTTTCTACTCTGCTGGCAGACGGAAGTGTCCTTGCCCTAAAATCTGCTCGAGTTGAGCTAAAAGCTAAGGGAACTAAAGACAAAATAAAACTGCATTTGACTACAAATAAGGGGAGGCAGTGGCGGGAGGGGGAGGGGGGGGGGGGGAGGGGGGAGGGGGGAGAAGGGGAAGGGGGAGAAGAGGAGAGGGGGAGGGTGTATGTGTTGAAAGCTTTCTAACCCCATCCTTCCCTGCCCTGTTATCCTGAATTCACCACAAGGCAGGCAATGATTATGAAGCTGAGTTGAGTGAAAATCACACAGCAACGACAGTTATCATCATCATCATCATCATCATCATCGTCATCATCACCACCACCACCATCAGTTGCTAAACTGAGCGCAGCTAGTCCTTCGAGGTTTCATCATCGATCAGACAGCAGACGTGGCTGTGTACAAGGGTAAAAACAAAGAAAGAAACAACAACAACAACAACAACAACAACAACACACACACACACACACACACACACACACACACACACACACACACACACACACACACACACACACACGCACGCACACGCACGCACATCACCGAACAAACATGGAATGTTGAAGAAAAACTCACCTGGTTCCGCGTGCTCTATCATCAGTCAGGTAAAAGATAAAAGTGGAGGACAAAGTCAAACCACGACAGCAATATCACATGATGTCAACTCACCTGGTGCTCAATGCTTTCATCATCAGCAGGTACGAGGTGAAGTTGAGCACGGGTCCCTGGCGTCCCACATGGCAAAGATGGACGAGGAGGTGGCCTCGGAGTCCTTGTGACGTGTCACGGCTACCTGGCACCGTGCCCAGGGCACTGAAGGTTCGAACCCATCGTTAGGGGGAAGAAGAGGGGGAGACATGCCCCGTAGAATCAAGCGGTAGGACCGCCGATGACCCAGATCTGACTCATTGCCACCGGACACCAGGAGGTAGTTGGGGGTGGTGAAACTGTAGCGGTAACAGGCCTCGCTCTCGCGGCGCTTCAGGTTCTTGCTGATAAAGGTCTGGGTATGGGAGGCCGAGGGGTCGTGCCCCCACGTCTCTCTCTTCCTCTCCAGGTCCACGTCCCACGTGCTGAAGGTGTTCCTGGTGCCCGCCACGTCCAAGTCCGCCTTCACGTGGAAGAGGTGCTGGTGCATGCCGGCCGTCACGTGCTGGTTCACGCGCGTGCCGTACCTGTCCTCAGGGGTCAGGTAGAAGCTGGTGGCCAGGTAACCCGTGGAGCTGATGCTCACCTCGATGGCGCCGTTGGCGTGGAACTTGTAGTCCAGGATGTAGTCGTAGTTGATGAGGGAGACGAACGCTCTCAGCACCAGCACCGTGTCTGACAGTCCGCCGTAGAAGGCCCCTGACATGCTGTAGGCCCGGTGACGCCTCAGCGGCACCTCGTGGTCGTGTTCAAAGAGACATAGAGCCCGTGGGAACCGCCTCAGTCCCCCGTCATTGGAGGTGAACATCTGCGTGTCCAGGTAGACCGCGTGCGAGGGGCAGTCCTCCCCCTCCAGCATCCCCCTCATCCGTGTCCCGAACAGTCCCGCGGAGTCCGCGAAGAAGAGGATGCTGGAAGCTGGGGTGTAGCCGGAGTACAACACGGCGATCTCCTGAACGCTGACTTCGTAAGCAATCCTCTCTCCGCCAAAATTGACGTCAAAGAGCTGAAGACCTACCGTGGGGGAAACTCGGACGGTGAATTGCCAGCGCATGTAATTCACCCGAGTACCATTCAGTGTGAAGCGGGGGCCTTGAGGTAGCACACTCACAGGTGGAGGACGACCATCTTCTGGGAAGGGATCTCCTCGGAGATGAAGGGAACTATACAGTTCTGTTTCAGGCTGCTCAGGGAAAGACACCCGAGTCTTGTTGATGGCATCCCTTCTGTAGCGCCTGGCCAGATCCTCAAAATCGTCGAAGAACTGATCGGCGTAGAAGACCTTCCCCACGGTCCACTCAGAAGAGTTGGTGCTAGTGGTGTTGACGAGAAACTGCAGGTCCAGGGGATGAAGAGTGAAGAACTCCAGGTCATAGGCGAGCCAGAACCAGGCGGCCCTGTTGTCAGAAGGCAGGAATGCAGAACTGACTGGAGTCATCGACATACGCAGACACGTAGGACTGCAGCGCGGACCCAACGTGGCCCCGTAACTCTCCTTAATCACCTGCCCCAGACTCCTCATCACTAGAGGGGTCAGACGACTGAACACGGCCCGGAACTCCACCCTAGAGAAAGGCCGTATGGCGTAGGGCACCCGGGTTTTACGCGACTCAGTCTGGACCAGTTTAGCATTCTGGGGCTGTTCAGACAGAGGCAGCTCGTATTCTTCCACCACTGGCGGTGTGGCATTTCCTCTGAAGATGATGACACGAGCTGTTCGTTGAGGCATGGGACCACGCCCTTCAAGGTAGTTCAGTACCTGTACTTTGGGAGGCACCACAGCTTCCATCAGGTGGATGAAGTTGTCCCCCATTCTGGCTTCCGTCACAGGTGTCAAGCGGAACTTGGAGTGGTTGTTGGTGAAGTACTGAAGCACTGATCTACTTCTTGGGCCGTTAGCTCAGAGAAGGGCGTCAGAGGAGAGTCAATGTACTCTGAGCGGCTGATCTGGCGGGCTGGAAGGCATGGCGTGTCCTCCCTGAGGTGATAGCGGAACGACATCACCACAACGCCAATCAGAAGACACACAGAGCAGATCAGCAAAACTATGGTGATCTGACGCCAGCAACAGCGCTTACCTCCCTTGAACTCGTAGCGGTGACCTTCCTCCATGCCTCTGCAAATAACGTCATCAGTATTTGAGATCACATCTTTGAAAAAAAGAACACACACTCATCACAGAATTCGAACCATGAGTCTGCAAATTTATTTATCCATTCTTTCTATCCGTTTTCCCCTGTCCATTCACCCAGAGTGTGCACAGAGAGAAAGAATATTACATGTGTGTATGCATCCCTATGCAAAATTGTGTGCGTGGTGTGTGTGTGTGTGTGTGTGTGTGTGTGTGTGTGTGTGTGTGTGTGTGAGAGAGAGAGAGAGAGAGAGAGAGAGAGAGTATGTTGTGTGTGTGCGCGCGCGTGTGTGCGCGTTTGAGAGAGAGAGAGAGAGAGAGAGAGAGAGAGAGAGAGAGGGCACAGGGGAAGGTGGGAGAGGGTGGAAGAAGAAGGAATCGATATAAAACGGTTTACGATTTCCATCAATGATCTACAACACATGTCCGTTAAAATCAGATGTTGGAAACTTGACGAAAACGTCGGCCATAGATGACTCACAGGAGTGCAGTTCACTGACAAGTTGAAAAGGGAGACTAGCAAGTGCTCGAGCATTCGGGCATTTCCAATGAACTCGCTAAGTTTGAATCTCAAATTTAAAAGTTGCAACATCGATGTTTTCTCCGACTGTGCTGAAAGGAGTTAAAACTTTCATATTACTGATGATTTTGAAATGAGTCGCTGAAAGGCCTCATTAAACACATCGTGGATAAGGCATCTTTATGTTTGTCTTTTGTTCTTTTTTTTCTCTCTTCCTTACAGTGAAGGTTCTATCATCATCGAAAAATATGTTCCGATATATTTACATTATAGACAATAAGAAATTCAACAATTCATGTTGATGTTATACATGACAATCAATTTTTCATTGTTTTCTGACATGTCATGGGGTTGCAAGAATGTTGCACTTATTACGAGAAAAATGGGAGAGATATACACACTTTTAAATATACCCATACATTCATACATACTGAAATTCATACATACGGACGAACATACACACATACATACATACATAGACACATACACACGTACATGTATACATACATGCATACTCACATGCATGCATGCATACATACATAGATACAAACAAACATACACACACATATAATTACACAAACATATACACATCTATACATATGAACACACACACACATGCGCGTGCACACACACACACACACACACACACACACACACACACACACACACACACACACACGCACACACATACACACACACACAGAGGCTATGGTCCCGATCATCACAGAATCAGCTCAAAAACATGTGTCAAATGTGGTAACGTTTCTCAACCACTGGCGCAACAGCACGAAACCTTTCCGCTCAGCAGAGCTCGAGAGAATACAGGTCAGAGTTCGGGGTTACCACAAAGGTCAAGTAGTAACAACACAGATTGACTAGAAGAAAATCGCCCTGACTGTGAATTTTTTTGTTTGTTTTGTTTTGAATGTGAAAAAGCCGATTCTATACAGGAATTTGCGGACAGAAAATTCGTTCAATGCCGTGTGTCAGCAAGGATAGCAGTAATATGTATGGTGTGTGGACTCCTTGTGTTTCTACGCCATTGGTAGAGCACAAGGATTTCGGAGTGAAAAGTCTTGCAGACGACAGGAATATGGAGGGTCGTGTGGATCATGCTGTACTAAAAAAAAAAAAAAAAAAAAAAAAAAGAAGGAGCGGATATTGGATCTGCCTCCGAGTCAGGCCACAGAATGGGTTAAGGGCTGGACTGTGCGATGAATATGTTTTGGTAATGGCTGATCTGACAAAAGTAGTTTCAAAGAGAGGGGACTGCAGGCGGAAATGGAAATACATTTTGAAGAAGAATCATTAGTGAGTCAACCAAACAACACGGACAAACAAATTAAAAGACAAAACACGACGCGTTTCGACCTCCTAGGTCTCCTTCAGGCAAGATAAACAACATTCAGGACGGTGGAAAACGAAGAATAAGGCCTCGTTTTCATTCAACGCCCATCTTGCGTCTAATTCGACTTATAATTATAAGTGATCGCTCATTCTTCGTTTTCATTGTCCTGGATGTTGTTTGTCTTGCCTGAAGAAGACCTAAAGGGTCGAAACGCGTTGTGTTTTGTTTGTTAATTTGTTTGTCCCTGTTGTTTGGCGGACGCACTTATAATTCTTTTTAAAATTAACTTCTGACAAAAGCCAGGTGCAGCTTTGAGTGTGATAGAGAACACACACACACACACACACACACACACAACACACACACACACATACAGATTACAGATTAGTTCCAAAACGATATGTATGTATACACACACACACCACACACACACACACACACACACACACACACACACACACATCTACTTATCTACCGTTTTGGACCTAATCTGTAATCTGTAACTGTGGACTCGGACCACCATCGTGTGGTCATCGAAGGGCACACCTGTCCGTCGTGGACATGGACAGCACGTTGGCCATTGTGTCACCACTCGGCGTGTCGGGGCCGTAGGAACCGGTTCTGAACAACAGTGTGTGATGTTTTTGATGGCGACTGTCTAGACGGTTACGCCAAACCTTACACAACTCACCTGGGCTTGAACTGGGCTCCCGGAGAAAGTGATTACTCTCTGTTATTCAAACGGCCACGTGTGACTGACACTGGCTGGATGAGCAGCAAGCTGAGGTGGTCGTGGTAAGCAGAACGTGAAATGGATGTTGTAACACTGAGCCGCCACATGGGACATTCCACACACTGACGTGGCGAGCCTCTCTCTACCTATTGAAACAAACTTGAAAGAAAAGTTACTACGTCGCCGAAGGAACGAAACAAACAAATCACTCGACAAACAGGACACGTTTCGACCTTTTTTGCCATCTCCACGCTAGCCAAACACCATTTTCATTCCGCATCCATTTTGCGCCCAATTTGAGGAGATAAGTGATTGCCCGTTCCTCGTTTTCATTGTCGTGAATGTTGTTTGGCTTGCCTAAAGGAGACCAGAGAGGTCGAAACGCGTCGCGTTTGTCGTGTAGTTTGTTTGCTTCTGTCGTTCGACGGGGTAGTAATTTTTCTGTTAAGTTTGTTTCAATTTCCGCCAGCAGTCACCTCTATTTGAAACTCACTCTACCTATCGGTTTTCATCAGACAAGACATAGGCATACAATGACATCAAGTCCATTACGGAAAATTGAAACAGAACAAATCAAACAAAGCGAAACAAAACAAAGGTAAGGTAATCATCATTCACTGTGAAATTATCTTCACAGGGACTCCGAAAGGAGGAGGTAGGAAAGAGGGGGAGACGGCGAGGGGGAGGGGGGGGGGGACAGACAGGATGAGAAAGATGTTATATTGTAGGTATTAAATCCTCCACTGAAAGCAACGGAAATCTCTGAGTTCTATATTGTGGACAGGACCATTTGTTTAGGCCTGTCAAGAACTGATTTTCGTCTCCTTCGTGACAACTCTTCAACAGAGATGGCTAACTGTAGTTTTTTTTTTTTTAAGTGCATTTCTTTATTGATCAATGATGTGCACATAAAAAAAACAACAACTATTGAATTGAAGCGGCAACAAGCAATAACCTATGGGGTGCTCAGTGACGAAAAAAAAAAATTTACAACAATTAACACATTGGCGGAAGAGCATTATCAACATTGATACGAAAAAGCAAAAGAAAAACATGCTAAGGATTGCAAAGGGAAAAAGATGGTAGAAAATCTGAAATGAAATTAAAAAGAAAGGAAAGAAGAGAGAACGGAGAAGAGTCTAACACTAATGCAGTCAAGTAGTCTGCACAACGAGTACTATGACGGTCATTGCAGTGGTGGCAGTCAATAAAATAGCTCAGTTGGTAGAGCGCCGGACTCATAATCTTGGAGTTGCAGGTTCGAATCTCCGCCGGGCCGTTTCGGTACAGGGGGATTTTTCCCTCGGAATTAACATTGGTTCTGATTCCATTTCCCATACAGTCCTTCGAATGAGACTATAAACCGAGGTTCCGTGTGCGAATGCACGCATAACATCTTGCACACACGTAAAATCCCATTATCAACTTTTGGAAGAGAAGGCCTGTTTGGCCGTTGGTGTGGATGACACGTTACACATAGCATGCACCTTCCCGAAGTTGGAGTATGGCTGCCTTAATTGCGGGATAAAAAATGTTCATACACACAAAAGTGTCAGAATAATGAACTTGATGATTATGGACACCCTACGAAAAAAAAAAGAAAAAAAGAAAATATAAATCACATAATATTGTGGTGTTCTCAACACCAAGGGGAGAAAATCACGATCCTACGCCCTCCCACAGAGGCCGATGGAAGGACAGAAAAAGGAAATAGAAGAAACTAAATGCCCCAAGGTAATGAATAATCAAAAGTGAAAGAAAATGCCCTGAGTGATGAATAATCAGGGGGGGGGGGGGGGGGGGGGGGGGGGGGGGGGGGGGGGGGAAGAAAGTTTAAAAAAAAAAAAAACCGTTTTGATAGCTTATAACCCGAAGGGGCAATGTATTTTCAGAGGTTCACCGTATCAAGGGCACGACAGCGGAGCCCATCCCTCTCCTTCCCCCGCCTGCCCTGAACTGAATCAGGTACCCATTTACAGCCGGGTGGACAGGGATGGCTTTCAAGCCGAGGAAAATCTGACCCCATGGAAGATTCGAAGTCATGATCATCAGGTGTGCATGCAAACGTTCCGACTGTTTGACTACGGGGTTCTCCGCAATGAACTATGCACGCACCTAACAGCGGTGCCTCGATCTATCGGTCTTTTTCAAGCAAGACAGAAACAAACGAACTATGAAAAACGAATCCACCACGGGAAAAACAAAACAAATGCAGGTGAATAAATCCTCAGTTACTATGAAACGGACTTCGTGAGGATTTTGAAGGAGGGAGTCAGAAGGAGAGCGGAGAGGAGAACGAGAGAAGGGTGAAAATTGGAACATTAAAGATCGAATATTAAATCCGTCACTGGTAGCAATGCGAATGTTGGGTCCTGTATTGTAAACAGAACTATTCGTGTTTCATTTTTGCCGACAGAAGAGTTCTCATCCAACAGACGGAAGTCGTCTATAGTTGGGCATAAAATTTTTATTTGTTCACAACGCAGAAATCGAAAATTTCCACGGCTGTCAGTAAAGAATTTGATATTCACGTTTAATGTACTTATTTTAATCCCATCTTTCCTTCTGTGACGAAGCAAACGTGGAAGGTGTAATCTTTTGCTGTGTATTTTCTATTAAAAATCATGAAGCTGTTTTCATATCAATATTCACCTCCACTCTCTCTTACTTGTGGTGGAAGGAGCAACTTTCCAATACCAGTCGTCGAGAAAAATACGTTTATATTTCTGGAGGCTTTTAAAAATGAAAGTAAAACCTGAAACGTACATGAAAAATTTCCTTTGCATTTAAACAAGTCATAACTGATTTTTGTCGCCTTCTAGGAGAAATTCAATATCGTCTGCATATCGAAAAAGTTTATGTTCAACATTATTTAGATCTGTTCCACGTATGTCTGTATTCTCACGTGTTAATAATACTAACATTTCAACACATGAAATAAATAATTATAGTGATAGTGGGTTCCCCTGTCTGTATTTTCGTTCTATTTTAAAGCAGTCGGAGATTTGACCGTTGACAAGGAACACAATTTAATATTCTCGCAAAATTTTTTTTTTTTTTTTTTTTTTTTTTTATTGACTGCAGAAAATTCTAGGCTTTCAAAACTTAAAACACGAAATTCCACCAAAATGAATCGAAAGCTTTCTCAAAATCAATCTTCAGCACAAGTCCTGGTACGTTATGGTTACCTAAGTTAGCAATTGTATCGCAGACGAGTCTTGTATTATTCCTATATACTTATTTTCATTGTTCGTTTAGCATTTGTTTATGTCATTGCATGAAAGGACCATGAGGTCTATACCTGGTATTCATATTTTGCAGCAGTCAAAATGGCGGCTCAGTGTTTCAAAACATTTAGTTTCATGATTTGGCTACCGTCTGCAGTATGATTAAAATTTACCGACGAACAGAAAGTTAAAGCAGTTGTTCAGTGAGGTTTAAGATCACTGGGAGCGTCTTTCAACACAGATGACTTTTGTCCCTGCCATACAATTTTGCTTGATGTCCCATGAACATTATGGTCCACAAAAACACAAACAAAAGCAAAACCATTTTAGGAAGTACGCATGATCAGTATCAGTAACACACACATACACACACACACACACACACACACACACACACACACACCTCTCTCTCTCTCTCTCTCTCTCTCTGGCGGTATACATACGTTAATAAGAAGTACGAAAAAATACATATACCCAGATAGAATTGCTAATAAATGAGCCTAGACTAGTTATGAAGCAACACCCTAACTGATAAAAACAGTTTTCACTTAAACCATAAACATGATCACTGTTTTCTGGATGATAATAAACTTTTTTCATGCTGGCCATGATGATGGTGCTGGTAGAGACGTGTGTGTGTGTGTGGTGTGTGTGTGTGTGTGTGTGTGTGTGTGTGTGTGGCGTGTTTGTTGTTTTGTTGTAAATACTGGACAATACACTGGGCAAGATTTGCATCCTCTCTTCTTCTGTCTACATCAGCATGGGCCTATAAACTCAGTATGCTTCCTTTCCAACATCAACCTCCTCGCTGTGTCTTCTGCGAAAGTCAGAAATGGTCGTTCGCGTTGGCATCACGTGTGCATCTGGAAAGTCAGAAATGGTCGTTCGCGTTGGCATCACGTGTGCATCTGGAAAGTCAGAAATGGTCGTTCGCGTTGGCATCACGTGTGCATCTGGAAAGTCAGGGGTCGTTCGCGTTGGCATCACGTGTGCATCTGGAAAGTCAGAAATGGTCGTTCGCGTTGGCATCACGTGTGCATCTGGAAAGTCAGAAATGGTCGTTCGCGTTGGCATCACGTGTGCGGCCTGTGAGATTGTGAGCGTTCTGAACTGGAGATGAATCAAACATTGGTACATTGTAAGCAACATCTTTCCGCATGTCTCTCTTTCCAGTCCTGTCCTCTTTACGAAGAGAAGAGAGAGAGAGAGGAGAGAGAGAGAGAGAGAGAGAGAGAGAGAGAGAGAGAGAGAGAGACAGACAGACAGACAGACAGACAGACAGACATCTTAAGGTGGCACACACACACACACACACACACACACACACACACACACACACACACACACACAGAGTTACCGATTCTTACATTGATTACTTTTAACAGCTACAGTGATAGGGAATGGCCGGGGGGAAGAGATGGAGGGGGCTTGGGATGGGTGTGGTGGGTTGTGGAACCAGGATGGGGGCAGGGGGGTGGGGGAGAGGGAGAGGGTGGCTAGTGAAAGTGTCATACTACGTTACCTTTTCCTACAGACCAGAAAATTCCGTTTTCGCGTCTCTTTATTCGTTTGGATACCCCATATCCCCAGTAGTAAGTGTATTACCGGTATGTCTGAATAATATCACTGTTATCCATGTTACAGATGGGGACAGGGGAAGGGGAAGTGGATTGAGGGAAAGGGAGGTGTGGGAGGGGGGGGGGGGGCAGACAAATAGGCAACAGACACCAACACCAACACACTGTTCTTTCAAAGCTGACAATCATTATACAGATCATACTAGAGTAGGGTTTTTCTTCTTAATCCTTCTCCCCACACACCCCCTGCATCTCCCCTCATCCCCCCCCCCCCCTTCCACACGCACACACTCCCTAGTTCAACTGCATTCAGATTTCAGTCCTCAAGTTTAAAATCATGCATGCTGTTGACCATTATGGAGATATCTCATGACCTATACTTTAAAGAACATGACAGTACACTATTTTTTTTTTCGTTCACAGTATTTGAATGTACGCGAGTGGGAGAAGAGGGAGAGGGGGTAAGCAAAAGGGGTGGAATGGGGGATGGGGAAGGCAAGGGAAAGTGGGGGGGGGGGGGGGGATGATACAGGGGCAAGAAACTCTTCCCTTAACACTTACTCTTCAAGACTTGAGTGCCG
>CM065723.1:57368646-57376146 GCA_033310375.1 Conus canariensis
GTTAAAAGTGAACATATTTGTTAGAGAAGGTGGAGCATTTCCATGGAGTATCTTATGCATAAAGAGTCCTTTATTGTATAGAAGTTTGGCTTTAAATGGGAGAATGCCTGATTGCTTATAGTCTGAATCTACCAGTGAGGATGGTCGACCTAACGTTACTTTGACAGCTCGTTTGTGAAGGCTAATTAGTGGTTTGAGTGAATTATTGCTCGCTGAGTCCCAAAGTGTTGAGGCATAGTCAATAAAAGGCTGAATGTAAGAATGAAAGAATAGTTTTCTTGCATGTAAATTTAAGAAGTTCTTAATCCTTTTTAGAAGATGTAGTTTTCTTGCAACGTTTCTAGATAAAGACTCTAAGTGTTTTGACCAAGTTAGATTATAATCTATTGTTATTCCCAAGACTTTGTGACTGGTTACTTCTTCGACGTTTTCGTTAGAAATGCAAAGTACTGGCAGATTTTGGCTTAGAGTTTGACGTTTCTGTCTTGTAGTTATCATCATGAATTTAGTTTTGTGAGGATGGAGAGCCATGTGATTAAATCGTGTCCATTTAACCAAGAGATTGATGTTTTCTTGGATGTCACTGCAAACCTGTTTGGCGTCAGAATTACTTGTGTCTAAGGTTGTGTCATCAGCGAACATTTCACTGTTTATTTTCAAGTACAATGGCAGATCATTGATGTAAAATGAAAACAATAGAGGACCTAATACTGACCCTTGTGGGACACCAAATTTGTTGGGAAGAAAATCAGATTTGTATGTGTTTACGGACACAATTTGTTGTCTGTTGGAGAGAAAAGATGAAATCAGTTTCAGTGTTTTTTATGATAGCTTATACAAAGTTAGTTTTCTGAGTAAAAGTTCATGATTTATAACGTCAAAAGCTTTTGCGAAATCTACAAAGAGAATTCCTGAAAATTGCTTGTTGTTCATGTTTAAGAGCCATCTATCTATTAATTTAGTTAGCACAGTGTGGCAAGAATGGTTTTCTCTGAAGCCTGATTGATTTGGGTGGATTAAATCATATTGTTCTGCATGGGAATGGAGATACTTATTGATGTGGAGTTCTAATGGCTTAGAAAGAACTGATAGAATCGAAATAGGCCTATAATTTGATGGATCAGTAGTGTTTCCTGATTTATATATTGGTATGATTTTTGCTTTTTTTAAGGTATCTGGAAAGCATTGTTTATCTATACAGAGGTTGTAAATGTAAGTTAACGTTTCTGCGATAACGGGTGCAGAGAGCTTTAGAATTTTACCGTCTATACCGTCAATTCCACGAGTGGCTGTCTGTTTCAATCGCCTAAGGGACACGAAAACAGAATGAACATCTAGAAGGCTGATATCTAAATCTGAATGGATATTTTTTCCCCTGCAGTATTTTTGTAATTCTTCTAGATCATTATCATTTGATTTATCATCATGAATTATTTGATCTGCTACTGTTGTAAAGTGGTGATTTAGTTTATCGGTAGATATATCATTCGTTATGTTTGAAACAGAGGAAATATGTTTATTTGTTAATCCATGGATGGCTTTCCATACGGACTTGCTGTCTTTCTTTTCACTAATTAATTTTAGAAAATATTTCTTTTTCTCTGCTCTAATGAGAGAGGTTACTTTATTTCTTTGTTTTTTGTATTCTTCACGAGGGCCATTTTTTAAGACTCAAGAGGTATTCTCTTTGGTAAATAGCGTTCTGTATCTCTTTTGTAAGCCAGGGAGGTTTTATCCGATGTTTGATTCTTTTGGTTTGGAGCGGGGCATGTTTGTTGTATACAGTATAGAAGATGGAATACCAAACTTCTAGAGCCTGATTGGGTTCTGTATATTGATACACTTAATTTAGAGGGGAATTTAAAAGGTCAGAGAGAAATTTGTCACTATCAAATTTTGAAAAGTTTCTAAAGGTAATCGTTTTATGGTTTAACCTTGGAATTTTGATACCCTTTTTTGACCAAGTGCAACAAATTGGGAAGTGATCACTGCATCCATAAACAGGTACACTAGTCTCAAGAATGGTTTCTGGATTTGTAACATATAGATGGTCTATCAGTGTTTCAGAAATCTCAGTGACCCTTGTAGGAGTTTTGATTAGCTGTGTAAGACCAAGTGACTCAAGAGAGAGAGAGAGAGAGAGAGAGAGAGAGAGAGAGAGAGAGGAGAGGCACCAGAGCTTGGCTGTTAGCAGTATAGGGAATATACCAGGCCAGTGACGATAAGACAGACTGGACTGGCATTCACATGCCACCGATACCGCCTCTCTCTCTCTCTCTCTCTCTCTCTCTCTCTCTCTCTCTCTCTCTCTCTCTCTCTCTCTCTCTCCTTGTCTGTCTCTTTCTCTGTCTTGGTCTCTGTCTCTGACTATGTCTGTCTGTCTGTGTGTCCGCCTCTGTGTCTGCCTCTGTGCGCGCGCGCGCGCGCGCGCGCGCGCGGGTGTGTGTGTGTGTGTGTGTGTGTGTGTGTGTGTCGTGTGTGTGTGTGTGTGAGCGTGCGTGCGCGTGTGCGTGCGTGCGTGCGTGCGTGTGTGTGTGTGTGTGTGTTGTGTGTGTGTGTGTGTGTGTGTGTGTGTGTGTTGTAGTAGTAGTAGTAGTAGTAGTAGTAGTAGTAGTAGTAGTAGTAGTAGTAGTTCAGTTTTACGTCTGTTAACATATGTGATATTAGAAAAGAGAGAGAGAGAGAGAGAGAGAGAGAGAGAGAGAGAGAGAGAGAGAGAGAGAGAGAGAGAGATGCATAAATATCTGTGACTGTGTAAATGTTTGCATAATGTGGTTATCTAAGTGCACATAAATGTTCCCCTAAACATCCGTACAGCATACCTGCAAATAATCTTAGAGTAAATGCTTAACTGGACTAAATATTAAAGAAAAAACAACATCGAAGGCAAACTTTAAATCTGAAAAGACATCACACAAAGACATGCCTTATAATGACGATAAATGAGCTTGAAGAGGTAAACAGTCAAACAGCAGATGCTTGCTGGTTATTCTTCGTTCTCCGCAAATACCTTTTGCTTCGTTAGTTTATTTAGTTTTTAAGGCACACAAGTTTTAATTGATAAAATATTGAAATGAAATTTCTGTATTGGTACATATTTTTCACTTGTAAATGACGAATGCTCTTTACATGTTCATAATTAATTAAATGAGTATTTTTATCAGCCACACCAAGCAGCATGTTTTTGTAGTGTTTTCTGAACCGGCACCAGACGGTTTGCTTTAATAATTGATTGACTTCAGGTAAAGAAAAGGATACATTCAATACCGTGCCGCACTTTTCATTTCTGGCTCCTCTCTTTGCGCATGTATCAGCTAGATCATTACCCCAAATACCACAATGTGATGGAATCCAACAGAAGGTGACATCAGTTCCTTTACATATCAAAACATGAATAAGATGGCATATTTCATTCACAAGAAAGTTGTTCGAAACGGTATTTGGAAATGTTATGGTTTGCATAACAGACATTAAATCCACACACATAACCACTTTAAATATTGATTGTGGCAAGTCAGTTATATAGACAACCCATTAATAACAGCTATCATTTCGGCGACAAATATTGATCTGCCTTTTCCGACGGAATATATCTTTTCAACCTTTTGTGATGGTATAACAAAAGCAGAACCTGACTGATTATTAGACAATACTGAACCATCTGTGTAAAGTTTAAGATGTTGAGGATATTTCTCTTGTACACGCATCTTTACAGAATAAGATAAAATATTTGGTTGGTCATTTTGCTCACATCAGTGTGATCAAGATCAAAATTTGCCCTGTTTCTTTCCCAAGCTGGAGGAGAAATCAAGGCCACCTTCGCTAATGTCTCAGAACTGACTGTTGACTCTTTCAAAAGATTTTCTGTACAAGAACCAATGGTAGAATATGACAAACTAGTCTGAGCTCTTTTTGGACAATGAGATTCAGGTTTTATAGCAATCTCATTTTCGTTCACACCTATGAGCGTTGAACACTTCATTACATATTTGGCAAGTGTTAGCTTTCTATGTTCGTCAAATGGTAAAATATTAGATTCCTCATAAGTTCGGTAAGTTGAAGCATGGAACGGAAGACCAAGGCATAATTCATAGGCTTTATGTGTGTGTGTGTGTGTGTGTGGTGTGTGTGTGTGTGTGTGTGTGTGTGTGTGTGTGTGTTGTGTGTGTGTGTGTGTGTGTGTGTGTGTGTGTGTGGTGCGTGCGTGTGTGTGGTGTGTGTGTGTGTGTGTGTGTGTGTGTGTGTGTGTGTGTGCGTGCGTGCGTGCGTGTTTGTGTGTGTGTGTGTGTGTGTGTGTGTGTGTGTGTGTGTGTGTGTGTGTGTGTGTGTAAAATGATTGGGTTTAATCAAGTACCCATGTACATGAAAATAAATTAATTCGCTTTCATAGTAAACTCTACCGACAGCAAATTCATCAAGATTTTTCATCAGTTATAATCATTTCAGTTCTTCTGTAACCAAAATTTTGAATAACTCCAATCATACGATTTTTCTTTACCGTAAAATCTGAGATGAGACCTGAACATTTGCCTGCAGCATTGTCCCATGTTTCCACCTACCACCTATATTACTGGACAAGAGCATACCATAGCGTGCACGCACCGTTGCCACAAAGCAGCACATGCATAGAAACTAAGTATTCGGTCCAGATTCCTTGGCAGTGCCCAGTTCTCGCATAATTGCTCTCATCGCCAGTCGAGAACGGAACGAATTACTATGTGCACATTAATTTGATCTTCAAGAGACAAACACCCAGAGCCAATTCTCTCTCTCTCTCTCTCTCTCTCTCTCTCTCTCTCTCTCTCTCTCTCTCTCTCTCTCTCTCTCTCTCTGACCGTCTGTCTGTCTGTCTCTGTTTCTCTGTCTCTGTTTCTCTGTCTCTGTTTCTCTGTCTGTCTGTCTGACTGTCTGTCTGTCTGTCTGCATGCTCGCGGACTTGTGTGTTATCAATGCATTTTTTACAAAAAAAAACAACAAAACATGCAACTTTGCTGCTGTTGACAATCATCACAACTAACTAACTTATTGAAGCAAACAAGTCTAGAAATAGACCAGTTTTTCTTCTCAGTCCAGAAGTCATTAGTATTCGCCGTGACATCGCTTTCAGACATCAGGTATTCCAGAATCATCTTAGGGGCCTGGTGAGTGTGGTAGGTAAGACATCATATCCTTATTTTAAGGTCTTGGGTTCCAATACTTACCAGAAAGAGCCAGGATGGGCAAAAGTTTCGCTCAGGAGTTAACACCTATACAAACAACAGCCCGCTCCTAGTCCTTCAAAGAAGACATTAAAACCGAGCTGCTGTGCGTGAACGCATGCATCGAAAATACTTCGACGCATGTTACCGTCCACTCCGTCTGTCAGCCCTCGATCGTGTGGTTGTGGGACGTTTGACATGAACATGAACATGAAAATACATTCATACTGATGCTGGGTTTTAGATGTGACCCCTGAAAAGCGGCCCCATGCGCAAAAATCTCACGGGTTGTGAATTTCGGAATTCTATCAGAAGAAGGAGAAGAAGAAGATGAAGAAGGAGGAGGATGTGATAAGAGATGGATGAGTGGCAGGTGGGTCCTCTAGGGGAAGGACTTGGAATAATTTCTCTATGAGAATTATCTTAACATTTCACCTCCACCCTCTCTCTTACTAGTGGTGGAAGGAGCAACTTTCCGGTACTAGTCATCAAAGAAATTTTTATTTGTTCCGGGTACTGTTAAAATACTTTCAGTGGCTCTGAGATAAGTGTCCTTGGCCTGTACTCTTAAAAAAAGTACTTGTAGCCCCGAGAGACAGAATTGAAGAGAGAAGTTCAAACATTCAACATTTGATTGAATAACAGAGAACTGACACAAGTTAAGTGCAGTTTCACACATCAACTTTACTTGCTTACACATAGGTAATTTTATACATGTCTGTTCAATAGGCTAAATTTTAGTTCTCATCGAACCACAACAATGAATAGCCCTTCCTCACTCCTACTTTACTTGCTTACACTCCGTGCAACTGCTTAAGTTGGAATACATTGGACCTGTCGACGTTACTCTGAATGCATACTTTTATTGCACATCCACTTCGCTTGCATACACCCAGTGCAGTAGCCAAAGTGGTACTCATAGACAGTTCTCACTGTTTCATCATAAAGTGAGGGTAAGGGTCTGATGGATTTGAGTCCAGGGGATCAATAGCTTATCTTGTATTGGAGAGGGTAGTTGATCTCTCCTGTAGCTGATGACTGCTCCTCCTGTGTAGACCTGTTGTATGGCTGGGCTGTGGTGTGTCTTCACAACCAGTCTTGCCCAGTGGTTGTAGCGTAGGCCCGGTTTAAAGTGTAGCCAAGGTGTCGGGTATAACCCCGGTTTCTGGCATAGCCACGGAGTATAGTTTAGCCACAATTTGTAGCGTGACCACGATCCCAGTTCTTTGATAAAGAGAACTTGGTCTGTTGGTGAGAAGCTGATGGCTGGTTTGTCGAGTTCACACATTTACCCTTTTATCTTTCAGAAGGGGTGTGAGAACTCAGCCAGCAAAGTTTTTCTCTATGGTAGAGTTTCTACTATAACTATCAATCTCCACTTTTGTTTAAAGGCTGAGATAAGCTTACAAAAGAGTAGGAGACAGTAATACAATGCTACACAGTTTCAGTCAAATAACTCTTCCATGTTTCTTATGAATTAAATCACATTAACTTGGGCTACACTTAGTCCAAGTACACATGTGGTGTAGACTTAAAGTCTATACACTACAAATCATTCTAACAATCACCAGTATTCATAAATCAGCGTAGCAGTTTTTAACCTAGCACATGTATACTGTTTTTCTGATCTAAGGGGAAAGGGGAGGGGGGGGGGGGTGAGAGGGGAGAGTGGGCATAGATTTGAAATTTATTCTTTGGTTTGGGGTTTCAGTGGGACCGAGAGGATGGGTTTGTCAAGCATTTCGTTACAGAGGAGGTGGAGGAGGAGGAGGAGGAGGAGGAGGAGGAGAGGAGGAGAGAGAGAGAAGAAGAAGAAGAAGAAGAAGAAGAAGAAGAAGAAGAAGGAGGAGAAGAACGAGAAGAAGAGGAAAGAGAGAAAGAAAGAAAGAAGAAGAGGAGGAGGAGGAAGAGGAGGAGGAGGAGGAGGAGGGGAGAAGAAGAGAAGAAGAACAAGATGAGGGAGGAGGAGGAGGAGGAGGACAAGAACAAGAAGAAGAAGGAGGTGGAGGAGGAGGAGGAGGAAGAGGAGGAGAAGGAGGAGAATAATAATAATAATAATAAGAAGAAGAAGAAGAAGAAGAAGAAGAAGAAGAAGAAGAAAGAAGAAGAAAAGAAGAAGAAGAAGAAGAGAAGAAGAAGAAGAAGGATTTTAGTTGTCGGGTTTCCCCTTGCGGAGCACGAATAAAATGTTAGTGTAGTCACTGACTGTGAGCAATAGCAACACTTCAGGTCCTGACAAATAAATGACATGATTGTTGGGAATGTTTTTCACGGAGAACCGACACCTGCTTTTCATCCAGCT
>CM065723.1:57378646-57383646 GCA_033310375.1 Conus canariensis
CAGATAATTTATTCAATAAGGCCAAAGCCCCATATGAACGAGGGGCGGTAACAATGTTTAACCTATATCATAATGCAATTTCAGGCAGAATTCATAGTCCATTACAAGCATGTTATCTACCACAATCACGAAAGAAGAGTTTGCCTTAACTGAAACGCTTTATGCAAATACAATGCTAATTTACGTACTGTTCTTTCATCTTTCGATGACATAAGTAGACAAAATCGAAATAAACATGGATTCCTATAGAATTTTGCTGGAATATATTTCACACGAAGATCAGTCAGAACAGAACATGTTAGAACAAAATGAAGCTCGTCCTCCTTAGACTCCCTACACAGTGGACACACTAACTCATTACCATATATAGTTTTAAAGCGATACAAATGTGCCTTAATTTCAGATATGCCAAATCTAAATTTAGTGACAAGAAACCGCAAATAAATATCCAAATCAAATGAAAGATATGTCTTCACCAGATGACCAGAGGTAAAACTTCTATACATTTTAAATCTTGCACTTGATTTTATATGACTTTCCCAGTCCTGCCATCTGCAATCAATTAATCTCTGGCGTAGAGTTTGCACAAATAAATTTTCTTGTCCAACACCTTGGCACTCCCACACATAACCAAAACCAAATTCATAAAGAAATAATCGAATGTTTGATACCCAGTTGTTTTTCCCTTTTGAGTCCAAGTCGTATAACATGGTGTAATATTTCCTTGGTAGTCGATCAATGCTCATTTTTAATAATTTGAACCAGTAACGAATGCACCTAATTGCCGCGTTTATGTACAGTCGGTACCTGTTTGTTTCTCCATACACTAAATCATTTGGAGTTCTTACATGCACTCCCAAAAACTTTTTAAGGCCAAATAAGTGGACTGACTCGCAATGCATTCTGATTTTTCTGTCCAGGCCCCACAGCTCTGATCCATATAGTGCAATCGGTTGTATGTAAACATCGAAAATCTTGACAAAAAGTTCTAAAGAGTTGTTATTCAAAAGGTATAGCTTTTTCAAAATATATAACAAACGATTCTTTGCTCTTCCAGAAAGATCTCTGCAAGCGGCTACAAAGCTTAAACGAGTTGAGAAAAAGATTCCAAGATATTTGTAAACATTAACTACTGGCATGGCAATATCATTGTATACCCATCTTTCCCTGGCTGACAAGTGACCCCCTTTCCTAAAAACTATTACATTACTTTTATCCATGTTTACCTTCAATTGCAGCTGGTTGGCTGAAGTCATCAAACTATTTAGCTGTGTTTGCAAACCAATAACCGTTTCAGATAGTAAAACTATATCGTCAGCAAACAATAAGATAAACAGTTCCATGTAATCTACAGTAAACCTAGCACCATGTCTTCCGTTATTTATTACTTCTAGTGCTAGCTCGTTTATAAATAAAGAGAACAAAATAGGGCTGCAGACGTCACCTTGTTTTACACCTCTAGTACAATTTATATAATCTGTGAGTTTTGCACCACATCGAATTCTTGTTTTGACAACATTATACATGCTTCTAACACATCTTAAAGAGTCTTCCCGTAATCCCGTTTTTGAATAGGACAGGCCACAATAAATCTCTGTTGATTGAATCAAACGCCTTTTCAAAGTCAATAAATGCCACATACAATTTTCGATTGAGGGAAAACTGTTTCTGGATTAGAGCCATAAGAGTAAACACATGATCAATAGTTGAATATCCATGTTTAAAACCTGCTTGATATTCACCAGTTATATTATTTTCCTCTACATACTCTTGTAGTCTTTGATTGACAATGGCGCTGAATACTTTACTACTTATATCTGACAGAGAGACACCTCTATAATTATTGGTATTATTTACATTACCCTTCTTATAAAGCGGAAGAGTCACAGACTCACACCAGCTTTCAGGAAAAATACTCCTTTCAAATAATGCATTAAAGAATTTCACCAAAAAATCAACATTTTCACAAGGAGTTTTCAAAAACTCTCCGATCATTCCATCAGGTCCAGCAGCTTTTCTTTTTTAACTTTTCTAAGCGCTAACAGAACTTCTTCACGAGAAATTGGGCGATTCATAGATTCATTATCAACTTCCGGAAAGTCATCTCTACCACTACATGATAAACCTTTATCCAACAAAACTTTAAAGTGCTGAAACCACTTATCTAAAGGTATGTTATTTTTTGGTTGTTTCTTTTTCAACGAAACATTGGATATACACGTCCAAAATTCTTTTTGGTTATTAATTGAAGCCAATAACGTGTCTAGTGTATTCCTATTAAACTGTTTTTTCTTCATTTCTAAAAGCTTTTTGTATTCTCTTCTAGCCTTTGTATATCTATTACTGTCTTCTTTAAGTTTATCTCCCCTGACATCATTTCCGACAACAAAATGATATTGCTTTGATGATCTACGAAATGTTCTTAGTAATCTGCGCAGTTGAGTTCTATTGTTTTTGCAGTCCTCATCAAACCAACCCTGCTACGACTGTCCAAATCCAGTTCACAGTTTTCTTCATGCATGCAGCACACTCTTGAATACATTTATTAAACATGTCCAGTGCATCATGATGTTCACGTCGATAAGTTCAAGGGCAGCTTGTAATTTATCGTGGACTTCTTTCTCGCATAGATTCCTGTAAAATATACTCCTATATTCGTCACACCACACAAATTTTTGAAATACATGCACACCATCGCTATCTTCAGTTTTATATACATTATCATGGCAAAAAGCAATGCAGTATTCAATGGGAAAATGATCAGATTCGAATCGTTCAGCAACAACCAATTCAGACACCTCATATAATAAGTCATAAAGATCATTGGATATAATAAAATAATCATTCACACTGCTTCCGTTTTCACATGTATATGTATAACAACCTTGCTGGTCGCCATTACATAATCCATTTAATATAATCAGATCCAATGCAGTGCATATATTTAACAAAGATTTACCGTAGCTGTTAACACATTCATCTTGAGAATGCCGGTCACAAATAACCGAATGACTTTTAAATAGAACATTGTCATTGTCATAAACAGGGCGTGATGGAGAAATATTCGAGATTCTGCTGTTCAGATCACCGCATAACATGATATAAACCTCTTCCATCTGTATCAACAAGTCTGTCAAGCACTCTTCAAGCATAATTATTCCTCTATCATAATTAAAGTGTAAATAGAAAGGAGACCCCTCCGGTGGAACATAAGCACATACATAAAGTACATCATCCAGACATCCAAACAACCGTTTATCAATGACAAACGCACATATATTTTCATAGTTGATATCTAAATTACACACGAAAGGAGCAAATTCATCCCTTATAAGACATATAATTCCACCCGATCTCCTCCCTTGTTTGGTAAACTTTACAGCAGGTTTATAATATACCTGAAATCCAGGAAATGAATCAGGGTCACAGTTATCTTCAAAAGTCTCAAGAAGACAAATAAAATCAAAAGATGTAATGTATGAAAAGAAATCATGAAATATAAACTTAGAGCGCAAGCCATTCACATTCCATGACAAGAACTTTAGAGAAAACGATTTTATACCAGCATCAAAACGCAAAGCTTTATTTACAGAAGTGGAGACATCGTCTTTCATATTACCACAAGATAGATTTCCATATTCTCCCTCCCCACAAGTTATTGGAATGCTAGGATTGTCACATGAAAACAAGGGACGACTGTCGGTTTCAAACCCAACCGGACCAGCGGGTTCTAAATCTCCACGTGCCACATGTGTGGTCGTCGACGGGCTGTGTGAATCAGCTTTGGGACATTCCGGTGTAGGTGCTTTATTTGTACCCGTCTCAAATTCAGTCCCAGAAACATTCATTTGAATATCGGGCCGGCCGTTTTCCTATTTTATTTCTCTAAGTGAATCATGCACATCAAGCCCATACTTTTTACCATTAATAAATAGATGATCGTACACCATGCGGACCTGTTTGCCCTCAGCCTTAGCTTTTTTCAGGTGTGGGCCCAACTTACGTCTGATGTCACGTACGCCTCGAGAGAAATCCTCCCCAACAAACACGTATGTTCCCTTCAGTTTTTGCTTCGCTTTTAATATTTTCATTTTTTGCTTATAAAAGGAACATCGAGCGATAATTGGGGAGTCGGATCTGGAGCCCAGTCGATGTACACGATCAAATTCGATAAAATCAGTAATATCAAGCTTGTCTGTGATCAAATCCTGGATCACGCCCTCACAGTCCTCACTTGTTTCCCCTTCCCTTTTCTCCATACCATAAAAAATCAGGTTATTTCTTCTAGACCTGCCCTCTAAATCATCACATTTTCTTTCTAGGTCATCCACTCTAGAGGTCAGATCACTGTTCTTTTGTTGCAGCAAGTCATTCTCACGTCGAAGATCGTCTACCTCGTCCCTCAGTCCACTCACAAGATCACGGAGAGCACCATGATCCTGTCGTAAGAGAGACAATTCCTCCTTCACATTGTCCAGCTTGCCGTTAACAGAGCTCTCCACATCATTTAGTTTTGACATCAGGTCAGCCATTGAAGGTTCCTTTCCCGGTCGTGGGTGGTAGGAAGAAAGACGGGTCTGTCGTCCGGAACCAGAAGAGCCGGAGACATTTGTATCAGGATTGGGGCCGGGGTTCGACTCAACATCACCGCAGCGCAGGAGCAGTACACCATCACCATGACACTTACACAAATTGTCCCCCCAGAACAGAAGAACGAGGGTTAGGCCGAACAGAACACCGGTTCGCCGTGAACGAACTGTCAACATGGAGATACGCATCGACTGCTTCACGATACACCTTTTCCACATAAACGACTGAAAAATTGGCAAAAAAGTACCACATGTTGGTCTGAAAACCAGCGGGGCGGAAGGCATGATACCACAGCAAATAGTTTGTCAAGTTTCGGCGCAGTAGGCCCTACACAGTTACAATCCAGAGGAATTCCCTAAAACGTAGAGACAACGTAACACACACCTCCAATCTTCCTGCACGTACAAAGC